>CM033641.1:184475465-185075465 GCA_019512145.1 Engystomops pustulosus
TCATTTGCATTATGCATAATATTAAACCTTCATGGAACTTTCAGAGTGGAGTAACCACCACACCAGAGAGAAATCAGTGTATAAGACTTCTGCCTCTCTGTTTTGTATATACAGCTCAGTATTTTGGTTGTGTAGTAACCAAAAACACTCCATATGACAAACTTACTGCAGAATTTAATGCATATTAGTGGTCATCGAATAAAATTCTGACTCAGAAAATTACATGTAAACATTTGATATAAATGTACACTATTTATTGACAGAAGCACCTTTTCAATCAAGGTATGATTGGATGCTCTTCACTAACAGTAGCAATTTTAGGATCCGTTTATTAGTGAGTGCTATTCATGGACAAAATAACTTTTATTATATATGTATCACTGTGCGCTATTCATTAGGATGATCACTCCTATGATCCACACATTAATGCTCACTAAGCACTATGATAAGCACTTCTATTATCCATGTATTAATGCACTCTATTCAATATGATGAGCACTTGTATGATCCACATATTTATCCATGCTGATCACTATAATGAGCACTTTTATTTTCCACCGATTAACACATGCCAATCACTATGATGAGCACTACTTTGTTCCATGTATTAATGTGTGCTAATGACTATGAAGAGCATTTGTATTATCCATGTATAAGTGAACTCTATTCACTATCATGAGCACTTCTATAATCCATGTATTAATGCGGGCTAAACACTATGATGAATATTCTACAAAACTGCCAAATCGGCAGACAAATTAACCCATATCCAGACAATATAACATATGATAAAATGTCACTTTTATTATTAACAATTAAAATCTATAATTAGCTATACTACAGCATGGTCCAAACAGTAAAGTGCTTTAAAAACACAATTTCAGATACATCCCATATATTATCAACTTTAGTTTACTTTTAGTTTTTGTAGGTGAACTTAATATCTGAAGATGGGGACAGATATCAATAAGCACCACACAAAAGAAGTGACAACTTCTTCATATATACTGCTAAATGTCAAAGTGTATACCCATAGAGTAATATAGCTGTTGTCACCTAAACAGGAACTAACACTATATGCTGTATCTTCAAAGTTGTAGACCTGTCTAGACTATATTCCAAAGGGTATCAATAGAAGACAAACGCCTATATCACTAGGTTTATAACTTGAGAATTATGCTAGTAGGCTATAGAGTAGAACACTGGTATGCTCCTATGCATTTATCATCAGTATGAGCTGTGTGATAGGTATATTTGTGGCAATAAGAGACCATGGGGGATCAACACTGCTAATTAAAAAAAGACATGAATAAGCCCCCTGACATGTTTTGCCAGTAAACATGCTTAATCAGGGGTTCAGTATTAGCCCTGAACCCCTGCTGCAACCAAAGTCCCTTCCTATCTATCTGACTCTATGAGCAGCAACAATTTCTTTCTAACTGTCTCCAGCCATCTTATACTGTCATATGTCCAGCCTGGCCAATCAAAGGGATGTCTACAGTAGACATGTCTATAGTTGCTAAGGGGCTGTTAGCTGCTTGATTGGTTGCTTTAGCATGGACCAGGATCCCGCAAAACAGTACCAAATTCGGTATGGACCCAAATTGTTTGCTCCGGTTGTACAAATATGTATATTTTTTTAAGGGGAAGGGCCCTCAATCAGAAGTGTGCTATGAGGCCCAGCCTCTCCTAGTTATTCCCCTGACTTTCTTGATATGTGAAGTAAAACCTCCAGTTTCAGATATGTCTTTTATCTCATCAGCTGCCGTCCCTGTCCTGTCATGTGATCCTAAATGTCCAACCTTCCATGACCTTATAATAATATTCATTGATACTAACATTAGGTTCTTGAAGGTAGAATAGTCATGGACAATAAGAGACCACATGACCCTCCATCTACAGCCATATAGGAATGGCAACTGATAAGGTAAAAAAACATTTCTGATAAACGGGGCTTTGCTACATTGTAGAAAGAGGATCAGAACTACAAAAAGAACATTATGTAAAGTGGCCAATCCCATTGATATCAATATTTTATGTACTGTATATTCATACTAATAAGAATGAAAACCACATTTAAATACTGAATTCTTATTCCAGCTACAGAGAGGTCTTTTTAATGTTGGAATTTTAGTTGCCAAAGAGTGATTTATTTTTATTGTGATATTGTTTAGTAAACTGTGCTAAGAATCCATGATTTGCCACTAATAAGTAGCAGTAGTAGTAAGTTCTGCTCCAGCATAAGCTCACTGAAGTGTTAAAATCACTTGCTGCTTAACTACTTGCTTCCCACCCCTGGTGGGACCAATTATCTCAGGGAAGTTTGGTGATAAAAGAGATTTGTTAAATTAATTAATTAGGATTGTCATTTTAAATCTTTTAATTATGTTGTTTTCTACTAGGAACCAACTGTGCGCCAAATGTTTTGCTTGCTTTTAGCTGCCTATACAGGTTTTTGCCATTTGCTATCTACACTACTGCATGGAGGTATACTGTAGGCATTACACTTTTTTCTTTTTTACAAATCCTGAAAACCCTCCTTACGCAAAACAAATCTGACTGAGGCTTGCTTTACATGTTTGAGTTGTACTGCAGCAAGGGTGCACCCTAAATGCACCCAGACAGTACCAAGACAAGGAGATCAGTGCAGGTTTGAAATAGCTGCAACTAAAACTATTAATATTAATGACGGAATGACACGCTGCCTTATCTTGTGTGTTGGGGTGCGACTGTATGGGTTAATTAATTTAGCCTATTCAACCTTGCACTCACCATTCACACAGGACACAAATTGAAAAAAAAGAAAAAAAAACGGGGTTGCTGGGTGACACACAACAACCAAGATAGAAGTCAGTATGTGTGGAACCCGTATAGTGTAGATTATGAAGATAAGCATGTATATCTCTCGCATATACATAGGGATATTGTTGGTCATAGTGGAGGAAATGATTATAATAGCAACAGAGGAGAAGGTAGCATAAGTGGCAAATGAACACATGAAGAGTGTTGCTTATCCTGCAGAATAAATAAATAACAGTAATAAAGGAAAAGGCAACATAAATAACAATACTTGGCCAACAAAATGAATAAATAAATAAATAAATAAATAAATGGATTAATGGATACATAAATGAGATGGGCGTGTTTGAGATGTTAGGCAAGAGGGGGAGGAAGAGGGCAGAGCAAAAATAATGGACACAATATGCTTTGTGTTGGGAGAGAAAAGGTTTACAAGTCCTAGGTGAATGTTTGAATGATGTCTCAACCATATTGTTGCGACCTGAAGGGGAAAGGGTATCTAGTTTGTAGATCCAATAGGATTCTCCCTGGTGGAGTTTTTGAAACCTGCTTCTAAAGGTTGGAGAGTTCAATGGGGATGATTTGGATGCGACTGACATCATTGTGGTGTTTTAGAGAAAAGTGGCTGGAAACAGCGTGGTTTAGGAAGCCATTACTAGTGTTCAATCTATGACTGTTCATTCGGATATGTAGTTCTTGGTTCTTGGGTGGTGCAGCCTATATATTGAAGATTCCACTGGCATTCGAGGAGATGAGAAAGAAAGAATGGCAACTGAGGAAAGATTTTATTTCGAAAACCTCTCTGGTGGTAATAGAACAAAAAGTTTTTCTTCTGTGTTGGATGCTATCACAAGAGAGGCGTCTGTCCGACCTGCATTTATATGATCCATTGACAGTGAGGAAAGTGGTTGATAGTTTTTCTCTCAGAGTTTAGTTTACTGGGTGCCAGGATATTGCAAAGTATATTGGCCCTCCTACATGTCACCGTGGGCCAATTGGGGAGAGAATGTTTGAGGTGAGAGTCGCGGAGTAGATCAACCAATGCTTCATCGTGATTTGTTCGATAATGTGGTGGCTGGTGTTATATGTTGTGATGAAGTTGAGCAAGGTTGTTTGAGATGTTAGGCTAGAGGTGTGGGTGGTTGGATGTAGGCATTGGTCTTGAGTGAGCGCTAGTGTTTTGCTGAGTGCATCTCGTACCAGATGTTTGGGATAGTGTTTTTCTTTGAATCTATGTTTCAGGATGTCTGCTTGGGTGTGAAAAGTAGAGGTGTTGGTACAGTTTTTTCTGATGCGTTTGAATTGGCCATATGGAATGTTCTTTAGCCAGGGTGCGTAATGTGCCCTGTTAAAGTCCAGACAGCTGTTGACATCGACGGATTTAAAGTGGTTACTTGTGGAAAAGAAACCTTCATTGTTCAGCTGAATAAAGAGATCAAGGAAAGCAATTTTGAAAAATAGGCCCATTGTATTTTTGTTTAGATGGCTGACAAAGTCTTCTATTGGTGTCTGGTCTCCTTGCCAGATGAAAAATAGGTCATCAATGTACCAGTGGAAGAAGATTATGGTTTTAGAGAAGGGATTAGGGCTATGGATGTAGTTGGCCTCGAAGGATCCCATATATAGGTTGGCGTATGATGGTGCAAATCTGGAGCCCATTCCGCAACCCTTCACTTGATGGTAGATTGTACTGTTAAATGAAAAGATGTTTTCGTGGAGAATGATGTTGATGCTGTCCAATAGGAAGTCTCTCTGGGTGGTGGGCATTTCAGGGTTTGAGGCAAGGGAATCTCTGATGGCTTCAACCCCAAGGTTGTGGGGAATGTCCAAATAAAGCGCTGAAACATCAGTTGTTAGCAGAGACCAGTAGTAGCTGTAGGACCAAGGGTTGTAAACGGAGATTGATGAAGTGTGATAGATTGCTCGTTAAGGAGTTTATTGTGGAAATGATTGGGCACCCGGGTGGGTTGGTTAGGGATTTGTTAATATTGGGTAGATGGTAAAAGAAGGAGAGGGTTACTGACAGTTAAAAAATGTTTCTCTTTTTTGTTAAGAAGATTGAGGAGATTGGCTTGATGAATCATATTTGTGTAGGCTATGTATTCAGCTGGTAGGGGATTGGTGGATAACAGTTCGTAAAAGAACAGATTGACTAGGATGGTCAATGCTTCAGCAATGTATTTAGGGCAGTCTTCGATCACTATCCCTCCCCCTTTGTCTTTAGGTCTGATCACTATGGTGGAATTGTTTTTGAGTGACTGCTTTTTTCATCATTGGTGAGGTTATGTTTGTGGATTATGATTCAGGTGTGTTTTTTGGGGATTTTTTGAGTTCTTTTAAGTCTTTGAGGGCCAGATTTTAGAAAGTCTCATTGGCTGGTCCTTTGTGGTATAAGGGATAAAATTGGGATGTAATAAAGTGTTAATAAAGGGTAATATTTAAACAGTTTCTTTGTTTCCAAGTCCTGATGCAGGGAGGGGGGTAAGTTGGGAAAGAGATGACCATATGTCTTTTGAAGTCTGCATAAAACAGTCATCAGGTCAGAGTTTATCAAGCTGTAAAGAACTCCAGGATGTTGTAAAAACTGCCCGGACACTTCAAAAGATGGGAATTGTCCCAGAGTTCAACAATGCTACACACTTAAGATTAATATTTCTATGATAGGTAATGGTGACTAAGGATGTAGATGGAACCAGATTTATGGCAGACCCCAAAAGCACAGTGTGAGGCATAGGCTTTTCAATGCATAACCAGGCTTTGCTTGATGAAAATAATCCAAAGGAGTTTATTTTGAAAAGTCCATATATAACATAATAGGTTGAATAAACACCAGGCTCTTGTAGTTCCACTGACCAGCAGGAGGCAAAACACAAATCTCCACAATCATAATCCCCCAGATTGCTGGTCAGTGACACCTTTTACACAATTGAAATACCAACAATTCTCTGCAGCTTCCCCTATAAAACACCAGAGCTGCTGCAGGCCTGCCTCTTATAAGGTCAGAGCAGACACACCATGCTGCAGGTAAGTATAACATACCATATATTACATAGTATATTACATAATTTTACATTGTAAAAGCACATTCCCTGGTTTTGGTACATAGCTCCCAGGTGGTAATACTAAACAGAAGAGAATAGAGCATTAGGTGGCCGACCTAATGAGAGAAGTAGAATAAGAAGTCATTCACACTCATTCACACAGAAGTTACCAACCAGGAAACTAATGTACCACAACCAGAGTTACAGAAAACCAGTTTTCAATACTATAAAAAAACATGCGTCTTCTTCACACACAGAAAGAGAGCAGCCAAGCATTATGTCCACTCTGCAGGCAGCTGCAGGGGACCCACATGGTATTTACCACTCCCTGTCTTCTCATATTCTTCATACGAGTTCTCCTTAAGGGGACTGCCAATTAAGGCCACCCATGTAGGTGTGTGGAGTCTTATAGCCATGGATGATCCACTAGGGGATTCTGGGAAAATATACAAAGTTTTCCAGGATGGGATAAGGAAAGCCACACCTCTTTTAGCTACCTGTGGAGCATCCATGGCTATAAGACTCCACACACCTACATGGTGGCCTTAATTGGCAGTCTCCATAAGGAGAACTCTTATTTCCTGACCCTAGTCACAAGCCTCTCACCAAGCCAAACCACTTCCCTACGCTGTACTGAGGAGACCCAATCAGGTCAAAACAGTGCTGTCTACAGTTGGGAGTCTGTTCCTTCTGGAATAGATGTACTGGTTTGGTTTTAATCCCACATCATGTCATAAGACCTCCTGTAGGTCATGCTTGATGTCAAGGGAGTTGCCCTACAAGGTAGCTAAAAGAGGCGTGGTTTTCCTTATCCCATCCTGGAAAACTTTGCATATTTTCGCATATTCTTCATAGAAAGGAGTACAATAGTGATTAATGAAACTATTTAAATGTGTGTTTATTTACAGAAGTTGATAAAGACACGTCAAATTGAATCTTTGCTGTCAGGATGTAGAGTTCCTCGGCAGGGATGACCAATCTACAAGTGAAGGAGATAATAGGGAGTATGAGAGTAGGCCTGGGGGTCCTGTGTGAGTAGCTTAATGAAAATTAAGGCAAAAGAGGGCTCACCTCAGGAGTAGAATACAGCTCAGATCTCCCAATAGGGGCATTTGTGTAACTCCTTTGGAGATGGTGTCCAAAACGCTGGTGCTCCAGTGTGCAACGGAGATCAATTTGTGGACATAATAGGGTACAAGAACAACCCGTAGGGAGTACACATAGAAATGCGCAGAGAGAAAACAGAGTAGTGAAGAGATAATGTCCAGTTTAGGGTGTATAAGACTCAGTGGTCGTGCAATGTTACCCTATACAAATCCCTGATATGGACTATAAGTCTATCATACCCTGAAGGCCTAGCCTCGGAACTGGGGTCCTATTTAACCACAGTCCCAACTGGAACCTGACCCTGCAATAGCTGGCCCTGTTATTGGCCTATTATAGCAGATAACGTCAGGTGTAGCGTCAGAGGGGAGTCAATATAGTATGTATTCTGACCCCCTATGACTATGAAAAGCATGTCATGGCTGAAATCTGAATCCCATGTCCCAACAAGACTTGTTTCCCCCTTTGGGTTCATGCAGAAGCGGCAGCCTTGTCCCTCGTAGGGGCAAGTGCGTGGTAGCCAGGCAGTGGATGGCTTGTGAGGTGTATAACCTCTCGGTAAGAGCCTAGGGAGACCAGTGGGTTCTCCCTACAGGTTCTTCTTGTACCCTATTATGTCCACAAATTGATTTCCGTTGCACAGTGGAGCACCAGCGTTTTGGACACCATCTCCAAAGGAGTTACACAAATGCCCCTATTGGGAGATCTGAGCTGTATTCTACTCCTGAGGTGAGCACTCTTTTGCCTTAATTTTCATTAAGCTACTCACACAGCCGAGGACACCCCAGGCCTACTCTCATACTCCCTATTATCTCCTTCACTTGTAGATTGGTCATCCCTGCCGAGGAACTCTACATCCTGACAGCAAAGATTCAATTTGACGTGTCTTTATCAACTTCTGTAAATAAATGCACATTTAAATAGTTTCATTAATCACTAGTTGTACTCCTTTCTTATATCGTCTTAGTGATTTATTAGGGATATCTCAGTAGCCCCCCTGAGTTCTCCCACCCCTAACCTTTCTTGTATGTTCATATTCTTCGTAGGCAGCAGTAGAGACATTGGCAGGTCCAGTGACACTGCCTCTACATGTAGTGTCACTGGGACACTTGTGAGAGGAGCCAGCTGCTGGGTCTATCTACACTCACCGGCCACTTTATTAGGTACACCTGTCCAACTGCTGGTTAACACTTAATTTCTAATCAGCCAATCACATGGCGGCAACTCAGTGCATTTAGGCATGTAGACATGGTCAAGACAATCTCCTGCAGTTCAAACCGAGCATCAGTATGGGGAAGAAAGGTGATTTGAGTGCCTTTGAACGTGGCATGGTTGTTGGTGCCAGAAGGGCTGGTCTGAGTATTTCAGAAACTGCTGATCTACTGGGATTTTCACGCACAACCATCTCTAGGGTTTACAGAGAATGGTCCGAAAAAGAAAAAACATCCAGTGAGCGGCAGTTCTGTGGGCGGAAATGCCTTGTTGATGCCAGAGGTCAGAGGAGAATGGGCAGACTGGTTCGAGCTGATAGAAAGGCAACAGTGACTCAAATTGCTACCCGTTACAACCAAGGTAGGCAGAAGAGCATCTCTGAACGCACAGTACGTCGAACTTTGAGGCAGATGGGCTACAGCAGCAGAAGACCACACCGGGTGCCACTCCTTTCAGCTAAGAACATGAAACTGAGGCTACAATTTGCACAAGCTCATCGAAATTGGACAGTAGAAGATTGGAAAAACGTTGCCTGGTCTGATGAGTCTCGATTTCTGCTGCGACATTCGGATGGTAGGGTCAGAATTTGGCGTCAACAACATGAAAGCATGGATCCATCCTGCCTTGTATCAACGGTTCAGGCTGGTGGTGGTGGTGTCATGGTGTGGGGAATATTTTCTTGGCACTCTTTGGGCCCCTTGGTACCAATTGAGCATCGTTGCAACGCCACAGCCTACCTGAGTATTGTTGCTGACCATGTCCATCCCTTTATAAATTTTTAAACTAATTTGAAGTACAATGTGTCACGAGAAAACAAATTCAAAATCCCCTGGATATCTCATAGCGTTCCCACACTATAACCACTTATAGTGACACAGGTCAGATTTGAAGAATGGGACCGCGTCCTTAAGGCCAAAAGAGTCCCGTAGGGGTTAAAAAGAAGCAAGAGTGCTGGACGAGATGTTATGGATTGCAAATTTGCAGCAAATTACTGTTTCAGTCCAGTTGTGGCTTAGTACAGCAGTACTAGTCAGTGTCCCTTTAAACATATTGTACGGCTCTCGCCTAATTGTATTTTAAAATATGTGGCGCTTATGGCTCTCTTAGCCAAAAAGGTTCCTGACCCCTGGGCTAGTCTATTCCAGGGTCACCTGATCAGGCCAGCCAACCACTGCTATCGACGTGTAAGGGTACCACGTCATGCTGGGTGGAGTGCAGAGTCTCCTGGCTTGTGATTGGCTCTGTTTCTGGCTGCCAAAAATCAAAACGGCGGGAGATGCCATTTTCTCGAGCTGGCGAAGTATTCGTCCGAGCAACGAGCAGTTTCGAGTACGCTAATGCTCGAACGAGCATCAAGCTCGGACGAGTGTGTTCGCTCATCTCTATTCACTGGTATTCAATGTATGTTGGTCATGGGTATTCAACTTTAGAAATGACACTATTTGTCATCACAACCATTATATTATCACTTATATCATGAATTTTTTTCATATCTTATTATTGTATAGGTTTAATTTTTTGCACTATTACTTCATTTCTATCACTGGATTAATGTATGTTTAGTAATCATATATTTAATTTTATATCTATTAGTTGGCACAGAATATACCAACTTAGGTACCCCGTTTCATCCATATGGGTGTCGACAGACTCTGAATGTATAATACAATGACATCTGGTGTCTACAAATGTATGTATAAACTATGGAAGGCACTGTCCCTCTTCATTGATGCCCTTTTGCAATAGTGTTTATACTCAAACTACAATTGTTGGTAGCACTCACTTATGCAGTCGTTCTGTGTCCAACTAGTAATTAATATAAATTTATTTAAATCACCCGACCTTTGTTCCCTCTCCTAGCTTCCCGGTGATGTGTGTGCATTATTCCTGGCCCTCGGTAGCGCACCCGGGGGCTCGGTTGTGCGCATCGGCATCAGGTTGCTAGGGGAGTGGCGGAAACACTTACCCCGCCTCCTGAGGAAGCGAATGTGCTGTTTATGCCCAGAACTACATGTTATGGTGCATGGACCTGCGCGCTGGCGACCAGGTGTCTTGGTGGGTGTTTCATTGATCGGGTTGGCTCTCTTCCGAGCATTCATATGTTTCATAAATGGGCATCAGTTACAATGTAACTGCCTATTAGTCACACCCCGGAAGTGGGGCATTCAGGAGGGACATTGCTTATTATGAACTGACTTGCCTATATGGTAGACATACCCCGGAAGTGGGGCATACAGAAAGGATACAATCAATGGGGATTTACTTAACCAGTCCTGTCGCGATCCAGCGGCGCTATTTCTGTGGAGGATTCGGGTCTTCCGGCGATTCACTAAGGCAGTGCGCCCAATGTTCACTAGGTGTCGCTGCTATGCTGAAGTCCGTCGGAGTTCACTGTAGTTCACCAAGCTATCCTGGGTGCAGGTAAGTGTGTATCTTGCGCCACTTTTTTATTTTTTTTTTAAATACGACAGTTTTTCCGAATCCGTCAGGTTTTCTTACGTAAATGACCCCCATTATGTTATCACCTGTTTTGAAGGAGGATACTCCAGTTATAATCACATAAATAGTGGGGAGAGATTCATTAGTTGCAAGCCCCCTGAGGAAGCGGAGGGAACACGAAGCAAGCGTTGGGGTAGTCACGGCCTTGAATAAAAGTTCAAAAATGGGTATGTGCAATTATATTATTGCAGGGATATTATGATTATGGACACTGATCTTTTTATTTCTTGATATATTGATAATGTTGTTGCAGGATCAGGGGCGGACTGGGAATTTAAAAACTGTAAAAGCAGCCCAATTTTATGGGCTTGTCAAGACAATGTGGGTGGGGTTATATTCAAGTGTTTGGAAAGATACGTCAATGCTAGCTCATGGGGGGTTGAGGAATAAAGGGCAACTACATCACACTATGTCCAACTCAAACCATCATCCCATTCCATGTTATCAGCAATTTGAAGTAGATGCTTAGTATCTCTGAGAAATGTGGGTGTGATCATGGTCAGAGGTTGTAAAAAGTTGTCGGCGAAGTATTCGTCCGAGCAACGAGCAGTTTCGAGTACGCTAATGCTCGAACGAGCATCAAGCTCGGACGAGTGTGTTCGTTTATCTCTAGTCAATACCCATAGGAATTTCCACTCTCCTAGGATGCAAGAACACTGGAATGCTCATGCATACACCCCTAGCTATCACCTCCTGAGACATCTACAAGTAAAACCAACAATGTGTACAACACGTTAAAGAATTTACAGACATTACTTTGCCTGTTGGCCAGCAAATTGTAATTTTGAGAAAAATCATTATGCAAATTATTTTCTTAGTATTCAATGCCCACCGGTACTATTGTCTTCTTTCTACACATTCTTTCTGCAAAATATGTCAGTCCTTGCTCTAAAGGGTGCTGCTGGTTGGTTCTAGGAGGCACAGGCATGGAGAACCAAGACCATTTCATGAAGGTAGAAAACAGATTTTTCTCTAAAAAGACAGATTAGTAGAAAACACAAAATATAAGCCTGGGAAGCTTGTGAAGTGCTCTACACACTGCTAAATTTACTTGTAAGTGAATTGGGAGCTGATAGACTCACTTTAAGGCAGCTTTTCTTATGGAAATGGGCCTTAGTGATGACATACCTGGTATCCTGAAAAGGTCTGCACCCTGATTTTTACATTACCGTGCTTTAACTCTTTCTTTTATACCAAAACTCTCAACTTTTGGCATCTGTCGGACTTCTGCCTGATTGCCAGCAGCACTGACCTTTGCCCAGACATACGCTCAACTCATGTAATCTGCCTACTGCAGTGTTTTAGGAGTATTATAGTAATATACTGAGCAATGTTGTTGTAGTCAAAGCAATGGTAAAACAAATACCTTACTGCAGTGGTGGCTAACCTATGGCACGGGTGCAAGAGGTGGCACTCCAAGCCCTTTCTGTGGGCATCCAGGCCATCACCCCAGCACACCAGACAGGACTCAAAGAATTTTCCTGCAGTTCCAAGCAACTTGGAAGCAAAGATTCTGCTTTCAGTGATACTTTAAAGTGATACTTACTTGGCTATTTGGGACCGTAGGAAGAGGGAGAATGTGTCGAAAGGGCCTAATTATGTTTGGAGGACCTCCTGCTGGCCCCATGATTCTCTTTGTACAGAGGGACACTGGAAAGAAGCTAAAATGATGCAAATTTTCACCCCTTCTTTCTACTGTGTTGGTGTCCACAGGAGGCCAGTATGATTTAACATTGTTGAGAACAAGCAGCAATAAGTTACTGCTTTAATTTTTGGTTGGCACCTCGCAATAAATGAGGGTTTGAGGTTGCAGTTTGGGCACTCGGTCGCTAAAAGGTTCGCCATCACTTCCTTACTGTAATCTGCTCCAATATACCCGTGCCTATGTCTATGTACTCCACACTTCCCTCCAATTCCCTGAAGACTGGACTAATCAGCTGCCTAAGCAGTTTAGCAGGCAGGATAAAAGTGGATAACAGGAGAGGCATTTTATGTTTCTTGTATTAAGCTGATGTATGCCTGCACAAAAAATGTAAATGTCTGTTACCCTTTAATGAACTATTACAGTACTTTGGTCTTTTAATCCTAAAAGTTGCATATGTTAATTGGTATCAGGAGGGAGAGGAGCAAAGAAAGTTCAAAGGTCAGCACTGCTCACACCAAAATTAATAAACACCCTCTGCAGACAAAAGGCAGGAGACTGGGCATTAGGGAAAACAAACAGTCCAGGGTGCACGTCCAATATGTACAGACAAATGAGGCAAAACGAAAGAGGGAAATGCGGCACTCACCAGAATTATGTAAAAATGCTTCTTTTATTATTGTAGAGGTACAGGACAAAGTGAGGAGCTGCCTCGCCAAGGAATGTTAATTGATATCATATGTTGAGTGGTACTATATAAAATGGTAATTAGAATGTTTAAGCATCATATTAAAAAAGAGAAGTGAGAAATAATTTTTAGAGCAATTTTTATGTAACTTTTTAAACTCTCAATAAACAGGTAACCTTGGTTTCCTTTTATTTTTAAAAGTTTTCCTTTTATTATGTTTTGAGTCATAAATTACAACTTTAGAGTAAACCTATTTGTACTTCAGAGAAACAATCTGTGTTCAGTCTCTTTGATAAGGTAAATAACAGTGAGTTTGGAAAAATAAGCTAAAGTCAGCTGAAAGCAGCCAATCTGTTTATTTTTATGTTGACACACTGTCAAGTGTTATATGATTTGTACCTAATATCCCAAATCTAGATCTCTTTATTTGGTGAGCACATCTCATTCTCATTCAATTACACTGACAGTCCCACTGAAAGCAAAATCAAATGTCCTTAATATTTTTGATGCTTCAATTCAATATCCGGGTGACAAATCCAATATTCCTCACATAAAGTATATCGATGAATGGTAGGTTCTAAGTAAATAATGAGTTCTCTTCGTCACAAACTATCCCTCCAGGACTCAGCTCTATTGATGTTAAATGTCTAGCCCCAGGCTCATCACACAACTCCTCACTTTAACCCATGAAAATCAACCCCATTTAATCTGTCAAATCACATAAAACAGCAGTTTCGGCAGTTCCTGGATACTACCTGAACCAACAGCTTCAGTGATTTGTAGATCAAATAAAATTAAGAAAATATAACAAAAACTATACAAATTATGTATCAAACACAGAAGAATGGTCATTTAAATATGGGTAAAAACCAAGAGGACAATGCAGTTCAGAATCAAGGAAAAAAGGGATGGTCAGAAGAAAATAATAGCAAGGTCCTCAAAAAACATATAACAAGCATTGCAAAGTTGGCAAACAATCTTCTTATGAGATATCAGAGTCCCATTCCAGAGTGTGATGGCACCATCCACACTAACCAGATTAGCAGGGGAGGACAATTAAGACAAGACAGCAATGGGTGAAATGATGCAGTCTTCAGAGTAGTGCAAGACAAAATAAAATCTAGGTACAAAATTACAGCCAAAAGCCTCTTTACATGCAGAATATGGCATTGAAGCCTGAACAGGCACAGATGTTACATAAAGAAAAGGCTGCAGCAGGAAGGGTTTGATACCATATTAATTGGAAAATGGATACATGACAAAATTAACATAAATTTGACATAATTTCTAATACTGTATAATGTAACTATGTTACAAATAAAAAAATAGTATAAGGCAGAAAGTTGGAGTATCACACAGGGGATTTCGTAAACCTGGCCAGTGCCAGTGGGCTGTGCGAATCCTCCATTGATGCCGGACCTGTCTCCTGGCAGGATCCAGCTGTAATCCATTGAGCATTACTTATTGTATTACTAAGCGCGGTGCAATACATCTCTATAGCACTGTGCTTCTGGATATGAGCTTGAACAAGTGATAAGAAGATTACTTGTTCAAGTCAACTTTTCAATTAAAAAAAGTTTTAAAACCATAAAATTTTTAAAAATAAATTGAAATACTAAAATAAAGTGGAAGTCCTCAAAACACCACCATTCCTTATACATATCTAAAAAAAAACATGTCCGTAAAAATCTATACAATAATTCATTATAATTGGACCCACATGGTGAATGCTGTTAAAAAAAAATTTGCCAAAAATGTACATTTATCATCAAATTCCCTTTACAAAAATGTTGTGATTTAAGTGATCTAAAAAAGTTACATGCACCAAAATGGTACCACTGAAAAGAACAACTTGTCACACAAAAAATAAGCCCCCCCAAAAAAAAAAGTTATTCCCCTGAAAAAATGGTGATCATTAAACAAATGCGATTTTTTTCTAGTCTAGTTTTTCTTCAATAAAATTGGACAAATATACATAAAACTAAATAAATGAGGTATCACCGTAATCCTAGTGATCTATAGAATAAAGATAATATATTATTTTTTGCTACAGTGAATGCCCCCCCACCAAAAAACACTAAAATCCAAAACAAGAATTAATGATTTAATTTTTGAAGAGTTAATAAAATCACAGCAATAAGCTAAAGACCCACTAAAATGATTTTTTTTTAAAAGTGCATCTAATCTCGCAAAAAATAAGCCCTTGTTTGTCCAAATTGCCTCCAAAAAAATAAGATTGTATAGCCTATAAACGCCAGAGGAGTGATTGGGGAACTTATATTTGAACAAGAAGGACATTTCCCCAATACTGCTGCTTCTATCGGAAGTATCTGTTCCAAAAGGGGGGTTAGGAAAGACACTAAATACTATGACGAGACCTGCAAGAGTTCAAGACTGACAAAATTTTAGTTCCCTGGTATATAAGGTATACCTTATATACTCGAGTATAAGCCAAGTTTTTCAGCAGAAAAAATGTGTTGAAAAACCTCACCTCGGCTTATACTGAAGTCAAGAAGAAAAACAAACAGTGTACTCACCTTCTGACGCCCCCAAAAGGTCCTCTACTTCAGGATTGGTTCCGTTACCCCTCGCTGTCCGTCGCAGGGATCATGACGTCAGCCGCTCGCTGACATTCTATGTCCGCCGACATTGGCACACAATATGATGTCAGCGAGCGCCTGATGTCATATCTGCGATGGACCACACAACAACATGGTGCCAATACCAGAACATCGCTGCATAGAAGATGCCTACAGGCATTATATTGGGTGCATGGGCTGGCAATCTATATACTACAGGAGGGTGGCAGTCTATATACTACAGGTGCTGGCAGGCTATATACTGCAGGGGGCTGGCAGGCTATATACTACAGGGGGCTGGCAGGCTATATACTACAGGAGTCTGGCAGGCTATATACTACAGGGAGCTGGCTGGCTATATACTGGGGAGGCTGTGACCAATGCATATACTCGGCTTATACTCGAGTCAAAAGTTTTTGTGTTAAAATTAGAAGTCTCGGCTTATACTCGAGTATATACGGCACCTTATACACAGCACATTCACAATTCACGTCCAACCTTTGTTGTGAATTCATTTTGGTAAAAGTAATAATTGTAATAACTGTTAGGTCAAATTTATCACCATACCTCACGATTATTTCATTTAGGCATGTAATTTACAAATTAGGGTCACTCGTTGGTTTTATTTTTTTATATTTAGGTTTTCTATTTCCCCTCCAAGCCTCTGGATTTGTTAGCATATCCTTTGTAATTCCCCAAGATCTTTATTTATTATTCATTTATTATTATATATTTATATTCCAAGTGCTTTATCATTCCGGAGCCCTGTTGTATTTTCTGGCTAGGATTTAGGATCACATGTTAGGTCTTTCTTATGTCAGGAAACATGGCTCCCTTATGAGGGAGCTGACATTTCACAGTAGCACAAACTGGGCGTCACATAATGGGCACCGAACTTTCCAGAAATAATTACAATTTCCATCTTGGGCATCCATTGCACATCATATTTGGAAACCACCAGTATGTTGAAAATGCTCACTGCACCACTTGTATTACACTACACCACGTATTACACCTGGCTCCGAAGGGTGTGCATTCAAAAATTAGGGTCACTTTTTGGGTTCTCCTCTGTTGTACCACTAGAGCTTGCCAAAGGCATCCTGACACATGTAAAGGATTTCTGCCAAATTTGGCTTCTAAAAGGTAAACATCTTTCCCTTGACTGTGCGCCCATAAAACATTTTATATGCAGATGTGGTGTACTTCTACACTCTGGATAAATAGTTTCACACATTTGTGGGGGTTATTTCATCTTTTATCCCTTGTGGCTTATAAAAATTAGAGGTAGAAGTGACCTTTCAAGGACAATTTTCAACTTTTTCCCTTTTTAGGGCCTAACTGGAAGGGCAAATACACATATTACACCTTGCTAAATTCTAAATGCTAAATGCTAAAGGGAGTGCATTCAAAAATGAGGGTCACTTTTCGGGTTCCCTCTGTTTTATACCACAAATTCTGGGGTTATTGTGGCTTACAAAAATTAGGGGTAAAAGTGTTTTTTTTTTAAATTTTCATCTTTTCTTTTTGGGGCCTAATTTAATCAAACACATGTAGGGGAAAATACACATGATACCTTGCTAAATTCTCCAAGGGGTGTACTTTCTAAAATGCTTGTTGGGGGATCTCCTCTGTTGTACCACTAGGGCTCTCCAAATACATCCTGACATGTGTAAAGGATTTCTGTCAAAATTGGCTTCTAAATGGCATTTTCCTATCCCATTTTCCCTTCTGAGCCCTACTGCGTACCCATACATTTTATATGCACATGTGGGGCAATTCTATGTTTGAGAGAAACAGTTTTACACATTTTGGGGGTTGTTTCATATTTTAGCCCTTGTGGCTTACAATAATTTGGGATAAAAGGGAATTTTTTGAGAAAATGTTCACCTTTTTCCATTTTTGGGATGTGTATATTCCAAAATGGTGTCTCTTGTTGGGGCTCTCCTCTGTTTTGGTACCACTAGGGTTCTCTAAATGCATCCTGACACATGAACACAACTTTTTCAGCCATATTTGTCCTTCAAAAACTAAATAACGCTCTTTCCCTTCAAAGTGCCTCCCTGTGACTGTACAACAGTGCACAATGACAAAATGGGTATTGGCATACTCTGGAGAAATTGCACTAAACATTGTAAATAGCATTTTCCTTTTTAACCGATTGTGAAGGTGAACATTTCCCTCTGAAAATAGGCCTTGTTGATTTTTGTAAAAATCTGAAAAATCAAACTCTAAAGTTATAAGCCTCCTAACATCCTAAAAAAAGGAAAGGATGTTTGTAAAATTATGTCAAGTTAAATCAGACATATGGAAATGGTTATCAAGTTATTTTGGTAATATGACTAGCTTTCCAAAAAGTAAAAAACTGAATTTGGAAATCACAAAAAAAACATTCTCAAAATCAAAGCGTGTTAAAGCGCTCCAAAGTTATGAACACTAGAGATGAGCGAACATACTCGTCCGAGCTTGATGCTCGTTCGAGCATTAGCGTACTCGAAACTGCTCGTTGCTCGGACGAATACTTCGCCCGCTCGAGAAAATGGCAGCTCCCGCCGTTTTGATTTTTGGCGGCCAGAAACAGAGCCAATCACAAGCCAGGAGACTCTACACTCCACCCAGCATGACGTGGTACCCTTACACGTCGATAGCAGTGGTTGGCTGGCCAGATCAGGTGACCCTGGAATAGACTAGCCCCTGCCTGCGCTGCTCGGATCATTCTGTGTCTGGATGCCGCTAGGGAGAGAGCTGCTGCTGGTCAGGGAAAGCGTTAGGCTGTTCTATTAGAATAGTGTTAGGCAGGAGTGATTCTACAAGAACCCAACAGCCCTTATTAGGGCTACAATAACGTTATACTTTTTTTTTTTTTTTATTTGCAGCTAGTACCATATTGTGAGGAATTTGCAGGGGGACTTGCTACCGTTGTGTTTAGCTCTTAGTGACACACATATCCACCTCAAACACCAAAGTGGGAAAATTTATTAGGGGTTTGATTTCAATTAGGCACAGTCTGCCATTTACTTTTTATTTTACGTTTATTTTTTCATAACTCAGCGTCATCTCATCTGGCATAGCAGTGTGCTTTCATACTTGGCCGGGTAAAAAATACAACATCTCTCATCACTTAACTTGCAGAACGGACCACGTCATTTATGTTCTTACATGTCCGTGTCCCAAAATTTATGTGGGTGAAACCACCACTGAGTGTCGGTTACGAATTAACAACCATAGATCAACGATTAACACACTAAAACTTGACTTACCTGTTCCCCGTCACTTCTCAGACACTGGTCATAATATACACCAATTAAAGTTTTCCATTATTGATCATGTCCCCCCTCTCAGGAGAGGAGGTGACAGACAAAAAATCTTAAAACAGCGCGAGTTAGGATGGATCCACAGACTTAATTCCTTACATCCAGTTGGACTTAATATGGAATTTAATGTTAGCATCCTTCAGGAATGAACTCCCTAGTTCCGAACGTTTATGCGCCATCTTTATCTTTCATTGTCAGGATGTTTCTGTTCTGTTGTTATATGACACATTCTTCATAAAGAATAACAATGGCAATTTCTTTCTCACACAGATTACGACAACGACGTTGATTAGAAACCCTCATCACCCAGCCGGTTCTTTTCTCCGCCAACTTCTACAATTTACTTTTCATGTGGCCTCCCACAGACGTGACAATGGTACCCTGCACGACCGGAGGCTGATGCTGAGATTGGCTTGATCCGCCCGAGGGGCACAGTGTGGACCGTCTAATTTGTGCCGTTAGGGGCGCCTGACCCCAGTGGATACAGGGGTTCAGAACTACCAAATAGCCCCACGATGTGTGCCTTACATGACAATGGTCCTCTCCCTGAGCCCTGTGCTGACAGCCGATCCGCTAAGCCGTTGACATGCAGTGTGTACGGGTCCCCGACCACTCTTGCCCTTTTCCAAGATGGCCGCCGAAAAACCAGGCGCGGGATTATCGCGAGAGGTGAGACTCAGACGGGACACGGTGTCGAGCTGCCGTATGCGAGCGATCGCGGAGCGGCGGTGGACACTCCCGGAGCTATCCCTCATCTGGTCGGTAACTATGGCCCTCTCTTGGTAACATAACTGTGTTGTGGGACCCCCAGCCCTGTACTCACACGTTCTGTTTGTTACATGACAATGGTCCTCTCCCTGAGCCCTGTGCTGACAGCCGATCCGCTAAGCCGTTGACATGCAGTGTGTACGGGTCCCCGACCACTCTTGCCCTCTTCCAAGATGGCCGCCGAAAAACCAGGCGCGGGACTATCGCGAGAGGTGAGACTCAGACGGGACACGGTGTTGTGCTGCCGTATGCGAGCGATCGCGGAGCGGCGGTGGACACTCCCGGAGCTATCCCTCATCTGGTCGGTAATTATGGCCTCCTCTTGGCAGCATAACTGAGTTGTGGGACCCCCAGCCCTGTATTCACACGTTCTGTTTGGATGTTGCCACGCAACCTTTTTGACATGCGCAGATCGCAAGTATTATCACGGAGGTACCGGCTGGCTATAATGAGTGTTTCTTCACTTGCTTCACATCATGTCACTATGATCTTGTTATATGTTTGTTTAATCATGTTTATTAATGAATTCGACACAATCATTGTAAATATTTGTATATTTTCACTTTGTTAACGTCACTGATGACGTCACATCCTGCGGGGGATTTAAACCCGCCATGTAACACTTGACTTCACTGCTTGAAAATGGCTACATTGAGCTAGCCGAAACGTAGCTTTGTATCCACATGTGAATAAACACTTTTTGGATTAGGACAACGGAGTGCGGCTGCCTTCTCTTTTGGTCTTGATTCTGGTGGTAGATGTCCTTTAAAGTCTTTAGATATAAAAAAATGAAAAAAATAAACTTTTTATATTTACGTAGATGTGAAACCAATGAGGAACATTGGTCTCACATCAGAAGATCTTGCGTCTTATCTTGCAATGCGGGAAGTGAAGCTGGCTTCACCTACAACTCTTGCACAGTGAAGCCGGGTTGTAATACGTCACTATCACTTTCTAGTATGCACAGCAACTGTGGAAACGGGGGACAAGCTGAGTATAAAGTTTGTTTTAAAAAATCAAACAGGGCGATTTGGGACAATAAACCACTGGTTCATAAGCACCTATGGGAGGTTCAGGGTCCCAAATCGTCATGACAGGTTCCATTTCCATAAAACTGCATTATTAAACTGTACTTTAACTGTACTTACGTAAAACATATTTTATTCTCATCAATTGTATATTTGACAAAAACTAGGATAAAATGCAGCAGCAGTGCAAATTAATCAAACCCTTTACTTCATTTGCAGGAAGTGTGTACACCTATATAAAAGTAGAAGTTTTATCGGTTTACTGTACTGGATCATTCAGGTATCTGTTAACACAGGGAGGAATGGCATCATAATCTAAGAGAAGCAGTTGTATTTGCACATTATCTGTGAAGAGTTTTTAGTTCATTCCAAAAAATTTGACATATAGAATTCTACAAGGAAATGATTATTCACATGTACAAAACATTCAAGACAATTGACAATCCCGAAAATTGTTAATTTCGGCCCATGCAATATAGATAATTTGCAAAGAAAATCCAAACAGCTGCATTTCAGAGTACTTTTTCCACACATGGCAAATTGTTATCTGCTATCTGTTAATGTTCATCCGAAGTACTGACTGCATGCTGTTATTGATTTACAGGGTCTAGAAAGGAAACATATTCAGGTCTATTATATTTTTTAACAAAGTCAGAAATATTAGAAATAGGAAAGACATTTTATTCTATGTATTATATAACCTTATAGAAAATATTACAGAGCCACTTTAGTGTGTACAACCTAGACTCTGACGCAGGTTGCTTTAATATATTTTTCCAGTAGACCTCCTTTGCAGGATATTTCCTTTTACTATGATGATTTACTTTTATGAAAACATTGTCTATTAATACTGGTGCTTTACTGCAGAGTACAGATCTCAGAGCACAGCCATTAGTTGTAGAGTGGAGAAATATAGGATACTTTAACAAATGGCACAAAGTTATATTTTCTCTAAATAACACTTGTAAAGGCCAGGTAATTATATTCATAATATTGTCTATAATTCAGGAGCAGGACTCTGCAAGACTCAGTAAAATTCTGTAAGTACGGAAATAATCTTCAGCCCGGATGCAAGGCAAAATAACAAATTGTTTTACTTTTTTATTTTTCAAAAAAATTATAACCACAGGAAATAAGAAAACATATATACCTTCAACTATAATTCCCAACCTTTTCACCATTAAAGAATAATCAAAATAATTTCCCATATCCTGAAAAACTCATCCCACTGTAAAAGTGGTACAAAAGTACAAACATTACTGAAATAAGGTCACCTTGTGTGACCCAAATAAAACTGCTCAAAAATAAAGGGAACACTCAAATAACACATCCTAGATCTGAATGAATGAAATATTATCATTGAATACTTTGTTCTTCACAAAGTTGAATGTGCTGACAACAAAATCACAAAAAAATATGAATGGAAATCAAATTAATAAACCAATAGAGGCCTGGACTTGGAGTAACCCACAAAATTAAAGAAAAACACACTAAAGGTTGATCCCACTTTGATCTAATGTCCTTAAAACAAGTCAAAATAAGACTTAGTACTGTATGTGGCCTCCATGTACCTGTATGACCTCCCTACAATGCCTTAGCATGTTCTTGATGGGGTTTCGGATGGTCTCCTCAGGGATCTTCTCCCAGACTTGGACTAAAGATGAATGCCTTCATCCAGCAGGTACTGCTGACACACTCCAGACACTTGAGGTCCAGCGTTAGATAGAACCGAGGGCCAACTGCCCCAGCATATGGTTTCACAAGGAGTTTGAGGATCTCATCTCAGTCCCTAATGGCAGTCAGGCTACCTCTGGTGAGCACATTGATGGCTGCGCGGCCCTCCAAAGAAATTCCATTCCACACCATTACTGACCCACTGCCAAACCAGGCATGCTAAAGGATGTTGCAGGCAGCAGATCGCTCTTCACGGCGTCTCCAGACACATCGGTCACACATGCTCAGTGTGAACCTGATTTCATCTGTGAAGAGCACAGGGAGCCAGTGGCTAATTTGCCAATCCTGGTGTTCTTTGGCAAATGCCAAGCGTGCTGCATGGTCCTGCACGGAGTCAGTTTCTAACCATTTGTACAGACACATGCACATTTGTTGCCTGCTGAAGGTTTCCAGGGATCTGGCAGTGCTCCTCTTGTTCCTCCTTGCATAAAAGCAGAGGTAAAGGTCCTGTTGCTGTGTTGTTGCCCTCCTACAGCCCCCTCCACATCTCCTGGTGTACTGGTCTGTCTTCTGGAAGCACCCCCAGCCTCTCAACACCACACTGACAGACACAGCAAACCTTCTGGCCACAGCTCGCATTGAGGTACCAGTCTGGATGAGTTGCAATACATGAACCTTGTGTGGGTTGTAGAGTCTGTCTTCCATGAGTGTCTTCCATGAGTGAAAGCACCACCAACATTCAAAATTGACCAAAATATCAGCCAGAAAGCATTGGTACTGAGAAGTGGTCTGTGGTCCCCACCTGCAGAACCACTCCTTTATTAAGTGTGGCTTGCTAACTGCCAATAATTTCCAGCTGTTGTCTATTCCATTTGCACAACAGCACGTGCAATTGATTGTCAATCAGTTTTGCTTCCTAAGTGGTCAGTTTGATTTGATAGAAATTTGATTTACTTGGAGTTATATTGTGTTTTTTAAGTGTTCCCTTTATTTTTTTGAGCAGTGTACAGAAGCAGCACTGGATTAACCAGTTAACCAGACATAATAACTGAGTCTCTAGTGTAAATGAATAGAGGAAACCACCCATTTTCTGTGATAACTACCGTAACAACTATCTCCCTTTAACCCCTTAACTACGTTGGCTGCAGGTGTTTGGAAAGGGTTCACGGGTTGAGCCCTCTCCATAGCGGGTGAGCTAATTTCTCGCTCTCCACTTTCAAAAATCCCTAACTTTTTCATTTTTCCGTGTACAGAGGGCTTATTTTCTGAGTAACAAATTTTACTTCTCAGTGATGTTATTTATTATTTCATGCCGTGTACTGGAAAGCTGGAAAAAATCCCAGATTTAGTGAAATTGGCAAAAAAAAGCATTTGTGTAACTTTCTTGTGGGCTCGGTTTATTCTTTGGTTTAGTATGACCATGGTGATATCAAATTTATATATGTTTTATTGCATTTTAATACTTTTTCAAAAATTAAATGAATGTGTACTAAAAATTTAATAATTTTGCCTTCTTCTGATGCTAATAACTTTTTCATACTTTGTTGTATGAAACTGTGTGAGGTGTAATTTTTTGCGAAATGAGCTGATTTTTTCATTGCTACCATTTTGAGGACTGTGCGACAATTTGTCCACTCTTTTTTACATTTTTTATTTGTTGTAAAATGGTGTAAAAGTTGCTTTTAAGACATTTGGGAGCTATTTTCCGTTATGGGATTCATCAATGGCAATAACCATTTTAATATTTTGATAGATTGGGTATTTTGAGACACGGTGATACCTAACATGTTTGTGGTTTTTACTATTTGTTACATTTTACATTAGTTGTAGGGAGTGATTTGAATTTTAAGGTTTTTATATTTTTTAGAAATTTTTATAGATTTTTGAAACTTTTTTTCCCTATTTTTTAGACCCTCTAGGGTACATTGACACTAGATGGTCTCATCATTCAGACAACATTGGATTAAAGTCTATCAAAATATAATAACATCATCAAAAGCCATAAAAAATGACACCACAAAAGCTCTGTACAATGAAGTTTGAAAATGTTTTTAGCCCCAGAAAATGGCAAAGTGAAGAAATGTTTTTTTGTACAGGAGGTTTTAAATTTTGTAAATATATGAAAACATTATAAAACCTATATAAAAAATTTGGTATCCCCATTATCGTAACGACCCCCCATAAAAAGAAGACATGTTATTAGGGGCGCACAATGTAAGCCTTAAAATCTAAGACCACAAGAAAATGGCACAAATCCATTTTTTCAGCAATTTGACTGCATTTGGAATTGTTTTCCCGGCTTCCCAGTACATAGCATGCAATACTATATACTGTCACTTATGAAGTCCAATTTGTTATGCAGAAAACAAGCCCTAAAGCTCTTTACATGGAAAAATGGAGAGTAAAAATGAAAATGCAAAAAGGGTCTGGTTGTTCAGTAGTTAAGTCATGTTAAGCAGCAGTGCATCTGTATAATAAAGCAATAAAATATTATGATCACATGATTTAAGATGTCTATTTGTTCTGTATCAAATTGCTGTATGACTCGATGGATGGAATGGATTACAGTGCTGACGCCTGCCAGTAACTGCGGCAGTCAGTTATAATTAACCTGGCACCTAACAGTGCTTTACTTGACAAATCACCATTGTCATGCTTAGAGGTTGTGGATCCTCTGAACCACTGCGGATGATGACACAAGCCACTACGTAGGACCGGAGTCTAAGTGGCAACCCGTTTTCACCAGAGCCCGACGCAAAGCGAGTTGGACTTGCTGCAGTATGGTACCACCAGGTCGTTCCACCGGCAGGCAATCTCGTAGTCAGAGACAGGCAGGAGGTCAGGACAGGCAGCACAGGATCGGAGTCGGAGATGTAGCAACAGGTCAAGGCAGACGACAAAGGAGCGGAGTCAAAAACGGAACCGGGATTACAGCTTTCTCTAGGGCTTTAGGAACAAAGATCCTGCAGGGTGTGATGGGAGAGGCCGGTTTAAATAGCCTTATGGGAAATGGCCAGCGCCAATTAATGGTGTGCTGGCCCTTTAAATTTCCTGAAGAGACAGGGCACGGGGAAGAACGTGCATGGAGCGAGGCCGGGACTCGGGAGCAGCGACAGGTATGTGGCGCTGGTGCTGCGCCTGCGGGAAACAAGGGGCACGGGTGATCCCGCAACCCACGATATGGATCGCGGGACCACCCATGACACAGTGCCCCCCCTCCCTTGGCCTCCCACTCGTCTTGGGCTGGAGGAATCTCTGCAGGAGATCACTGTCCAGGATATTGTCCTCCGGCTCCCATGACCTCTCTTCCGGCCCAAACCCCTTGCAGTCGACCAAGAAGAACCGCTTCCCCTTTACCGTCTTCATGTAAAGGATCTCCTTTACCTCATAGGTGTCGGTGGAGTCAGCCACAGGGGTGGGAGGAAGTACTTCCCGGGAGAAGTGGTTTAGGATGACAGGCTTGAGCAGGGAGACATGAAAGGAGTTTGGGATGCGCATGGTGGGAGGAAGGTGCAACTTGTAGGACAACGGATTGATACGAGTCAGGACTTTGAAAGGACCCAATAATCGAGGACCAAGCTTGTACCCGGGTATCTTCAGATGGATGTACCTGGAGGATTACCAGACCTTGTCCCCAGGAGAGAAGAAAGGAGGATGCCTGTGTTTCTTGTCGTCCTGGGTTTTGGTGCGGGCAGACACCTGAAGTAGGTATTTATGAGTCTGTTCCCAGACAAAACTGAGGTCTTGCACCAATTCTTCCACCGGAGGAACATCCAAGGGAACTGAGAGAGGAAGCGGTGGGCGTGGAATTCTTCTGAAGACAATAAAGAATGGGGCTGTCCCAGCAGATACCGAGTCCAGAGAGTTGTAGGAGAACTCTGCCCAGGGCAATAAAGTGGACCAGTCGCCCTGACGGGCAGAGACGAAATGACGGAGGTGGCAGCCCAGAGTCTGGTTAATCCTCTCCACTTGTCCATTGGACTGAGGGTGGTAAGCTGAGGAGAAATCCAACTTTACCTGCAGTTGGCTGCAGAGAGAACACCAGAAGCGTGAAACAAACTGATGACAATTTGTAGAGGAAGACCATGTAGCCAGAAGATATGTTGGAAGAAGAGGCTGGCTAGACGTGGAGCAGACGGTAGACCTGGAAGAGGGACAAAGACGTCTTCAAAAAACGGTCTGTCACCACCCAGATGACGGTATTCCCCAAGGAGGATGGAAGATCCGTGACAAAGTCCATAGCCATGTGTGACCTCGGGCGACTGGGTATCAGCAACGGAAGCAAGACACCAGCCGGCTTTAGACGAGAAGGCTTATTACAGGCACAGGAGGTGGAGGATCCCGGGTGAAAGTCCCGAACATCTTTGACCAAGTCAGGCCACCAGTAGTAGTGGTAAATGAGGGCCACGGAGCTTTGCACCCCAGAGTGCCCAGCCAGGGGTGAAGAATGTCCCCACAACAAAATCCTCTTCCACAGAGCAGGTCGGACATACATAATACATGGGGGAAGCTGCCGCAGATCCACTGGAGCAGCAGCAACCAACTGTTCTGGAGAGATGATATGCTGAGGAACCAGTTCTTCTCCAACGACATCTGAGGCATGGGAAAGGGCCTTTATATTCTTCTCCACAGGTGGGAAGTGGATCATCAGGTTGAAGCGGGAGAAGAATAGTGACCAACGGGCTTGCCTGGGATTAAGACGTTGAGTTGTTTGGAGGTACGAGAGGTTCTTATGATCTGTTTAAACACTATACAAGATGAGAGAGACTAGATGACGAGCTCCCTCCAAAAGATATCACCATTCTTCCAGTACAAGTTTGATGGCCAAAAGTTCTCTATCCCGAAAAGAGTAGTTCTTCTCTGCAGGAGAAAAAGTTTTGGAAAAGAAGCTGCACGTGAGCGTTCAGGCCTTAGGCCCCGTCAGCCCTTAGGCCCCTTCTGGGTGAGCACCGCCCCAAACACCGAATATAAGATGCGTCCACCTCCAGGATAAAAGGCTTCTCTGTATCTGGTCTAGAGAGAACTGGAGCCGTGGCAAAGATGGACTTTAACTTTGTGAAGGCTTCTTCAGCCACCGAAGGCCAGAGGCATGGATTAGCGCCCTTCCTGGTGAGCGCCACGATAGGAGCAACTAAAGTAGAAAAATGTGGGACAATCTGCCAGTAGTCGTGAAACCCAGGAACCTCTGAATGGCCTCGAAGACCTTCTGGACGTGGCCAATGCAGAACTGCAAACAGGATCCATCTGGAGACCTTTGTCGGAGATAGTGTAGCCAAGAAAAGGAAGACTCCGTTGGCGAAACAGACACTTCTCGAGCTTGGCATAGAGACGATTAGCCCGTAGGTGGCCAAGGACTTGCCGTACGTGAGACTGGTGGGTCTCGTGGTCTGGAGAGTGTTAAATGCTGTCTTCCATTCGTCTCCCTCCCGATGAGATTGTAGGCCCCACGAAGGTCCAGTTTAGAAAAAATATTGGAACCACGCAGGCGGTCAAACAGCTCAGTGATCAATGGCAGAGGGTAGCGGTTTTAATCGTGATCTTCTTAAGTCCGCGATAATCAATGCAAGGATGCTAGGAGCCATCCTTTCGCCCGCAGGAAAGGAGGACTTCCATATGAAACCTCTTTGCAGGTTCTCTTTGATATACTCCGACATGGCTGTGGTCTTGGGAACAGAGAGCGGATACAACTGACCTCGGGGAAGAGAGGTACCTGGCAACAACTCAATAGAGCAATCGTAGGGACGATGCAGTGGCAAAGTTTCAGCCTGCTTCTTGGAGAACATGTCAGAGAAGTCCCGGTAGCATGTTGGTAGACCTTCCAAGGTCTTTGGAGACACAGAGGAGACCAATACAGGTACAGGTAGAGACACCACCATACAGCGGGACCAGCACTCTGGACCCCAATGAAGAATTTTCCCTGTCATTGAGTTGAGTACTGGTGCATGGAGCTGCAGCTATGGAAGGCTCAACAGAATAGAAAACGTGGACTGTGGTGGCACATAAAAGGACAGTCTCTCCTTGTGCAGCACACCAACCTGCAAGGACAGAGGCTTGGTGCGGTACAGGACCGGGTCAGAGAGGATATGGCCACTTACTGAGGAGATGACCACCGGCTTCTCGAGGTGAACCACTGAGATGTGATGCCGGGAGACCAGAGCGGCATCCACAAAGCTCCCTGTGGAAACGGAGTCCAAGAAAGCAGAGACCTGGATCTGGGGGCCAGTGCCAATGCTGAGAAGCACCGGAGTCATCAGATATGGAGAATCTTTTCTTACACCTAGGGACGCTTCTCCCAAGAACCCTAGGTGGTGGTGTTGCCCGGACACAGGGGATGGACTGGACAAGTCCCGATGAAGTGCTCTGGACTGGCTCTTCTGATGCGTTCTTGGGAAGAGAGTCTGACTCTATGCACCTTCATAGGCTCTTCTGCAGATGGTACGACCAGAGGCTGGATTGGTATTTGGAAGGCCAGAGCCAGATGAGGAAAGCGTCATGGACAGACTTGGGGTTGCTCGAGGCGTGACTCTTCAGGCATGCTCCCTAAACCGCATGTCTATCTGGGTGAGCCAAGGTGATGGGGCCACTCAGAGTAGACGGCAGATCAAGAGCGGCCAGAGCATCCTTAACATGAGAATAAAGACTCTTTTTGAAAGCTGTTGACAGGGCCACGTTGTTCCAGGAAAGCTCTGAGGCCAGGGTACGGAACTGGACCGCATACAGATTCAACAGCACAGTTTCAGTTGAGGAGGCCCATGCAGGTTCTTCAAACCTCTTCATGGACCGGAACTCTGCCAGAAATGCTTTGAGAGTAGCTGTGATTTCTGTTGTTTCTGTCCCAAAGAGGGGTAGCCCAGGCCAGGGCTTTCTTTTGGAAAGGAGGCTGATTATGAATGTCACCTTGGATCGCTCCGTGATGAATTGAGACGACATGAATTCCATGTGCAGGGAGCACTGGGTTATAAAGCCCCTGCACATCTTAGGATCGCCATCATACTTGCTGGGCATAGACAGCCGTAGCCTAGGTTCAGCGGCAGGAAGACAGGCCGGGGCAACCGCGGGAGCCGCCTCAGGAACCGATTGTTGTTGCTGGGTGGCTAGCAGCTGTTGCAGCATGGCGATAACTTGTTCCAGCTGTTCACGTTGATCGGCAATCTCCCAGGATTGCTGGACCACTATGGTGCAGAGTGCATATTAATGAGCAACAAAATTCATTTTTTGCTTTTACTGATTGGCTGTAATGAAACAAAGAATGAAACATTTAGAGGAGTCTGAATATGTTCCGTACCCACTGTATAAAAACTGATAAGTGCAAGAAATTTGGTAGGTGCCCATTTAAACTAATCAGATAAATTGCATTATTCTGTAATCTGTACCAAACTATTTGGTTGCTGTGGCACATACATTTTCTTTTTTTCTGTTAAAGCTATTTTTTTAGGTTCTTCCATCTACAACTAGGGAATGGGCTATTCCATTTACTTCTAAAAAATGAAAAGAAATCTAATTTAGGGAAAACTTTCTAGTTGATATTATTAAGTGTGTTCCATCTGACTCTGATAATAAACACTATAGAATTAAACTGTACAATGAATATCCTAAAGATGGAAAAAGTGTATTAACTGGGCCCAAATCCATGATATTTAAATCCTATTGATGCAAATATGAATCTCAAGGACAAAGCTTCAACAGCCTTTTCATAAATCTATCCCTATGCATTGCATAATATTGTAATTAGATTTTATTTTATTCTCAGACAACTTGGAGACTAAATCAATCAATCACTCACTCTTTTTAAAAAAGGGAATATATATTTTTATAAAGGGAATGTTCCTGTGGCTGTCTGGTCTAAATATAATATGAATTAAATGCCTGTGATAAACTTGATCTTTTCACTTGTCAATATTCATTTGATTTCTAAGCATAGTAAAATGATTTTGCATATTGTGTGCTATTTCAGATTCTGCCAACAGGAGAAGTAAAAAGAAATCATAAGAAATACTGGAGAAAGTAAAGAAATGGAATCCATTCTGGATCAGTGAGATGCACTGCATATATTATATGCACAAGGAAAATATATTTGTTTTTGTTCAAGTAAGAAACCTGCTACCAATGTTCCATTGCCCTCCCTTGAAACAATATACATATACTGTTATCTGTATTCATGCACTCATTTCTTTTTCAGCATTTTTCGAGAAGCATAAGAAATTACCCTTTATGTTACTTTCAGCAGAAAGATGATTTTCTGTTGATTGCTACATAATAGAAAACCTGAAAGGACAGCTAATAGCAGAACACAAAGGTCTCACTCTGAGAATGTAAGGGACATACAAAACATATTCAAAGGGAAATACACTATACATATAGTGTTGTAGCCAATTCATTTATGGTTCCATTGCTTGGAGAAATAGGAATAGAAGATGTGATATGAATAATATGTCAGCTCATGCTATTTTTGTTGAATGGTGCTGAGAGCAATAATAATAAATGATAACAATACCCACCAGGGGCATAACTTGGCCCTCATGGGCAGAAGGGCCTGTGCCTGTCACCATTCAATATCTTTCCCTTCTTCTTGAAGACAGAGAGGGCTGCTTGACATAAAGGGCTGCAGCTAGCTCCAGGTCTCCGGGATGGAGTATCCTCTGGCAGCTGACCTCCTGCTCTGGTTCCCATGTGTGCAGTGTACAGGGTGATTCACATTACAGTCTGTGCTCACTCTCTTCAATATGAAAACATATATATCTATATATACATATATATATATATATATATATATATATATATATATATATATATATACACTCACCGGCCACTTTATTAGGTACACCTGTCCAACTGCTCGTTAACACTTAATTTCTAATCAGCCAATCACATGGCGGCAACTCAGTGCATTTAGGCATGTAGACATGGTCAAGACAATCTCCTGCAGTTCAAACCGAGCATCTCTATGGGGAAGAAAGGTGATTTGAGTGCCTTTGAACATGGCATGGTTGTTGGTGCCAGAAGGGCTGGTCTGAGTATTTGAGAAACTGCTGGGATTTTCACGCACAACCATCTCTAGGGTTTACAGAGAATGGTCTGAAAAAGAAAAAACATGCAGTGAGCGGCAGTTCTGTGGGCGAAAATGCCTTGTTGATGCCAGAGGACCGAGGAGAATGGGCAGACTGGTTTGAGCTGATAGAAAGGCAACAGTGACTCAAATCGCCACCCGTTACAACCAAGGTAGGCAGAAGAGCATCTCTGAATGCACAGTACGTCGAACTTTGAGGCAGATGGGCTACAGCAGCAGAAGAACAGGAAACTGAGGCTACAATTTGCACAAGCTCATCGAAATTGGACAGTAGAAGATTGGAAAAACGTTGCCTGGTTTGATGAGTCTCGATTTCTGCTGTGACATTCGGATGGTAGGGTCAGAATTTGGCGTCAACAACATGAAAGCATGGATCCATCCTGACTTGTATCAACGGTTCAGGCTGGTGGTGGTGGTGACATGGTGTGGGGAATATTTTCTTGGCACTCTTTGGGCCCCTTGGTACCAATTGAGCATCGTTGCAATGCCACAGCCTACCTGAGTATTGTTGCTGACCATGTCCATCCCTTTATGACCACAATGTACCCAACATCTTATGGCTACTTTCAGCAGGATAATGCGCCATGTCATAAAGCTGGAATCATCTCAGACTGGTTTCTTGAACATGACAATGAGTTCACTGTACTCAAATGGCCTCCACAGTCACCAGATCTCAATCCAATAGAGCATCTTTGGGATGTGGTGGAACGGGAGATTCGCATCATGGATGTGCAGCCGACAAATCTGCGGCAACTGTGTGATGCCATCATGTCAATATGGACCAAAATCTCTGAGGAATGCTTCCAGCACCTTGCTGAATCTATGCCACGAAGAATTGAGGCAGTTCTGAAGGCAAAAGGGGGTTTAACCCGTTACTAGCATGGTGTACCTAATAAAGTGGCCGGTGAGTGTATATATATATAGAGATAAAGCAAAGTCAAAGTCAGCACAATCTTGTAGACTCCTAATAAGGAGGGGTGCAGCACCCCCAAAGGTTCTGGCTTGATCCTCTTGTAGATAAATAAAGTAAAAAGCGGGCAGCACTCCATGGTTCCAATTTTAAAATAAAAGGTGAACTTTATTGAAAAAGTCTTGACGTTTTGATAAGCTTGATAAAGGTGTCACCAAACATTCCCACTTTTTGCACCAAAACATTCCCACTTTTTGCAATAAAGTTCACCTTTTATTTTGAAATTGGAACCATGGAGCGCTGCCTTCTTTTTACTTTATATACATATATATAAAGCTGAATGTATGTATGTGTGTGTGTATGTATGTATGTATGTATGTATGTCAACTAAAAAAAGCTGTAGTGTCGCGTTTACAGTCAACAAATTTTGTACAGCAGCAGCTTTAAGACTCAGGGAAAGTCATAGATTAGGTTTTCATCTGAACTTTTCACCCCACGCTTTCCAAAATCCACTTATTAGACATATACAGACATAGGGGGAGATTTATCAGAAGTGTCTGAGGTAAAACTGTTCCAGTTGCCCATGGAAACTATAAGACATCAGCTGTAATTTTATAAACAGCTGTGCAAAATTGAAACGAGCTCTGGTTGATTGCCATGGGCAACTAGAGCAGTTCTGGAACTGACAGTCACTGGAATGAGAGTGCCCGAGACAGACAGTCACTGGAATGAGAGTGCCCGAGACAGACAGTCACTGGAATGAGAGTGCCCGAGACAGACAGTCACTGGAATGAGAGTGCCCGAGACAGACAGTCACTGGAATGAGAGTGCCAGAGACCAACAGTGACTGGAATGAGACTGCCCGAGCCCCAGTCCTGGCAATGTTAAGCTTACTAGTCAATGTCTATTCTAAGCTGAATGTACATGCTAATGTCAGATCACAGCAGCAATGTTAGGAGTTCCGAAAGTCTCCAGGATGGCAGGACACAAAGATTTTCTTTCAATATTTTATTGTTAAAACTTAAAAACCATAACAGGCATAATTAATTAAAAATAAATAAAAGAAATACATGTTTTAAGACTAGACTGGGTTCTTCTTCAGTTGCGTTTCATCTTTGCATGTGTAGTAATTGTGTGTGCACATGTGTCTGTGCGTACTTGTGCATGCGTGCGTCCAGAAGCGTAACATAAGTCGTGACGACTGCGACCGGGCCTGAAGATCGGAGGCAGTCCATGACAGTGAGGTAGTCAATTTTATGCATGTAAAACATGCATACAATTGATTATCAGAGCACATAGCATGTGGCATGTCTGTTTGCTATCATACAGAGTGCATGGGCAGAGTGCACAGAAGTGTTTCTGTCTGTTGTACGGCACAGAGAGGAGAGAATTCTGAGCACAGGAGGTAAGTACTACTTTTTTTTTATATAATTGGGCGCTGTGACTGCTAATTTATAATTTATTATTGAGGGACGACTACTGCTTATTAAGTGGAGGCTGGTTCTGGTTATTTCATTGAGTGGAGTCTGCTGCTGGACATTTCATTGAGTCGAGGTTGTTGCTGGACATTTTATTAGGTGGAGGCTGCTGCTGGACATTTTATTGAATAAAGGCTATTACTGAACATTTCATTAAGTGAAGGCTGCTGTGGGTCACTGTATATAAGGTTATATGTCTGTATTTTCAAGTAGAATGTACAGAAAGGGGTGGCATTGCAAAGATGCCTTTCTGCCTTAACTAAGCATTTGCATTAAAATATAATTGCATGTTTTACTTACCTTGCAGCCTGACAGAATCCTCTGTTTAGTCTCAGGGGTTGGCTTTGGTTTGGATGCATTTAAAATCTCTCAGCCCCCACCTTTCTGCTCATGTACAACTCCTCTCTTCCCCACTAATGTCAGCTCACCATATGGTCACCTATGACCCCTTGTAAATGAAGTATCAGGGGTTGTACATGAGCAGAAAGGTGGGGCTCAGAGCTTAGCTCAACTCCATTACCACCACCAGCAGCAGCACCATGGCCACATCCCTGTCCCTTAATTCCTGCTTCCCTCATTTTTAAATAGAAATGTCCTACAAAACAATACTGTGACAGCACCATTGTAATCAAGGTATTACTGGACACTATTCTTGAACAACAAAACTTTTCAGATAAACGGGTACCTGTGCGCAATCCTTTAACAACAAAACATTTTGGATAGAGTGTTCCTTTGCACTATTCTGTGACAACAAAACGTTGCAATCTATTGCAAAGTATGCAATGATTGATGATGATTTTTCTGGAGCTGAATACTATACAGGAACAAGAGCTTCAAGATCTTGCTAGATGATGCAGTGAATGCTAATAAACCTCCTGTATAATCCTTTATAATCGGTAAGAATATCCCTGCCCTGATGCAATCCTTCACAGTGCCCTTATAAGGGCAATCATTTCAGATTTCCACCCGTCCCTAATAAAAGTAGCCTCTTCTATACACCTCAGTGCTGTGCCGGGGAAATTGCTGCTGTTTCACAAGTCGCTGCCTAGCTTTATGACCCTATGATGAGCAACAAGCTCTGGCTACATCCTGTGTGTAATGGCGTCTGGACATGTGACCTGGCTTTTATGCTGCTTATGAATCACATGTCCAACCCAGCCAGACACAGGCATTTATACACAGGACATGTCTGTGGTTGCTATGGGTCTGCAAGCTGCGCTTTGAACTTTTTCATGAACACACACCCATGAGTCGGTGGGTGCTGAACCTGCAAACTTTGGTCTGCTCATCTCTAGTTGCTACCTCTTGAAATGGTCTTGTTTACAGCTGGTTTTAAGTACAAGGAACATTGGTCTCTAGAGTATAATAAGAAAGCCATCGGGTATGGGTTTCTTGTTGAGGTCAAGACACTCAGAGTATGTGGAGGGTAGGTAGTCACAATGTAAGTCGGGGTGGGCAGCACTCATTAATTGATTCAGAGACAAGCAATGGGCAATAAAAGAAATCAAAATGACATGCAACCAAATTGTGGGAATAAAAGTTGGTATACCAACAAATACTAACTAGATACCAAGACACAGTATGTACATTGAGACTTTTTTCTTGCAATGACATGATGAGTATTGTGCTTCAGTCTTGTAAAGTCAAAGTGACCTCTACTGAGCTGTTTTCCCACTCCACCTACCTTTCCTGATGAGGTGTCATTTCTCAGCTTGTCTTTCCCAGTGTGCTGGAATCACAGTTACTTTTAGTAGGTTATTTCTGCTTTTTTGTATTAGCTGTCTGCAGGCAAATACAGGTAAGCCATCTGTTTCTACCGTTAATAAAGCTCCTTGCTTATGGAAGAAGTAGCTATGATTAAGAAGGAAAGGATAAGAACTATAATTCCGTCTGGCCATAGAAGGTAAATCACTTCATTTGGTACAAAAATAAATGTCAGTACACAGCAAGTACCTATTATATTAATTGCTTGAAGTGAATAAATGTGTTTATAAGGAAATTGCATCTTTATTGACCCTTTAACCAATATAATATATAAATCTATGGGTATATATGCATGTATGTCCGCTAAAGGAATCTGCCGTCGCATTTACAATCACCAAATTATGCATAGCCGCTCCCTTTGATTCAGGGAACATCATAGACTAGGTTTTGAGTTAAAGCTTTCAGCCTACTCTTTCCAAAAAACACATATCAACCACCATCTACAGAAGTCATTGTCTGCTGGCTTCTGTTGTGCTTAGCAACCAATCACAGCTCAGTTTCTATTTTGCCACAAGTCATCAATATGAGCACTGCTCTGCTCCAACTGAGTGCACCATTTTTTTGGTACACCTTTAACATAGGGCATGCGTCACACTTCTTTCGGACTTTGCATGATAAATGTGACGCATGGTCTGACTGTGCAGCGGAACGCCCATTTCAGTGCAGAGTTTTGTGTAGTGTCGGGTATACTGCAGCATGCACAACATTTTTCATGCTATCTGCAGAGACTGTAATGTCTATCAGCGTCTTCTCACTGTCCACTGATCCTGATACTTGGGCATTGTATTTGGCTTTTGCGCTGCTTCAGAGGATGTTCTACATCCACCTTTTAAAGGGACACTGCTACCAGCTTTTACAACACTAAACTAAGAGTCTCAATGGGGGATGGAATAAAATATGCCTCTTTTATGTTAAATCTTTCACGTTTACCTTTAAAAAAATCACGTTTAAAATCATATGATAATTAGTTGAGAATAGTTGCTTTTTACTAGAAATGAGACACTTTTAGAGGCTGGTGGTGGAGCGTCACTTCAAATGATCTTGGGTTCATTATTACCTAATCTAGTGATGGTGAACCTTTAGAGTGCCCAAACTACAACCAAAACCCACATCATTTTGCAAAGTGTCAAATGGTAATTCAAGTTTTTATTACACGCTCCATCACAGGTTTCAATCACATTGCTGTCCTGAGGACTCCAATACAGTAGAAAGAGTTAGAAATTGGGGTTATCATTGTTGCTTCTCTCTAGGACAGGAAGAATCACATTTTCATAGTTTTATAGTTTAGTTTCATAGTTTATACGGTTGAAAAAAGACACTTGTCCAACAAGTTCAACCAAGGAAAGGAAGGGATTAGATGAGGAAGGGATTTAGGGGAAACAATTCTATATAACATAACCATCAATGTTATTTAGGTGTAAAAAGGCATCTAGACCCTTGTTGAAGCTCTCTGCTGTCCCTGCTGTGACCAGCGCCTGAGGCAGGCTATTCCACAGATTGACAGTTCTCATAGTAAAAAAGCGTCCCCCATGATGGCATCACCAGGAGATTTATCAGATCATTCCTTCGGGAGGGACTACAGCCAGCAAGACTTTTCTACCAAAGGCTAGTTCTTTGGTATTTTGAATGTTCAGTCTATAATGTTTTGCAAAGGTCACTTGGTTAGACCAGGTGGCTGCCCTACATATCTCTTCAATGTAAGCGCCTCTGTTCTCTGCCCATGAGTTGGCAATGGCTCTGGTTGAATGAGCTCTAACTGGTCCAGGAACATTCAGATTTTGGGTTTTATATGCTACCTTCTCTTCTCCTTTTAATTGGACTTCCTTTAATGAGAGGACATGTCTTTCTGCCCAGGAGAAAATCTTTTCTGATAGGTGTAGAAGCTCTTTGTTTCTTGTGCCTCCTTGGTGTTTCAAGTATGCTTCTGTCGTAGTGTTGTCCGTATAGATTTTTATGCGACAATTTTCTAGTTCTGGGTTACTGTTTTTCAAAGTTTCCCAAACTGCTCTTAGTTCGCGGTAATTTGAAGATCATATTGGATAGATATAGTCCATTGGCCTTGAAGAAATTTGTCTCCCCAACCTGATAGACTGGCATCTGTTGGATTACTTTGTCTGGCCATGGACGCCAGGATACTCCTTTCTCTAATGTGAACTTTCTGTCCACCAATTGATGAACATTTTGACTCGGGGAGGCAACTGGAATCTTTTATCTAGATGGAGTGGGTTCTTAAATTCAGCACTGGAATGGAGTGTGGCTCTTACTCCATTGGACTGACTGGATACAGGCCGTCATCTGCCCAAGAATTCTCATGGCTACTCTTATTGTACAGTACTGCTGTTGTTGGAAATGACATATTTTTTGAATAAGTCTTAGCATCTTTTTGGGAGGAACAAAAGATGTTTGTAGAAATGTATTTAGAAGTGTGCCTATGAATATTGTCTCTGTGCTGGGGGTAAGTTCTGATTATTCCCAGTTGAAGAGTAGTAATCGTTAGATTCCTGTGTAGGATAAGTTCCTGCTCTGTTTGACCAATTATCAGTAGGTCTTCCAGATATGGAATAATCGACACCTTCTTTGATCTCAAGAATGCCACTACTTCTATCATTCTTTTCGAAAATGTCCTTGGGGCAGATGAGATCCCGAATGGGAGAGATTTGTATTGAAAGTAAGCTGTGTCTCCCTACAGAGTGATGACTGCAAATGTGAGGAATTTTTGGGATCGTGGATAGATTGGGATGTGGTAATATGTGTCTTTTAAGTTGATGGTACATAAGAACGCATTCGGTGGAATCAAGAGGGTGGGTGAGCAAATAGTCTCCATCTTGAATTTTCTGTACAGAATATGTTTATTTAGATTTTTTTAGGTTGAATATAAGACAGAATGTTCCATTTGGCTTTTTTATGTAAAATAATTTCCTTTTCTCTGTGACTCTTTGGGAACTGGAGATATCACATCCATTTCGTTGAGTTTCAAAACCTCTTGCCATACTTGGGTGGCTAATGTCTGAGATGGTTGCTTTGTCACCAGGAAATTGTTGGGAGGAAGAGAGTTTAGTTCTAACTTGTATCCGTCTAATAGGATCCCTAAGACCCTTGGATTTGAGGTTATTTGGGTCCAGAAATGACAGAATTGAAGTAGCCTTCCTCCCACTCTGGCGTCATTGTTTTCTAAAGGAAGAGGCTGAGTTACTGGAACAGAGTAGGAACCCTCTTCCACCTTTGTGATAGCTCCATCTACCTTGTTTACCCTTTCCTCTGAAAGAGAAACTTCTTTTCTTTGGGGTCTCGAAAGGATTGTTTCTTTTGACCCGTTCTTGTTTCAGGGAAACCTTTCTTACGATCTGCAGCTTTTTCAATTCTGTGCCAAAAACATATTTGCCTTGAAAAGGAAGACAACACAATTTAGCTTTAGATCTACAATCACCATCCCACTGTGTTAACCAAATAGCACATCTGACTGAATTTGACAATAGCCCTCCTTTGGGCTAAATCAAACTCCCTCAGCTGAAACATCCGCAATGATGGCTGTAACAGATGTCAGCTTGGGTATATTATCCAGTAACATTTCTCTTGAGGAGGCGGTCTTAATATGGTTCTCCAATTCTGATAACCAAAAGAATAGAGTACGGGAAATAGATGCCTTTTTCAGTAAGCTGTCAGCTTTTCTGTCCATCGGTTATTTGAGCTGTATGGTGTCCTCCAATGGGAGATCAGTTTTTTTTCGTAATTTTGGTTACTTGAACATCTACCTTAGTTGTAGCGTTCCAGTTTTAACTTCTTCATCATCAAACATAAGATGATTTTAAACTCCTTAGAAATAGAGATCCTATTCTCTGGTTCTCTCCACTCTTCCAGTATCAACTCCTTGATTGTATTATTTATTGTGAAGACTTTTTATTTTTTGCCATGAGTATGCCAAAGAGCTCGTATTGCACAGATTTTGCTTCTTCTATGTCCTCTATTTTTAAGGTGTCTCCAATCACTTTAAGTAATGCATCAAGGTTTTCTGAAGCAAACAGATTCCATTTTAGTAGCCACCACTGATTGAGATACATCCATGTCCATAGAGAAGGACGTACTTGCTTCCTCAGACTCTGCCTCTGATTCAGATTATGATTCCATTATTCTGGGTCTTTTGGGTGGTGTAATCTGAGGAATAAGGGATGCCACGGATTCAGCTACTGAAGATTGGGCTTCCCCTTTAATGAACATTCTCATACATGAAAGAATATCTTTCTTCTTTGAGTAAGTTGTCTAAGCAATCTTTGCATACTGGTTTCTTATAATTACTCAAAAGTTTATTAAAACACATGTTTCATCTGCGTGATTGTGTTTTCTTTTTATCTGGTTCCTTAGATTTCTCCTTCTCTTTGGATTCCTGCCAAAAGAGAAGGAGAAAGATACTAGTTTTTTAGTGCAAGCTCTATTAACATAAGGAAAACTTAATACCCTATACACACCAGACCCCCCCCCCCCCAGACCCCCAAAACCCACTCATAAGAGCTATTGGCGGGGGATCTGAAATAATGATGTCCATATAAAAACTAACACATATTAGACAATGCCTAATGCATGATGCATAATGATTAAAAGTTATATATATATATATATATATATATATATATATATAATATAGTCTGACCTTATTAGCGCACATAAACCTAGATAGGCTAGATGGCTAGTCAGCTTCCAGGGAACCAGAATCTAAGGATAATAATTTTTACATAAGAACTCCACAAATGAAAAAAGACTACTATCCACAACGATGCACCTGATTGGCATAGCGTGCACGGCTGATGGCGACAGAAATCGAGACCTCAGATCAATGTGGGAGCCCGTTTGAATTTCAAACATACTTCTCATGTTTGTGATACGTCATTTCTGGTGACACATATTGGCCGGAAGTCGCCATCTTGGAACACCCAGTAGTGTTCCACTGCTCGTGCACAAGCCCGGGTGATGTCGGCTTCACAGAGCCATCAACAGAGCTGGTCGGAGGTCCCATCCAAAGGCGGGGGAAGGATGCGCAACGCATTGCTCGCGGCCCGGGACTTGGTAGGTTTAAGGACACATCCTGCACCTGTACCCCCCCCCCCTGACTGTGCACCCTAGGGGAGCCGGGGAGAGATCACTCTACTCCCTGCCCTGTGTAGGGACAGGAAGACACTGGAGTGTGAGTGCATGGGGGGGGGGGGTAATTTAACCTCTCTGCTTTCTGTCCCTACAGAGGTCAAGGGGTCATCCTCCAGGTGGGGCCATCATGGGGAACAGTATGGTAAACTGGCTAAAGGATTTTATCCAGAGAGTTGTGGTTAATAATTCCTACTGAGAATGGTCACCAGTTATATGTGGTGTACACCAGGATTCTGTGCTTGGCCCACTGCTAATTTCATTTATTTATTCATTATATAGAGGTAGGAATTAATAGCACTGTGTCTATTTTTGCAGATGACATTAATAGAGTCTATGGAGGATGTTCATAGGCTGCAGGGTGACTTGGACAAACTGAGTGTTTGGTCATCCACTTGGCAAATGAGGTTCAATGTGGATAAGTATAAGGTTATGTACTAATAATCCACAGGCAACATATGTCCTTGGGGGAGTAAATCTGGGAGAGTCCCTTGTTGAGAAGGACCTGGGCGTACTAGTAGATCATAAATTAAACAACAGCATGCAATGTCAATCAGCTGCTTCTAAAGTCAGCAAGATCTTGTCATATATCAAAAGTGGTATGGACTCTCGGGATAGGGATGTAATATCACCACTGTACAAGGCATTGGTTTGGCCTCATCTGGAATATACTGTCCAGTTCTGAGCTCAGGTCCATAAAAAGGATGCCCTGGAGGTGGAGAGGGTTCAATGAAGAGCCACAAATATGATAAGATTAAATCAACTAGATTTATTTAGTCTGGAAAAGAGACAACTATGAGGGGACATGATTAATTTGGTCCACACGAATGGGCCACACACAAAATATGGTGGTAAGTTGTTCCAGATTAAATTAAATCAAAAGACGAGGCGGCACTGTCTCCGTCTGGAGAAATCAAGGTTTAATCACCAGAGGCAACTGGAGTTTTTTACTATGAGAACTGTCAATCTGTGGAATAGCTTGCCTCATGTGCTGGTCACAGCCCTGGAGCTGGAGAGGGTACAACGAAGAGCCACAAATTTGATAAGGGGTATGGAGGGTCTCAGTTATGAGGAAAGATTAAATCAACTAGATTTATTTAGTCTGGAAAAGAGACAACTACGAGGGGACATGATTAATTTATATAAATATATGAATGGTCCATACAAAAAATATGGTGGTAAGTTTTTTCAGATTAAATTAAATCAAAAGACGAGGGGGCACTGTCTCCGTCTAGAGAAATCAAGGTTTAAACTCCGGAGGCAACTGGGTTATTTTTACTATGAGAACTGTCAATCTGTGAAATAGCCTGCCTCAGGCGGTGGTCACAGCAGGGGCAGCAGAGAGCTTCTAGAAGGGTCTGGATGCCTTTTTACACCTAAATAACACTGATGGTTATGTTATATAGAATTTTTTTCCCATAAATCTCTTCCTCATTCAATCCTTTCCCTTCCTCGGTTGAATTTGAAGGACATGTGTCTTTTTTCAACTGTATAAGGTATGATAATATGAAGACAGTGTAGATATGGAACTGGGAAGAGTCATAGTACATGGGGGAGGAAGGGTGACTGGGATAACCATGTAAAGTGTATATACACAAATTCTAGAAGCCTCACAAACAAAATGGAGGAACTGGAACTTAATGTTGGAGTGCAAATACGATATAGTGGTTATCAGTGAGACAGGGCTGGACAATAGTTATGACTGGGCTGTTACAATAGATCGTTATAGTCTCTTAAATGATCGTATAAAGAAAAAAGGGGGAGTGTGTTTATATGTAAAACTTTGCCTGAATCCTGTCTTGTAAGATGACATCGGTGACGCAAATGAAAATGTGAAGTCCCTATGGGTAGAAATAAGGGGAGGGAAAAATAACAATAAAATATTATTATTTAATATTATATTAATATTATTATGGATGCAGCTTCAAAGTACTTATCATGGGGGATTTAAATGACCCAAATATTGACTGGGGGACAGAAACATGTAGGTCATTCAAAGGTAGCAAGTTTTTGTCAACAACAAAAGACAAGAGGGGGTACACTGCTGGACCTTATCCTAACCAACAGACCTGACAGGGTATCAAAATTACATGTTGGGTGGAACCTGGGCAATAGTGACCACAATATCATTGATTTTGTATTTCAATTTACTAAGAGCATTAGTGGAGGGGCTTCAGGGGGGCAAATTTTCAGCAGCTAAGGGAAGACCTTATAGGTATAAACTGGGACACTGGGGCACATTTACTAAGGGTCCGCAGCCGCGAATCCGTCGGGTTTTTCCCGAATATTTCCTCTTTGCGCTGTATTTCCAGGATTGTGGCGCACACGATCGATTTTTGGCGCCGACTTTCGCGCGACAGAAATCGGGGGCGTGGCCACCAGACAACGCGAAGGATTCGGAAAAACCGCAGAATTTAAAAAGCCATTTGTGTCGCAAGCACTCACATACACCAGAAAAAAGCAGGTGAACTCCGGCGGACCTCGGCGCAGCAGCGACACATGGTGAATATCGGCGCACGGACCTTAGTGAATCCCGGCAGAACCCGAATCAGCGTCGGAGAACCTGCCGCTGGATCGCGACTGGACCGGGTAAGTAAATGTGCCCCAATGTTTTCAAAGATAAAAGCAACAATAAAAGCCAATGGGGCTCATTTACTAAGGGTCTTGGTGCACAATTTTGTTGGACTGTGCACCTTTTTCTGGGCTAAAATGGCTTGCACAGGCATTTAACAAGTATGTGCAATGGAATTGTGGCGCACATGAACCTTTTTGTGGCGCAGCTGCATTGGCATTTGACGGTCTGACTGATTCGGACTGATTATTATTTACATTTAAATGTAAAATTCTGTCGCAAGCCCTATGTTTAAAATGCACCACAAAAAAGATGGTGAACTCTGTTGGACCTGAGCGGGGAAGCAACACAGTCATTATTTCAGGCACACAATCTTTGCCACACACTGCATTATAAACGGACAATGCACTTTCAATGAACTCCGGTTTCCCTCTGGTTAACTGGTCGTCACAGGTGTCCCTGCGATCCATGTTTTGGATCACAGGCACACTGTGCCCCTCTCCGTTGTGTGGAAGCTGCCCACCCCAGCCCTCACTTACCTCTCTACTCTCCTGTTCCCTGGCCAGTTAGGCCGCACACGCGTCCCCGCCCCCTAGGCACTCAACACTGATTGATGTTGGCCACTATAGGACAGATGCAATCCAGTCACGGCCATCCATATTGCGTTCCTGGCTGAATTCCACTCTGTGTTGAGGAACCCACACGAGCCTCCTCAGCACAAACGGCACTGCTGAGCCTGTGCCATTGGGACTCGTCTGTTGGCGAATGTGCTGTCATGTTCCATACTCTGGCTTCTGAACTTTCCTAGAATGACACGGCCCTGTCCGCAACAATTAAAAAGGGACTGTCTTCGCAAGTCAAAGACGCATTGACAGCCCGTAACCTGCCGGCTACTCATCAGCCTGCCAGTCTCAACACCGTGGCCACTCGGATAGACGTGCGGTTCTTGGACCGTGCTGAGGAGTTGCGTCACAAGCAACCTCAAGCCCAGCTTTAACGTCTGCCTTGCTTGGCTCCTGCTTTCCAAAGGCCGCTCCAGCCTCTGGCTAATTGTCTGCAGAGGAGCCTATGCAAGTGGACAAAGCTCAAATCTCCATCCAGGAACGTTCTATGCCTGTACTGTCCCAGTCCTAAGCACCGGGAAACACCAGCGCCTAGCGTTCTTTGGAGAATTATCCATACTGCTTCTCCATGCTTGACAGTTCCTGTACTCCTCAGTGTCGGTACCCGCACTCCTATGCAAGTTTCCGCTTTCTTGGAGCTCTTCATAAAGAAGAAGACTTTCCTTCTACGTGCTGCCACACTCCACCTCATCTCTTCTCCTGGGTCTTCTGTGGCTGCAACTCCACGTTCCGTTCCTCAACTTGAAAACGGAAGAGATCCTGCGTTTGGGACCAGAATGTCAGTCCCACTATATGGTGGTTCCTCTACCTGTCTTCCGTGGCTCCCAAGTCCCGGAGGGACTACCAAGATGTTATCAGGACTACACTGATGCCTTTTCCAAAAAACAAGCGGAGACTTTACCGCCATATCACCCCTACAAATGCTCAGTGCATCTCCTGCCCGGTGCCTCTCCTCCCAGAGGTCAACGTTCTATACCTGTACTGTGCCAGTCCTAAGCCCCGGCAAACGCCAGCGCCTATCGTTCTTTGGAGAATCATCCCTACTGTTTCTCTATGCCTGACAGTTCCTGTACTCCTCAGTGTCGGTACCCGCACTCCTATGCAACTTTTCGCTTTCTTGGATTCCGGTTCTGCGAGGAACTTTGTGGATGCCGCTCTGGTCTCTTGGCATCACATTCCAGTGGTACCTCTTGAGAAGCCTTTTGCCATATCTTCATTAAATGGACAAATCGTGTCCGGTCTGGTACCGCACTGAACCTATCTCTCTGAAAATTGGAGCTCTTCATAAAGAAGAAGACTTTCCTTCTACGTGCTGCCACACTCCACCTCATCTCTTCTCCTGGGTCTTCTGTGGCTGCAACTCCATGTTCCGTTCCTCAACTGGAAGACGGAAGAGATCCTACGTTGGGGACCAGAATGTCACTCCCACTGTATGGTGGTTCCTCTACCTGTCTTGACTTCTTCCGTGGCTCCCAAGTCCCAAAGGGACTACCAAGATGTTATCAGGACTACGCTGATGCCTTTTCCAAAAAACAAGCGGAGACTTTACCGCCACATCACCCCTACAAATGCTCAGTGCATCTCCTGCCTGGTGCCTCTCCTCCCAGAGGTCAAGTGTATCCTCTCTCTGTTCCATAGACTGCTGCCATGTCCAAGTACATTAAAGAGATCCTCCAGAGAGGCTTCATACGCAAGTCCTCCTTTCCCGCTGGTGCAGGGTTAATTTTCGTGACCAAGAAGGATGGGTCCTTCCGTCCTTGTATTGATTATCGAGGGCTGAACAAGGTCACGTTTATAAACCTCTATCCCCTGCCGTTGAATAAAGAGCTCTTTGACCGTCTGCATGGTTCCAAGGTGTTTTCCAAGCTGGACATCCGTGGGGCCTACAACCTCATCCAGATCTGCAAGGGAGAATAATTTTCCAGACCTTCAAGTTCTTGGCTGGCTACAGGTTAATCATCTCTACGCCAAACTTGAAAAATGTCAGTTTCCCCAACAAAGCCTTCCTTTCCTAGTTGCAAATCCAGGTGCCTGGCACTCTGTGGCTGAAGAGGCTTTCTACAGGTTCAAGTCCACCTTTGCCTCGGCTACTGTTCACACTAGGCCAGACTCTATGAAACCCTTTCATCTTAAGGTTGATGCATCCTCAATAGGAGCTGAAGTGGTGTTCACCCAGAAAGGGCCTAAGGCCTGAACTCTGACATGCGGTTTTTTTTTCTAGGACTTTTTCACAGAAAGAAATAACTCTATTGGCGACAGATAACTGTTAGTCATCAAACTTGAGGAGGAGGAGTGGGAATATCTACTGGAGGGAGCTCTCCATCCCGTTTGTGTGTATACAGACCACAAGAACCTTCTATACCTCCAGACGACTCAGCGCCTAAATCCCAGGCAAGCCCATTGGTCGTTGTTTTTCTCACGCTTCAACCTGTTGATCCATTTCTGTCCTGCAGAAAAGAATGTCAAGGCTGATGCCCTGTCCTGTGCTTTCGATGTCGTTGGAGAAGAGCCAGTCCCTCGGCATATCATCTCTCATGAACAGCTTGTTGTTGCCGCTCCAGTGGACCGGCAAGATGTATGTCAGACCTCCACTCCAGAAGAGGATTCAGTCTTGGGGACGTTCAGGATTTCGTGGGATCCTGCTCCTCCTGTGCCCGTAACAAAGCCTCAGACCTCAAACCAGCTGGACTGTTACTTCCGTTGCCGATAACGAGTCCCCCGTGGTCTCATGTGGCTATGGACTTTGTCACTGCTCTTTCTCTCTCCTCTGACAACACCATCATCTGGGTGGTGACGGACCGAGGGGTCCAGTTCTTGTCCAAGTTTCGATGTTCCTTGTGTAACCAGCTGCAAGTAAATTTGGACTTTTCTTTTGCCTACCACCCTCAGTCAAATGGCCAAGTAGAAAGGATGAATCAAACTTTGGGCTGTTACCTCCGACACTTTGTCTCAACCCATCAAGATAACTGGGCTGAACTGCTACCGTGGGCTGAGTTCTACTATAATTCCCTGGACTCTGGGTCTGCTGGCGCAGTTCCGTTTTTTGTTGTCTACAGGAGATTTCCTCCTCTTCAGTTGCCACTCCCTCCAATGTCCCTGCTGGACCTCACATCCATTTGGGAACAGACCCGCCAGTCTCTCCTCCGAGCCATTGATCGCACCAAGTCCCAGGCAGGTAAGAAGCATAGGACTACTCCTGTCTCCTTTTCAGTTGACAAGGTGTGGTTATCCTCCAGATATGTCAGGGTGAAAATAAATAGCTACAAGCTTGGTCCACACTTCATTGGTCCTTTTGAGGTATTCAAGCCTTCCTCCATCTATGCACATCCCAAACTCCTTCTATGTCTCCCTCCTGAAGCCTGTCATCTTGAAACGGCAATCTCCTCCTCCTGCTCTTGAGGCTGACTCCACAGATGTCTATGAGGTTAAATAAACCGTGAGAGGTAAGCGCTTCTTCCTTGTTGACTGGAAGGGGGGTGGGCCTGAGGAGAGATGCTGGGAGCCTGAAGAGAATATCCTGTACCGAAGCCTCCTCCAAAGATTTTCTCAGACCAAGAAGAGGGAGAGGCCTAATGGGGGGGGGGGGGGGGTTACTGTCACCGGTGTCTCTGCGATCCATGTCTCCGATCGCAGGCACACTCGTGCACCTCTCCGTGGCGCTGCCGCCTGCCTGGGCCTCACTTAACTCTCCACGCTCCTGCTCCCATTCCAACTCGGCTGCGCACGCATTCCCGCTCCCTAGGGCACGCATGCTCAAAGGTTTAAAGAACCAGCGCACCACTGATTGGCACTGGCCACTTCCAGGTTGTGATTTAAACTGGTGGCTCCCATCACTCCCTGTTGGATCTTTGAGCTCATTGCCTTAGTGAAAACTTCCATGCATTTGTTCCTGTTACCTTCCTTGTTCCTGTTCCTGCTCCACCCTGAACTCGAACCTGACCTTTGGCCTAGCATCTTTGCTGCCAGCCCTGACTACCTGCCTGTCTCTGACCTCGAGCCTGCATTGCGATTCTGTACTACGACATTGGCTGCCACCGCGGGCTAGTCGCACAACCTGGTGGCACCACAACGCAGCAAGACATCCTGCATTGCGGCAGTCTCTGGTGAAGACTGGGTGCCACTAAGATTCTGATCCCAGGTGTTGGTTAGTACTATCTCCCGCGGTGGTTTAGGGGCTTCACTGACACCAAGTCCTGACACTGGTCTTTTAAGGAGAGCAAAAAGCAAAAAAGATAAGGCATTTAACATGCTAAAACACGAAGGTAGCGATGAAGTGTTACAGGATTATAGACAGAAATATTGCGAAGAAGGCAAAAAAAACCCAAATTATTTGTCAAGTATATAAATGTTAAGAAACTAAAAATGGAGAATGTGGGCCCTCTGAGGAATAACCTGGTGGAAGGAAATGAGGAAAGGGCCAATCTACTAAATATCGCTTTCTTGACTGTCTTTATCCAGTAAAATCCCCTGGTGGAAGGCATGATGAGGAATGATGTAAATTCTCTTTGGAATGTCAACAGGAAGCGATATGGCGTCACCTCATAACCAATAAGATAGACAAATCCCCAGGCCCACATGGCATACATGCCCGGGTTCTGCATGAACTATTTACCATGATAGAAAGACCATTATTTTTAATATTTGAAGATTCCCTGAGGACTGGCACTGTTCCACAGGACTGGCGCATAGCAAATGTGGTACCAATATACAAATAATTATCAAAAAGCGATCCTGGAAACTACAGACCTGTGAGTCTAACTTCTGTTGTGGGGAAATATTTGAGGGCTTTGTTAGCTATTCTATCCTGGAGTATTTCATTGTACATAACCTTATAACCCAGCATCAGCATGGGTTTATGAGGGATCGGTCCTGTCAGACTAATCTGATTGGCTTCTATGAGGAAGTATGTTCCAGACTAGATCTGGGGGTGGCTGTGGATGTTGTATATATGGACTTTTCAAAGGCATTTGACACAGTGCCGCATAAAAGGCTGTTACATAAATTGAGACTCCTGGGACTGGGGGGAAATCTATGTATTTTGTTTAGTAATTGGCTTAGTGATAGAAAATAGAGGGTCATTATTAATGGCACATTCTCAGATTGGGTTGACGTTACCAGTGGAGTGCCACAGGGGTCAGTATTGGGGCCACTTCTTTTTAATATTTTTATTAATGACCGTGTAGTAGGTTTACACAGTCAAGTTTCAATATTTGCAGATGATATTAAGCTGTGTAAAGTAATACATACTGAGGCCGATAGTATAGCATTACAGAGGGATTTGTGGAAGCTTAAGGAGTGGGTGGAGAAATGGTTGATGAGGCTTAATGTAGATGCATGTAAAGTTATGCACTTGGGCCTTGGAATTAAGTTCTAAACAGTCAATTACTTGGGTTATGGGAAAATAACAATTGTTTAATTCTTAAAGGTTGGACTTGATGGACCTGTGTCTTTTTCCAGCCTTATTGTCACTAGGATATGATAAAAATTATAAATATGATAAAAGTTGCGCTTCCCTGGTTTATTGTGACTAAGCAGCTTATTATTTGCACATCTGCTAAACATAATTATGTGAACCATCACATGTTGTATTATGTTTAATTATATTAAATGAATTTATCTGTGTTAATGCATATGCTCCTGGGCTTTGACATCTTTACTTACAGGACTTTTAATGCTGTGTAGCAGATGGTACAAGAAAATGTTTGTCAGCCAATAAATTTAAATGTTAAGTATACAGAAGTAATCTGACTGGAGATATACATTTCATTCTCAAGTCTTCCTGAAGGTAAACCTTACATTGTGCGGGATCCTGACTGTTCTAAGCATTTACTTAATATTTAGCTGAGCGTAAAAAAGCAAATGGCATGCTGTCATGACCTCAATACCAGTCTTGTTAGAAAGACCTCCAAATCTTTCAAACATTGTATAATACTGAAGTGATAAATCTAAGAATGTAATTTCATTGTTATGGTAATTCCTTTACTCTAAAAGGCTCTAAGGGATTTTTCACACACAATTAATTTTCATAGCATTGTTTACAAGTATATTTTGTGGCCTTGTCTTACTTTACTACTTTTGTAACATGCAAATTTTGATGTTTTTCACACCACAAATCAAAAAATTTGGTACTGGAGCAGATCTACTAACCTAAACATGCTAAAAAAAACTGTCTTACGTACTGTGATGATGTTCTATGCTGCTGGTAGCATTGTGTGATAGCCGAGGGTCCATTGAAGGATCCCAGGGTTGCCTGCATGGCATGATTAAGGTTGGTGGGGGCCTCTCGGCGCAAAATCTGGTGGGGGCCCCCATTGAATGTAGTCCAGACAGGGAACAGCAGTCGCTATATACCACTCCCCACAAATAACTATATGCAGCCTCCCAAGTAATAACTATATACAGTAACCAGTATTCACTATATACAGCTCCAAGTAATCACAATATACAGCTCTCCCAGCAATCACTATATACAGCTCCCCCAGCAATTACTATATACAGCTACCCCCAGCAATCACCATATACAGCTCCCCAAGTAATCACTATATACAGCTCCCCAGCAATCACTATATACAGCTCCCGCAGTAATATCTGTATACAGCCCCCCCCCCCGCAATCACTATCAACAGCTTCCAGTGATCACTGTATACAGCTCTCCGGACGCAATAAAAGTTTACCGCATACATGATAAGGTATATGCATTGCACGCTAGTAAGCGTTGTGGTGAATTTTGAAACATTGAGTATATCAAATATAAGTAGAGATGCCCCCCAGCAATCATTATATACAGCTACCCAGCAATTATTATATACAGCCCTCAGTAATCACTATATACAGCTCCCAAAGCATTCAATATATGCAACCCCCCAGGAATCACCATATACAGTTCCCCTAGCAATCACTATATACAGCTCCACCAGTAATCACTATATACAGCGCCCAGTGATCACTATATACAGCCCCAAGCGATAAATATATACAGCCCCAAGCAATAGCTATGTACAGCCCCCCAGCAATCATTATATAAAGCTACCTAGCAATCACTATATACAGCCCCAATAAATCAGTATATACAGCCGCAAGTAATTACTATATACAGTCCCCCAGAAAACACCAAATACAGCCTCCCCAGTAATCACTATACGCAGCTCCCTCAGCAATCACTATGTGTAGCTTCCCCAGCAACCACTATATACAGCCCCAGTAATCACTATATACAGCTCCCCAAGAAATCACTATATACAGCTCCCAGTAATCAATATATATAGCTCCCATAGCAATCACTATATAGAGCTCCTCCAGCAATTTACTATGTACAGCTCCCAGTAATCACTACATACAGCTCCCAACAATCACTTTATACAGATCCCCCAGCAGTCACTGTATACAGCTCCCAGTAATCACTATATACAGCTCCCCCAGTAATCACTATATACAGCTCCCAGCAATCACTATATACAGCTTCCAGTAATAACTATATACAGCCCCCCAACATTACCTATATACAATCCCACAGCATTAACTATATACCCCCCTTATAACTACATACAGTCTCCCTATAATAATTATACACAGCTCCCCATAACTATATACAGTCCCTTATAAAAACTATATACAGCCCCCTATAATAACTATGTACAGTTCCCCAATAATAATATACTATACTATTGAGATCTGGTGACTGTGGAGGCCATTTGAGTACAGTGAACTCATTGTCATGTTCAAGAAACCAGTCTGAGATGATTCCAGCTTTATGACATGACGCATTATCCTGCTGAAAGTAGCCATCAGATGTTGGGTACATTGTGGTCATAAAGGGATGGACATGGTCAGCAACAATACTCAGGTACATTCAAAGGCACTGAAATCACCTTTCTTCCCCATACTGATGCTCGGTTTGAACTGCAGGAGATTGTCTTGACCATGTCTACATGCCTAAATGAGTTGCCGCCATGTGATTGGCTGATTAGAAATTAAGTGTTAACGAGCAGTTGGACAGGTGTACCTAATAAAGTGGCCGGTGAGTGTATATACAGCCCCAGCTAACTATATACAGTTCCCATATAACTATATACAGGCCACTATAATAATTATATACAGTCCCCCTATAACTATACAGTCCCCCTAAAACTATATACAGTCCCCCTATAATAACTATATACAGCCTCCCTATAATCATTATGTACAGTCCCCGTATAATAACTATATACAATCCTCTATAATATCTATATACAGCCCACTTTAATGACTGTATATAGCCCCTATATTAAATATATACAGTCCCCCTATAATAACTATATACAGCCCCAGCTAACTATATACAGACCCACTATGACTATATACAGGCCCCCTATAATAACTATATACAGTCCCCCTATAACTATATACAGTCCCCTACAATAACTATATACAGCCCCCTATAATAACTATATACAGTCCCCCTAAAATAACTATACAAAGCCCCCTATAAAAACTATATACAGCTAACTATAATAACTATGTGCAGTCCCCCTATAACTATATACTGCCTCCCTAGTATAACTGTATACAGTCCCCCTATAATAACTATATACATCCCCCTATAACTATATACAGCCCCCTATGATAATTATATACACTCCCCCTATAACTATATAGTCCCCCTATAACTATATACAGTCCCCCTATAATAACTATATACAGCCCTCTATAATAACTATATACACCCCCTTATAATAACTACATACAGCCCCCTATAATAACTATATACAGCCCTCTTTAATAACTATATACAGTCCACTATAATAACTACATCAGTCCCCCTATAATAACTATATACAGACCCAGCTAACTATATACAGTCCCCCTATGACTATATACAGGCCCCCTATAACTATGAAGCCCCCTATAACTATATAAAGCCCCTATAATAACCATATACAGTCCCCCATAATAACTATACAAACTCCCCTATAATAACTATATACAACCCCCCTATAAAAACTATAACCAGCCAACTATAATAACTATATACAGTCCCCCTATAACTATATACAGCCTCCCTATTATAACTATATACAGTCCCCCTATAATAACTATATACATCCCCCTATAACTATATTCAGCCCCCCTATAATACCTATATACAGCCCCAGCTAACTATATACAGTCCCCCATATACTATATACAGGCCCCCTATAATAATTATGTATACTCCCCCTATAACTATACAGTCCCCCATAACTATATACAGCCCCCTATAATAACTATAAACAGACCCCAAAACTGTATACAGTCTCCTATAATAACTATATACAGCCCCTCTTTAATATCTATATACATCAATTGTATACAATCCCCTATAATAACTGTAAACAGCCCTCTAAAATAACTATATACATCCCCCTATAATAAGTATATACAACCCCCTACAATAACTATATACAGCCCCCCATAATAACTATAAAGTTCTAGGTAAAATAATAAAATTGTACTCACCTTCCATCGTTCTCCCGAAGCGCATCGACCTCCTTTCCTATTGGAGGAGTACCGAGATGGAAGCATCCTGTAAGCGTCGCTGTGAAGTCGCGGCACTGTGATGTCACACGCTGCGCCGCCAGCTGCAGGGCACCACCATCTTGTTGTACTTCCAATCATCTATGGCAGAGAAGGGAACTTATTGTTCCTCTGAAGTCGGGGCATGTCTGTGTGTTATGGCCCAGGGAGCCCAGACCAAATACACTGTGGGCGATTCGGGCTCTTTATGTACAAAAAAATTAAGTTTTATGTAATAAAGAAAAAGTGTAAAAAATAGAAAAAAACACAAACACACATAGAAGTAAAATCGCACACATTTTTTTACTATACTATAGAAGTATACATCACATGCAACAAAAAAACTTTTAAGGAAATCTACCAGAAGTATCCCGTCAAAGAAAGCAAAGACAATTACGCTGGTGTGTATCCGCACAATCTAGATCCCATCTAGGTTTTTTTTTCCTATGCCCTCATTTTGCTAAAAAAAAAAATTTGTGTGCAAATTAACCTGAGGGTCTCTGGGGGCATCACTTGAAATTTGGATAATTTTCTCTCTATTGAATTTGTTGATGTCAAATACATAGATTGCAAAGAAACTTTATTAACAATTGCAGCAAAATAAATTCTTGCCCGTCCAGTACTTTCCATACATCAGTACATTACCAAATTCATAGTGTCACAGACTTTTTCCACCTGCTCTGATACATTTTGCCAATCTTATACCCAGTACATATATGTAAAACATAAAAAGCTATACTGTAGTTCGATAGAATTGCAATGTATTAGTTCAGTTCCTTCACGTGGACATCTGGTTTTGTTGTGCAGGGACAATGAAAACTGAACAGTGGTTTTGAGCGGATTTATGTTTTAATTATGAATAGCACTAAAAGGTCAGAATCTTAAAGTAGATCATATTGCTATCAAGTTCTGCTAATAGCAAGGATGTAGCAGATGCTAGAAGAGTAAATTATCATCTATCACTCATATTATCATTAGGGAATAATGGTTATGAGTTTGGAAAAGTTCCATATAGGTTTTTAGAAACTTGCATTCTGTTGATACATGAAATGAAATATTTGCTAGAGGCTTTCCTCCATCACCTCTCCTGTCTTAATAAAACAACATTGGTCCTGTTCCTTTGTTATTCCTTCCTTATGAACATGTTGACAAATGGTTGTTAGATGTAGAACTGTGTCTCCAAACTATCTAACATTGTCCAGTCAATGCTGCCGGCATCAGTTACCATTTGTCAATATGTTCATAAATTGAAATGGTAAAGCACAATAAAGAATTATTACAGGTACCGGGAACTGTTATTTTATGCGATAACATTTTTCACTAGATATGTAAATTCTTTCCATGTCATTGCTTTCCTATCAACACCGTTATATCACTAATCTCAGTGGCAATATTTTCATTTTAAATCCATTTAATGCCAGTAAAGGAGACATCTCAAGAAAGTTCCTAGTATGTGAGGCGCCCATACCTTGACAGCTATGGGGCTGCTTGATGATGAAAATGGAGTGCCATCAGTCAAACTCCAAGTGATCTCTAAATGGTAGATGATACAACCCCCTTAAATAAACTGATGTTTATAATAAATCCAGCTCTTTTTTTGGGATTGAGGATCCTTGTTACTCATGATGCATAGGGTGCACAGGAGTTTGGAAAAGGTAAATACTATGGTGAGCATCATGCTTCAACACTATACAGCCGAGCCATTTTAGTAAGAAGTTAATGGGTATGAACATGAATCAGAGTATGATGAGCTGGATTTACATCTATCTTACGGTCAGGCCACAGAGGTCTAAAGGTCTATACTATGGATCACTTGAGCAGCGTAGGCACCGCAGGGCACCGTTTAAGTTCCTTTCCTTTTTTGTATTTATACTGCTGAAATACAGCATAATACTAATTGCTGTTTTTTATAGAAGTTTTCTGATGACACAGATGTCGTTGGTTGCATTTTGAATAATGAGGAATCAGAGTACAGAGAAACTGTGTCTAATTATGTGAATTGGTGTTTTGCAAATAGGCTACTTTTAAATATAGATCCAACCAAGGAGTTAATCATTGATTGTAAAAAGAATGGTTGGTAAAGGAAAATTGCCAGTACTTTTCCTGTTGTAAACGTGGAGGAGTTTTGAGAGTACAAATATTTGGGGGTCAAAGTTGACCACAGATTGGATTGGTATCAACATGTGAACAAGCAGATAAAGAAAGATCTATATAGTCGGTTATATTTCTTGAGGTCCACATGATCTTTTAGTGTTAGTCTCTCATTATTGTGCAATTTCTACCAGTCAGCAGTGGAGAGTGCAATTTTCTTTGCTGTGACCTCATGGGTTACCTGTATTACAGTACGTGACTGATCCAGGCTGAACAAGCTAATCAAGAGGACAAGTTCAATGGTAGGACGGAAATTGGACTGTTGGGATGACGTGTTAGAAAAGACAGAGGTCCGAGTCCCAGGGTCAACATTTGCAAAGCGTTTGTATGTTCTCTCCGTGTTTGCGTGAGTTTCCTACCGGTCCTCCACTTTCCTCCCACACTCCAAAAACATAATGGTAGGTTGATTAGATTGTGAGCCCCATTGGGGACAGGTACTGATTTGGCAAGTACTGTGCAGCGCTGCGTAATCTGTGTGCGTTATATAAATAAAGAATTATTATTATAAGGTTTTGGAAAATTAATGGGATTCTGGAACATCCTGTCCATAAAATATTAGATGCTGCTTTTTACAACTGAAGTGTAGGACGGTTAAATTTCGACACACTGTTATGCTTCAATCTATCAATCTTGTTAACTCACTGGCCCATTGCATATGCAGTTTGCCTGTGAAGTGTGGAGGGTGCACCAGAATTTTGAATTGGGGCGCTCATACCTCATAATTCTGGGGATCTCTGTACTGCCGCCAACTTTTTTTGGTGCACCTTTAATATGGGGCATGCTACACACTTCTGTTGGACACTGCATGATAAATGCGGCACATGGTCCAACTGTAAACCGGAATGCCCCTTTTTGTGCAGAATTTCTTGTTGCATTGGGTATAGTAAAGCCACGACACAAATGTGTGACATGCAACACATAAATACATGTTCAAGCATTTTGCACATAAATGAACATGCAAAGTCCGACAGAAAACTGGCATGGGGTCTTTAGTAAATAGGGGCCACTATCTTCTGAGGGAAGGAAAAGGAAGCAAAATATGTGTATATATTTTTATTTGTTTTATGTTGATGTATTAAATGTTTAAAACAAACCTATCATGAGGAATCTACCATTAGAAGTAGACCTGATGATAAGTTACTTCTGCCTACCTCTGCTCTAATCTGGAATTTGATAATCCTGGAACCTAACCTAACTTGTTAAAAACTTTATTTAGTAGTATGTAAGTATAATGTTGTGCCAAAACATCTCTGCAGTTGGCAGATTAGGTTAGTGTTTCTTGTGTGTGAATTGCAAATTAGCCTTTGCCACACCCTGCTCTCTGTAGTCCAGCTCTGTCCAGCAAGGGTTACTTGTATGACTTTATAGGATATTTTTGCCATAACACATGACTTGCAACACTTTATGATTATGTCTAATATTCCATTTAGTCTGGGCACTTTAGAAATACATTCCAAATTTTCAATGCAGTATTTGAAGCCAAGGCTAGGTGTGGATCATAAAGGGAGAGAATGTAAAGAGGGCATCTGCTCCTGGTTTTGTCTTCAATAACTGCAGCTAAAATCTGAAAGCGTGACCTTCCCTTCACATCACTGTAATGACTTACCCTGCAGACTGGTGCCACACTGTTGACTTTGTGACCTTCATAGATTGTTTTTTAACCATTTCCTTTCCAAATGGTACAACTTGGAGCTAATAATGCAGTTGGTGGTAGTGGCATCAGAAAGATGACAATATGAGACATTTCTGATGTTCCCTGCTGTTAGCCCAATCTCTTTGTACAGTCATTTAAACTTTACATAATGTTCCATCATAAAGCAGACACTTTCTTTAACAATGCTGTTTGTTTTCTGGTGTTTCTATTAACAATTCATCAAAAATTCTAAAGGGCACAAATCTGTTACTCCATTGTCAGCCTGTGATGTCTGTATGGATAAGCTGTAAAATTGCTTTAGTAACTTGAGTTTAGTAAGTGTGTCGACATCCACTTCTCCTCGATGAAGTCATTTTGACATATTGCTCATTTTTCCCTCCAGCCTTCAGTAAAACCCATACAGTTGTTTCCATGGTGCTAAAACAGTTGCTGAAGATTGAATGCTATAATATTTGGAAGACAATAAAACAAGTAGCTTTTTTTCTTTTAGCCCCACTATTGCGATGCCATCTTCTTTCATGATCATGCATCTAAAATCCTTGAACATGCAAAGAATTTGAATACCCACAGCATTTGACATCTTTCACTTTGAAATATACAGAACGTTATTGTTCATTAGTTTGTGATGGAACATCGTGTTGTCGAAGTAAAGGTCTGTTCTTTTGTTTTCTGGATAATAACTCAATTTGTGTTGGGAAGTGGAATGCTTATTTAAAGTAATGCATTCTCCTCTATGAAATATTTCCCTTTCCCTCCCAGATACGGCTTTTTTAGTGTCAGTCTGGGATTATAATGGAATATATATTACACTGTCTTTTTTCAGCTCTACCAACTCCCCATTTTGAACTAACTTGAAAAGAAAAAAAAGTAGCAATGAAAAATGGTTTCATAACTTTGCATCTGCATGTTAAATGATTCGAAAAATGCTTTAAATACAGGGATACTCTGTATTAGGGAATTACAAATCTTCTGATGTTTACAGACATGTCTACACTTCTGGTTAAGAACTATATTTTCACATGGAATCAATTCAAACTCTTAAAAGGTTGCTCTTCATGCCACAGCCACTGGATAAAACTGGTACCCTAGGTAATTTAGAGGAAATATATATATATATATATATATATATATATATATATATATTCTACAGCATTGAAACTGGCATGTAAAATTGTAAAAACACTTCTTACATCATGGTCACTTTAAATCCAACAATTTTGATGCAGAAGAAGACCATTAGGGAAACCTGTCAACAGGGATACCCAAAATGATAACTTGTTGTATACTTTATGTTCAGTTAATGCTCTTTTTTCTTTTATGCACCACTGTACCATGCACCATTCCTCCAAAAAAAGAGAAAAAAAATTTAATAGCTCCACTCTTGATACTAACATAAAGTTAAGGAAGTAGAGGAACTTGAATCATGCAGCCATGCTCCTTCTGCAATAATGTCACTTCTCTCCTTGGTTGAATTATTGTGCATGCACTGTGGAATAGCAGGAGCTATAGACTAGTATGCTGCAAGTTGGGCAATGCTCTTCCATGTTGGAGCTTTGCTTGCTTGCTAATAATCAGTCCCATGCTGTGCACTGCAGTACTGCACATGCAGTGAGCCGCCCTCCACTACCTAGCGAAATTCAGGCCTTGTATTGAACTCATAGACAAACTGCACATACCTGAGAGCTTGTACATGGAGGACAATGAGATGAGCAGCCATTAGAAGGCAGAAGAAGCTTGACTGCATGATTGAGCTTCTCAGACTCCTTGGCTTTATGTTAAGACTAAGAGTGGAGCAATAAAAGTTATTTTTGAAGGAAATGTGGCTGCAATAAGTTATATAATAGCATCTATTCAATACATACAGTAAACATCAAGGTAGTGTTCAGTGGTTTGGGGTTTGGTCAGGCATCCCTATTTATAATGATGGCAGAAATGTCTATCCTCTAGATGTAAGAGATGTTCCGTTGTTTTCTTCACAGGACCTATTCAATGAACCGAAGAGTGCTGGGTCTAGAATTTCATAGATTACCACTAGTAACATACTACAACCTCATGGATTAAAATACTACAGGGCACGCTAGGTCCCACTGATCGGACCAGCACATGTCCGGGTGTTTGAAGAGACCAAAATCAACTCTGCTTGCTGTGTTGGGTGGAAGAAGGAATACAACCCAAAGAACATTGTCCCAAATGTGAAACATGGGGGAAAAAACATCATACTCTGGGTGTGTTGGATGGGGCCACGTATTATGAGAATTTGGCCAGTGTCTCGGGTGCTCCCACGACCCACATCTCAGGTCGCATGCTCACTCGTGCCCCTCTCCATTCTCCAGTGCCCAATAGCTCTAACTCACCTCCCGGTCCGGCGTGTGCGTGCCTTCTAGGGCATGCGAGCGCTGGCTCCTGAAGATTTAAAGGGCCAGTGAACTATTGATTTGTGCTGGCTATTCCTGGGATTCCTCATAAGCCAGCCTCTTCCTACATACCTCTTCTTTGTGCCTATGAGAAAGTTTTGTTCCTGATGCCCTGTACTCATGTTGTGAATACCCATTGTGATCCTCGTTCCGATCCTGACTATGCTCCTTTGCTGCCTGCCCTGACCTTCCGCTTCGTCCCCGACTCTGTTCCTGTGCTGCACGTCCTTACCTCCTGCCTACCCACAACTACAGTTCTGCTCAATGTCTCTGTACCTCACCTTAGCCACCACCGAGCACAAAGTTGCACCTGTGGAATGAGCTGGTGGTACCACGCCGCAACAAGTCCAGCCTGCTTTGCGGTGGGCTCTGGTGAAGGCCGGGTACCACTTAGATTCTTATCCCAGATGTTGGCTTACTTCATCATCCGTGGTGGTCCAGTGGGGCCAATCCCCCTGGTGCCTGACAGCTAGCAACTCCTTTCCTCATTAAGAGCATTGAAGATGGGTCATGGCTGGGTCTTCCAGCATTACAATGACAACCCAAAACTCATATCCATTGCAACTAAATAGTGGCTCCATAAGATGCATTTGAAGGTCCTGAATTGCCATCCTCCAGACCTAAACCTTATCAAAAAAAATAGAGATTAGGGAGATTAAACTCAATGTTGCATAGTGACAGCCTGAAACCTGAAATACCTGGAAGATGGTGGAGTGGGGCAAAATCTCTGCTGTAATATATGCAGACTTGCAAAGTAATCGCTAAATTTTCACACCAAATCCACAAAAAAGAGGGGAAGTACAATAACAATGCACACTAAAATGTAAAGCGATATAATTTAAAGGTAAGCTTTATTAATAACAACATTATTAACAAAAGACAAATTAAAATACATATATGTAGCAGGTTTCATGATACAATTCATACTAACAGGGGCTCCCCTCAGAATATCTGCACCAGGGTTGCTAACCATGGGTATTCAAGTGTATAAATCTAGGTAAAATTACCATGCATCGCAGCACAAATAAAACTGCAAAAATAGATGTATAAAAATGCTGTGCAAAGCAGCACAAATGGAAAAATACAGGAGCATGAAAATCAAAAACATAAAAACCCTTGGAAAATTCTACGATCAATGAGGGGCTTTTACTATACCTTCTTCATTTAACACTATCCAGGCTAGTTTTTGAGCTTTTGTACCCCATCATGCCCAAGTGGCTGAGAACACAGAATTGGACATGGCAAGGCAGGGAGGTGGGGTGCAGGAGCATGAATGCCCTGGTCTGACGTATTTACTATAGTCTAAACTAAAATCTCTGCCAAACCATAGCTAAGATCTCCTAGTATCTACTAAGAGGATGGAGCCTCTTAGTAGATATGGCAATCTGTGTGCCAGAGCCAGAGAGTGGGAAAAACAACAGTCTTAATAAATCCCCCTCTTTTTATAACTTTCATGTGTTTTCATTTAACATTTTGTGCAAGAAAGCACAAAGCACATAAAAAGAATAAGTTCGTATTTAACATTTTATATTAAATTTTTTAATTTAACATTGTACATTTTATGTATTTATTAATAGTTAGGAGTCAGGTTATTCATTCTATAATAGGGTAATACATTGTAAAACCATTTTTATGGACATCTTAGCTAACTGGATGCCTCAGGTACTTAGTATTTTTATAACAAGAACATAGAATGTAGGCATATTTATACCTCCTGGCTTGATAAATGTAAATTTTACTAAGTCTTTTGGTTCACTGCACATCTGTTATATAAAGTTCTTATTCAGTATACGGTGACAAATGTTTGCAGTTTCACTGTGAATCTGATTCAGAACAAGCAGTAATAAAATCACTGTACTTCTTGACTTTATATCTGATTAGCAAAGTAACATGTTGTATATTTTCGACAGTTCATTATAATTTTGTTCTTGCTTATTTCATTGTATGCCAAGTATAGACCTGTGTATAGACTGTGAATCCCGTCATGGTCTACTAATAAAGTGTTGCAATGTACCAATATGTAAATTAGTCTGCAAAGATTTCACTAAAGGCTACTGTTACTATGTCCATATATATATATAATAATTATCTATTATAGTATATATTTATATACAGTGCCTACAAGTAGTATTCAACCCCCTGCAGATTTAGCAGGTTTGATAAGAAGCAAATAAGTTAAAGCCTTCAAACTTCAAACAAGAGCAGGATTTATTAACAAATGCATAAATATTACAAACCAAAAAGTTATGTTGCTCAGTTAAATTTTAATAAATTTTAAACATAAAAGTGTGGGTCAATTATTATTCAACCCCTAGGTTTAATATTTTGTGGAATAACCCTTGTTTGCAATTACAGCTAATAATCATCTTTTATAAGACCTGATCAGGCCGGCACAGGTCTCAGGAGTTATCTTGGCCCACTCCTCCATGCAGATCTTCTCCAAGTTATCTAGGTTCTTTGGGTGTCTCATGTGGACTTTAATCTTGAGCTCCTTCCACAAGTTTTCAATTGGCTTAAGGTCAGGAGACTGACTAGACCACTGCAACACCTTGATTTTTTCCCTCTTGAACCAGGCCTTGGTTTTCTTGGCTGTGAGCTTTGGGTCATTGTCTTGTTGGAAGATGAAATGATGACGCATCTTAAGATCCTTGATGGAGGAGCAGAGGTTCTTGGCCAAAATCTCCAAGTAGGCCGTGCTATCCATCTTCCCATGGATGCGGACAAGATGGCTAGGCCCCTTGGCTGAGAAGCAGCCCCACAGCATGATGCTGCCACCACCATGCTTGACTGTAGGAATGGTATTCTTGGGGTCGTATGCAGTGCCATCCAGTCTCCCAACATCACGTGTGTGGTTGGCACCAAAGATCTTGATCTTGGTCTCATCAGACCAGAGAACCTTGAACCAGTCTGTCTCAGAGTCCTCCAAGTGATCATGAGCAAACTGTAAACGAGCCTTGACATGACACATTGAAAGTGAAGGTACCTTACGTGCTCGTCTGGAACGGAGACCATTGCGGTGGAGTACGTTACTTATGGTATTGACTGAAACCAATGTCCCCACTGCCATGAGATCTTCCCGGAGCTCCTTCCTTGTTGTCCTTGGTTTAGCCTTGACTCTTCGGACAAGCCTGGCCTCGGCACGGGAGGAAACTTTCAAAGGCTGTCCAGGCCATGGAAGGCAAACTGTAGTTCCATAAGCCTTCCACTTCCGGATGATGCTCCCAATAGTGGAGACAGGTAGGCCCAACTCCTTGGAAAGGGTTTTGTACCCTTTGCCAGCCTTGTGACCCTCCACGATCTTGTCTCTAATGGCCTTGGAATACTCCTTTGTCTTTCCCATGTTGACATGTATGAGTGCTGTTCACAAGTTTGGGGAGAGTCTTAAATAGTCAGAAAAGGCTGGAAAAACAGATAATTAATCCAAACATGTGAAGCTCATTGTTCTTTGTGCCTGGATTACTGCTTAATACTTTAGGGGAACCAAACAGAATTCTGGTGGTTTGAGGGGTTGAATAATAATTGACCCACACTTTTATGTTTAAAATTTATTAAAATATAACTAAGCAACATAACTTTTTGGTTTGTAAGATTTATGCATCTGTTAATAAATCCTGCTCTTGTTTGAAGTTTGAAGGCTCTAGCTTATTTGCTTCTTATCAAACCTTCTAAATCTGCAGGGGGTTGAATACTACTTGTAGGCACTGTATATATATATATAGGCCACAAACAACAAATGTGGTCAGCTCACCCTAATGGAAAGGCTTGTAGCACCTGGAACACTCCACGCACGGATCACTCTGGCTTGAGAGCAACAAACTTGAGAAATGAACAGCAGGAAGGGAAAATCTCTTCACACGATCCAGCTTTAAAGGAGACAACCAGGGATAAATCTCTAAGGCTTTATGTGTGTAGAAAAAATGTACTAGTAGCCACGAATACACCATGCACACACGCAAAGCGGTCTAACGCGTTTCGGATATCACGTATCCTTATTCATGACTACCTATTGGATACATACAAGGCAATATATACTGGTTGAATAAAAACATGGGGTGGATCCTCACGTGTTATCTATATATCCTAACAATAGAGCCTGATGTATACACTTAAAAACATATGAGAACAAATACTGACCAACAATAGAAAAAAGTACTCAATAATGACAGATCATATCCAACCTTTTGTTCATGCCTTTTGAACTCTCGTGTCCAGGTGAAGATCCAGAAGGTCTCACGATTGAGTAACTTCCGTCGTGGGATCTCCTCCACGACCCGGTTTCCACACCTTCTCGATACCCATAAGGAAAGGAACTACAATCCCCGTGATGCATAGCCTGGAAATGCCGAAAGGCCATGAAACATTAACGGCATCTTTTGTTCTCGCATCTAGTAGGTGTTTTCTAATACGCATTTTAAGAGGGCCCCCCGTGCATCCACATATTGAATTTGCAACTTCTACACTATATCAAATAAATAACTTTGAAGTATTGCAATTCATAAAGCCGAAATATTATATTTCCGACCCGTACTACAGGAAACAAATTCCTTCGAAGGATTTACAAATGCAACATAGACAAATATTATGTCCACAACCGTAAAAACCTTGTAGATACCAGGTATCCCTCTGTCTTTTAGATTGGAAAAAACACTTGGTGAAAGATTTGAGTTAAGAGTTGGAGCTTTCCTAGAACAAAATTCACTTTTTTTTCCCAAACTTTTGACACCTTTGTTTCCAGAATGTGTAATGGGAATATTTCGTATAATATCAACCACCTCTCTGTATTGATTACAAAAGTGGTTGAAAAAACCACTGGTGCCTTGTCTTTGACCAATCCTTTCTCAGGTTTTTGTCCTTAGACCAAGTCCTCCTATCGTATTGTCACTGTATGTCGTGCCCTGTCTAACATCCATTTAGGATATTTTCTTCTTGAAAGTTTAACTACATACCTTCTCCCTTTCAGTATTATAGTACTGGGTCAGTACAAATTTCTTTTAGTTCTTATTAGCTCTCCAACAGGGACATTTTTATTACATGGAGGGGTGGCATGATGTGGCCTCCAAAATGGAATTAGTGGCTGTGGGCTTAATATAGGAGAAATGAAACTTCTCATTACCTCTAAGATTGATATCCAAGAAATTTATATATCCTTATTATAATAAACTGGAATTTAAGATTCATGTAATTTCCGTTGATAAAGTCAACAAAAGTCACGATGTCATCCTCCGGTCCCTCCCTATCAGGAGGAGATTGTCGTAAAACGACCATACCACCTGACATGGGAAAGACACGGATTGGATGAAAAAAAAAAGATAAATTCCTTCCAAATGACATGTAATATTGGCCAAGGAGGGAGAACACCTCCCCCCCATGGCTGCTCCGCATCTCTGGACAAAAAATCTATTGTCAAAATAGGAAGTAATTATTTTTAAGTAAAAAAATCCACAGATTCCAACAAAATTCTGGTCCATTTGTATATCTGCCATACTCTCCAGATGGTAACCCAGGGATTTAAGAACCGAATGTTCTAAAGAGGGGTAAAGTCCTATAACGTCACATGATAACCAAAATGAGGTGGACTTATGCCATGGATAACCATCTAGGAGAGAGATAACATGTTTGGTGTCTTTCAACAAACCTGCAAGAAACACACCAATGGCTGTAATAAATGATCGACCCAAGCACTTAGTTTTTTCATTGATCGACCCAATCCCTGCTACATGGGTCTGGAGAGGGGGGGGGGGGGAATTTTTCTTTATGTATTTTAGGGAGGGAATGAAATATGTAACCACAGGAAACTTAACATTAACGTATTCTGCAATCCGTTTTTGAAATGGCCCCCATATTCACCCCTTCCCCAATAACTTTTTCAAAGAAACCTGATATCTTTCGTAGGGTCGTGTGGAATTTCCCTATAGACTGATTGGTCCTCCAAAATTTCCAAATTCAATTTCTTATATAAACCTGCATTAATGAGGACATAACCACCCCCCTTGTCCGTTTGACGACCAACAAATCCTCATTATTGCTTAAGTCTTTAATACGCTTTTCTCATCCTAAAGAAAGATTACCTCTGGATGAGATTTTATACCATTCATGACATTATTCTGTAAGAAACCAACTCCGTTCCACCTTGTCCTGAAACAATTCAGTATCTCAGGACGAGACTGAACAGGTAAAGAAGGATTTGGATCCTAAATTAGGCATTAGGTTCACATATTCACATTCATTGATACTGCTCACTCTGTAGTTGTCTTAATTCACAATATGTAATTGATCAGAAAAGGAGGTTGGTATTACTGTTAAGACTTAATACAACATTTTCAGGTACATATACACTTATCGGCCATTATCATGAAAAACATTTTCAAAGGAACATCCTGTTCAAATGTAAGCGTAAGGTTATAGATCTAGCACACTTATTTACGTCTAAGAGTGTAGAGAAGTCAAAAATTACAAGAAGGAAGTATCCCAAACCTTTTGATAGAACAGATATTTGTTCTGATGACAACTATAGCGTGATAAATTGTAAATGTGATCTCCTCTACTTTTGTTTCTCAAGGGGATATCGTTTCTGTGCTTCCGTCCAGCTCTCCTTCGTTTTTTGACGGTTTTATTTTCTTGTTTTTTTTGAATTACTCCCAGCTTTTTAGATTGAAGAAGTGGTTGCTGGTTTTGCAACGAACCTGCTGAAGAATCTGAAAAATCCTCTGAAGTAGCGGAGTGGAGGAAAATCTCATCCATCGAGAAAAAACTCACTTTACTTTGGAGCGTTTTTTTCTTTTTATAATTTCTTTTCTTTAAGTTTGTTTCACATTAGCAAAAGTTTTATGGAGGGGATTTCGTTTCCAGGTATAAACCTGGTCCAAGGCATTAGTCTCATGTATCCCTCTGACGTTTGATTTTTTTGTTCCATTATGCATTTCTAATTTTGAGATGTTGTTTCTTGATTTTATTATCCAGTCTCTTGAAATCAGGATGTCCACTTGTGGTGGAATGCTTTTTTGTATGTCTTTTCCTCATACTCAATAATCAGTGCCAATAAGTTTTCAGGAACATTGCAGACAGTGTGGAGTTTCCACTGGTGGCGAAAAAATTCCGGTGAGTAAATTGTCCGTCGGTAATTTTTTCAATCTTAGACCTCTTGCGAATATGATGTGTCTGACTCATATCATTAGGTTTGATTGTGCCAGAGCCTAACCAGATCTGTAACTCCTTAACCAATAAGTACTTCTAGTTGTGCATATTTGGTTCTCAAGTTAAAAACAAGCTGCGATCTGGGAGGCGTTTGAATCGAAATCAAATATACTGCCGCGGCTTTTTGAAAAGCCGATCTGCAACATTTTCCACATTTGATAAATATGCAGTCCCCCATGTATGTGTATCTACTTTTCCATGGCTCAGACAAAATATTTTGATATGCCAATTCCAATGCGGGTGTGCACACAACAACAAGCCCAGTAAGCCCAAAACAACAAATGTGGTCACTCACCACTAATGGAAGAGGCTTGTAGACCGGGAACACTCCACGCACGCGGACTCACTCTGGCTTGAGAGCAACAAATTGAGAACCATGAACAGCAGGAAGGGAAAATCTCATCACACGATCCCAGCCTTTAAGGAAGTAACCAGTACTAAAATCTGCAAGGCTTTATTTGTAGTAGTATAAAAAGATAACTAGTAGCCACGAGATACACAGTCACAGCAAAAGCGTTCTACTCGTTTCGGATATCAACGTATACTTCATTTGACTACGCTATGTGATACATACAAGGCAATAATAGTACTGGTTGAATAAAAACAGGGGTGGATTTCCCACGTGTTTAAACTATATTCAACAATAGAGCCTGATGTATACACAATTAAAGCATATGAGAACAAAATACTGACACAACAATAGAAAAAAAGTACTCATAATTACAGATCATACCAACCTTATGTGTTCCGCCTTTTGGAACTTCGTGTTCCAGGGTTAAGATCCAGAAGGTCTCACGATATTGAGTAACTCCGTCTGTGGATCCCTCCACGGACCGGTTTCCACACTTCTCTGATACCATAAAGGAAAAGGAAACTACAATCCCCCGTTGATGCATAGCCTGAAAGTGCCGGGGCCAGAGAACTTAACGGCATCTTTGTTTCTCGCACTGCTAGGGGTTTCGATATACGCCATTTTTAACAGAGGGCCCCCCCGTAGCACCAACTAGAATATTGCCAACTTCTTTAACACGTAATCAAAAAATAAAATTTTGAAGTATTGCAATTCCTAAAGCCAGAAATTATTTTATTTCCGGACCCGTATACTCAGGAAAACAAATTCATTTCGAAGGATTTACAAAATTGCCACCATGAGCAAATATTATGTCCACAAACCGTAACAAACCTTGGTAGATACCAGGTATCCCTCTGTCTTTTTAGGTAGTGGAAGAAAACAAACTTGATGAAAGTAATTGAGTTAAGCATTGGAGCTTTCCTAGGAAAACAAAATCACTTTTTTCCCAAAACTTTGGACACCCTTGTTGGCCGAAATGTTAGTAATGGGAGATATTTAAGTATAATGTCAACCACCTCTCTGTATTGGTTACTATAAGTGATTGCCTTGTCTTTTGGCCAATCCTTTCTCTGATTTTTTGTCCTATATACCAGGTCCTCTCTGTCAATATTGTCAACTGAGTGTCGTGCCCTATCTAACATCCATTTAGGATATTTTCTTCTTGAGAGTTTACTACATACCTTCTCCCTTTCAGTATTGTAAGTGACCGGGTCACTGACATCCAAAAAATTTATGGAATCCTTATTATAAGTAAACGTAAATTTTAAGTTCATATCATTTCTGTTGATGAAATCAACAAAATGCAGGATGTCATCCTCCGGTCCCTCCCATATCAGGAGGAGATCGTCGATATAACGACTGTACCACCTGACATGGGAGAGACACGGATTAGATGGAGAAAAAAGAAAAAATTCTTCCCAATATGACATGTAAATATTGGCCAGGGAGGGAGAACACCTCCCCCCCATGGCTGCTCCGCATCTCTGAACAAAGAATCTATTGTCAAATAGGAAGTAATTATTTTTAAGTAAAAAATCAACAGACTCCAACAAAAATTCCTTAGTCTCATTTGTATATCTGCTATATCTCTCAAGATGGTAACCCAAGGATTTAAGAACCATTGAATGTTCTAAAGAAGGATAAAGTCCTATAACGTCACATGATAACCAAAATGAGGTGGACTTATTCCATGGGTAACCATCTAAGAGAGAGATAACATGTTTCGTGTCTTTCAACAAACCTGGCAGAGAAACAACCAATGGCTGTAATAAATGATCGACCCAAGCACTTAATTTTTCATTAATGGACCCAATGCCTGCTACAATGGGTCTGAGAGGGGGAGGGAATTTTTCTTTGTGTATTTTAGGGAGGGAATGGAATATGGGAGCCACAGGAAACTTCACGTTGACGTATTCTGCAATCCTGTTCGAAATGGCACCCATATTCACCCCCTCCTCCAATAACTTTGTCAAAGAGACTTGAATATCTTCTGTAGGGTCGTATGGAATTTCCCTATATACTAGTTGGTCCTCCAAGATTTCCAAATTCAATTTTTTATATAAACCTGCATTGATGAGGACAATGCCACCCCCCTTGTCCGCTTGACGGACCAACAAATCCTCATTATTGCTTAAATCTTTAATCGCTTTTCTCATCCTAAAGGAAAAATTGCCTCTGGATGGGACTTTACCATTCATGACATTGTTTTGTAGAGAAACCAACTCCTGTTCCACCCTGTCCTGAAACAAGTTCAGTATCTCAGGACGAGACTGAACAGGGTAGAAAAAAGGATTAAGCATCCTAAAGGAAGCATTAGGGTCAACATATTCACATTCATTGGTACTGCCTTCACTCTGTAGTTGTCTTAATTCAACAATATGTAATTGGTCAGAAAAGGAGTTAGTATTACTGTTAAGGCTTAATTCAACATTTTCAGGCCAATATACACTGTTGACATTATCATGAGAAACATTTTCAAACGGAACATCCTGTTCAAAATGTGTGCGTAAAGTTATAGATCTAGCAAACTTATTTACGTCTAGGAGTGTAGAAAATAGAATGAAAAACTAAGTGCTTGGGTCGATCATTATTATCAGCCATTGGTTGTTTCTCTGCCAGGTTGTTGAAAGACCCAAACATTGTTCTCTCTCCTAGATGGTTATCCATGGCATAAGTCCACCTCATTTTGGTTATCATGTGACGTATAGGACTGTTACCCCTCTTTAGAACATTCAATGTTCTTAAATCCCTGGGTTACCATCGGAGAGATATGGCAGATATACAAATGAGACCAAGGAATTTTGTTGGAATCTGTGGATTTTTTACTTAAAACTAATTACTTCCTATTTGCAATAGATTTTTGTCCAGAGATGCGGAGCAGCCATGGAGGGGGAGGTGTTCTCCCTCCTTGGCGAATATTTACATGTCATATTGGAGGAATTTATCTTTTTTCTTCATCCAATCCGTGTCTTCCCATATCAGGTGGTATGGTCTTTATATCGACAATCTCCTCCTGATATGGGAGGGACCGGGATGACATCGTGACTTTTGTTGACTTTATCAACGGAAATAACATGATCTAAAATTCACGTTTACTTATAATAAGGTAAATAAATTTCTTGGATATACAATCTTAAGGTAATGGAATTTTCAATTTCCTTATATTAAGCCCACAGCACACTAATTTCCATTTTGGAGGCCACATCATGCCACCCTCCCCATGTAATAAAAATGCCCTGTTGGAGACTAAAAGAACTAAAAGAAATTGTACTGCCCAGTCACTTTAATACTGAAGGGAGAAGGTATGTAGTAAACTTTCAAGAAGAAAATATCCTAATGGATGTTAGACAGGGACGACTACAGTTGCATATCGATAGGGAGGACTTGTCTATAGACAAAAAAACCTGAGAAAGGATTGTCAAAGAAAGGCACCAGTGGTTTTTTCAACCACTTTAGTAATCCAATACAGAGAGGTGGTTGAATTATACGCAAATATTTCCCATTACTACATTCGGCAACAAGGTGTCAAAGTTTTGGGAAAAAAGTGAATTTTGTTTCTAGGAAAGCTCCAATCTTAACTCAATTCTTTCACCAAGTTTGTTTTCTTCCACTCCTAAAAGACAGAGGGATACCTGGTTATCTACCAAGGTTTTTACGGTTGTGGATAATATTTGTCTATGTGGCAATTTTGTAAATCCTTCGAAGGAATTTGTTTCCTGTAGTACGGGTCGGAAATATAATATTTCTGGCTTTATGAATTGCAATACTTCAAATGTTATTTATTTGATTACGTGTAGAAGTTGCAATATTCATATGTTGGATGCACGGGGGCCCTTTTAAATGCGTATTAGAAAACACCTACTAGAGTGCGAGAAACAAAGATGCCGTTAATGTTTCTTGAGCCTCTCGGCATTTCCAGGCTATGCATCACGGGGATTGTAGTTCCTTTCCTTTATGGTATCGAGAAGGTGTGGAAACCGTTCCGTGGAGGAGATCACAGACGGAAGTTACTCAATCGTGAGACCTTCTGGATCTTACCCTGGACACACGAGAGTTCCAAAAGGCGAACAAAAGGTTGGATATGATCTGTCATTATTGAGTACTTTTTTCTATTGTTGTGTCATATTTGTTTCATATGTTTAAGTGTATACATCAGGCTCTATTGTTAGAATATAGTTAAACACGTGGGAATCCACCCCATGTTTTTATTCAACCAGTATATATTGCCTTGTATGTATCACATAGGTAGTCAAATAAGATACGTTGATATCCGAAACGCGTAGACCGCTTTGCTGTGACATGTGTATCTCGTGGCTACTATGTATCATTTTATCTACCAAATAAAGCCTTGAGATTTTATTACCTGGTGTTCTCAAAGCTGGATCGTGTGATGAGATTTTCCCTTCCTGCTGTTCATTTCTCAATTTGTTGCTCTCAAGCCAGAGTGATCCGCTGGTGGTGGAGTGTTCAGGTGCTACAAGCCTTTCCATTAGGTGAGCTGACCACATTTGTTGTTTGTGGCTTACATTGGGCTTGGTTGTTGTGTGCCACCGCATTGGAATTGGCATAGCAAAATATTTGTCGAGCCATGGAATAGATACACATAATGGGACTGCATATTTATCAAATGTGGAAAATGTTGCAGATCGGCTTTCAAAAGCCGCAAGTGCAGTATTTTGATTTCGATGCAACCTCCCAGATCGCAGCTGTTTTTAACTTGAGAACAAATATGCACCAACTAGAAGACTTATGGTTAAGGAGTTACAGATCTGGTAGGACTCGGCCAATCACTATCATTAGTAAATCTATGATTCGCGAGGTCTAAGATTGAAAAATTACCGACGACAATTTACTCACCGGATTTTCTCAACCATGGAACTCCACACTGTCTGAATGTTCCAAAACTTATGCACTGATTATTGAGTATGAGAAAAAGACATACAAAAAAGCATTCAACCACAAAGTGGACATCCTGATATTCAAGAGCTGGATAATAAATCAAGAAACAACATCTCAAAATTAGAAATGCCATAATGGAACAAAAAAATCAAGTTCAGAAGGGATACTGAGGACTATGCCTTGGACCAGGTTATACCTGGAAACGAAATCGCACTCCTAATTTGGCTAATGTGAAACCGCAACTTAAAGAAAAGAAATTATAAAAGAAAAACGCTCCGAAAGTAAAGTGAGTTTTTCGGATCTGCGATGAGTGAGATTCCTCACCCGCTACTTCAGAGGATTTTTCAGATTCTTCAGCAGGTTCGTTGCAAACCAGCAACACTTCTTCATCTAAAAGCTGGGAGTAATTCAAAAACAGAAAAAAAACCGTCAAAAAACGAAGGAGAGCTGGACGGAAGCACAGAACCGATATCCCCGTGAGAAACAAAGTAGAGGAGATCCCATTTACAATTTATCAGCTATATGTTTGTCATCAGACAAATATCTGTTCTATCAAAGGTTTGGGATACTCTCCTTCTTGTAATTTCTTGACCTTCTCTACACTCTTAGACGTAAATAAGTGTGCTAGATCTATAACCTTACGCTTACATTTTGAACAGGATGTTCCATTTGAAAATGTTTTTCATGATAATGCCGATAGTGTATATGTACCTGAAATGTTGTATTAAGTCTTAACAGTAATACCACTCCTTTTCTGATCAATTACATATTGTGAATTAAGACAACTACAGAGTGAGCAGTATCAATGAATGTGAATATGTTGACCCTAATGCCTAATTTAGGATCCAAATCCCTTCTTCTACCCTGTTCAGTCTCGTCCTGAGATACTGAATTTGTTTCAGGACAAGGTGGAACAGGAGTTGGTTTCTTTACAGAATAATGTCATGAATGGTTAAAATCTCATCCAGAGGTAATCTTTCTTTAGGATGAAAAGCGATATTAAGACTAAGCAATAATGAGGATTTGTTGGTCGTCAAACGGACAAGGGGGGTGGTTTGTCCTCATTAATGCAGGTTTATATAAGAAATTGAATTTGGAAATTTTGGAGGACCAATCAGTCTATAGGGAAATTCCACACGACCCTACGAAAGATATTCAGGTTTCTTTGAAAAGTTATTGGGGAAGGGGTGAATATGGGGGCCATTTCAAACGGATTGCAAATACGTTAATGTTAAGTTTCCTGTGGTTACATATTTCATTCCCTCCCTAAAATACATAAAGAAAAATTCCCCCCCCCCCCCTCTCAGACCCATTGTAGCAGGGATTGGGGTCGATCAATGAAAAAACTAAGTGCTTGGGTCGATCATTTATTACAGCCATTGGTTGTTTCTTGCAGGTTTGTTGAAAGACACCAACATGTTATCTCTCTCCTAGATGGTTATCCATGGCATAAGTCCACCTCATTTTGGTTATCATGTGACGTTATAGGACTTTACCCCTCTTTAGAACATTACGGTTCTTAAATCCCTGGGTTACCATCTGGAGAGATATGGCAGATATACAAAATGGACCAAGGAATTTTGTTGAATCTGTGATTTTTTACTAAAAATAATTACTTCCTATTTTGACAATAGATTTTTTGTCCAGAGATGCGGAGCAGCCATGGGGGGGAGGTGTTCTCCCTCCTTGGCCAATATTACATGTCATTTGGAAGGGAATTTATCTTTTTTCTTTTCATCCAATCCGTGTCTTTCCCATGTCAGGTGGTAGGTCGTTCTATCGACAATCTCCTCCTGATAGGGAGGGACCGGAGGATGACATCGTGACTTTTGTTGACTTTATCAACGGAAATTACATGAATCTAAATTCCAGTTTACTTATAATAAGGATATATAAATTTCTTGGATATCAATCTTAGAGGTAATGAGAAGTTTCATTTCTCCTATATTAAGCCCACAGCCACTAATTCCATTTTGGAGGCCACATCATGCCACCCCTCCCATGTAATAAAATGTCCTGTGGAGAGCTAATAAGAACTAAAAGAAATTGTACTGACCCCAGTACTATAATACTGAAAGGGAGAAGGTATGTAGTAAACTTTCAAAGAAGAAATATCCTAAATGGATGTTAGACAGGCACGACATACAGTTGACAATACGATAGGAGGACTTGGTCTAGGACCAAAAACCTGAGAAAGGATTGGTCAAAAGACAAGGCACCAGTGGTTTTTTTCACCACTTTTGTAATCAATACAGAGAGGTGGTTGATATTATACGCAAATATTCCCATTACACATTCTTGGAAACAAAGGTGTCAAAGTTTGGGAAAAAAAGTGAATTTTGTTCTAGGAAAGCTCCAACTCTTAACTCAAATCTTTCACCAAGTTTTTTTCCATCCTAAAAGACAGAGGGATACCTGGTTATCTACAAAGGTTTTTACGCGTTGTGGACATAATATTTGTCTATGTTGCATTTTGTAAATCCTTCGAAGGAATTTGTTTCCTGTAGTACGGGTCGGGAATATAATATTTCTGGCTTTATGAATTGCAATACTTCAAATGTTATTTATTTGATTATAGTGTAGAAGTTGCAAATTCAATATGTGGATGCACGGGGGGCCCTCTTAAAATGCGTTATTAGAAAACACCTACTAGATGCGAGAACAAAAGATGCCGTTAATGTTTCTATGGCCTCGGCTTTTCCAGGCTATGCATCACGGGATTGTAGTTCCTTTTCCTTTATGGTATCGAGAAGGTGTGGAAACCGGTCGTGGAGGAGATCCCCGACGGAAGTTTACTCAATCGTGAGACCTTCTGGATCTTCACCTGGACACGAGGTTCAAAAGGCATGAACAAAAGGTTGGATTGATCTGTCATTATTGAGTACTTTTTTCTATTGTTGTGTCGTATTTGTTCTCATATGTTTTTAAGTGTATACATCAGGCTCTATTGTTAGGATATATAGATAAACACGTGAGGATCCACCCCATGTTTTTATTCAACCAGTATATATTGCCTTGTATGTATCCAATAGGTAGTCATGAATAAGGATACGTGATATCCGAAACGCGTAGACGCTTTGCTGTGTGACATGTGTATTCGTGGCTACTATGTACCATTTTATCTACAAATAAAGCCTTGAAGATTTATCCTGGTGTCTCCTTAAGCTGGATCGGTGTGAAGAGATTTTCCCTTCCGCTGTTTCATTTCTCAAGTTTGTTGCTCAAGCCAGAGTGATCCGTGCGTGGAGTGTTCAGGTGCTACAAGCCTTTCCATTAGGGTGGCTGACCAACATTTGTTGTTGTGGCCTATATATATATATTACAGTGCCTACAAGTAGTATTCAACCCCCTGCAGATTTTAGAAGGTTTGATAAGAAGCAAATAAGCTAGAGCCTTTCAAACTTCAAACAAGAGCAGGATTTATTAACAGATGATAAAATCTACAACAAAAGTTATGTTGCTTAGTATATTAATAAAATTTAAACATAAAAGTGTGGGGTCAATATTATTCACCCCTCAAAACCACCAGAAATTCTTGTTTTGGTTCCCCTAAGTATTTACGCAGTAATCCAGGACAAAGAACAATGGCTCACATGTTTGGATTAATATCTGTTTTCCAGCCTTTTCTGACTATTAAGACTCTCCCCAAACTTGTGAAGCACTATACATGTCAACCATGGGAAAGACAAAGGAGTATCCAAGGCCATTAGAGACAAGATCGTGGAGGGTACAAGGCTGGCAAGGGTACAAAACCTTTCCAAGGAGTTGGGCCTACCGTCTCCACTATTGGGAGCATCATCCGGAAGTGGAAGGCTTATGAACTACAGTTTGCCTTCCATGGCCTGGACAAGCCTTTGAAAGTTTCCTCCGTGCCGAGGCCAGGCTGGTCGAAGTCACGCTAAAACAGGACAACAGGAAGGAGCTCGGAAGATCTCATGGCAGTGGGGACATTGGTTTCAGTCTCAATACCATAAGTAACGTTCTCCACCGCAATGGTCTCCGTTCCAGACGAGCACGTAACGGTACCCACTTTCAATGGTCATGTCAAGGCTCGTTTACAGTTTGCTCATGATCACTTGGAGGACTCTGAGACAGACTGGTTCAAGGTTCTCTGGTCTGATGAGACCAGATCAGATCTTTGGGTGCCAACCACAACGTTGATGTTGGGAGACTGGATGCATGCATACGACCCAAGAATACCATTCCTACAGTCAAGCATGGTGGTGGCAGCATCATGCTGTGGGGCTGCTTCTCAGCCAAGGGGCCTGCCATCTTGTCCGCATCCATGGGAAGATGGACAGCACGGCCTACTGGAGATTTTGGACCAAGAACCTCTGCTCCTCCATCAAGGATCTTAAGTGCGTCATCATTTTCATCTTCCAACAAGACAATGACCCAAAGCTCACAGCCAAGAAACCCAGGCCTGGTTCAAGAGGGCAAAAAATCAAGGTGTTGCAGTGGTCTAGTCAGTCTCCTGACCTTAAGCCAATTGAAACTGTGGAAGGAGATCAAGGAGCTAAGATTAAAGTCCACATGAGACACCCAAAGAAACCTAGATACTTGGAGAAGATCTGCATGGAGGAGGAGGGGGCCAAGATAACTCCTGAGACTGTGCCGGCCTGATACAGTCTTATAAAAGATGATTATTAGCTGTAATTGCAAACAAGGGTTATTCCACAAAATATGAAACCTAGTGGGTTGAATAATAATTGGACCCACACTTTTAGGTTAAAATTTATTAAATTTACTGAGCAACATAACTTTTTGGTTGTTAATATTTATGCATTGTTATAAATCCTGCTCTGTTTGAAGTTTGAAGGCTTTAACTTATTTGCTCTAAAAAACATGCAAAAGGAAGGGGGTGAAATTACTATTGTAGGCACGGTATATAAATATATATATATATAATATATATATATATATATATATATATGGACAGTAGTAACAGTAGCCTTTAGTGAAATCTGCAGACTAATTTACATAATTGGTACATTGCAACACTTTATTAGTAGACCATGACGGGATTCACAGTCTATACACAGGTCTATACTTGGCATACAATGAAATAGCAAGAACAAAATTATAATGAAACTGTCGGAAAATATACAACATGTTACTTTGCTAAATCAGATAAAAGTCAGAAGTACAGTGATTTTACTTACTGCTTGTTTCGAATTCAGATCAACAGTGAAACTGCAAACATTTGTCACCGTATACTGAATAAGAACTTTATATAACAGATGTGCAGTGAACCAAAAGACATAGTAAAATTTACATTTATCAAGCGCAGGAGGTATAAATAGCCACATTCAATGTTCTTGTTATTAAAAATAATAGAGTAACTGAGGCATACAGTTAGGCTAAGATGTCCATAAAAATGGTTTCTTACAATGTATTACCCATTAGAATGAAAACCTGACTCCTAACTATTAATAAAATACATAAAATGAAATGTTAATTAAAAATTTAATATAAAATGTTAAATAGAACTTATTCTTTTTTTGTGCTTTGTGCTTTCTTGCACAAAATGTTATAATGAAAACACATGAAAGTTATAAAAGAGGGGGATTTATAAGACTGTTGTTTTTCCCACTCTATGGCTTGGCACACGATTGCATATCTACTAAGAGGCTCCATCCTCTTAGTAGATACTAGGAGATCTTAGCTATGGTTTGGCAGAGATTAGTTTTTTAAGACTAGAGAAATACGTCAGACCAGGGCATTAATGCTCCTGACCCCACCCAATGCCTTGCCATGTCCAATTCTGTGTTCTCAGCACCTTGGCATGAGGGGTCAAAAGCTCAAAAACTAGCCTGGATAGTGTTAAATGAAGAAGGTATAGTAAAGCCCCTATGATCGTAGAATTTTCAAGGGTTTTTATGTTTTTGATTGTCATGTCTGTATTTTTACCATTTGTGCTGCTTTGCACAGCATTTTTATACATCTATTTTGCAAGTTTTATTTGTGCTGCGGTGCATGGTAATTTTAACCTGATTTATACACTTGAATACCCATGGTTAGCAAACCCTGGGTGAGATATTCTGAGGGAGCCCCTTGTTAGTATGAATTGTCATCATGAAACCTGCTACATATATGTATTTTAATTTGTCTTTTGTTAATAATTGTTGTATTAATAAAGCTTACCTTTAAATATATCGCTTTACATTTTTAGTGTGCATTGTTTGTACTTCCCCTCTTTTTTGTGGATTGGTGTGAAAATTTAGCGATTACGTTGCAAGTCATGCAATATTACAGGCAGAGATTTTGCCCAAAACTCCACCTCTTCCAGGTATTCAGGTTTCAGGCTGTCAACTATGCAACATAGTTTAATCTCCCTAATTCTATTTTTTTTTAAGGTTTAGGTTCTGGAGGAGGGCCAATCAGGACCTTCAAATGCATACTAGGGAGCCACTATTAGTTGCAATGGATATGAGTTTTGGGTTGTCAATTGTAATGCTGGAAGAGACCCAGACATGACCATCTTCAATGCTTTAATGAGGAAAGGAGTTGCTTAGCTGTCAGGGCACCAGGGGGGGATTGGACCCACTGGACCACCAAGGATGATGAAGAAGCCAACATCTGGGATAAGAATCTAAGTGGTACCCGGCCTTCACCAGAGAGCCCACCGACCAAGCAAGGCTGTGACTTGTTGCGGCGTGGTACCCACCCAGTCATTCCACAGGTGCAACTTTGTGCTCGGTGGTGGCTAAGGTGAGGTATACAGAGACATTGAGCAGAACTGTAGTTGTGGGTAGGCAGGAGAGTTAAGGATGTGCAGCACAAGGAACAGAGTCGGGGACGAAGCGGAAGGTCAGGCAGGAGCAAAGGAGCATAGTCAGGATCGGAACGAGGATCACAAGGGTATTACAACCTGAGTACAGGGCATCAGGACAAAACTTTCTCATAGGCACAAAGAAGAGGTATGATAGGAAGAGGCTGGCTTATGAGGAATCCAGGAATAGCCAGCACAAACAATAAGTTCACTGCCCTTTAAATCTTCAGGAGACCAGCGCTCGCATGCCCTAGAAGGCACAGCACACGCCGGACCGGGAGGTGAGTTAGAGCTATTGGGCAATGGAGAATGGAGAGGGGCACGAGTGAGCATGCGACCTGAGATGGTGGAGTCGGGAGCACCCGAGATAACTGGCCCAAATTCTCTAAACGTGGCCCATCCAAAACACCAGGAGTATGATGTTTTTTCCCCCAGGTTCACATTGGGACAATGTTCTTTGGGTTGTATTCCTTCTTCCACCAACACAGCAAGCAGAGTTGATTTTGGTCTCTTCAAACACCCGGACATGTGCTGGTCCGATCAGTGGGACTAGCGAGTTTGCCATTTTGTAGTATTTTAATCCATGAGGTTGTAGTAAGTAATAGTGGTATCTATGAAACTTCTAGACCCGAAGCACTCGTTTCGGTCACAATTTGAAATGAGGTCACTGTGAAGAAAACAAACGGAACATCTCTAACAATCTAGAGGATAACAACCTATTCTGCCATCATTATATTAAGGGATGGCCTGGACCAACCCCAAAACAACTGAACATACCTTGATGGTTACTGTATGTATGATAGAGCTATATAATAACTTATTGCAAGCCACAATTTCCTTCAAAATAACTTTTATTGCTCACTGATTATTCTTAACACATACAAGCCAAGGAGCTCTGAGAAGCACTCAATCCATGCAGAATCAGCTTCTTCTGCCTTCTACATGCGTCTGCTCATTCCTTTAGTCCTACTTGTCATCATAAAAGCTCTCAGTTAGTGCAGTTTGTCTATGATTCAATACAAGACCTTGAATTTTCGCTAGGTAGTGGCAGGGACGGATCACGCATGGGCAGTACTACAGTGCACAGGCATGGGAACTGACGTTATTAGCAATGCAAGCAAAGCTCCACATGGAGACCAGAGCATTGCCCAACTTGGCAGACATACTAGTCCTATAGTCCATGCTATTTCCACAGTGCATGCACAACTAATTCAACCAAGGGAAGAAGTGCATTATATCAAGCGAAGAGCATAGGCTGCCATGATTCAAGTTTCATCTACTTCCTTAACTTTTAGTAGTATCAAGAGTGGAGCTAGTTTAATTTTTATTCTCTTTTTTTGGAGGATATGGTGCATGGGACAGGGTGCATAAAGAAAAAGAGGCATTAACTGAACATAAAAGTATAGCAAAAATCTACTTTTGGGTATCCCTGTTGGCAGGTTTCACTAAGGTCATTCTTCGTTCTATCAAAAATTGTTGGCATTGAAAGTGACCATGATTACAGATTTAAGAAGTGTTTACAATTACATAGCCAGTATTCAATGACTGTAGAATATGTACTATATATTATATTACTTATATATATATATAATATATTCTATTTCCTCTAAAATTACCTAGGTGTACCAGTTTTTATACCAGTGGCTGTGGCATGCAGAGCAACCTTCATTAGAGTTTTGAATGAGTCCTGTGAATATAGTTCATACCCAGAGTGTAGCATGGTCCTGTAAACCTCAGAAGATTTGTAATTCCCCTATACAGAGTATCCCTGTATTTAAAGCATTTTTTCGAATCATTTAACATGCGATGCAAAGTTTATGTAAACACTTTTTCTTGGCTACTTTTTTTTTCTGTTTCAAGTTAGTTCAAATGGGGGATTGTGTAGGCCTGAAAAAGACAGTGTAATATATTATCCATATATATCTCAACTATGACACTAAAAAGCCGGTTATCGTGGGAGGGACAAGGGAATATTTCATAGAGGAAGAATGCATTATCTTTAATCAAGCATTCCACTTCCCCAACAAATTGAGTTTATTATCAGAACCAACCAAAAGAATCAGCTACAAAATTTTACTTCTGACAACACGAGTTCCATCACAAAACTAATGAACACATAACGCTTCTTTATATTTCAAAGTGAAAGATGTCAATAGCTGTGGGTATTCAAATTCTTTGCATGTTCAAGCATTTTAATGCATGATAAAGAAAGAGATGGCATAGCAATAGTGGGAGTAAAACGAAAAAAAAAGCACTTGTTTTATCTTTCTCAAATATTAGCATTAATTCAGCAACTTTTTCGCACCATGGAAACAACTGTATGGGTTTACGAAGGCTGGAGGGAAAAAGAGCAATAATGGTCAAAAATGACTTCCTCGAGGGAGAAGATGGATGTCGCAACACTTACTAAAAATCAAGTTCAACTAAAGCATTTTACAGCTATATCATACAGACACATCACAAGGACTGACCAATGGAGTAACAATTTGTGCCCTTTAAATTATTTGTGAATTGTTAATAGAAAACACAGGAAAACCAACAGCATTGTAAAGAAAGTGTCTTTCTTTATGATGGACATTATGTAAAGTTAAATGGACTGTTACAAAGAGATGGGCTATACAGCAGGGAAACACTCAGAAATGTCTTCATATTGTCATCTTTCTGTGCCACATAACTCAAACTGCATTAATTGATCTCAAGTTGTACCCATTTGGAAGGAAATGGTTAAAAACAAAATCTACATGAAGGTCCAAATCAACGTGTGGCACCAAAGTCTCATGCAGGTAAGTATATCAGTGATGTGACAGGGAAGGTCACGGCAATCCCAGATTTTAGAGCTGACAGTTATTGAAGACCAAAAACCCAACGGAGCAAGATCCTACCCACCACTCTTTACATTCACTCTCCCTTTATATTCCACACCCTAGCCTTGGCTTCAAATTTGCTTTGAAAATTTGGGAATGTATATTACTAAGTGCCCAATTCTAAATGTTGAATATTAGACAAATCATAAAGTGGTTGCAAGTCATGTGTTATAAGGCAAAAATATGCTAATAAAGTCAATAAAATAACCCTTGCTGGACAGAGCCTGGGATACAGAGAGCAGGTGTGGCCAAGGCTAATTTGCAATTCAACACACAAGAAAGACACTAACCTAATCTGTCCAAATGCCGATAGTAATGTTTTGGCACAACATTATACTTCATACTACTACATAAGTTTTTAACAAGTTAGGTTGGTTTATGTTTCCCGTGGATTTATCAAATTTCCGATTAGCCGAAGGTTAGGCAGAAGTAACTTATCATCAGGTTCTACTATCTAATGGTAGATTCTCATGATAGTTTGTTTTAAACATTTAATAACATCAAACTAAACAAATAAACAAATATCTACACAAAGTTTGTTCTTTTCCTTCTCTCAGAAGATAGTGGCCCAATTTTACTAAAAGACCCATGCACAGTTTTCTAGTCGGCTTTGCATGTTCATTATGTCCAAAATGCTTAGAACATGTAGTATGTGTGTTGCATGTACACATATGTGTATGAATCGTGGCTTTACTATAACACAATGCAACAAGAAATTTCTGCACAAAAAGGGAGGCATTGCCGTTTACAGTTAAAACTTGTGCCGCATATCATCGCACGTGTCCAACGAAGTGTGTACCAGCCCCATATATAAAGGTAGTACACCAAAAAAAAGTGTGGCTGGGGGTCCAGTACAGAAGATCCCCACAGAATTAATGAGGTTATGAGCGCACACCCAATTCAAATTTCTGGTGCCTCCCCACACAATTCACAGACGACAACGCATATGCAATGGGACCAGTAGTTAACAAGATTGATAGTCTGGAGCATAAATCCGTGTGAAATTTACCGTCCTACACGTAGTGTTAAAACAGAACATCTCTAATATTTATGGACAGGAATGTTCAGAATCCATTAATTTTTCCAAAACCTTATAATAATAAGTTCCTTTAACTTATATAACAGCACACAGATTACGCAGCGACTGCCAACAGTACTACTTGCCAATATCAGTACCTGTCCCCAATGGTGTCACATCAATCAACCTACCATACTGTTTTTGGAGTGTGTGGAGGAAAGTGGAGGACCCGGTAGGAAACATCACGTGCAAAGACAACGGAGAGACAACAAACGCTTTGCAAATGTTGACCGACTCGACCTCTGTTCACACTCCACATCCAATTTTCCTCCAAATTGTCCTTTGGATTTTGTTCAAGACCGTGTCGTACGTAATAAGGTAGGGGGAGGGGACCGGACGGGGGGGTCGACAGAAGAAGAACTTGACCACTCTCCAATTTAACCGCAAATAGTGACACGCCTAGCAAAATTAAATGACACCACCATCGACATCGAGGCAGAGTCTAAACACTAAAACTCCCATAACCGGTCCGCGGACTACAGAAACGCCGCTATACCGAATGCAGATCTTTCTACTGGCGTCCGTGAACAACATGTGGTCGCAAATTGACCAACCCAAAATGACCTTCAATGCCTCGCACAACAGGATAAAAGATATCAATGGCCATTAGCTAACCTATACCAAACGCCTTTGAGCGGAACCAAGCCTGATATAACATCGCGCTAGGGTTGGATCTAACTATATCCGTAAGAGGAATCGGCATTGAAAACACCATGTCCAACGGCTAGAACAGTGTTCCGTAATGCTCGAGTCCGCATACTAAATGCAATCCACGTACGGTCTATCCGACGGAAACGTCTCCTATAAAAACAATGAACGTATATGACCTGTAGTCACTCAAGCAGATATCACAACTACAAATTAAAAGGGAGGACTGTAAATTCCTGGGGCTCGCGCTCGAATGGTGAGGGTACCATAAGCCTTGAGGCATCTTATTCAGCATAAGACCGTACTAAGCTAACGTGTAGCGAATAACCAGCTCATCGATGATAATACTGCATTTCTGTCGCTACAAACCACATATACTCACTCCTCTCATAATGGAATTGCATCGACTTGTGCTGCATAAGTCGATTGCTACCCAGACCGAATGTATCTACGACCAATACATCCCACTCGAGTATTTCACCATGTATCCACAACAACTCCTGGCACAACCTATAGATCATGGCGGTCAACAAGGACGCTCAATCCAAACAAAGCATCGGAAATCGTATTATAGAACGGAGTTATTAGAGAGGGGGTTGGCTCAGCCATAGAGATGGATGACTCGACCCCTCCGCAACTTCCTCTACGGTACTGTAATCAACAGTGCCTATAACCACACGGGTATGCCACCGCCACTAATCTCCCTAACACCCCCGTAGCTCCTCCCAGCTGGCCTCGACTACACCACTACCCTAGCAACTTCTTGGACGCCATGTTCCTACTCTTATCTGAAAGATTAACTCAATTGGCGAAACTAACAGTTAGACCAGCGTCGGATAGTGTGAGTACAACAAACCGGACGCCTTGCCAAGACATCCGCACCAATGCGAACAGACTCGGACAAGCAATATAACCCTACCATCTGTGCTCAGACTTGACCAAATGATTTTACTCCATAAATAACACTCACGTTTCAACGAGAAGTAACGGTCATTTACCGATTACCAAACCATTGAATACCAAGATAAATCTTGGTGATGATATAAATAGCACCTTTTCAACAACCAATTCACTCAATTGATGAACACATTTTCTGTCCTACTGGATTCAACTGTCAATGCCGGCACCGGCTTGGACGGACAAGATTAAGAATAGTGAACCACACACAGTTATGTCTATCATCTTTAAAACATAAAAGACTCAAACTGGTGCCACCTAGCGAGGCTACATCTGGAGGGCCAATGTTGTTATTAAGCAGCATTGTATGAGATATAGCCTTCTAGATCCTCATTTGCTGATCCGAATGATAGTTTAAACACTAGTTATAACTTTTCCAACTCAATCATATCCTAACTGATAATATTAGTGTAGATTAATCACCCTAACGCACATCCTGCTATTAAAAATCTGTATAGTTGAGCATATGATCTCTCCCCTAGTATTCTTATACCTTTTAGCTCGAGTCCCTAATAAAACATCCGTACAAGGATCCGCCTCAAAACCAAATGTAGTTATATTTCATTGTACTGCACAAACAATCAGATGTCTAGTGAAGGAATACGTGGTAAACAATTACATTAAATTCTAATACGAGATGACTATAGGCCACTTTATCGCTCTTAGCTAAGACGGGATATAAGCACTTGCAATTATGTAGTCTCAAGACAGGGGCCCCAAGACTGTCAGGTGGCCCTTCATATAGTGACAATATCTGAATTGTCAAGACTCCCTATGTATGGACATACTGGAGAAGGAGAATTTTGACAATGAAATGTTGCAATGAAGATACTGTGTATCCTTAATGAAACATGTAATTTACTATCTGAAACGTAATTCATAATAGCAGTATCCGTAAACAGTAATAATTCTTTATTGTGCTTACAGTAATCACCCTTTACAAGACATAGTTTAATTAGCAACAAATTTTTTGGATAACGAATGAATGAGGCGGCAGCATCATCTGCAAGAATGCTTTTGAAAAAACCAAGGATATTTGATCGGATCAAACACCAGCGAAATGTATTTGCTATCCTGTTACAAGGAACTATCGTCAGATCCTAAACAGCCCATGTTTGTTTGTTTGCGGATGGTGATGGATGAAGCCTCTAGAAGCTATTAAAAAATGTCGATTTTCAACAGATTCAGTTTGTTTGTACTATGAGTTTAAATCTAATTTTCTAATTTTATCGATGTAATGATATTAACCATCCTAAAACTTATAAGATTACTCTCTACTGCTATACATAAACTGATAGCCAATCATATCTATTGTTGGTCTGATGTGCATCATAATGTAATAAATCTCAGCTAACACCATCAGTGACATGCCCGAACAAAACGTTGGTCCCACTGAGGAACTGAACAATAGTTTATCACTACAGTTGCGGATACAATTGTAACGGATGATTAGCCAAAATGATCAATGCGGTGAAAGTTACCAATGACTACAGATGGGTCCATGGCGACCAGTGAGTTTTGCGCAGCGTGTTATAGCATCAACATGTCCGAGACATCTTACAGTGACATCCTCAAGGAGATAATCCAAATTCAAGGATACTCCGCCAAAGAGAAACCCGAGGTTAGATTCTGAACACACATTTTTTTTAGAAGGTGCCTAGTGGACAATAATGTACACTAGAACTTTGGATCAGTTATGTTAGCGGGCATACTCGTATATGTACTTTAGGTGTGTTTCTTATGCGGGAGATTTGGATATTTCTTGAAAGTTTTGGCATGTGAATATACTTCTATAGGGTGATATACAAAAATTGATGGACTTATTACTTCAAATAGGGATGACTATTGTTTTTTTAGAGTATATATTTACACTTTTGCTTTTATTCAATCATTATTTATGTCCACGCGACGCACCTTGTATTGTTACTGGGACTCTGGATCAAAAGCCATGCCGCGCAGGAAATAACCTCCATAAATATATTCAATAGAGGTGGACCCCTGTCAGACTAGAGCGCGACGTTTAGTTACTGGAGATATAATTATAGGTGCAGGCTGATATCATCAGGGGGATAGCTTTATCCAGATTTCAGGGTGACTGTGTATCTGTTATAATGAAAGGTGAGCGCTTGGAAACGTATAAGGTAGGATTGTATATAGTTTTACTGCTGGTTATAGTTTTATGGGGGGCTGTATATAGCTTATTATCGTGTTAGTGATTAGGGGCTGTATTGGATAATTACTTAGAGGCGGATTATCTGGTATAGTTTGGGGCTTCTTTATAGGGTGTATATATAGGGGATGTATATCAATTGATGTCACGCCATATAGGGCTGTATATAGTTATTATAGGGCCGGAAAGACATTGGGGTATGTTTAGTTATTATCAGGGCGGGACTGTATCTAGTTATTTTAGACTGGGACTGTAATAGTTATTAGGGGGAGTACTGAATTAATGATAGCACTGTATAACAGCAGGGGACTGTAATAGTATTATAGAGGGCTGTATTAGATTATAGGGGTGTATATAGAAGGGGGCTCGATATTATGATATATAGAGGAGTGATCAGTAAATTATCTGGGGGCATCCTGTTATCCTAGTTTGATAGGGGGATTGATATAGTTTATAGAGGGGACTGGTATAAAGTATATACTAGGTTGCTATTATAGTTTTATAGGGGGAGCCTACCTATAGCTACAAAGGGAGTTAGTATAGTTTATGAGGACTGTTATAATTGTTATATTGGGTGTAAAGCTTATAAGGGCTAATAGATTTATAGACAGGGACTGTATATAGTTTATATAGGGGTGGATATAGTATATAGTTAGTGAGGTCGGTATATAGTTTAATAGGGGACTGTAAGTAGTTTGGCGTATAGTATAGTGGACTGTAATAGTTGATGTAGGTGCTGTATTATAGTTTTTTATATAGGGGGACCTGTAGTGTATCATTTAAAGTTCTATAGGTTTATGGCTGTATATAGTCTTATCTAGGCAATAGTTTAGGGGACCGATTAATATTAAGGGATAGTAATTTTCTAGGGTAGCCGAATCATACGGTGCGTTTCTGATTATATCGGACGATTATCTTTTCCACTTCATGATGCACTCTTTCTTTCCTGTTACTACTTGACCTCTATAAGAGGTGACTGAACCTATGTTATATATTACTTAATACTCTTTATGAGGGGCTGTACTATAAGATTATAGGAGGACACTGTATATAAGTTTATTATAGGGGACTGTATATAGTTTGTAGGGGGACTGTACTAATAGGGGGACTGTTATATATTATTATAGGGGCCTGCTATAGTCATAGGGGTACTAAGGGTGACTGGCTTATAGTTATTCATAGGGGCTGTATAATACTACTTCACTATGGGCTTATATTGGCACTGTCCACTAGTGGGGCGTGTAACAGTATAATTCGACTATCAGCCAATCATGGTATTATAGGCATGTATAGGGACTGTACAAATGCATATTCCATAGGGAGGCTTCATATTTATTACGGCGACTATGGAAGTAAGGTGATTCAGTGCCTTGATATTACAGGAGTATTGTATCTTCTCTATGTCCATCCTCCGTTATACTCAATGCACCCACTCTGAGTCGGGCTACTTCCGCCCTCCAGGGACTATTGGTCGCTCCCTGGCCCAGTTACCACTTTTCAGCCATTGCGGCCATCATTTCACTCAAGAAATAAACCCCGCGTTAACAGGCATCGTATGTGAGAATTGAATCGTGACTTGAGTCGTATCATGACGATTTCACTGTTTTGAACACATAACAACAAACTGGCTCTGCGGATGCATTCAGAGGGAATCCATTCGACTGGGTATGAGCCTTTCAACTAGGCTTCCTCAAATAGATAGAATCTATATTATTATTGGGGAACTGTACATAGTTATGAATAGGGGGCTGTTATATGTTTTATAAGGGACTGTATATATGAGTTAGGGTAGCTGTGTAGAATTTGTATAGGTGAACTGACTGTACGTCTTATAGGTGGGGATTATATGTAAATGCTGTGGGAGTGTATATAGGTAACTGGGGGGGTGCTGTATATTAGTTATTACTGGAAAGTGTATTATGTGCGATTGCTGAGGAGCTGTATATAGTGATTACTACGGGAGATCTGTCTAATATGTGATTTCTAGGGGAAACTGATTATACGTGAATACTGGGATCTGTTCTAAATGATTGATTGGGATTGTAGTAGTAGAGTTAACTGGGGCTGTACATATTAAATGACTTGGAGGGCTCATGAGGATGTATGTGAGATTTATTGATCTATGGAGCAGTATAGATATCAGTGTCATTACTTGGGAGCTGTAAATATAAGTGAGTTTTCTGGGGAGCTGTATATGTGTTACTGGGTAGTAAGTGGTTGCTGGGGAAAGCTACATAGTGATGCTGAGGAGATGCTGCGTATAGTTAGATTACTGGGGAGGCTATTGTGGTGTTATTCTGGGGGACTGTAATAGTAATTACTGGCGCTGTAGATACTGATTATTGGGCTTTATATAGTGATTAAAGTGTCATGATTTTATATAATGATTGCTGGGGGGCTGACATAGCTATTGCCTTGGTGGTGTGATATGGATTTTACGCTTGGTGTTATAGGGATCACTGGGCGCTGTTTAAGAGATGATTACTGGTTGGAGCTTATATAGTGGATTGCTAGGGGAATGTATAGGGTTATGACTTCCTGGGGGGTTGCATATTATACTTCTTTGAGGATGTGTATGATAGTGAGTACGAGGGCTGTATATATAATTTGCTGAGAGTAGCTGGTTCCACTGTATATATATTGCTGGGTGGGGGGGGGGGGGGGCCATCTCTGCTTAGGGTAATCTTGTATATTGATATTGTCAATTTAAACATTCACCACCAAATCGCTTACCTAGCGTGCAATGACATATCCACTTATCAGATGCGGAAACATTTATTCGTACCGGAGAGCTTATACTGCTACTGAAGCTTGTATTGAAAATTTGGTGAATTGAACACTGAATTGATAGTGATACGGTCGTGGAGGCTGTGTGGATGGTGTCTGTTGTCCGATTATATGTCTACTTGGGGAGTGAATGTGATTTGTTGGGGTTTCTGTATATAGTGATGTACCTTATGTGGATGCTTGTGTTGTGATGGATGCATGGATGTATGTGTGATGATAGTATTGTGGGTGTTTGCTGATTGCTGATATTATTGATGATTGATTGTTTGAGCATGTGAATATTGTGATTATTGTGAATTGGTAATTAAAGTTTTTTGTGGTTATAGGGCTGTATACTAGTATATTACTCTGAAGGCTGAAGTATGTGGGAGGTTGATACGAGCTAGTGCGGAGAATATAGTATTCTGAGCGTATATAGTATGCTGGAGGCTGAGGACTTAGCTGTATATAGTGATACTGGATGTATGAACTGGGTGCATAGTTGTGGGATGGTTCACTGCTATTCCGTCTTGGATACCATTCAATGGGGCCCACCACTAGATTTTGACAGCCGAGAAGGCCCCCACCAACCTTAATCAGTTCCATGCAGGCAACCCCTGGATCCTCTAAGGCCCCCTCGGTCTATCATCACTATTACCAGCAGCATATAGACATAATCATCAGAGTACGTAGAATTTCTTTTTACGCATTTTAGTTGTATATCTGCTGCCGATACCAAAATTTGTTGATTTTGGTTGTGAAAAACATCAACAATTTGCATGTTTACAAAACATTAGAAAGTAAGACAAATGGCCACAAAATATACTTGTAAACAATGTATGAAAATTAATTGTGTGTGAACAATCCCTTAGAGCCTCGTTTAGGACAGTAAATTCACAGAACAATGAAACATTACTTCTTGATTTATTCAACTTCAGTTATATCCATGTTTGAAAATTTTGGAGGTGTCTTTCTAACAAGACTGGTATTGAGGTCATGACATCATGCCATTTGGCTTTTTTATACGTGCTCAGCTAAATTATTAGTAAATGCTTAGAACAGTCATGATCCCCACAATGTAGGTTTCACTTCAGGAAGACTACGAATGGAAATGTATTCCCCAGGCAGATTACTTCGTCGTTACGACATTTAAATTTATTGGTGTACAAACACATTTATCTGTAGCCATACTCTACAACGCATTAAACAGTTCCGTAATAAAGAATGTCAAGCCCAGTAGATATGCACTTAACACAGATAATTCATTTAATATAATTAAACATAATACAACATGTGAATGGTCACATAATTATGTTTAGGCAGATAGTCAAATATAGCTGCTAGTCACAAAAACCAGGGAGAACGCACTTTTATCATAGTTTATAATTTTTACACTATTCCTCAGTGCCAAAAGGCTGGAAAAAGACACAGGTCATCCAAGTGCCAACCTTTAAAGAAGTAAACAATGTTATTTCCATCTTTCAAACCCAAGTAATCTTGACGTTTAGAACTATATTCAAGGCCCAAGTGCAAACTTACATGCATCTACATAAAGCCTCATCAACATTCTTCCTCCACCCACTCTTAAGCTTCCACAAATCCCTCTTTAAGCATAGCATCGAGTCCTCAGGATTATCTACGTTTAACACACTTATATCATCCTGCAAATATTGAAACTTGACTGTGTAACCTACTACAAAAAACTAACACACAACGGTCATATAAAACAAATAATTAAAAGAAGTGGCCCCAATACTGACACCTGTGGCACCCATGGTAACGTCCCCATCTGAGAATGTGCATTACACTAATGACCCTCTATTTTTAACTAAGCACTGACCTAAACAAATAATAATTTCCCCCCAGTCCCAGGAAGTCGCAATTTAGTTAAACCTTTATTGCGGCACTGTGCAATGCCTTGATGAAAAGTCCAATATAGCAACATGCCACAGACCACCACCCAAGATCTAACTCCTGGACAATGACGTTCCTCATAGAACGCCAATCAAGATTAGTCTGACAGGACCGATACCATCATAAACCCTGCTGATGCTGGGTTATAAGGTGATATACAATAATACTCCAGGATAGAATAGCAACAAAGCCTCAAATATTTCCCCACAAACATAAGTTAGACATTCACAGGTCGTGTAGCTTTCCAGGTCGCTTTTGAAATTATTTGTATATTGGTACCCACATTTGCTCATGCGCCAGTCCTGTGGAACAGTGCCAGTCCTATAGGAGATCTTCAAATATTAAAAATAATGGCATCTTTCATCAGGTACAATGTTAATGCAGAACCACGGGCATGTATCCATGTGGGGCCTGGGGATTGGTCATATTATTGGTTATTGGAGGGGTGACGCCATAACGGCTTCCTGTGACATTGCAAGAGAATTTACATCATTCCTCATCATGCCTTCACCAGTGGGATTTTACTGGATAAAGACAGTCACAGAAGCGATATTTAGTAGATGCCCTTCCTTCACTTCTCACCTTTCCACCAGGTTATTCCCAGAGGGGCCCACATTCTCATTTTTGTTTCTAACCATTTATATAACTTGACCAAATAATTTGGGTTTTTTATGCCTTCTTCGCAATATTTCTGTCTATAATCCTTAACACTCATCGCTAACCTTACGCCTTTCGGTTTAGCATGTTCAAATGCCTATCGTTTTTTGCTTTTTGCTCTCCTTAAAAGACCTATGTCAGGATTTGTGTAGTGAAGACCCCCCTAACCACCAGTGAGAGTAGTACTAACCAACACCTGGGATCAGAACTTAGTGGCGCACCCAGTCTTCCCAGAGACTGCCGCAATGAGGATGTTCTATGCTGACTTGTGTGTGCCCTCAGTTGTTAGCGACCATAGCCCGCGGTGGACAGCCAATGTCGTAGTACAGAATCGCCAATGCAGGCTCGAGGTCGAGTGACAGGAAGTAGTAGCAGGGCCTGGCAGCACAGATGCTAGGCCAAAGGTCATGTTCGATTTCCGGGTGGAGCAGGAACGAACACACGGAAGGTCAACAGGAACACAATTGCATGGAATTTTCACCTTCAAAGGCACTGACTCAAAGACCAACAGGGAGTGATGGGAGCACACCAGTTTAAATCACAAACCTGAAGTGGCCAGTGCCACAGTGCCATCAGTGGTGCGGCTGGTTCTTTAAACTTGAGATCTCGCGTGCCCTAGGGGAATGTAGAGCTTGCGCAGCCGAGTTGGAATGGGAAGCAGGAGCGTGAGGTAGTTATTAGAGGGCCTCAGGAAGGCGGGACGACCGACGGAGAGTGTGCACGGTGTCCTGGGTCGGTGGGACAATGGATCGCAGAGACAACCGACTGAACAAGTACCCACCCGCCCCCCCCCCTTAGGCTCTCCCTTTCTTGGCTGAGAAAATCTGGGGAGCGCTTCGGTACACGGATATTCTGTCTCAGGCTCCCGCAACTCTATCCTCAGCCCACCCCCCTTCTCAGTCACAAGGAACGAAGCGCTGTACCTCTGCACGGTTATTATAACCTCAGAGACATCTGTGGATCAGCTCAGAGCAGGAGGAGGAGATTGTGCCGTTTCAAGATGACCGATCTCAAGGAGGCAGACATAGAAGGAGTTTGGATGGCTATTGGAGGACGGCTTGAATATACCTCAAAAGGACCATGAAGTGTACAGACCAACTTGTAGCTATTTATTTGTCACCTGACATATCTTGAGGATAACCACACCTTGTCAACTGAAAAGGAGAACAGGAGTAGCCTATGGTCTTACCTGCCGGAGACTTGGTGCGATCAAATGGCTCGGAGTGAGATACTGACGGTCTGTTCCCATGGATGTGAGGTCCAGCAGGGACATTGGAGGGAAGGGCAACGGAAGAGAGGAACTCTCAGTGTAGACAAACAAAACGGAACTGCGCGCAACCCAGAGTCCAGGGAATATAGTAGAAACTCAGCCCACGTATCATTCCGGACCCAGTATATCCTTGATGGTGAGACAAAGTGTCGGAGGGTAACACGCCCAAGTTGTGATCATCATCTTCCTCTTCTACTTGGCCTTTTGACTGAGAGGGGAATACTAGCGCAAAAAACGTTCAATTACTTGCAAGCTGGTTACACAAGGAACATCGAAAACTTGGAACAAGAAACTGGACCCCTCGGTCCGTCACCACACCAGTATGATGGGTTGTCGAGGAGGAGAGAAAGAGCCTGACAAGAGTACCATAGCCACAGAGACCACGGGGGGACTCGTATCCGGCAACGGAAGGACAGTCCACTGTTTGAGGTCTGAGCTTTAGTTCACGGGCACAAAGGGGAGCAGCCGATCCCACGAAATCCTGAAGGCCCCAGACTGAATACCTCTTCTGGAGTGGAGGTCTGACTACATCTGCCAGTCCACTTGGGCGGCACAACAAACTGTTCATGAGGTGACTATTGCCGAGGGAATGGGTCTTCTCCAAACGACATCGAAGCACAAGGACAGGGCAATCAGCCTACATTACTTTTCTCTGCAGGACAGAAATGGATCAACAGGTTGAAGCGAGAAAAAACAACGACAACATGGAGTTGCCTGGGATTTAGGCGCTAGTCTTCGGAGTATCAGAAGGTTCTGTGGTCTGTATACAACACAAACGGCATGAGAGCTCCCTCCCTAGATATTCCACTCCTCCCCTCACGTTTGTGACTAACAGTATTGTCGCCCAATAGAGTTATTTTCTGTTCGGGAAAAGTCCTAAAAACAAAACCGCAGTCAGATTCTATGTCAGGCCTTCAGGCCCTTTCTGGGTGAACACCACTTCAGCTCCGATTGAGGATGCTCACCTTAGATGAAAGGGTTTCATAGAGTTGTGCCGAGTGGTAACAGTAAGCGAGGCAAGGTGGACTTAACATGTAGAAAAGCCTCTCAGACACGATGTGCCAGGCCACCTGGATTTGCAACTCGGAAAGGAAGGCTTTGTTGGGGAAAACTGACATTTTTCAAGTTTGGCGTAAGTGATAACTGTAGCCCAGGCCAAAGAATGAAGGCTGGAAAATTATTCTCCTCTGCCGATCTGGATGAGGTTGTAGGCCCCACGGATGTCCGCTGGAAAAACACCATTGGAAACCATGCAGACGGTCAATCAAAGAGATCTTGATTCAACGGCAGGGGGATTAGAGGTTTCTAAACGTGACCTTGTGCCGACCTCGATACTCAATAAAGGACGGAAGGGACCCATCTTTTGGTCACGAAATTAACCCGTGCACCAGCGGGAAGAAAGGAGGACTTGCGTATGAAGCATCTCTGGAGGAAATCCTTAATGTTACTTGGGGACAGGCAGCAGTCTAGGAAACAGAGAGAGGATACACTGACCTATGGGAGGAGAGGCAACCAGGCAGGAGATGCCTGAGCATTTTAGGGAGTGCGTGGGGGTAAAGTCTCCGCTTGTTTTTTGGAAAAGGCATCAGCGTAGTCCGGATAAACTCTTGGTAGTCCCTTTGAGGACTGGGGAGCCACGGAAGAAGAAGTCAAAACGGTCAGGTAGAGGAAAACACACAATACAGTTGGGACGCACGTGACATTCTGGTCCCCAACGTAGGATCTCTTCCGTCTTCAGTGGAGGAACGGAAAAATGGAGTGCAGCCAAAGAAGACCCGGAGAAGAGATGAGGTGGAGTGTGGACCAGCAAGCACGTATAGAAGGAAAAGTCTTCTTCTTTATGAAGAGCTCAAATTGTAAGAGAGATAGGCTCAGGACAGGGTACAGGACCGGACACGATTTGTCATTTAATGAAGAAGATATGGCAAAAGGCTGCTCAAGAGTACCACTGGAATGTGATGCCAAGAGAAGAGCGGCATCACAAGTTCTTCGCAGAAACCAGGAATCAAAGAAAGCGAAAAGTTGAATAGGAGTGGGGGTACCGGACAATGAGGAGTACAGGAACTGTCAGGCCATAGAGAAACAGTAGATTGATTGCAAACGAACGATAGGCGCTGGCGTTTTCGCCGGGGCTTAGGCTGGCACAGACAGGTATAGAACGTTGACCTCTGGGAGGGAGGACCGGGCAGGAGATGCACTGAGCATTTGTAGGGGGTGGGGTGATATGGCGGTAAAGTCTCCGCTTGTTTTTGGAAAAGGCATAGTGTAGTCATGAAAACCTCTTGGTAGTCCCCCGGGATGAGGAGCACGGAAAAGACAGGTAGAGGAACCACCATTTATAGTGGACTGACATTTGTCCCAAAGCCAGGAATCTCTTCCGTGTCAAGTTGAGGAACGGAACGTGGGGAGTTGCAAGCACAGAAACAGAAGACCCAGAGAAGCGATGAGGTGAGTGATGGCGCACGTAGAAGGAAGTCTTCTTCTTTATGAAGAGAGTCAAGAAAGCGGTGAAAACTTGCATAGGAGGGCGGGGTACCGACACTGAGGAGTACGGAATGCAAGCATGGAGAAGCAGTATGGATAATTCTCCAAAGAACGATAGCGCTGGTGTTTTCCGGTGTTAGGACTGGGACAGTACAGGCATAGAACGTTCCTGGATGGAGATTGAGCTTTGTCCACTTGCATGGCTCCTCTGCAGACAATTAGCCGAGGCTGGAGCGGCCTTTGGAAAGCAGGGAGCCAAAGCAAGGCAGACGTAAAGCTGGGCTGAGGTTGCTTGTGACGCAACTCCTCAGCACCGGGCTCCAAGAACCGCACCGTATATCCGAGTGGCCACGGTGTTGAGGACGGGGCACGGATGATGATAGCCGGCAGTTACGGGCTGTCAATGCGTCTTTTGCGTGCGAAGACAGTCCCTTTTTAATTGTGCGGACGGGGCCGTGTCATCTAGGGAAAGTTCAGAAGCCAGGTATGGAAACATGACAGCCATTCGCAACAAGACGAGTCCCAATGGCACAGTCAGCAGTGAGTTTGTGCTGAGGAGGCTCGGTGGGGGTCCTCAACACAGGAGTGGAATCAGCAGGGAACGCAATATGGCATGGCGTGATGGATTGCATTCTGTCCTATAGTGGCCAACATCAATCAGTGTTTCGGTGCCTAGGGGGGGGGACGCGGGTGCGGCCTAACTGGCACAGGAAACAGGAGGTCGATAGGTAAGTGAGGGACGGGGTGGGAGCTTCCACACAAAAAGGAGAGGGGCACAAGTGTGCCCTGTGATCCACAACATGGAGAGCCAGGGACACCTGTGACGACCCAGTTACAAGAGGGAAACCGGAGTTCATTGAAGTGCATAGGTCCGTTTATTAATGCAGTGTGTGGCAAGATTTGTGTGCCTGAAATAAGACTGTGTGCTTCCCCGCTCAAGGTCAAACAGAGTTCACCATCTTTTTGTGGTTTGCCTTTTAAAACATAGGCTTGCGACAGAATTTTACATTTAAATGTAAATAATAATTCAGTATTCCATCCTACCCTGTCCTACCACCCCGAATCAGTTCAGCGTTCAAATGCCAATGCAGTGCGCCACAAAAAGGTCAGTGCGCCACAATTCCATTGCACATACTGTTAAATGCCTGTTGCAAGCCATGTTAGCCACAGAAAAAGGTGCACCAGTCACAACAAAATGTGCACCAAGGACCGTTAGTAAATGAGCCCATTTGGCTTTATGTGCTTTTATCTTTGAAAAACATTTGGGGAACATTTACTTACACGGTCAGTCGCGATTCCACGGGCAGGTTCTCCGACGCTGATCGGGTTCTGACGGGATTCACAAGGTCGTGCGCCCGATATTCACATGTGTCGTGCTTGCCGAGGTCCGCCGGGAGTTCACCTGCTTTTTTCTGGTTGTATTTGAGTGCTGCGACACAAAGGCTTTTAAATTCGCGTTTCCGATCCTTCGCGTTGTCTGGTGGCCACGCCCCGATTCTGCGCGCGAAAGTCGGCGCCAAAAATCGATCTGTGTGCGCACAATCATGGAATACAGCGCAAAGAGGAAATATTCGGGAAAAACCCGCGGATTCGCGGCTTGCGGACCCTTAGTAATGGCCCCAGTGTCCCAGTTTATACCTATAAGGTCTTTCTTAGCTGCTGAAAATTTGCCCCCCTGAATGCCCCTCCACTAGCTCTTAGTTAAATTGAATACAAAATCAATGATATTGTGGTCCACTATGCCCAGGTTCCACCCAAACATGTAATTTTGATACCCTGTCAGGTCTTCTGTGGTTAGGATAAGGTCAGCATGACCCCTTTGTTCTTTTGTTGTTGACAAAAACTTGCTAACTTTGAATGACCTACAGTTCTGTCCCCCAGGGCAATATTTGGGTCATTTAAATACCCCTATGATAAGACTTTGAAGATGATCCATACATAATATTAATATAATATTAAAATAAATATTACTTTGTTATTGTTATTTTTCCCTCCCTTATTTCTACACCATAGGGACTCACTTTTAATTTGCGTCACCGATGTCATCTTACAACGACAGGATTCAGGCCAAAAGGTTTACATATAAACACACTCCCCCTTTTTTCTGTATCCGTATGAAGAGACTATAACGATCTATTGAACAGCCCAGTTCATTAAATATTGTCCAGCAGCCCTGTCTCACTGATAACCATATATCGTATTGCACTCCAACATTAAGTTCCAGTTCTCCATTTTGTTTGTGAGGGTTCTTCAGAAATTTGCTGTATATTTTACACTTTACATGGTTATTCCCAGTCACCCTTCCTCCCCCATGTACTAGACTCGTTCCCGTTCCATATCTCACACTGTCTTCATATATCATACCTGATACAGTTGAAAAAAGACACAGTTCCTTCAATCACCGAGGAGGGAAGGATTGAAGGGGAAGCGATTTATGGGAAAAAAAAATTTATATAACATAACCATCAGTGTTATTTAGGTGTAAAAAGGGCATCCCGACCCTTCTAGAAGCTCTCTGTGCCCCTGCTGTGACCACCGCTGAGGGCAGGCTATTTCACCGATGACAGTTTCTCATAGTAAAAATAACCCAGTTGCCTCCGAGTTTAAAACCTGATTTCTCTAGACGGAGACGTGCCCTCGTCTTTGATTTAATAATCTGAAAAAACTACCACCATATTTTTTGTATGGGACCATCATATATTATATAAATTAATCATGTCCCCTCCGTAGGGCTCTTTTCCGACTAAATAAATCTGTGATTAATCTTTCTCATAACTGAGCCCCTCCATACCCCTTATCAAATTGGGGCTCTTCGTGTACCCTCTCTCAGTCAAGGGCTGTGACCAGCAAATGAGGCAGCTATTCCACAGATTGACAGGTCTCTAGTAAAAAAACTCCAGTTGCCTCTGGTGATTAAACCGTGATTTATCCAGACGGAGACAGTGCCGCCTCGCTTTTGATTTAATTTACTCTGGAAAACTCTACCACCATATTTTGTGTGTGGCCATTAGGTGTGGACAAAATTAATAAATGTCCCCTCATAGTGTCTCTTTTCCAGACTAATAAAACTAGTTGAGTTTAATCTTATATATTTGTGGCATATTCATTGAAACCTCTCCACTCCCGGGCATCCTTTTTATGGACCTGAGATCGAACTGGACAGTATATTCCAGTGAGGCCAAAACCAATGCCTTGTACAGTGGTGATATTACATCCTATCCCGAGAGTCCATACCACTTTTGATCTATGACAAGATCTGCTGGACTTTAGAAGCAGTGATTGACATTGCATGCTGTTGTTTAAATTTATGATCTACATAGTACGCCCAGGTCCTTCTCAAAAGGGACTCTCCCAGATTTACTCCCCCAAGGAACATATGTTGCCGGGATTATTAGTACATAAACCGTATACTTATCCACATTGAACCCATTTTGCAAGTGGATGACCAAAACTCAGTTTGTCCAAGTCACCCTGCAGCTATGAACATCCTCCATGACTCTACTTAATGTCATCTGCAAAAAATAGACACAGTGCTAATTAATGTCCTACCTCTATATAATGAATAAATAAATGAAATTGCAGTGGGCCAAGCACAGAATCCTGGTGTACACACATATAACTGGTGACCATTCTCAGTAGGAATTATTAACCACAACTCTCTGGTCAAAAATCCTTTACCAGTTTACAATATTTCCAATTGATGGCCCCACCTGGAGGTGAACCCATTGACCTCTGTAGGGACAGAACGCAGAGAGGTTAAATTACCCCCCCCCCCCCCATGCAATCACACTCCAGTGTTTCCGGTCCCTACAAAGGGCAGGGCGTAGAGTGAAGCTCTCCCCGGCTCCTAGGGTTGTGGTTGGGGGTGGGTTGCACGTTCAGCGGGGGGGGTACAGTGAGGATGTGCCTTAAAACTACCAAGTCCCGGGCCCGCGAGCAATGCGTTGCGCTCCTGCCCCCGCCTTGGATGGGACCTCGACACAGCATGTTGATGGCTCTGTGAAGCGAACATCACCCGGGCTGGTGCACGAGCAGTGGAACACTATGGTGTTCCAAGATGGCGACTTCCGGCCAATATGTGTCACAAGAAATGACGATCACAAAACATGAGAAGTATGTTTTGAAAATTCAAAGGCGCCCCACATTGATCCTGAGGTCTCGTTTGTCGCATCAGCCGTGCACGCTATGCCAATCAGGTGCCTCGTTGTGGATGAGTCTTTTTTCCATGTGTGGAGTTTCGTATGAAAAATTAATTATCCTTAGATTCTGGTTCCCTGGAAGATGACTAGACATCATAGCCTATCTAGGTTTATGTGCGTAATAAGTCAGACACTATATTATATAGTATATAATTATATAATCTATATATCTATATATATAACTTTTAATTCATTATGCATCATGCATTAGGCATTGTCTAATAGTGGTTAGTTTTATATGGACATCATATTTAAATCCCCGGCCAATAGCTCTTATGAGTGGGTTTTGGGGGGGTATGGGGGGGGGGGGTCTGGTGTGTTAGGGTGGACTGATTAGTTTTCCTATGTTAATAGAGCTTGCACTAAAAACTAGTATCTTTCTATTCTATTTTGGCAAGCATCCCAAAGAGAAGGAGAAATCTAAGGAACAAGATAAAAAGAAAACACATCACGCAGAGAAACACTGGTTTAATAAACTTCTTGAGGAATATAAGAAAACCAGTATGCAAAGATTGCTTTAGACAACTTACTCAAAGAAGAAAGATTTTCTTTCAGTATGAGAATGTTCATTAAAGGGGAATGCCCAACTTCGTAGCTGAATCCGTGGCATCCCTTATTTCTTCAGGATTACACCCCAAAGACCCAGAATACTAATGGAATCATAATCTGAATAAGAGGCAGAGTCTGAGGACGCAAGTACGTCCTTCTCTATGGACATGGATGTACTCAATCAGTGGTGGCCTACTCAAATGGAATATGTTTGCTCAGAAACACCTTGATGAATTATTAAGTGATTGGAGACGACACATTAAAAATAGAGGAAATAGAAGAAGCAAAATTGTGCAATACGAGCTCTTTGGCATACTCATGGCAAAAAATAAAAAAGTCTTACAATAAATAATACAATCAAGGAGTGGATAATGGAAGAGTGGAGAAACCAGCCCAGAACCAGAGAATAGGATCTCTATTTCTAAGGAGTTTTAAAATCAGCTATGTTGATGATGACGAGAAGTTAACAACTGGAACGCTTTACAAAATAAGGTAGATGTTTCAGTAACCAAAATTACGAAAAAAAAAAAAAACTGATCTTTTTTCCCATTGGACAGGACACCAGAACAGCTTCAAATAAACGATGGACAGAAAAGATGAACAGCTTACTGAAAAAGGCATCTATTCCAGTACTCTATTCTTTTGGTTATCAGAATGGAGAACCATATAAGACGCCTCCTAAAGAGAAATGTACTGGATATAGAACCAAGCTGACATCTGTTACAGCCATCCTTGCGGATGTTTCAGCTGAGGGAGTTGATTTAGCCAAAGGAGGGCTATGTCAAATTCAGTCAGAGGGCTAATTTGGTTAACACAGTGGGATGGTTGATTGTAGATCTAACGCTAAATTGTTGTTGTCTGCCTTGTCAAGGCAAATATGTTTTTGGCAAAGAATTGAATAAAGCTGCAGCTCGTAAGAAAGGTTTCCCTGAAACAAGAAAGGGTCAAAGAAACAATACTTTCGAGACCCCAAAAGAAAAGAAGTTTCTCTTTCGAGGAAAGGGTAAACAAGGTAGATGGAGCTCGATATCACAAAGGTGGAAGAGGGTCCTACCGTTCCAGTAACTCAGCGCTTCCTTTAGAAACCATGACGCCAGGACGTGGGAGGAGGCTACTTTCATTCTGTATTTTGGACCCAAATAACCTCAAATCCAAGGTTCGTAGGGATCCTATTAGACGGATACAAGTTAGAAACTAACTCTCTTACTCCCAACCAATTTCCTGGTGACAAAGCAACCATCTCAGACATTGCCAAACAAGTATGGCCAGAGGGTTTTGATTTGAAAACTCAACGAAAGATGTGATATATCAAGTTCCCACAGGAGTCACAGAGGAAAAGGAAATTATTTTACATAAAAAGCCAATGGAACCAATTCTGTCTTATATTCAACCTAAAAAAACATCTATAAAACATATTCTGTACAGAACAATTCAAGATGGAGACTATTTGATCACAAACCCTTGATTCACGAGATCGTTTTAGGACCAGCAACTTAAAAAGACAACATATTACCACATCCAATCTATCCCGGATCCCAAAAATTCCTCACATTTGCATCATCACTCTGTCGGAGACACCAGCTTACTTTCAATAAAAATCTCTCCCATTGGGGGAATTCATCTGCCCCACGGACATTTCGAAAAGAATGATAGAAGTAGTGGCATTCTTGAGATCAAAGAAAGTGTCGATTATTCCATATCTGGAAGACCTATGATAAGTGGTTCTCAAACAGAGGACGGAACTTTTTTTTTATCCTACACAGGCATCTAACGATATACTACTATCACTGGGAAATAATCAAGAACTTACCCCCAGCACAGAGACAATATTCATAGGCACCAATTCTAAAACATTTCTACAACAGCTTTTGGTTCCTCCAAAAAGATGCTTAAGACTTATTCAAAAAATATGTCATTTCCTCCAACCAGCAGTACTGTACAATACAAAAGAGTAGCCATGAGATTCTTGGCAGATGAGGCCTGTATCCAGCAGTCCAAATGAGAGTAAGAGCCCACACTCCATTCCAGTTGCTGAATTTAAGAACCCACTCCATCTAGATAAAAGATTCCAGTTGCCTCCCCGCGTCAAAATGTTCATCAATGGTGGAAAGAAAGTTCACATTAGCGAAAGGAGATCCTGGCGTCAGGCCAGACAAAAAGTATCCAACAGATGCCAGTCTATAAGGTTGGGGAGGAGAAAATTTCTTCAAGGCAAATGGAACTAATCATCCAATATGATCTTCAAACATTACGCGAACTAAGCGCAGTTTGGGCAACTTTGAAAAAAAGTACCCAGAGAACTAGTAAAATTGTCGCATAAAAATCTATACGGACAACACGACGGACAGAAGCAATACTTGAAACACCAAGGAGGCACAAGAAACAAGGAGCATTATACACCTATCAGAAAAGATTTTCCTGGGCAGAAAAGACATGCCTCTCCTTAAAGGAAAAGGTCCAATTAAAAGGAGAAAGAGAAAGGTAGCATATAAAACCCAAAATCTGAAGTTCCTGGACCAGTTAGAGCTCATTCAACAGAAGCCATTGCCAACTCATGGGCAGAGAACAGAGGCGCTTACATGAAGGAGAGATATTGTAGGGCAGCCAACCTTGGTCTAAACAAGTGACATTTGCAAAAAACATATAGATGATGAACATTCAAAAACCAAAAAGAAACTAGCCTTTGGTAGAAAAGTCTTGTGGCTGTAGTCCATCCCCGAGGAATGATCTGATAAATCTCCTGGTTGATGCCATAATGGGGGACGATTTTTTACTATGAGAACTGTCAATCTGTGGAATAGCCTGCCTCAGCGATGGTCACAGCAGGGACAGCAGAGAGGCTCAAACAAGGGTCTAGATGCCTTTTTACACCTCTAAATAAATTGAGGTTATGTTATATAGAATTGTTTACCCTTAAATCCTTTCCTCATTCTAATTCCTTCCTTGCCTTGGTTGAACTGTTGGACAAGTGTCTTTTTCAACCGTAAAACTATGAAACTAAACTATAAAAACTATGAAATGTGATTCTTTCCTGTCCTGAGGGGGGGGGGGGGGGGGGGGGGGGGGGGGGGGGGGGGGGGGGGGGGGGGGGTGGGGGGGGGGGGGGGGGGGGGGGGGGGTGCGGTAACAAAAGGGGGGGGGGGGGGGGGGGGGGGGGGGGGGGGGGGGGGGGGGGGGGGGGGGGGGGGGGGGGGGAAGAGAAACAATGATAACCCCAATTTAACTCTTTTCTACGTATGGGAGTCCTTTTTTCAGGACAGAAATGGAGTGAACATGTGATGGAGCGGTGTGTACATAAAACTTGAATACCATTGACACTTGCAAAATGATGTGGGTTTGGTTGTGTTTGGGCACTCTAAAGGTTCACCCATCACTAGATTAGGTAATAATGAACCCAAGATCATTTGAAGTGACGTCTCCACCACCAGCCCTCGAAAAGTGTCTCATTATAAGTAAAGACAACTTCTCAACTAAATTCTCATAGATTTTAAACGTGATTTTTTAAAGGTAAAACGGGAAAGATTTAACATAAAAGAGGCATATTTATTCCATCCCCCATTGAGGGACTTTAGTTTAGTGTTGTAAATGCGGGTAGCCAGTGTCCTTTAAAAGGTGGATGTAGAGAACCATCCTCTGAGGCGCAAAAGCCAAATACAATGCCCAAGTATCAGGATCAGTGGACCAGTGAGAAGACGCTGATGACATTAAGTCTCTGCAGATAGAAGAAAAATGTTGTGCAGCTGCAGTATCACCGACACTACACAAAAACTCTGCACTGAAAATGGGCGTTCCGCTGCACAGTCAGACAATGGTCACATTATCATGCAAAGTCCGAAAGAAGTGTGACGGCATTGCCCTATGTAAAGTTACAAAAATGGCCACTCAGTTGAAGCAGGCCGTGCTCATATTGATGACTTGTGGCAAAATAGAAACTGAGCGTGAATTGGTGCTAAGCACCACAGAAGACAGCCAGACCATGACTTCTGTAGATGGGGGTTGATATGTGTTTTTTGCAAAAGAGTAGGCTGAGCTTTAAATCAAAACCTAGTAGATGATGTCCCTGAATCAAAGGGAGCGGGCTAGCTATTGATTAATGTGGTGATTTGTAAATGCGACGGCAGATCCTTTAGCGGACAACATGCATAATACCATAGATTTAATATTATATTGGTTTTTAAAGGGTCAATAAGATGCAATTTCCTATAAACACATTTAGTCACTTTAGCAAGTAATATAATGAGGTACTTGCTGTGTTATGACAGTTATTTTGCTACCAAATGAAGTGAGTACCTTCTATGGCCAGGACGGATTATAGTTCTTATCCTTCCTTCTTAATCATAGTATTCTTCCATAAGCAAGGGCTAGTACGGTATAGAAAAACAGATGGCTTACCGTATTTGCTGCAGCAGCTAATACAAAAAAGCAAAATAACATACTAAAGTAACTGTGATTCCGCACAATGGGAAAAGACAAGCTGAGAAATGAACACCTCATCAGGAAAGGTAGGTGGAGTGGGAAAACAGCCTTCAGTAGAGGTCCACTTGACTTTACAAGACTGAAGCACATACTCATCATGTCATTGCAAGAAAAAGTTCTCAATGAACTACTGTGTTTGGTAGCTAGTTAGTATTTGTTGGTATACCAACTTTTATTTCCCACAATTTGGTTGCATGTCATTTGGATTTCTTTTATGCCCATTGCTGTCTATGAAATCACTAATGAGTGCTGCCCACCCCGACTTACATTGTGACGAACTACCTCCACATACTTGAGTGTCTTGACTCAACAAGAAACCCATACCCGATGGCTTTCTATTATACTTCTAGAGACCAATGTTCCTTGTACTTAAAACCAGCTGTAAAACAGACCATTCAAGAGGGTAGCAACTATAGAGATGAGCAGACCAAAGTTTGAAGGTTCAGCACCCACCGACTCATTGGGTTGTTGTTCATGAAAAAGGTTCAATTAAAGCGCGCTTGCAGACCCAAGCAACAACAGACATGTCCTGTGTATAAATGCCTGTGTTGGCTGGTGGACAGTGATTCATAAGCAGCATAAAAGCCACAGGTCACATGTCCAGACGCCATTACACACAGGATTGTAAGCCAGAGCTTGTTTGCTCATCATAGGTCATTAACGATAGGCAGACGACTTGTGAAACAGCAGCAATTCCCGGCACAGCACTGCGGTTATAGACGAGGATACGTTATTAGGGACGGGTGGAAATATGAAATGATTCCCTTATAAGGGGCACGTGAAGGATTGCATAGGGCAGGGGAGTCTACCGATTATAAAGGATTATACAGGAGGGTTTTTTATAGCATTCAACTGCATCATCTAGCAAGATCTTGAAGCTCTTGTTCCTGTATAGTATCAGCCCAGAAAAATCATCATCAATCATTGATACTTTGCCAATAGATTTGCAAACGTTTTTTGTTGCACAGATAGTGAAAAGGAACACCTATCAAATGTTTGTTGTTTAAAGGATGCGCACAGGCCCTACCGTTATCTGAACAGTTTTGTGTTCAAGAATAGATGTCCATAATACATTTTTACAATGGTTGCTGTAACAGTATTTTTGTTTTGTAGGACACGTTCTATTTAAAATCGGGAAGCAGGAATAAGGGACAGGGATGTGCCATGGTGATGCTGCTCGGTGGTGGTAATGGAAGTGAGCTAAGCTCTGAGCCCACCTTTCTGCTCATGGACAACCCTGATACTTGCATTACAAGGGGGGGTCATAGGGTGACCATATGGTTGAGCTGACATTAGTGGGAAGAGAGGAGTTGTAAATGAGCAGAAAGGTGGAGGGCTGAGAGGATTTAAATGCATTCCAAACCAAAGCAACCCTGAGACGAAACAGGGATTCGGTCAGGCTTCAAGGTAAGTAAACATGCAATTATATTTTAATGCAACATGCTAGTTAAGGCAGAAAAGCATTTGGCAATGCCACCCCTTCTGTACATTTACTTGAAAATACAGGACATATAACCTTATATACAGTGACCCACAGCAGCTTCACTTAATGAAAATGTTCAGTAATAGCCTTTATTTCAATAAAATGTCCAGCAGCCCTACACCTTTATAAAATGTACGCAACAAACCTCGACTCAATGAAATGTCCAGCCAGCAGGACTCCACTCAATGAAATAACCAGAACCAGCCTCCACTAATAATAAGCAGTAGTCGTCCCTCAATATAACTTATTAAATTAGCAGTCACCAGCGCCCCCAATTATATAAAAAAAAAGAGTATACTTACTCCTTGTGCCTCAGAATTATCTCCTTCTCTGTGCCGAAAACAGACAGAAAACACTTCTTGCACTTGCCCTGCACTCTGTTGATAGGCAACAGGACATGCCACCTGATAGTGCTCTGATAACAATTGTCTGATGTTTACATTGCATAAAATTGACTTACCTCACTGTCATGGACTGCCTCCGATCTTCGCCCGGTCGCAGTCGCAGACTTCTGTTACGTTTGACGCACGCATGCAAAAATACGCACGGAACATGTGCACCCACACAATTACTACACAGCAAGATGAAACGAACTGAAGAAGAACCCGTATAGTCTTAAAAACATGTATTTCTTTTATTTATTTTAATTATTATGCTGTTATGGTTTTTAAGTTTTAACAATAAATATTGAAGAAATCTTTGGTCTGCATCCTGGAGACTTCGGAACTCCTACCATTGTGCGTGATCTGACATTGCATGTACATCAGCTTAGAATAGAATGACTGTAAGCTTAACCTTGCAAGGACTGTGGATCGGACAGTTCATTCCAGTACTGTTGAGTCTCTGGCACTCTCATTACAGTGACTGTCTGTCTCGGCACTTCATTCCGTGTGACTGCTGTCTCGGCACTCTATTCCAGTGACGTCTGTCTCGGCACTATCATTCCAGTGACTGTCTTGTCTCGGGCCTCTCATTCCAGTGACTGTCTTCGTCTCGGGAACTCTCATTCCAGTGACTGTTCGTCTAGGGCACCTCATTCCAGTGAACTGTCAGTTCAGAAATGCTCTAGTTGCCCATGGCAATCAACCAGAGCTCGTTTCACGAGTTCTCTGCACAACATGCCTTGTCGTCGACTATACACACCATTTACACACGTCTCGCATTGTCTTATAGTTTCCCGGGCCATTGATCGACCCAATGCCTGCTACAATGGGTCTGAGAGGGGGGGGGGGGAATTTTTCTTTATGTATTTTAGGGAGGGAATGAAATATGGGAACCACAGGAAACTTAACATTAACGTATTCTGCAATCCTGTTTGAAATGGCCCCCATATTCACCCCTTCCTCCAATAACTTTGTCAAAGAAACCTGAATATCTTTCGTAGGGTCGTGTGGAATTTCCCTATAGACTGATTGGTCCTCCAAAATTTCCAAATTCAATTTCTTATATAAACCTGCATTAATGAGGACAATACCACCCCCCTTGTCCGTTTGACGGACCAACAAATCCTCATTATTGCTTAAGTCTTTAATCGCTTTTCTCATCCTAAAAGAAAGATTACCTCTGGATGAGATTTTACCATTCATGACATTATTCTGTAAAGAAACCAACTCCTGTTCCACCTTGTCCTGAAACAAATTCAGTATCTCAGGACGAGACTGAACAGGGTAGAAGAAGGGATTTGGCATCCTAAATTAGGCATTAGGGTCAACATATTCACATTCATTGATACTGCCTTCACTCTGTAGTTGTCTTAATTCAACAATATGTAATTGATCAGAAAAGGAGTTGGTATTACTGTTAAGACTTAATACAACATTTTCAGGTACATATACACTATCGGCATTATCATGAAAAACATTTTCAAATGGAACATCCTGTTCAAAATGTAAGCGTAAGGTTATAGATCTAGCACACTTATTTACGTCTAAGAGTGTAGAGAATAGGTCAAAATTACAAGAAGGAGAGTATCCCAAACCTTTTGATAGAACAGATATTTGTTCTGATGACAACATATAGCTGGATAAATTGTAAATGGGGATCTCCTCTACTTTTGTTGTCTCAGGGGATATCGGTTTCTTGTGCTTCCGTCCAGCTCTCCTTCGTTTTTTGACGGTTTTATTTTCTTGTTTTTTGAATTACTCCCAGCTTTTTTAGATGAAGAAGTGTTGCTGGTTTGCAACGAACCTGCTGAAGAATCTGAAAAATCCTCTGAAGTAGCGGGTGAGGAAATCTCAGCATCCGAAAAACTCACTTTACTTTCGGAGCGTTTTTTCTTTTTATAATTTCTTTTCTTTAAGTTCGGTTTCACATTAGCCAAAGTGTTAGGAGTGCGATTTCGTTTCCAGGTATAAACCTGGTCCAAGGCATAGTCCTCAGTATCCCTTCTGAACTTTGATTTTTTAGTTTCCATTATGGCATTTTCTAATTTTGAGATGTTGTTCTTGATTTTATTATCCAGCTCTTGAAATTCAGGATGTCCACTTTGTGGTTGAATGCTTTTTTGTATGTCTTTTTCCTCATACTCAATAATCAGTGCCATAAGTTTTAGGGAACATTCAGACAGTGTGGAGTTCCATTGGTTGAGAAAATCCGGTGAGTAAATTGTCGTCGGTAATTTTTTCAATCTTAGACCTCTCGGAATCGTAGATTTGTCAACATATGATTTGATTGTGACCGAGTCCTACCAGATCTGTAACTCCTTAACCAATAAGTCTTCTAGTTGGTGCATATTTGTTCTCAAGTTAAAAACAAGCTGCGATTCTGGGGAGGTTGCATCGAAATCAAAAATACTTGCGGCTTTTGAAAGCCGATCTGCAACATTTTCCACATTTGATAAATATGCAGTCCCATTATGTGTATCTACTTCCATGGCTCGACAAATATTTTGCTATGCCAATTCCAATGCGGTGTGCACGACAACCAAGCACCAATGTAAGCCACAAACAACAAATGTGGTCAGCTCACCCTAATGGAAAGGCTTGTAGCACCTGGAACACTCCACGCACGGATCACTCTGGCTTGAGAGCAACAAACTTGAGAAATGAACAGCAGGAAGGGAAAATCTCATCACACGATCCAGCTTTAAAGGAGACACCAGGTAATAAAATCTTCAAGGCTTTATTTGTAGATAAAAATGATACATAGTAGCCACGAGATACACATGTCACAGCAAAGCGGTCTACGCGTTTCGGATATCACGTATCCTTATTCATGACTACCTATGTGATACATACAAGGCAATATATACTGGTTGAATAAAAACATGGGGTGGATTCCTCACGTGTTTAATCTATAATCCTAACAATAGAGCCTGATGTATACACTTAAAAACATATGAGAACAAATACTGACACAACAATAGAAAAAAGTACTCAATAATGCCAGATCATATCCAACCTTTTGTTCATGCCTTTTGGAACTCTCGTGTCCAGGGTGAAGATCCAGAAGGTCTCACGATTGAGTAACTTCCGTCTGTGATCTCCTCCACGGACCGGTTTCCACACCTTCTCGATACCCATAAAGGAAAAGGAACTACAATCCCCATGATGCATAGCCTGGAAATGCCGAGAGGCCATAAAAAACATTAACGGCATCTTTGTTTCTCGCATCTAGTAGGTGTTTTCTAATACGTATTTTAAGAGGGCCCCCCGTGCATCCAACATATTGAATATTGCAAATTCTACACGTAATCAAATAAATAACATTTGAAGTATTGCAATTCATAAAGCCAGAAATATTATATTTCCGACCCGTACTACAGGAAACAAATTCCTTCGAAGGATTTACAAAATTGCAACATAGACAAATATTATGTCCACAACCGTAAAAACCTTTGGTAGATAACCAGGTATCCCTCTGTCTTTTAGGAGTGGAAGAAAACAAACTTGGTGAAAGAATTGAGTTAAGAGTTGGAGCTTTCCTAGAAACAAAATTCACTTTTTTTCCCAAAACTTTTGACACCTTGTTGTCCGAATGTAGTAATGGGAAATATTTGCGTATAATATCAACCACCTCTCTGTATTGATTACTAAAAGTGGTTGAAAAAACCACTGGTGCCTTGTCTTTTGACCAATCCTTTCTCAGGTTTTTTGTCCTATAGACCAAGTCCTCCCTATCGATATTGTCAACTGTATGTCGTGCCCTGTCTAACATCCATTTAGGATATTTTCTTCTTGAAAGTTTACTACATACCTTCTCCCTTTCAGTATTATAAGTGACTGGGTCAGTACAATTTCTTTTAGTTCTTATTAGCTCTCCAACAGGGACATTTTTATTACATGGGGAGGGTGGCATGATGTGGCCTCCAAAATGGAATTAGTGGCTGTGGGCTTAATATAAGGAGAAATTGAAACATTCTCATTACCTCTAAGATTGATATCCAAGAAATTTATATTATCCTTATTATAAGTAAACGTGAATTTTAGATTCATGTAATTTCCGTTGATAAAGTCAACAAAAGTCACGATGTCATCCTCCGGTCCCTCCCATATCAGGAGGAGATTGTCGATATAACGACCATACCACCTGACATGGGAAAGACACGGATTGGATGAAGAAAAAAGATAAAATTCCTTCCAATATGACATGTAAATATTGGCCAAGGAGGGAGAACACCTCCCCCCCATGGCTGCTCCGCATCTCTGGACAAAAAATCTATTGTCAAATAGGAAGTAATTATTTTTAAGTAAAAAATCCACAGATTCCAACAAAAATTCCTTGGTCTCATTTGTATATCTGCCATATCTCTCCAGATGGTAACCCAGGGATTTAAGAACCATTGAATGTTCTAAAGAGGGGTAAAGTCCTATAACGTCACATGATAACCAAAATGAGGTGGACTTATGCCATGGATAACCATCTAGGAGAGAAACAACATGTTTGGTGTCTTTCAACAAACCTGGCAGAGAAACAACCAATGGCTGTAATAAATGATCGACCCAAGCACTTAGTTTTTCATTGATCGACCCAATGCCTGCTACAATGGGTCTGAGAGGGGGGGGAAATTTTTCTTTATGTATTTTAGGGAGGGAAAGAAATATGGGAACCACAGGAAACTTAACATTAACGTATTCTGCAATCCTGTTTGAAATGGCCCCCATATTCACCCCTTCCTCCAATAACTTTGTCAAAGAAACCTGAATATCTTTCGTAGGGTCGTGTGGAATTTCCCTATAGACTGATTGGTCCTCCAAAATTTCCAAATTCAATTTCTTATATAAACCTGCATTAATGATGACAATACCACCCCCCTTGTCCGCTTGACGGACCAACAAATCCTCATTATTGCTTAAGTCTTTAATCACTTTTCTCATCCTAAAAGAAAGATTACCTCTGGATGAGATTTTACCATTCATGACATTATTCTGTAAAGAAACCAACTCCTGTATATACAGCCGACCCGAATATAAGCCGAGACCCCTAATTTAACACATAAAACTGGGAAAACCCAGTTTAATATAGGCCTAGTATATAGCCTGCAGCCCCTGCCCCCAGTATATAAGCCTGCAGCCCCTGCCCCCCAGTATATTGTCTGCAGCCCCTACCCCCCAGTTTATAGCCTGAAGCCCCTGCCCTCCTCAGTTTGTAGCCTGCAGCCCCTGCCCTCCCAGTTTATAGCCTGTAGCCCCTTCCCCCTGAGTTTATAGCTTGCAGCCCCCAAGTGTGTTATAGTGTGTGCCGATGGCGGTGCACACACTATAATGTCAGCAAATGGTTGACATCATGGGGCAGTCGATGATGGACATTGTTGGAAATAAGAGGACCTCCTGGGGGGGGGGGGGGGGTCAGAAGGTGAGTACACATTTTGCTTTTTTTTTTTACATGACCCGGATATAAGCCGAGTTAGGGTTTTTCAGAACATTTTTTGTGCTGAAAAACCTGGCTAATCCTTGAGTATATACGGTATATGTATATATGTATACAGGCATTCCCTGAGTTATGTACAGGATAAGTTCTGTAGGTTTGTTCTTAAGTTGAATTTGTATGTAGGTCGGAATTGTATATTTTATAATTGTAACCCCAGCCAGAATTTGTTTGGTCTCTATTTACAATTTAAAAATGCTGGGTTGTCATAAGAACCAGAATTAATAATATAGCTTAAATGCACTTTTGACACTTTTGATAATGATTATAGCTGTTTATTGTAGCCTAAGGCTAAAGTACAGTAAATCACCAACATCCAGAGGTCCGTTTGTAACTAGGGGTCGCCTGTAAGATGGGTGTTCTTAAGTAGGGGACCGCCAGTCAGATCCCCAGGTTGTAGTCACAGTAGTCAAGCACGAAAATGAAAAAAGGATCATGGGTGTTACTAAGGCTCTCATTACATAAGACCAAAACCTTGCATACCGCATAAACGTAGCATATTCCGACCCTTACAGATTTTACCACATTTAAAAGGGTATTGTGGCGCACACAATTGGATTTGGAGCATCGGCGCCGGGTTTCATGCGACACAATTTAGGGGGCATGCCGTCGGACGATCTAACGGAATTGGACTGAGCGCATGATTTAACATTTTAATTGTGTCACAAGACAATGCACTTACATGTACTGAGAAGAAGAAGGTAAACTCCAGTGGACCTGAGCGGGGAAGCGACACATGCAGGAAACTCTGCCACGTGAATCGTGGCAGCGTTCATCCTCGTCGTACATTCCGAATCGGGGATCGCGCAGGGACCGGGTAGATAAATGTTCCCCCATGTATCCATTTTTCACCTGGAAGCGTATCCAGTGGCCTGTTACTTTTTTCCTTGCCGCTATCTATATGTTATTTCGGATAATTGGCCAGAAAACATGGTTGTCTCTGCATCCTATAGGTGACCATGATATCAGAGTAAAGAACTTCCCTTACAAGTCTTCTACTCTTTCTTCTTTTCCTAAAATATCCACTTTCCAACTACACCATTTGGTGCCAGCTTTGATTTTCTTGTTTTCTTTCTTAATATTTATAAAACCGCAAGCAAACACATGATAATGTGACAAAAATATAATACTAGGCTTTACTATGCAATAAAGCACCAACCCCATAAAAAACAAAAGTTTCAAGGTTTAAAGGACACCTGTCATCAGGTCTATGTCACTAGTCCTGTCACTACTACCTGTTGGACCAGCTCACAAGGATCCCATCCCAGTCTTTATCTAGTTATTTCATACATTATTCATTGTAAAATCATCTATTCTTTATCATGTAAATGAGGCTGGTCACATGGTCAGAGGCAGTGATGTCACCCCTGTTACCCCTCCCTTCTCCTCCCCCTGCTCATGTCTGTGTGTAATGTATAGTAAAGCATGGCTAGTGTGTGTGCTGCATCCTCCTAATATACAGGTGAGAGACACAGGCATCAGCTACACATGAATCTGACATGTTCTGCTATAACATGGCTGCATCCTGGAGCTGCTGTATCTCTCCTAAACACACACACATGCACACACAGGCTGCAGGGGGCGTGGCCACCAGCACCAGGAAGCACATCATTATACAGCCTCACATCATTATACAGGCTGTCAGTCATGCACTGGGGGTGTGGCTGTGCCTCCCACACATGAATAGAGTGGACAGCTTGAATATGCTAATGCTTCATTGGACATTTCACAGGTCATTTGCATACAGCTTTAGGACCTCATTGCTTAGGTTTACAGGCATGTAGAGGTACAATGAAGGGATAGAGGCAATGCTCTCTAATGGCAGTTTATGAAAATATATTTAGTTTAGGGGGGTTATTTTGCATGACGGGTTCTCTTTAATCCTATATCTCCAAAAAAAAACATATAACTTGGTCATGCTTTTTTGCTGGAAAAAATTATAAAAAAAAGTCTCATTATGGTTTTTGCGACTTTTCAACTTAAACAAAGTCTACAAAGAATTTAACACTATTTAGACATAAGAGCACACTGCAAAACCCTGGAGTACCATATATGAAAAAATAAAAATTCTGATGTTACAAATGCACCAAAATACACTACATAGCATTAGAAAAATATGTCAAGTATTCAAAGCAACTTTTGATAAATATAGCGAGCAGCAGAGTTGTAAGGTTATCTGTGCACTGGACTCAAAAAGGAAATAAGACACTATGTGGGGAATTTATTACTGACTTTTACCCTTGCTTTGCATTCTGCATATTTATGAAGTGTTGGCGTCACATTATTGGTACTTTTACAAGACTTACAACTTTTTAAAAAATTGTTAAAATCTGTTTTCCATCTGTCTCTACATCTCACAAATTACCCTTCAAGCTACATCTGTGTATAGACCCTTCCGCAGTGCGTTCCAGAGTCTTAGAGCACACATCCTGTTCACTTAAAGGAATGTGAGAAGTGATGGTACTGTGCAGGTCTGTTTTAACTCTTTGTCTGAGAGTGTATAAATTAAAGTAGAATCATCTTGGGTTTGTGTGTGTGTTCAATCATGGTTCTCCGAGCAGCTCGTAGTACACAATTTGGACCAACATCACATCCGACATACAGACAATTTCTATAACAGGGCAAAGGTTGGTAGTCCCAAGACTTTTCCTGTGCTTGTAGGTTCAAGACTAGAGATGAGCGAGCACTAAAATGCTCGGGTACTCGTTATTCGAGACAAACTTTTCCCGATGCTCGAGTGCTCGTCTCGAATAACGAGCCCCATTGAAGTCAATGGGAGACTCGAGCATTTTTCAAGGGGACCAAGGCTCTGCACAGGGAAGCTTGGCCAAACACCTGGGAACCTCAGAAAAGGATGGAAACACCACGGAAATGGACAGGAAACAGCAGGGGCAGCATGCATGGATGCCTCTGAGGCTGCTTAAACGCACCATTATGCCAAAATTATGGGCAACAGCATGGCCATGACAGAGTGACAGAATGAAGCTAGATAGCATCTAAAACATGCAATAATTGACCCTGACACTATAGGGGACGGCATGCAGAGGCAGCGGCAGCAGCGGCAGGCTAGAGAGTGTCTTGGCAACATACCCCAAATGGACTCAGGCTTAAAACCAATGGGTGGCAGAGAGGAACCAAAGGAGGTGAGCAAGAAGCGCTCAAATAATATCGGTAAATGATAAAAGTTTGCCAGTATATTTTGTGGATTACACAGCAGGGTGGCGACAAAGTTAACAAGTTGTGATGTGAATGCCATGAAAACAACCCAAAATTCTGCCTACCAGCTGTTTGTAAGGGGACCTGTTGGGAGGCAGTGAACTAGTAGTAGATAAAGGTGCGCAGTTAAAAACTATGTTAGTTGGATCTTGGGGTGAGCTGGCGCTCCGCTCCCAACATCTTTCGCCAATCCAACCCCTGTCTCTAGGCTACTCCCCAAACAGCACTTCTAAGAACTTTGTTAAGATCAAGTGTAGTAGCGTTCTTATAATTTAGGATATGGCGGGTGAGGGGAATGTAAACAGATGCGCAGAAGCGGCTGAAATAATATTGGTAAAGATAAAAGTTGCCAGTATATTTTGTGGATTACACAGCAGCAGGTGGCGACAAAGTTAACGTTTGTTGTGGAAGCCATGAAAACAACCAAAATTCTGCTGACACAGCTCGTGTGATAAGGGGACCATGTATGCCTACAGTTCATGCCAGTCGCTGCACTGGCTGCCAGTCTCCGTTCGGAATACAGTTTAAAATAATAACCCTCATCCATAAAGCTCTGTATAATGCTGCACCCCCCTACCTCTCCTCTCTTATCTCAGTCTATCGCCCAACCCGTGCTCTTAGATCCGCCAGTGATCTTAGATTATCCTCTACCCTAGTGCGGACCTCCCACTCGCGTCTCCAAGACTTCTCTAGAGCTGCAACAATTCTATGGAATGCTCTGCCCCGGACTATCAGACTAATACCTAACCTCCAAAGTTTCAAACGTGCTCTTAAAACCCATTTCTTTAGGCAAGCCTAAAACACTCATTAACTGCATGAAGTTTTAACTCTTCTACTAACCCGTCCTGTGTCGTCCTCCCATCTGTTATCCAGCAACCAACAGGCACCAGACTTCTCTGCAGTCCCATTCACCCTGGACCTGGTATATAAGATGACGGCTGAGTGGTTCAAGCGACAGCAATTCCATTTATTATATTTTGTTCTATTCCCTAAGAAGAATGGCTTGACCATTAAATATTCTTTTACCTCGTGTTACCCCATCATCTTCATAAACCGTAAGCTCTGGCGAGCAGGGACCTCACTCCTGTTGTTCCATACAAATGTTGTGCTCTGTTACATTCCCGTTGTATTTGTTTCCATTGATTGTATAAGCGCTCCGGACCTATGATGGCGCTTATAATCTAACGTTTATCATTTTATATGGAGGCGTGAACAGCTAGTCGTACATTACGGTGCCTGTGCAGTTAAAAACTTATGTTAGTTGGATCTTGGGATGGAGCTGGGCGCGCGTTCAGGCGAGCTTTGCGCCAATCAGCCCCTGTCTCTAGGCCTCCCCAACAGCACTTCTACGAACCTTTGTATAGATCAGTGTAGTAGCGTTCTTATAAAGTTTTGGGATAGGCTGGAGCGGGGGCCTGTAACAGATGCGCACGACGCGCTGAAATACTGGTGGAAATGATACAAGTTTAGCCAGTTATACTTTTGTGGATCAGCCGGAGGCGACAAAGTTAACAAGTTGATGTGCAATGCACTGTAATAGCTCTTGGGCGGGTGCCTGTTATAGCCTAGGCTCAGAGTTGAGCCCACAGAAGGCGGGCGCTTAGCGACGGCAGCTGCTGCTGGCCTAGAGCTACGACTGATGGCGCCATGCCCACGGATGGTACTTCGGAGGAGGAGGAGGTGGAGGAGGGGTGGGAGGAGGAGGAGGTTTAAGTAGGCCTTTGAGACCTGGACCGAGGTTGGTAGGACCCGAAATCTTGGTCGCAGTATATGACAAGCCCCATGGTAAGACTCCCCCCACCACAACTTGCCCCAATCTATCACACTTCTCCCCCATCCGCTGCAGCCTCAACCCTCCCCCCCAACTCACCTCCTCTGCCTTTTCTTTTTCCCCATCGCCTTGCCCCCACACAGGCTCCCCAGCCTCCACCAAGTTAAAGGGTGGTGATAGGTTCTTATAAGTGTGGATGATGGAGCGGTGAGGGAATGTAAAACAGATCGCAAAAGCGCTGAAATAAATATCCGAAATGTTAAAAGTTTGGAGATATATTTTGGTGGATTATATAGGCAGGGTGCGAGACAAAAGTTAAACAACTTTGATGTGGAATCCATGAAAACAACCCAAATTTCTCTGACACACCTGTTTGATAAGGGGAGTGGTAGAGAGGCAGCTATATGGCGACGTGGACGTGGTGTTTGGAATCTGGTGCAATGGGAGACAACGTGTGGACGGCTGCTATGGAGCAAGTTTAATTGGATGATGATGTATGTTGGCAGTCCAAAAAAAGGTTTTTTTCAAACCAGAGGAGCAGGTGAGTGGCCCCTCCGAAAATGTGAAATAGATTGAGATGCCTGTAGTGGCAGTCCAACAAGTTTTCAAACCAGAGAGCAGGTAGGTGGCCCCCGAAAAAGGAATAGATGAGTGCCTGTATATGGCAGGCTCCAAAAGTTTATCAAACAGAGGGCCGTTAGTGGCCCTCCAGAACAAATACGATTGAGTGCCTGTATGTGGCCCGTACCAAACAAGTTTCAAACCAGGCGAGTAGTTGGCCCTCAGAAAAATAATAGCTTGAGTGCCTGATGTGGCAGTCCAAAAAAAAGTTTCAACCGAGGAGCAAGGTAGGTGCCCCGCAAAAGATTGACTAGATTGAGTGCCTGTATGATGCCAGTCCAAAAAGTTTCAAACCAGCGGAGCAGGTAGGTGCCCTCCCAGAAACATGAAATAATTGGAGTCCTGTATGTGCATCCAAAAAAGTTTTTCAACCCAGAGGAGCAGGTGTGTGGCCCTCCAAAAAATTGAATAGATTGAGTCCTGTATGTGGCAGTCCAAAAAAGTGTTTCAACCAGAGAGCAGGTAGGTGGCCTCCAGAAATAAATAGATTGATGCTGTTGTGGCACCCAAAATTGTTATTACAAACAGGAGGGACCGGGTAGGTAGGGCCTCACAATTAATGCTAAAGTACATACTAGAGCCAGTGGGCCCTGCAAAAATAGCCAGTTTCCTCTGACTTTCGTGTACAAAGAGGAGGAGAAGGAGAAAAATGGGAGGAGGAGTGATGCATAAATATTCAGGTGTAGCTTCCTTTCACCTGGTGGAGATTGGAAATTGAGAATCCAGGCTTTATTCATCTTATACAGCGTCCCTGTCAGCACTGTCGTCGACAGCGTGTACGCTTATCGGTGATGATGCCAGACTGCACTGAACCCGCTCGGACAACACGCTGCGGCAGGCAGGCAAGAACCTCCACGGCGTACAGCGCCAGTTCGTGCCACATGTCCAGATTTGAAACCCAGTAGTTTGTAGGAGCTTGTGATCATTTAGGCGCATGGTATGGTCAGCTACGTACTCCCTCACCATCTTTCTGTAAATCAGCCCTACTCTGCCGAGGACTGGGGACAGGTGACAGTGTCTTGCTGGGGTGACATAAAACTGGCAAAGGCCTTGTAAAGCGTACCCCTGCCAGTGCTGGACAAGCTGCCTGCTCGCCTGCTCCCCCTCGCTACTTGTCCCGCAGAAGTACGCCCTCTGCCGCTAGCACTGTCAGAAGGGAAATACTGTTTCACCAGGGCCTGCTGGTATTCATGCATTCTCACACTCCTCTCCAGGGATGAGAGTGGAAAGATTTTGCTTGTACCGTGGGTCCAGGAGAGTGAATACCCAGTAATCGGTGCTGGAATAAATTCTTTGGACGCGAGGGTCACGGGATAGGCAGCCTAGCATGAAATCTGCCATATGCGCCAGAGTCCCAACGCGCAAAAATTCACTCCCCTCACTGGCCTGACTCTCCATTTCCTCCTCCTCCAACTCCTCCAACTCCTCTTCTTCTGCCCATACACGCTGAACAGTGAAGGACTGAGCAATGCTCCCCTCTTCTGTCTCGCCAACATTCTCCTCCTCTTCCTCCTCATCCTCCTCCACCTCCTCCGATATGCGTTGAGAAACAGACCGGAGGGTGCTTTGGCTATCAACAAGGGAATCTTCTTCCCCCGTCTCCTGTGATGAGCGCAAAGCTTCCGACTTCATGCTGACCAGAGAGTTTTTCAACAGGCCAATCAGCGGGATGGTGAGGCTGATGATGGCGGCATCGCCACTGACCATCTGAGTTGACTCCTCAAAGTTACCAGTTCTGGTGGAAGTTGACATCTGGCAGTCTACAATCGCTCTGCGCTCCTGGTAAACTCTGGATAACATGGTTAATGTTGAATTCCACCTTGTGGGCACGTCGGTGAGCGGGCAGTTGGAGGCGGCGCTGTGTTGCCCTGAGAGTGGCAGCATCTGTGCTGGACTTCCTGAAATGCGCACAGATGCGGCGCACCTTTGTGAGCAAATCAGACAGATTGGGGTAGGTCTTGAGGAACCGCTGAACTATGAGATTTAACACATGGGCCAGGCATGGCACATGTGTCAGTCTGCCGAGTTGCAGAGCCGCCACCAGGTTACGGCCGTTGTCACACACAACCATGCCTGGCTTCAGGGTCAGTGGTGCCAGCCACAGATCAGTCTGCGCCGTGATGCCCTGTAATAGCTCTTGGGCGGTGTGCCTTTTATCGCCTAGGCTCAGCAGTTTGAGCACCGCCTGCTGTCGCTTAGCGATGGCACTGCTGCTGTGCCTAGGGCTACCGACTGATGGCGCCATGCCCACGGATGGTAATTCGGAGGAGGAGGTGGAGGAGGGATGGGAAGAGGAGGAGGCATAGTAGGCCTGAGAGACCTGGACCGAGGTAGGCCCCGCAATCCTCGGCGTCGGCAGTATATGACCAGCCCCATGGTCAGACTCGGTCTCAGCCTCCACCAAGTTAACCCAATGTGCCGTCAGCAATATACAGTGGCCCTGCCCAGCAGCACTCGTCCACGTGTCCGTGGTCAGGTGGACCTTGTCAGAAACGGCGTTGGTCAGGGCACGGATGATGTTGTCTGACACGTGCTGGTGCAGGGCTGGGACGGAACATTGGGAAAAGGGTGTTTAGCATTCATATGCCTGCGCATACTGGTGGTGGTTAAGCTAGTAGTGGTGGAACCCCTGCTGATCCTGGTGTGGCACAGGTTGCACACCACAGACCTTCGGTCATCCGGTGTTTCTTTAAAGAACCTCCAAACTTCCGAAAATCTAGCCCTTGCCACGGGAGCTTCACTACGTGAAACATTTGGCGCTGATGCACCAGCTCTGGCCCTGCCTCTCCGTCTGGCCCCACCACTGCCTCTTTCAAACTGTTCTCGTCGAGGACTCTCCTCCGTATCAGAAGCACTGTGTTCACCCGGCCTATCAACCCAGCTTGGGTCTGTCACCTCATCATCCTCCGATCCCTCAGTCTGCTCCCCCCTCGGACTTCATGCCCTGACAACAACTTCACCACTGTCTGACAACCGTGTCTCCTCATTGTCCGACACCAGAAAACAGTTCCTCAGAGTATGCCGGTTCAAATGCCAAATTTTCCTTGGAGGGGGCAGACTGGGGGGAAGGAGGCTGAGGTGGAGGAGTGCTGATTTCGGTGACATGGGTGGACTGCGTGGAAGACTGACTGGTGGACAAATGGCTAGAAGCATTGTCCGCAATCCACAACATCACCTCTTCTCACTGTTCTGGCCTCAACAGTGCTCTACCACGAGTCCCAGTAACTTCAGACATGAACCTAGGGAGTGTAGCTCTGCAGCGTTCCCCTGCTCCCTCAACAGCAGGTGGTGTCTCACCCCGCCCAGGACCACGGCCTCTGACTCCTGCAGTAGTGGGACGCCCACGCCCTCGTCCTCTACCCCTAACCCTCGGGTTCAACATTTTCAAAATTAAAGTGTAAACTGTAAATTTTTTATGTGTTTTTTTGTGTTTTTGTTTTTTTAAGAAAACGTTGCAATCCTATTGCTATGGCTAGTTTCTAACCTACACTGACAGCACACAACAGGATTTTGTGCTGTGCCTGATGACTTTTAGTTTTGAAAAAAAAAAAAAGAAAAGAAAAAGCAGACTGTGCCTAATTCAATCAAACCCCTAATAAATTGTCCCACTTAGGTGTTTGAGGTGGATATGTGTGTCACTAAGAGCTAAACATAACGTTCGCAAGTCTCCCTGCAAATTACTCACAATATGGTACTAGCTGCACTACTAGTGCCAGCAAGCCCAGCCACAAGCAAACAAAAAAAAAAAATATAACTCTATTCTAGCCCTAACAAGGGCTGTTGGGTTCTTGTAGAATCACTCCTGCCTAACAGTAAGCTAATATAAGACCCTAATGCTATCCCTGCAGCAGCAGCTCTTTCCCTAACGGCATCCAGACAGTGAATGATGCGAGCAGCGCGGGCAGGGGCTAGTCTTTTCCAGGGTCACCTGATCGCAACCACTGCTATCGACGTGTAAGGGGAGTCTCCTGGCTTGTGATTGGCTCTGTTTCTGGCCGCCAAAAATCAAAACGGCGGGAGATGCCATTTTCTCGAGCTGGCGAAGTATTCGTCCGAGCAACGAGCAGTTACGAGTACGCTAATGCTCGAACGAGCATCAAGCTTGGACGAGTGTGTTCGCTCATCTCTAATAGTAACCTATTACAGTGTTCTGTTGTAATTCAAGAAATAACTTCTTATAAATCTCTGAAGCATCTTCTGTCTCTTCTTTCCCCTTCTGCTTTCTCGCTAATGCTTATTTTAGCACTTCACACAGAACCCTGCTTAGCTTATAAAGATTCAGTGTATTCCCTCCTCTCCTCCTTGACTTGTAACCCCTTGTAAATGTGTAACGCCCGCTCTGTGTGTAATAAACTAGAATCAGTTCATGACCTCTTTCTTTCTAAGTCCTTTCATCTGATGGCCATCACTGAAACGTGTATCCAGCAGGATGACTCTGCCTCCCATGCTGCTTTGTCTTATGTTGGCTTACACTGTTCTCACTGCTCCAGGCCTGAGAATAGGCAGGGAGGAGGGGTAGGCATACTCCTCTCTCCACAATGCACTTTCTAGGTTATTCCTCCTGTACCCTCTCTTTCTTTTTCACTCCGCACCCTCAGACTTTTCCGCCCAGTCTCACTTTATATGGCTGTAATTAACCGTCATCCTGGCTCACCCTATCGGTTCCATGACCACTTTTCCTCTTGGCTCCCTCACTTTCTATCCTCTGAGATTCCAACCATCATCATGGAAGATGATTAACACTATTACTCCTGTTTCCCCATCTGCCTTTCAGCTCTTAGCACTAACTAATTCTCTAGGTCTCTTACAACTCTCCAATTCCCCCACTCATAATGAGGGAAACATCCTAGATTTGGCCTTCTCCCAGCTTTCCTCAATATGTAATTTTACCAAATCTTCCTTTCCACTTTCAGACCACTGTCAGGATTAGTGGTAGTGGATCCTCTGTACCACCGTGGACGATGACGTGAGCTGACACCTGGGACCGGAGTGTAGTGGTAGCCATTTTCAGCAGAGCCTGCCATAAAGCAGGTTGGACTTGTTGCGGCATGGTACCACCAGGTAGTTCCAGAGGAGCGACTTTGTGTGCGGTGGCTGCCAAGGTGAAGTACTCAATCGTACGGCAAACTCGTGGTCAGGAACAGACAGGAGGTCAAGACAAGCAGCACAGGAGCAAGGTCAGGAACAGAATCGAGGTCACAGCGGAAAATCACAATAATTTCACAGGGCATCAGACAAGATTCTCTAAGGCTATAAAGCACAAAGATCCGGCAGGGAACACAGGAAGGGGCTGGGAATTTATCAGAATTGGCAGCTGGGCAGTGGCAATTATGGCCGCACTGGCCCTTTAAATCTCGGGAAGCCAGAGCCCTAGGAGGCGGGAGTGTACATGCCGGAGCCATCGCGGGATTGTGGAGAGGTAAGAGCAGTGGCAGAGGTCCGGGGGCACAGATAAGAGCACGGGTGCACCTGCAACCCGACTCGTGTATCGCAGGAGCACCAGTGACAGAACCCCCCCCCCCCTTTTAGGCCTCCCCCTCTCCGGCCTCCCCCTCTTCTTGGACTTGAGGAATTTCTGCAGAAGTCCATGATCCAGAATATTGTCTTTTAGCTCCAAGACCTCTCCTCTGGCCCGAACCCCTTCCAGTCAACCAGAAAGACCGACAAAGGAATCCACCTCAGGAGCTGAAGGTGGTACATGCCGGGAGAACCGGTTTAGGATGACAGGTTTCAGAAGGGAGACGTGAAAGGAAATGGGGATGTTCATGGTGGGAGGAAGGCGCAGCTTACAGGCCACAGGGTTGATGCGTTTCAGCACCTCAAATAGATCCAGATAGCGGGGACCAAGCTTGTAGCTGGGGATCTTCAGCCGGATATATCTAGAAGACAGCCACACCTTATCACCTGCAGAAAAGACTGGAGGAGACCTGTGTCTCTTGTTGACCTGGGTTTTGCAGGCAGGCGCCCGAAGTAGAGACTGCCGTGTTTGCACCCAGATTGACTTGAGATCTTGAACCAATTCCTCCATGACAGAAACATCAGAAGGCTTAGACAGAGGAAGAGGCGGGCATGGATTTGGCCAACAGTGGTACCGAGATATGGGAACAATAGATCTCTGCACCCCAGGGTACCCAGCGACATTAGAGTAATGTCCCCAAGTTAATAGTTAGTTAGAGCTGGCCGGACATAGGTCTTGCCAGGAGGAAGCTGCCGTAGGTCCACAGGAGCAGCAACAACTAGTCGTTCCTGAGGAACGATATGACGAGGAGCTGATTCTTCCCCGACAACATCAGAGGCAAGAAAGAGGGCTTTGACGTTCTTCTTGGCTGGACAGAAGTGAATCAGGAAGTTGAATTGAGAAAAGAAAAGGGACCAGCGAGCCTGACGAGGATTGAGACTCTGAGCAGTCTGGAGATACAGGAGATTCTTGTGGTCTGTGTAGATATAGGCCGAATGATGAGCTCCTTCCAGAAGATAATGTAATTCCTCCAAAGCTAGCTTTATGGCCAGAAATTCCCTATCACCAATGGAATAAGGTCTTATAGAAAAAGCCACAAGTGAGGGTTCGACCTTTGGGAACTTTCTGTGTGAAAACGGTTCCAGCACCAACGGATGAGGTGTCAACCTCCAGCTTGAATGGCTTCTCTGTATCAGGCCATGTGAGAACTGGGGCAGAGGCAAAGGCAGATTTCAGCTTAGTAAAAGCCTCTTCAGCCGTCGGAGGCCAGAGTCTAGGATTGGCTTTCTTCTTTGTCAGCGCCACAATAGGAGATTCAAGAGAGGAGATATGTGGAATAAATTTCCTGTAATAATTAGCAAAGCCCAGAAATCTCTTTATGGCAGGTTGTCCCACTGGGCAAGGCCATTGAAGTACGGCAGACAACTTGGCAGACAATCCGTTGTCCTTTGTCAGAAATAATGTATCCGAGGAACGGAAGACTACTCTGATGAAATTGCCATTTCTCGAGCTTGGCATATAAGCGATTGGCCCTTTGGCGCCTGAGAACTTGATGGACTTGGATCTGGTGAGACTGTAGGTCAGGAGAAAACATGTCGCCAAGTAGACAACAACACAAGTCTAGAGCAAGTCTCTGAAGATATCGTTGACAAATTCCTGCAACACTGCTGGAGCATTGCAGACTCTAAAGGGTTCCAGATACTCAACATTCCAGTCACGAGTATTGAAGGCGGTCTTCCATTCATCGGCTTTGTGGATGCGGATGAGGTTATATGTGCCCTGCAGATCTAGCTTGGTGAAAATCTCAAAAAGTTCAGTGATGAAAGGCAAAGGGTAGCGTTTTTTTACCGTGACTTAGGGAACCATCCTTCTTGGCCACAAAGAAGAATCCAGCACCGGCAGGGGAAGACAACTTGCGGATAAATCCTTTCTGCACATTAGGGTGCATTATCTCCTTGATGAAGGCCGACATAGCCGTAGTTTTGGGCACAGATAACGGGTATACCCAACCTTGTGGAGGAGATGTACCCGGCAGCAGCGGGAACATTCAGACAAGGAGAAGCTTTGCTCTCACCTAGGGACGCTTCGCCCAAAAACCCTAGATGCGGGTGTTTTCCCGGATGCTGTGGACAGACTGGACAAGACGTAAGAAAGTGCTGACTCGGTCCCAGCCTCCACCAAGTTAACCCAATGTGCCGTCAGCGACATATAGTGGCCCTGCCCAGCAGCACTCGTCCACGTGTCCGTGGTCAGGTGGACCTTGTCAGAAACGGCGTTGGTCAGGGCACAGATGATGTTGTCTGACACGTGCTGGTGCAGGGCTGGGACGGCACATCGGGAAAAGTAGTGGCGGCTGGGGACCGAATACCGAGGGGCGGCCGCCGCCATGAGGAATCAAACCCCTAATAAATTGTCCCACTTTGGTGTTTGAGGTGGATATGTGTGTCACTAAGAGCTAAACACAACGGTAGCAAGTCCCCCTGCAAATTCCTCACAATATGGTACTAGCTGCAAATAAAAAAAAAAAAGTAGAACGTTATTGTAGCCCTAAGAAGGGCTGTTGGGTTCTTGGAGAATCACTCCTGCCTAACAGTAAGCTAATAGAACACCCTAACGCTTTCCCTGACCAGCAGCAGCTCTCTCCCTAGCGGCATCCAGACACAGAATGATCCGAGCAGCGCAGGCAGGGGCTAGTCTATTCCAGGGTCACCTGATCTGGCCAGCCAACCACTGCTATCGACGTGTAAGGGTTACCACGTCATGCTGGGTGGAGTGCAGAGTTTCCTGGCTTGTGATTGGCTCTGTTTCTGGCCGCAAACAGCAAAAACGGCGGGGAGCTGCCATTTTCTCGAGCGGGCGAAGTATTTCCCGAGCAAACGGTCAGTTTTGAGCTAATGCTCGAACGAGCATCAAGCTCGGACGAGTATGTTCGCTCATCTCTATTCAAGACCCTTTTTGGGAGCAATTTTGGCACACAAATCGATGAGTTAAAAACTAGATAACCAAGTTGTATTTCACCTTTATGAATGTGGAGACAGTTGTAAGCCTTGTTGTATTCCAGTTCATTAACCCTTTGTGCCACAATCTAACATCTCAGTGTAAATAACTGCACAATGTCTTATGCCTTATGTATGCTCTAGACAAACAGAAGTAAAAGTCAAGGTAAAAAGCTTAAAGGAAACCTACCACTTGAAATGGTAGGTGTGAGCTGCAAATACCGAGCACCAGCTCAGGTTGAGCTGGTGCCGGAGCTTATTTTCGTTATTGTCCTAAACAGCTGTGTCGCAGTTTAAACACTTTTTAATCTTTATATCTGAAGCAGCTTTGGCGCACCAAGCGCGTGATACAGTGGTTTAGGACAATAACGAAAATAAGCTCCGGCTGGTGAATAAGCAGAGAATGAAGTGACCGTAATGTCATGGTCCCAGTATTAGATGCTTGTTGCTGACATACGTATGTACTTTTGATGATATTAGCTAAAGATGACATTAATGCAGATATGTAGTCAGGATAAGTTAAAGAACAATCTTAAAAAGGAAGTATATGATAGAGACATATGTCAGAGGGACAATAATAAGATTTATGCACCAGGAATAAATCTTCAGGGGAAAAGGAGGAGTGAAGTCAGGGATAAGTTTCAGTGCATAACCATGATTCTAAATTTACAATACAATAGTTACAATAAACAGGAAACTCTTTTTGGTCTTTTCCAGTCAGATCCCCAGGTTGCCTGGACCAGTCACTCATTGAAAACAGGTGCACTGAGTAAAATGTCTGGCACAGAATGGTGGTGAGAACACTGATGAGCAAAGCCAGATATCCAGGTGTCAAAAGTAGAATAGCAGTAAGAGCTAAAAAGATATGGCTGGGAGGAAACTGAAAATAAAAAAAGTCCATATCAGAAAGACCAACAAGGAGGGTTTACAGAAGCAATAAATATTAAGGGAAAGCTTGGTAACCGAGGTTGTGAAAGCTTTGTAACCGAAGTGTAACTCAAGTCCACTTCCGTATAGGTTGTATGTTGTAACATGTTGTCTCATAAAACCACACTACCCACCCTAGTAATCCAAATATGGATAGGAGAAGGCTGCAAACAGAGGTCATAAAACACTGAACTGTGTTGAAATAATCTTGGCAATGGAATGGTATTTGGTGTCAGACAAGGTGGTTTGATTATCTGGGAATTTGCTGGGTATGTTGGAATTTCCACACACAGTTTTTCTTGCGCATCAGCCCACTTATAGACATGAAATGAAGATAACCTCTATACGGAAATGAAGAATATTGTATCTTTTTAGGAACGAGGCAATATGTATATGATAAGGAGTATCATTTCCTTCTGTGGCACTGTTGGATTGTGGTAATACACAGGGATGAATGCTATTTTACAAAACATTTTTCCACAAGATAATTTCTTCTGCTGCTAAGTTCTTTTCACAAGTTATAGCACAGAATATAAATCCATATTGCTTGTTGCACAGGTTCTTTAGACTTTAAGATTTCACTTTGTTAGATCCTAGCTATACTTCAAATGCTCCATCATATCACTCGCTCTTTGGTGCCAAGAGAGTTTTTTTAAAGGTAAGATGTTTTACTCGATCTTCACAGTGAGAATGATATGCAGGGAGGGAAGGCATGAGCAGACACAATCTTACTAGTTAGAAGCCAATGACCTAGTTTGCTGACATTGATAAATCTGCTGAGCGTATTCTTACTTTTAAAAGTTCATCTTTAGGACTGCTGCAGAATTCAGCTGATCATTATGTAATCTAAAATCTCATGATTATGCAGTTCAGTTAACCAAAACCAAGCTGTTTTAAACGCTAGTCAGCTTCCACTTGAGAGAACTGTTGCTATGAAAGCATTAAATTATTCATATAAAAGAGGTAAGCAGAACATCTCCTGGCCTCCAAGACATCTCTCTTTTTCAGTGTTTTTATGTCATCTTTGAAATAAATACAGCTTTTCTGATCTTATACTATTTGTTGCAAATGTTGTTTCTAAACAGTTCCGCAACAGAAGGGATTTCATGCTGACTATGGAATTTTCTTTCTATAAGTTTTTTTTATGCTAAAAGAAAAAGTTGAATGTTCACTTAAAATGTTTGGCAGGTCGAAGGGTTGTAATTCGCTGAAGAAAATATATAGTTTTATGTAATAACACTAACATGAGGGAAGACAGAAACAAATAACAGTGTTTAAGTCACAGAGAACAAACAGTAATTTATACGGTTGTTATATGTCAGAATTTCAGCACCAGCTGCTACACTTTGATTTAAGCCTAGCAAAAGAAGTTCATAAAACAACCCCAGATGTGTGTCATCCAATCTCAAAAGGTAAAATATGGTTTCTGCTTTATCACTGTTAAGCAGTCATGGCAAGAAAGTAAAGAATGGACCAAATTTTGTGTAGGAGAAAAAAATGCATATTTGAGTACTAATATTGTTAATAGTATTGTAGATTTGTTGATTTCAGATGAAGCACCTAAACTTAGAGCATATACTATACCTGTGTATAGTATAGTACATGCATGAGGAGTAACATTGGGGGTCGCTTATTATTATCCCAAGAACTATGTGCTGTAATAGGGCCTGTTTTTTTTTAGCACCGCCAGTGTCTCAAAGTGTCTGAAATGACTCCACATTCATGAAGGAGATATAGAACTTGTGTGACACAAATTGACCCACAAAGTTAAAATATAGAGAATGTAACTCAATATTGGTCAAGGCAAATAATGAAAAATGTTCACATCTTTATCCAAGGTTCCATTAGGAGCATCCATTGCGGATTCCATTAAAAACCATGGAAGAAAAATTCCTCTGTCATCTGGTAAAATAACACACCAAAAGAAGCCAAATGTACCCCTCAGTCAATGTGATCTTTAGGGCGCTGTTGGTGATCCTTTTTTTACATATTAGCAGCAGCAATGTAAACATAGCCATAAACTATTCTTGGATGCACGTCCAAACCCCTTTTCCACAGCAAAAACCTTCAGTTTAGTGAAACAAAACAATTCAGCTGTCTGCAAAACGTACAGATGCAGAACTGGTTAACATGACTCGCTTAGCCCAGGGGAGTAACAAGGGGTGCAGCGGGTGCGATCTAACTGGGCCAAATGGGCTTAGGGAGCCCATAAGGTGTCACTTTCCCATATGAGAAGACTAGTACTATAAACCATACATTATAGTTAGGGCCTGGCACAGATTTTGCACTAGAGCAAATCAGCTTTAAGTTACACCACTTGCTTAACCCATTAGATGTGATAAAACAGTCTGTAGTGTTAGCAAATACAGAGAAATCGCCAGTTTTCTGTGATAACCGAATGAGTTAACTCACTTTAAATCCGGTTAACCAGTGCTACATCTGTAGTCTCATTCATGTGGTGCCACGATTCAAACCCCTTCAATCTGATATTGATGACCCATCCTGTTAACAACCCTTTTAACAACACAATTAATTTACTCATACAAATTCTTTAACCTACTTTCTCCTTCACCCTCAGCTGGGAATAGTGCCAGTCATGGTTCTGGACATTGCCTTACTAATGAATGGTGTTGGTCAGTCAACCTGCAGCTTAAGAGTCTGTTTCATTTAGCCATTTGCTAGTAGTTTAATGGGAGCTGAGTTCCTTTATAGGAATAATTTACTTCTCAACAGGAAGCAAAAGCTTGATGCTTGTTGGAAATGATTTATTTCTGCAAAGCCGACCATATGCTTAAATGTCACAGGAACAGCTTTCAGCTTTCTCGCCACTGTACTCCCAAATCACCTGCTAGAATTAATGGGAAAACCTGTGGAGTCTATGAAGACAGGCCTCAATCATGCAGTAATGATACAACTTTTCTCCTCTATATAAACACGATTGAAACACGCCTTAAACCACAACACGTTTTTTTAAACGTTGCAGACAACCAGGTTATTTGCTCTGCTTCTCCCTTGTTAAAATGTGCATGTTAAAAAATGGAAAAGAACAAAGCCCCTGTCACAATCAATGGAGTAAATAAATATATGAGCTGTGTATCCAGATAGCAGTCTGCAGTTGTGCTATCCTGGAAGAGACCAGCAGATGATGCTGCTGTCACATCAATATTATATATATATTTTTACCTATTTTTGTTCTTTCTCTAATCTGAATAGATAAGGATTTTGCATCTGAAATAAACAATGAAGGAAATCACAGACACCCTAGTTTAGCAACCACTGCCTATGAGTCATGTTGTGGAATATATAACACTATAGGTGCTCTCCACGTTAAAACATATTTATTGGGAAATATTTAAAAAATCCCATTGTTTTTTTAATTTATGTTTTGTACATTTAATCTACTCTGTTAAGTAGACTGATTGAGTTATATGCATACATGCAAGAAACTTGAATAAAGATACTATAATATACTATCCAGTCCTTCTGAAAGAGGTACACATCCGATCTTCTGGGACTTATTTGTCAATGTCTTATGAGCTGACAGCTACAGACAAAGCAATGTCCAGATCACCGATAATAAGTGCATTACAGAGTGACCAGCAATGGTCCCTTAATGCAATATTGTCAGATATGACCGAATGTAACTTCTTGGAGGCAGATAGAAAAATGAACACTTGATTTCAAGCCCTGCCAAAGATAAGGATTAAGTCTTGAGCCATGCAGCTCTCTATCATATAAATAATCCATGTTGTGCATGTATACCTTTGTGAAATTGATTTAAAAAAAAGAAAAAATTTTAGAAAAAAACATTATTAAACTATTGAGAAGGTAAAAATTATCCATTTTTTAAAATAAAATATCAACTAGAGCATTACTTCAACCAGCACCAACAAATCTTTCAAATGTTCATAATACAGTAATGGTGAGAAGTACCACTATTTCTAGGGCTACGCTCCTGAGTTTTTGTGTACCCCACAGGTACAGGTCACAGGACTCGTTATAGCCTGATATAGGTGAGACTCCGGGCCAGAAGCAGTAAGTGAGGCTCCACCTGGAAATCTAAATGCTGGCCTGTGTTCATATAGCAAAGGTAACTCAGTGCCACCACATATCCTATTGGCCAAGAGCGGGTGCCTGACAGCAAGGTACTTGCATAGTTAGGGACTGATACTGTATTAGCCACTGCCCAGCCGAGCAGGGTTTGTTTTTTTTTACGCCTATGCTAAGGATGAATTTTTATTGTGCCATTTAACCCGTTCACGACCCGTGACGTAATAGCACGTCACGGTTCGCCCGCGGGTGCATGGAGAGGGCTCACGCACTGAGCCCTCTCCATAGCCGGTAAGTCTTTGCTGCATGTTGCAGCAAAGGCTTACCGGTAACACCCGCGATCGGTGCTAGCACCGATCGCGGGTGTTTTCACCTCGATCGCCGCCGGCAATGCTGCCGGCGGCTTCAAAGGGATGGCGGCGCGTGGGATCCTTTTCGAGGATTGCCGCTCCCCGTGACGTCATCAGGGAGCGTCGATCCGTCGCCATGGTAACCTCGGGTCTCACGAAGACCCGAGGCTACTTCGGGTTAACCCATGCATTACAATGTGCTATCAGCACATTGTAATGTATGAGTAGTAAAATCCCCATATACTGCCATACTGTAGTATGGCAGTATATGATAGGATCGTGCAGACACCCTAGGGTTAAAGTACCATAGGGAGTCTGAAAAGTACTAAAAATAAAAATAAAAAAAAGTTAAAAAAAAAAAAATTATAATAAAAAACCCTAAAAACTCAAATCACCCCCCTTTCCCTAGAACTGATATAAATATAAATAAACAGTAAAAATCATAAACACATTAGGTATCACCGCGTCCGAAAATGCCCGATCTATCAAAATATGATAACAGTTTTTCACTGCGTTTAATCCCGTAACGGAAAATCGCGCCCAAAGTCGAAAATTTTGTCATTTAAAAAAATTTAAAAATTCTATAAAAAGTGATCACAAGGTCGAACAGTCCTAAAATTGATAACATTTTAAACGTCATCAAAATCCGCAAAAAACGACACCACCCACAGCTCAGTACACCAAAGTATAAAAAAGTTATTAGCACCAGAAGATGGCAAAATCCCCCAAAAAATTTTTGTACAGGAGGTTTTAATTTTTTTAAATGTATGAAAACATTATAAAACCTATACAAATTTGGTATCCCCGTAATCGCACAGACCCAAAGAATAAAGTAGATATGTCATTTGGGGCGCACAGTGAAATCCGTAAGATCCAAGCCCACAAGAAGAAAGCACAAATGCATTTTTTTACCAATTTCACTGCATTTGGAATTTTTTTCCCGCTTTCTAGTACACGGCATGGAATATTCAATACCATCTCTATGAAGTGCAATTTGTTACGCAGAAAATAAGCCATCACACAGCTCTGTACATGGAAAAATAAAAAAGTTATGGATTTTTGATCATGGGGAGTAAAAAATGAAAATGAAAAAACAAAAAAGGGCCAGGTCCTGAAAGGGTTAAATTGTGAGAATGAAACAATTGATTTGGGCTTTAAATCTGTGTGTGTCCCCGCTTACTACACTATTACCGAGCATCTGCTAGAGGGTTTCCCACAAAACATACATACAGGCCCACATTTATTAAAGTGTTTGCACCAGTTTTCTGTCTGACCTCCTACTATAAAGAAAGTGCAATAAAAGTGTCTGCTCCTGTTTTGTGTCGCGACTGCACAATGTCTGACAAGACAGAAAAAATGTTCCCCAAAAGGGGCATCTTATTGCTTAGTCAGACCGTGCACCACGATTGTGTCCGACTGCGCCACAATTCTGCAGCAAGCACAAAGTGCACCAAAAAAAATTTGGTGCATTCTGCCGAAGCAGTTCAAGGTGCACCAGATTCCTGAATCAGGCACAACCTGCACACTTCACAGGCAATATTCACATAGTGTAGTTTGCGCTGTTTTTGATAGATGTGAACCACAATATCCAAAATATCAATATCCAAAATACCATACAATACGATTGTATTTTATTGATCCCCAGGGATCAATAAACACACAGTTGGGGATAAACTTTAATGTTACAATAACAAACATACACTAGGAGAGGCACATCATTCCCATATGTTGTTTGTTTCTTGGTGGCTAGTTCCTTAATTGTATACAAAAAAAATGTATATAGTAACATGATTACATAGTTACAAGACAATACAATTTAAAATACCGACATGAGGCCGGTGACACTTGTGACGTTTTTGTTACTTTGTTAAATTATGTTTTTGCATACTTGAAAAAAGCATCATATTTGCATATTGGCTTTTTCAATGGGTTATTGGTCAAAGTGTCTTAACTTAGCGTTTTTTTGTCTGCGTTTTTAATGTGCATTTTCATTGTGTTTTCAAAGCGGTTGTGTTTTTGAAAACCCATGCATTTGTGGAGTGCGTTTAGAAGCGAATGTGATTACATGCACAAACAGCATGTAGAAGAAGATCACTGCTTTTTTTTTTTTTTTACAAATTTCAAGAAACACAGCTGAATGCAATTACCGCACATCAAGCACTGTGTTTTTAAAAATGCAAAAGCAAGCAAACATTTGAAAAACACATTCACTTTTACGAGCTAAATGAGGGCCTGGTCTCTGTCTTCTCTGGGTAATAATTTAGTGGTAGTATAGGATTCTTGCATTCTTTGTTTGCTTAGCATAATATTCTGCTAGGTATAATAATATTCTGAGAATTGGTAAACTGCAGTTATACATTGCAGTTAGACAGGGCTTAAGACAGGTAAGAGGGCAGAGAAAAATAAACAATTATGATTGTCTAAAAATGTTTTCCATTTTCTCTCAGTTTGCTATGGTGTTTTTACTTGCCTACCGTCCATCTATTCCACCAGTACCAACTATCCATATCAACGCCTCCCTTCTTCACTCACCTTTCTTTACCAGTCACACACTTTATACGTTATGTAACCAGACTCACTTAACACAGTCTTCTGCTGTGAAGCAATAAATAACTTCTTATAAATCTCTAAAGCATCTTTTGTCTCTTCTCTTCCTCCTTCTGCTTGTTGCAGGGGACATCTCTCCTAACCCAGGCCCACCTTCTGCTTATTTTAACACTTCACACAGAAACCTTGCTAACCTCATATAGATTCAGTGTATCCCCTCTTCTCCTCCTCCACACGTAACTCCTTTTAAATGTGCCCTAAATGTGTGTAATAAACTAGAATCTGTTCATGACCTCTTTCTAAGTCTTTTGACATGCTGGCCATCACAGAAACATGGATCCAGCAGGAATTTCAGAGTGTTAAACCTGGCAACTAAAAAGAACTCTGCAGTGCACCACTTTTACACCACAGCACCGTTATAGTTGCATATGTACCCCCAATATAGTAGCCCATGCATGTTTTCACAGCCTGTGCGATTGAGCAACCCAAGCGCCACTCCCGTTGCTTAGGCAACAGCACCATGCTCAGGGAGATCAAGACCCTGCACTGCTTCTATCAGGGCTCTGCCACAGAGAAGCACATGATTTGTTTTTGCTGTTCTGTGAATGTGCAGGGCTAGGTCTAGTGATAGCCTATATATATGTTGTGGGGGTATGTGCTATAAGTCCCTGGCCTGCATCACACCCAACAACGGAGTTTCTATCAGGGCTCTGCCACAGAGAAGCACATGATTTGTTTTTGCTGTTCTGTGAATGTGCAGGGCTAGGTCTAGTGATAGCCTATATATATGTTGTGGGGGTACTATAAGTCCTGGCCTGCATCACACCCAACAACGGAGTTCTATCAGCGCTCTGCCACAGAGAAGCACATGATTTGTTTTTGCTGTTCTGTGAATGTGCAGGGCTAGGTCTAGTGATAGCCTATATATATGTTGTGGGGGTATGTTATATAAGTCCCTGGCCTGCATCACACCCAACCCGCCCTGGCACCAGCAACCTGCATCACCATTGAGGTCCATCAGCGCCCACATCCACATAGCCTGCTTACACACAGTGGTTGTGTGTGTGTCTCGTCCTCTTCATGTAGGGAAAATACCTCTTCAGAACCAGTGGATGTTGCAGGCATCACAGTGCAGGTCAGGTCCAGCCACAAGTCCTGGCTGAGCATTTAGCCCCCTGGAACTGAGCACAGGTCCAGATGGAAGGCTGCAGTGGGTGAGTGCAGCTAAGAAAGTACAGGGGAAGTAAGGGCAAAAAATAGGGTGATAAACAGGGAGATATGGGGGAAAGGGACAAAGCAAAAGTACAGTCAGCCGACTACCATGGCGCCATCTTCATTGTGGCTATTTGAATAGTGCCAACTGTTAATCTTTCATAGATAAAGTGTTCCCACAATTTATAAATGTCAATCATTATTCCCATAATTCATATAAATCTATACAATATATCCCTATGGACTTATATACAGTTGACTGGAGATGGGCGAATTTTAAAAAAATTAGTTTCGCCAAGTTTGGTAAATTTTCTGGCAAAATTAGTTTCATGGTGAATCACGTTAAAAAACAGGAATTTCCTGGCTGCAGAGAGCCTGTAGGGTGTTGTAGACCATTGTTCCATGCTCAAATATGCATAGTGAACATGGTTTGGTCTTCAAACAATGCTGTGTTTTAGTATGACACGCACATGACAGCTGCCACTCTTAGAATCTCTTCACTCTTCAGTTCCATGGGTGTTTACAGGGGCCAATTTGACCAAATAAGTGAAGCGGGAACTCAGCCTGACAAGGTAATGTCTTTGCCAGCTAAAAAGGACTGAGCTGAGAGTCAAAATCCCACTATAACATCAAGGAGTGCACTATTTGGACTTTAGCAACAAAAAAGAATTGAAATTTGGGGAATACAGAACCCCAAAAACTGACACCCTGGACTTTGAGCAAAAATCACTCCATCAACTATGTTGATTTGACACGGATTTATTGATATCAACTTTAGAAACAAAAAAAAAAAAATGAAATTTGGGGAATACAGAATCCCAAAAAACTGACACCCTGGACTGGAGAAAAAAATCAATACTCCAACTATGTGGATTTGACACAGATTTATTGATATCTACTTTAGCAACAAAAAATAATTGAAATTTGGGGTATAGTTTCCCCAAAACTCAAGCAGCTAGACGCTAGAGACAGCACATGCAGTGTGAAATGACGTCCCAGAGTTCTCTGTCCCATGTAACATGTTGTGCTCGTAGCCATTTTGCTAATTAAGGGGAAGAAAAAAAATTTGTTTCCACGAATCACCGTAAACTTTGGATTCGTGCAAAACCGAAGTTTTTATGAAATTCTAAACGAATTTCACTTCGTTAGAATCAATTCGCCCATCTCTAACAGTTGACCCTTTGTAAAATGATGGAAAAGACGCTCTTGCAATTAATAGTATTCATACTTTACAAAGTTATTCAGAAATCAAACAAACTCCCCCCCAAATAAAAGACAGTTGCAAATTTCCAGACTAAACATAAATTACACTAATTAACGGCGAGTAGCCCCTTTAAATTTGCCCTAAGCCATCTTCAGAATGTCAGCCAGTTTGTAAATTTCACTTTCTACCACATATACAAAAACGGCTGTTGAAAAAACAAACAGAATTTTATCAAAAGTGTCTGAGAGCATGGAACCCCAGATTTTATGTGGAACAAATCTGAACTGCCAATTGATTGTAGATAATCTATAGCTGTTTCAATTCCTTAGTTCTAATCATAATGAAACACGAAAGAAAGATGAGGGCGGCACTGTGAAGTGGATTCAAGTCCAGGTGGGTGCAAGCTCTTTGGGCCTGACTCAAGGCACCAGAGGTATCCAGAGGAAGTATGTTTTTGTTTTTGCCACTGGTGCTTGAATAAATACTTCTTAACACGGAGTGCTGCTCTCCTGCTACTTCCTTTAGTTCTAATCATGGTATATTTCATCCTTTTGCAAAAGAAACAACTTGAAGTCTTTGGTGATACTGTAAGTATGAATAATGCCCTTTATATTTTCATGTAGAAAAACTATGCATTCATCTTTGCAGATGCCACAAATCCGGTTAAGTTTTTGGAAGACTAGCATGAACTGCATGTTTGCATTCTGCACAAAGTAAATGTTGTATTTAGTTAATTTTGGTAGCTACACAAGTACCATCACTTTCTTCTGCTTCAGGAACTAAAGGGTCAATGTGATTTCATGTTTCAGGTCATTGCAATTTAGGCAAGTCAAAGTGTTCCATATTTGCACAGTTGAATTCAACTGTTTTGTGCTTTAAGTGTGAGACAGTCTAAAATATTAAAAGTATTTCAGTATTGGGAATGATGAAGCAACCACAAATGCTTTGTTTTCAAGGATCCATGATTTTGGTGGCTTATATATTTTTCTCAGTGTCTTGACATATTTTCTTGACATCTCATATTTCTTGGCCTCCCTGGTCTATCTGAGGTCCTCTGACCTATGTCTTGCAACTGCAATGAGCAAAGGGATGGCAGGTCACACATAGATCTCTCTATTCAGTTCTTTGAAAATTTACTGGCAGTAAAGTCCTATAGGAGGGAATGGTAGGAGCCACAAATGCACATCCTTCTCTCCTCATGCAATACAGGTGTTGGTCCCAATTCTCATGATTGTAATAAAGTTTTCACACTGATACTAAACTCACTGATTCAAATATATAGATATACCATCTGTAGCCCCGGCATTGCCCGGCATAGTAAATAACTGCTCCTAGCTAAAACAAAATAGAATGGGTTAACAAAAAATGTTTCAAATATTTTATATCTTTATTTCTATCTATCTATCTATCTTTATATCTCAATTCCCTAGTGATGTTAACGAAATCAAGATCATTTTTAACCCTTTACTTCACAATTTTACTCTGTTTTATTGCTGTTTTAGCTCCTATCACTCTCTCTAAACAGACACATTATAGTCCATCTAGTTCTGTGAGCTGACAATGCGGTTAGATTATTAGGGTACATGGTTTATATACACTTTCATTTACATTCTGAACATTAGAATCTAACACATAGAGAGAGAGATGAGACAGATCAGAGATGATGAGATCCATGAGATGGCTACTACACAGAGGCATGAACGAGAGAGGCTGACAGAGAGCAGCTGACAGACAGAGGCTGGCAGACTTTTACCATGTCAGCTCTGCTACATATCTGTTCTCACAGATATGTGTCTGTCTCCCCCTTCCCCAATATAACTACCATATTTTTTGGACTATAATACACACTTTTTAGCAAGAAAAAAATCTTGCTAAAAAGTGCCTGCATCTTATAGACTGAAGGTCAGGAGGATCCAGTACTGCCAGTCCCTCCTGACAGCTGTAATGGAGATCAGGGGAAGCCCTGATATAGAGCTACACCTGATCTCCCAGAGAGGAGAGGCTCCATACTGCTCTCCCCCTCTGCCTACAGGTACAGGACCTGCGGTGATGTCAGAATCATGTAACTGAACACATGCTTCTTACATCACCACAGGATCTGATACTGGGAGAATGGGGACATGCTGGGCTGGGACAGGGTAAGAAGAAGGGGAAGTGTGTGTGTTTGTGTGTGTGAGGGGGGTGGGTTCTGTGTGTATAGCTGAGCTATGTGTGTATCTGTATGAATGATGCAGAGCTGTGTGTGTATCTGTATGAATAATGCTGAGCTGTGTGTGTATCTGTATGAATGACGAAGAGCTGTGTGTGTAACTGCATGAATGTTGCAGCACTGTGTGTGTAACTGTATGGATAATGCAGATCTGTGTGTGTATGTGTATGAATGATGTAGATCTTTGTGTGTAACTATGAATGATGCAGAGCTGTGTGTGTATCTGTATGAATGATGCAGAGCTGTGTGTGTATCTGAATGAATGATGTAGAGCTGTGTGTGTATCTGTATGAATGATGCTGAGCTGTGTGCGTATCTGTATGAATGACACTGAGCTCTGTGTAAATGTACAGATGATGCAGAGCTGTGTGTATAAATGTATAGATGTAGCAGAGCTGTGTGTATAAATGTATGGATGTAGCAGAGCTTTGTGTGTATATGTATAGATGTAGCAGAACTGTGTATGTATCTGTATGGATGATGCACAGCTGTGTGTGCTGTGCTTTAGTGCGACCAACAGGGATATTTTAATTGGTGTAAAATATATTTTCCCTTTTTTTGGAAGCCTAAATCTGGGGTGCGTCCTATAGTAAGAAGCGTCTTATAGTCCAAAAAATATGGCAATCTGCCTGTAGTTTGTAGTTTGATCTTCTCTTTCCTCACAATGTCTTTCCTGGCATGAAGTGAGTGCCTATGAGCTCTATCCTGGACTTCAGAGGGTGGGGCTAGAGGCACAGAGACAGAAATCTCAGCTGCACGGCCTCACACAGAAATACAAGATGGCGTCTCGACACAGGGTCATGTCTAGGGGCAACTGAAATTGTGTACACCAGGACTGATAGAGACAAGTTTAACTTATATCTGTAAAATTCAGTATTTTTGTTCATAACTAGAGAGCACTAAAATGCTCGGGTGCTCGTTATTCGAGACAAACTTTTCCCGATGCACAGGGCACCAAGGGGACCAAGGGTCTGCACAGGGAAGCTTGGCCAAACACCTGGAAACCTCAGAAAATGATGGAAACACCACAGAAATGTACAGGAAACAGCAGGGGCAGCATGCATGGATGCCTCTGTTGCTGCTTAATCGTACCATTATGCCAAAATTATGGGCAACAGCATGGCATTGCTAGAGAGTGTCATGGCGACATACCCTAAATGGACTCAGGCTTCAAACCAATTTAAAAAATTCCTTTTGGGGAGGATAACGTGTAGCACTGTATGTATCAGTATTTTGCCTGGTTAAGGCGACAGAGAGGAACCATAGGAGGTGAGCAAGAAGCGCTGAAATGATTTCCTATGTGAACAAAAGGTTGACAGTATATTTAGTCGATAACACAGCATGGTGGCAACATAGTGACCAAGTTCCATAACGTATCTGGTGAAAAACCCGAAAAATGAGCCTGACACAGCTCGTGTGATAAGGGGACGACATGTGGAGGCAGCCATGGAGACGACTTCCATGATTAAGAGCGACAGTATGGGGCATCCATATTGCGCTGCTATGATTGAAACTTCAGGTCTCAGCATGGCGGCGACAGATGCGCCGAGTTCCATCATGTATCTGGTGAAACAGCTGAAAATTCTGCCTGACACAGCTCGTTTGATAAGGGGATGATGTGCTGTATTTCCTCTCGCGCTCCAGTGCCTGGGGTATAGACAGTTGAAAGTTGTGCATGGAGACATTGGTGGATGCTGTGGAGGATCGTGGAGGCGAAATGGACAGGAAACAGCAGGGGCAGTGTGCATGGATGCCTCTGAGGCTGCCTAATCTTGGGATGGAGCTGGCTGTCCGCTGCCAGGCGAGCTTTCTCCTGTCCAAGCCCCTGCCTCTCGGCTCCTCCCCACCCAAAATGGGCCTGGGGGCCAGAAGCGTTTACTTTGAAAAAATTATAATTTTCAAAGCAGACGGGGTCGTTTGAATATTTCAACTAGGAATAATGGAATAGCATAGCGGTTCTATTTTTTATTTTTTTCGGACATGGTTCCATGATTAAGAGCGAGAGTATGGGGCATCCATATTGCGCAGCTATGATTGAAACTTCAGGTCTCCAGCATGGTGGCGACAGATGGGACAAGTTCCATTATGTATCTGGTGAAACACCCGAAAATTCTGGCTGACACAGCTCGTTGCTAAGGGGACGATGTGCTGTGTTTCCTCTTGCGCTCCAGCGTCTGGGGTATAGACAGTTGAACGCTGCGCATGGAGATATTGGTGGATGCTGTGGAGGATTGTGGAGGCGAAATGGACAGGAAACAGCAGGGGCAGCTTGCATCTGAGGCTGCCTAATCTTGGGATGGAGCTGGCGGTCCGCTGCCAGGCGAGCTTCCGCCTGTCCATGCCCCTGTCTCCCGGCTTCTCCCCACCCAAAATGGTCCTGGGGGCCGGAAGCGTTTAATTTGAAAAAATTATAATTTTCAAAGCAGGCGGGGGCTACAAACAGCACTTCTAAGAACCTTTTGTATAAGATCAAGTGTAGTACTGTTCTTATAAGTAATTGGCCTGGTTATGGCGGGGGGGGGGAACGAAAACAGATCTACAAGAAGCGCTGAAATAATATCGGTCAATGATAAAAGATTGGCGGTATATTTTGTGGATAACACAGCATGGTGGCGACAAAGTTAACAAATTTGATGTGGAAGCCGTTAAAACAACCCAAAATTCTGCCTGACACAGCTCGTTTGCTAAGGGGATGATGTATGGAGGCAGCTATATGGACGACTTTTGGAGGCAGCTATGGAGATGATGTGTGGAGGTAGCAATGGAGACAACGTGTGGGGGCAGCTATAAAGACGACTTGTGGCGGCTGCTATGGAGACAATTAAATTTGGATAGTGCCTATATGTAGCAGTCCTGAAAAGTTTTCAAACCAGAGGAGCAGGTAGGTGGTCCTCCAGAAAAATTAAATAGATTGAGTGCCTGTATGTGGCAGTCCAAAAAAGTTTTCAAACCAGAGGACCGGGTAGGTGGCCCTCCAGAAAAATTAAATACATAGAGTACTATAGCTAGAGCCAGTTGGCCCTGGCAAAAAATAGCCGTTTCCTCTGCTTTAGTGTACAAAGAGGAGGAGAAGGAGGAAAATGAGGCGGAGGAGTGCATACATTATTCAGGTTGAGCTTCTTTCACCTGGTGGAGAATGGAAATCCTGAGAAATCTAGGCTTTATTCATCTTGATAAGCGTCACCCTGTCAGACGTGTACGCTTATCGGTGATGATGCCACCAGCTGCACTGAAAACCCGCTCAGACAACACGCTAGCGGCAGGGCAGGCAAGAACCTCCAAGGCGTACAGCGCCAGTTCGTGCCACATGTCCAGCTTTGAAACCCAGTAGTTGTTGGGAGCTGTGTGATCATTAAGGATGATGGTATGGTCAGCTACGTACTCCCTCACCATCTTTCTGTAAAGATCAGCCCTACTCTGCCGAGACTGGGGACAGGTGACAGTGTCTTGCTGGGGTGACATAAAACTGGCAAAGGCCTTGTAAAGCGTACCCCTGCCAGTGCTGGACAAGCTGCCTGCTCGCCTACTCTCCCTCGCTACTTGTCCCACAGAAGTACGCCCTCTGCCGCTGTTAGAAGGGAAATACTGTTTCAGCTTGTGCACCAGGGCCTGCTGGTATTCATGCATTCTCACACTCCTTTCCTCTCCAGGGATGAGAGTGGAAAGATTTTGCATGTACCATGGGTCCAGGAGAGGGAATACCCAGTAATCGGTGCTGCAATACATTCTTTAAACGCAAGGGTCACGGGATAGGCAGTCTAGCATGAAATCTGCCATATGTGCCAGAGTCCCAACGCGCAAGAATTCACTCCCCTCACTGGCCTGACTGTCCATTTCCTCCTCCTCCAACTCCTCCAACTCCTCTTCTTCTGCCCATACACGCTGAACAGTGAAGGACTGAACAATGCTCCCCTCTTCTGTCTCCCCAACATTCTCCTCCTGAGGGTGCTTTGGCTATCAACAAGGGAATCTTCTTCCCCCGTCTCTTGTGACGAGCGCAAAGCTTCCGACTTCATGCTGACCAGAGAGTTTTTCAACAGGCCAAGCAGTGGGATGATGAGGCTGATGATGGCGGCATCACCACTGACTATCTTTGTTGACTTCTCAAAGTTACTCAGCACCTGACAGATATCAGACATCCACGTCCACTCCTCATTGTAGACTTGAGGAAGCTGACTGACCTGACTACCAGTTCTGTTGGAAGTTGACATCTGGCAGTCTAGAATCACTCTGCGCTGCTGGTAAACTCTCGATAAAATGGTCAATGTTGCATTCCACCTCGTGGGCACGTCGCACAACAGTCGGTGAGCGGGCAGTTGGAGGCGGCGCTGCGCTGCCCTGAGAGTGGCAGCATCTGTGCTGGACTTCCTGTGCTGGCACTGCTGCTGTGTCTAGAGCTACCGACTGATGGCGCCATGCCCACGGATGGTAATACGGAGGAGGAGGTGGAGGAGGGGTGGGAGGAGGCATAGTAGGCCTGAGAGACCTGGACCGAGGTAGGCCCCGCAATCCTCGGCGTCGGCAGTATATGACCAGCCCCCGGGTCAGACTCGTTCCCAGCCTCCACCAAGTTAACCCAATGTGCCATCAGCGATATATAGTGGCCCTGCCCGGCAGCACTCGTCCACGTGTCCGTGGTCAGGTGGACCTTGTCAGAAACGGCGTTGGTCAGGGAACGGATGATGTTGTCTGCCACGTGCTGGTGCAGGGCTGGGACAGCACATCGGGAAAAGTAGTGGCGGCTGTGGATCGAATACCGAGGGGCAGCCGCCGCCATGAGGTTGCGAAAGGCCTCGGTCTCTACCAGCCTATAGGGCAGCATCTCCAAGCTGAGTAATTTGGAGATGTGGACGTTGAGGGCTTGGGCGTGTGGGTGGGTTGCACTGTATTTCCTCTTGCGCTCCAGTGTCTGGGGTAAAAACAGCTGAACGCTGCGCATGGAGACATTGTTGGATGCTGTGGAGGATCGTGGAGGCGAAGGTGTGTTTTTCGCACGGGAAGTGTTTGGGCCGGGGTCCTGGGCAGTGGGCTGACTAGCAGAGGCAGCAGATGACACAGGGGAAGGAGCAGTGGTGTGCCCGGCCGGAGGTGAACTGCCTTGGTTCCATTGAGTGGGGTGTTTAGCATTCATATGCCTGCACATACTGGTGGTTAAGCTGGTAGTGCTGTAACCCCTGCTGATCCTGGTGTGGCACAGGTTGCACACAACATTCCGCCTCTCCGTCTGGCCCCACCACTGCCTCTTCCAACCTGTTCTCGTTGAGGACTCTCCTCCGTCTTAGGCTGTTCACCCAGCCTATCAACCCAGCTTGGGTCTGTCACCTCATTATCCTCCGATCCCTCAGTCTGCTCCCCCCTTCGACTTCCTGCCCTGACAACAACTTCACCACTGTCTGACAACTGTGTCTCCTCATCGTCCGACACCTCTTTACACACTTCTTCCACTACGTCAACAATGTCATCATCACCCACAGACTCTGACCGATGGAAAACCTGGGCATCGGAAAGAGCTCAGCAGCAACCGGACAACTGGTTTGTGACTCTGGGAAGGGTCCAGAAAACAGTTCCTCAGAGTATGCCGGTTCAAATGCCAAATTTTCCTGGGAGGGGGCAGACTGGGGGGAAGGAGGCTGAGGTGGAGGAGCTGGAGGAGTGATGATTTTGGTGACATGGGTGGACTGCGTGGAAGACTGACTGGTGGACAAATGGCTAGAAGCATTGTCCGCAATCCACGACATCACCTGTTCGCACTGTTCTGGCCTCAACAGTGCTCTACCACGGGTCCCAGTAACTTGAGACATGAACAAAGGGAGTGTAGCTCTGCGGCGTTCCCCTGCTCCCTCATCAGCAGGTGGTGTCTCACCCCGCCCAGGACCACGGCCTCTGATCCCTGCAGTAGTTGGATGCCCACGACCTCGTCCTCTAACCGTACCCCTAGCACTCGGGTTCAACATTTTCAAAATTAAAGCATAAACTATAAATTTTTTTGTGTTTTTTTTTTTTTTTATTTAGTTTTTTTGTGTTTTTTTGTGTTTTTTTTTTTTTTGGGTGTTTGGTGTGAATATGTCTGTCACTAAGAGCTAAATAAAACGTTCGCAAGTCTCCCTGCAAATTCGTCACAATATGGTATTAGCTGCACTACTAGTTCCAGCAAGGCCAGCCACAAGCAAATAAAAAAAAATAATATATATAACGCTATTGTAGCCCTAAGAAGGCCTGTTGGGTTCTTGTATGGCTAGTTTCTAACCTACACTGACAGCACACAACTGGATTTTGTGCTGTGCTTGTGACTTTAAGTTTTGAAAAAAAAAAGAAATCGGCAGACTGTGCCTAATTCAATCAAACCCCTAATAAATTGTCCCACTTAGGTGATTGAGATGGATATGTGTGTCACTAAGAGCTAAATAGAACGTTCACAAGTCTTCCTGCAAATTCGCCACAATATGGTACTAGCTGTACTACTAGTGCCTGCATGCCCAGCCACAAGCAAAGAAAAAATAAATATTCTAGCCCTAACAAGGGCTGTTGGGTTCTTGTAGACTCACTCCTGCCTAACAGTAAGCTAATATAACACCCTAACGCTTTCCCTGTCCAGCAGCAGCTCTCTCCCTAACGGCATCCAGACAGAGAATGATGCGAGCAGCACGGGCAGGGGCTAGTCTATTCCAGGGTCACCTGATCAGGCCAGCCAACCACTGCTATCGACGTGTAAGTGTTCCACGTCATGCTGGGTGGAGTGCAGAGTCTCCTGGCTTGTGATTGGCTCTGTTTCTGGCCGCCAAAAATCAAAACGGCGGGTGATGTCATTTTCTCGAGCTGGCGAAGCAGTTTTGAGTACGCTAATGCGTGTTCGCTCATCTCTATTCATAACAGTAAATTAGAGAATGTGTTATTGTGTTATCCTGAGTATTTAAGAAACTTTTCTTCATGGGAATACCCCTTTAATGCTACAGGGCACATTCCTTTAGCGTACATACATGCACACATACACTTTATATATAACATATATTGACACCTTTGTATTGCAGTTTATCAAACCAAGTCCCAAGTTCATAGAATATTAGTGTAGTTCAGGTTATATACTTTAAAATGGCCTTGTCATAAGCTTGAGTTCAAGTTTCAAAGTTGAAGCCTGAATCTAATTTGATCCACATAAAAGTTCTTTTCATAGTTAATTCTGCAGCTGGAAGTGTATTTTCTTAGTACTCTCACACATATCACAACCTTCTATACAGCAATGACTTATGAATTTTAACATAAAATACAACATAAGAGAATACATCATTTTTATGCATCCACTTTTAGTGTAGGTTTTCTGTGTGTGAAGTTGAAAAGCATAGAAGATGCAACCTTTCCTTCAAATCCTACTTGTTTTTCTAGTATGTTGTTAAATGCAGCTCATGCATCATCAGTCTCAGATTGCTGAGAATGATATACGCACACAGATGCTTTTAAAATAACTCCTTGTTTTTCCTGAGCACAAAAATATCAATAATCACTAATTTGCGTAAGCTATCCACAGGCATCAAAAGCAGAGCTCGGGTTTCTAAATGGAAAAAGAAAGCATTTCAGTAGAAAATCAATAGGAAAGCACCATTTCACGTTTGGGCAGCAATATTCTCCTCTCACCCACCCACTGTGTGTCCTAGTATAGTGTGAGGCCCAGACCTTGGATGCACAGATAGTACAGAGAGAAAATGTAATATACGCACGGCAACAAATATATCACAATAGACACATGTCTAGATAAATAAGAGTTGTGTCTTCCTTTGAATCTAACGCAGGAACAAATAATGGCCAACATGGCTGTAATTTCTCCAGTCAGGTTTGATGGGTCTAATCTATAGCATAGTTAATAAGAGAAAACATTGTGTAGACAAAGGGAACGGGTAGTTGATGGGTAATAGTGCAAATTCCATTTTCCTGTTATTTTCCAGCCAAGACTATAGTGAATGGACCTGTTTCCAGCCTTTGCTCTTTATATGACCTTAAACCTGTCATCCTTTTTCTTCCTGACAATAAAATTATACCCAGAGGGGTAATGTCCTATTTTCACTGTACTTGTACACACTATTTTATGTATTATCTTATCTTGCTATTAAACAATCTGAAAATAATATGAAAAAATGAATTTGCTATATCACTCAAAAAAAGTATGATTTGATGTGGTAGTAGTAGCTTGATGATTTAGGCCACCTACATACTCATATTGTGCTTTTTTTTGAAAATTGCATAGTCTCTATTGGGTGACATTGTTAATTGCATTTTCCTACACGGCATTCATTATTAGGGAAGCTGTTCCCACTTTATGCTGGATTTTGTAAAGAATCATAATCGTAATAAAGAATCAAATAATCTAATCTGTAGACAAATTTTCCCCCCATCAATGTATCAATTTGTAGATTTTAATAGCCCCATGATGGGGTATATGAAACTTATTGATTACATTTTATTTACTCTTTCTAGGGAAAAATAGTCTTTTTACATGATTCTTTAGTGTTTGACATGTGGAATAAATGACTAAAAGATATCTTTATATTTTAGGTTGCTTCGGTAACGACATAACCAAATGTTTAGATTGTTTTAGTTTTTCAAGCTTTGCATAATAAAATCACATTTTACAAATAGGAAAATATGTTTCTGTGTCACCCCCTTCAAAGACTATACCATTTTATTTTACCCCTGCCTTACCTGAATGGATGTGAGTTAATCTTTTATTTTTGTTGGTTATAAATATACCTTTTTGATCACCTTTTATTTCACTTTTGTGGAGAAGGATGCACAAAAATGTCAAATCACAGAATTTATTTTGCATCGCTCACCTGATTTGATCAGTTGTTACATTGATACCTATTATGTTTTATTTTTGCCTTAAAATTGCATTTTGTATAGGGAAACTGTATTTATCATACAGTGTGGTACGATACAATAACCAGAGTTTCTTTCTATCCTGAATTTTCTGCCTCCTTTAGGAAACAGCATGCTCACTTTACTGAGACCCACAGAAAGCTGCTGGAGAAACATTACATGCCGTACCCTCCCAAACTGCCCATTTGTTCATCTCTCCTGCGGGTGCCTTGACTTAGGCTGAGTGTTACCAGCACAATTGTGAGATGTTGGCACCAAATTTGCAGGACTTTTATTTGTCTTTGCAAGAGGCATTAATTTTAATTCTTTTGAAACCAAGAAAGGATCATATCTTCCAATCTCCCTACTTAACTCAGACATCAAGATCCTTGCAAAGGTGCTTGCAAGTCATCTATCGTACACCCTGATGAAACTGATTTTTTTCCAGGGAGAGGTACAGAGATTCGTTTTCAAAAAGTGTTTCTGAACATGACAGTCAGGTGATCCTAACCCTGGATTTATCATCCTCTTATAAAATTATAAAGCTCCACTCATAGAGATAACATACTCACAACACAACAGTAGTCAAAGGCACAATAATAATGAAGGGGAGGACATGACAAGACAGTTCTGAAAGCTTTCCAAACATGTCCTCCCTCCATTGTACTGCACCTTTACTACTGTGGTCTTGTCATTATGCTCCTTGCACAATGAAAGAAGTTTCCTGGATTTAATTGTGAGTGCTGTTCTTCTCAGTTTTTATTTTGTTCATTTTTGGGGGGATGTGAGGAGAAAGAGGAGAAAGCTGAATGTATGTGTGTGTATGTATGTATGTATGTATGTATGTATGTATGTCCGCTAAAGGAATCTGCACTGTCGGATTTAAAATCCACACAGTTGTTGCCTGTGACTCGGGGAACGTCATAGACCACTTTTTGAGTGGAAATTTTCACCCCATTCTTTCCAAAATTTCCAGCAATTGTCGGCTGCTGTGGCAGTTAGAAGCTGAGCCCAGGTTGCTGTATTACCACAGGTCATTAATATGAGTTGTGATTGGTTACCATAGGCAATGAGGATAAGACACTTATGTGTGAGTTAAGATGGATAGGGATACTGGGATAGGGGCAGATTGTCTGAGGTAAAACTGTTACAGTTGCCCATAAAAATCAATGAGAGATCAGCTGTGTAAAAAGGAAACTTGAGCTCTGATTGGTTGCCATGGGCAACTAATGCAGTTATGCTCTCAGACACTTTTGATAAATCCCCCCAAAGACAAAGTGACAGAGGCAGTCACTGGAATGAGAGTGCTGGTGACAGACAGTCACTGAAAGAGACTACTGGTTACATACAAACACCGAAATGAAACTGCCATAGACTGTCACTGAAAGAGACTGCCAGCAACAGAAAGTCACTTGAATGAGACTGCTTGCAGCTAGTATTAACATATATGCACATGTTAATGTCCTTTTGATGTCATTATATTTGTGTTGATTGTCTCTGTTTGTGATGATTCCCTGCGCTAACAAGATGCTGGTTGGACTGTATTTTTATTTTTTTATTGATTGTTTCTGTTAAGGACAAGAGTTATCTTTCATACAAAGTGTATTGTGTGGGGCCATCATCAAATATACTCAGTTAGCCTCAAAAGGGTATCACCTGATTTCTTCACTCTTCTTTTGCTCTCCATGGCTAACACTTGTACATATCTACACTATGTGCCACCTTCATACAGATATCAGCTGGTCGATACAGCTTATGTGATCAGGGCAGTCTTTTAACTTTGTATTGTTAAATGTGTCTGCTTTAAGAGGCAGACAGTATCAGGGTCACTAGCTGTAACATTAGCAGGAGCTTTGTAATAACTTACTAGTGCCGTACTCGCTGTGCCATAGTTCTCAGCAGGGATTACCAGTACTCCATGGATTTTCTTCATGCTTCTTAAAGATTACATTTTCTTTATACTTCAATGCAAACTGCATTCTGGACACTTGGTTAACAAGTGCTTTCATCTCTTAGCTAAATGAAGAATTATTACATTCTCTAAAATTCCAGAGCCTGGTAATCTGATATTTCTGGCCAGTTTAATAGTATTACTTAACTACTTGGTACAGTATGCAGAGTGAGTGAGATTTACTTGTACAAAGTTTGTCACAATTATACCTCAATATAATTCAAAATCGTGTTTATATGCCTTGTAAATGTTTTTATACCATAAGGATAGAGCTCTTATCTCAACCTAACTAAATACCTTTGGAGTAAACTAAAACAGAGCTAGCTGGCACCCTTACCCGACACCAGTGTCTGGCATCACACAGAGTGGAAGCTCTGTACTTGCATGAGGGACAACTCCATATTTAAGACAAGTGAATTCTAGTACATATGAAACGTACCACAAAGGAAATTCAAAGGAATCCTTATACATATGCACATGGGGATACCAAGACACCTGGCAATACATGTGGGGTAGGGTGTGTAAGAGGTCCTACCATATGAGAATCAAGGGGATGTACTTTGTACTTTACATACTTTTGGTATTGTATACTGCTCTTGTAGAATTGGATGTGTATTGATTGCATATAGATGTTGACATTGATTCATATAAAACAGTTTATTGTATACACATTGCAATGGATTTTTTGTTTGCTAAAATCACCCTCATTTATGTTACATGATATCTACATCCCATGTTAACTGACAGATGGTGACCTATAACAATGACCTTTGACAATATGTACTATATTGGATTATACCTTGTATGTTTTTATTTAAATCAAGAAAAAAACATAGATATCGGTACGGATAGAGGGTGTACCTGTGCCTGCTGCCGCCGCTCCCCGCTCCCCCAGCTCTCACTTACCTCTCCTGGCTCCGGCCTGCACTCTTGCTCCCAGCGTGTAGGCCGCATGCTTCTTCCATGCAGTCGCATGCTCCTGCCACTAGAGGGGGCGCGCGCGGACTTCTCCCAGCCTTAATGGGCCAGCATCCTCCTTATTGGCTCTGGCATTCCTGGCTCGGCTATATAGCCTGGCGACTCCCAGCATCCCCTGCCGGATCTTCATGTCCTGTTACTGAAGAGAAAGCCCTCCGTGTTCTCGACCGTCTCCAGAAGCCTCTGTGGATTCTGTGATTCCCGTGTTCCGTGGTGTTTCCGTGTTCCTGGTTTCCTGTGTTCCCTTGTTACGTGGTATCCTATAGTGGTCCTGGTATCCTGTGGCGTTCCTGGTATCCTGTAGCGTTCCTGGTATCCTGTGGCGGTCCTGGTATCCTGTGGCGGTCCTGGTATCCTGTGGCGCTCCGGTATTCCAGCAGCCATCAGAGGTCCTGCCTGCCATCTGAGGTCCTGCCTGCCATCCGAGGTCCTGCCTGCCATCCGAGGTCCTGCCTGCTATCCCGTGTTCCTGCCTTCCTTCCAGTGGTCCTGCCTGCCTTCCCGTGGTCCTGCCTGCCTTCCCATTGTCCTGCCTGCCTTCCTTTGGTCCTGCCTACCTGCCTTCCCGTGGTCCTGCCTGCTTTCCCGTGGTCCTGCCTGCCTTCCCGTGGTCCTGCCTGCCTTGCCGTGGTCCTCGTGTCCCTACCTTGGCTGCTACCGTGGGCCTAGTCGTGGGAGTCCACTTACTTAGTCCTAAGGGACTATTCCCCTGAGACTGTGACAGTAAGATCCGGCCATGGACTCCGCCAAGGTCTTGTATCCTGCAAAAGCCATGGACTGTGTCGAGGATCCCTACCTGCTACTGGGTGACCTCCCTAGCACCATCGCCCGGCAGTCCCAAGAGATTGCTGTCCAAAAGTAACTCTTGGACAAACTTGCTGCCACTCTTCAGATGATTTCCTCCCAGCAGCAGGCTCCCACGATTCCTCCCGTTGCTTCAGTCACCCCGCAATGCTTTTCGGCAGTAGAGACTGGACCCGAAAATTTTTTGCCTGACAAATTTGATGGCAACCCCAAATTGTGCCGGAGATTTTTTTCCTAGTGCTCGCAGCACCTTGAACTGTTATCCTCCCAGTACCCCACCGAACGCTCTAAGGTGGCGTTCATCTACTGTCTGCTCTCTAAAGAGGCCCTGGCCTGGGCTACCCCTCTATTGGATAGTGGTCACCCGGACATGGTCTCCCATACTAAGTTCCTGGCAAAAATCCGGTCCAGGTTTGAACCACCTCAAGTTCGGCTACCTCGCCTGTCCAGCTTGGTCCCGGTGTCCCCAGTGTCTCCACTGCCTCCCAGAGCTGCTTCAGTCACTCTGCAGCTTTCCAGAGCTGCTCCAGCGGCGCCCAAGCCTCCGCAGCTTTCCAGAGCTGCTCCAGCCGCGCCAAAGCCTCCGCAGCTTCCCACAGCTGCTCCAGTGGCGCCCAAGCCTTCGCAGCTTCCCGCAGCTGCTCCAGCGGCATCCAAGCCTCTGCAGCTTCCCAGAGCTGCTCCAGCGGCGCCCAGGCCTCCGCAGCTTCCTAGAGCTGCTCCAGCGGCACCCAAGCCTCCGCAGCTACCCAGAGCTGCTCCAGCAGTACCCAAGCCTTTGCAGCTTCCTGCAGCTGTTCCAGTGTCTCTGCAGCTTCCCGCAGCTGTTCCAGTGTCTCTGCAGCTTCCCAGAGCTGCTCCAGTGGCTCCAGTACTCCTCCAGAGACTCCGCAGTTTGCCAGTGCTGCCCCAGTGGCGCCCCAGACTTTGCAGCTTGCCAGTGCTGCCCCAGTGGCGCCCCAGACTCCGCAGCTTGCCAGTGCTGCCCCAGTGGCGCCCCAGACTCTGCAGCTTGCCTGTGCTGGTCTAGTGGCGCCCCAGCATCCTAGGGCTGTTCCAGGGGTGCTCCAGACTCCGCAGCTTGCCAGTGTTGCTCCAGTGGTGCCCCAGACTCCGCAGCTTCCCACGGCTGCTCCGGCCTCCCCTGAGGCCGCTACAGAGTCTCAACCGGCCTCCCCTGAGGCCGCTCCGGTGTGGCTAGAGCCAACCCAGCCTGCGGCTTCTCAAGTCTTCCCGGTGCCTTCTCTCCTCCTAAGGTGTCTCATCTCCAAGAAGAATTGGAGGAGGCGAAGAAAGAAGGACAGCGGACTGAAGAAGAAGAGAAGAGAGGCCCTAAGGGGGGGGGGGGGTACAGTCACGGTTACACCCGCGATCCTCGGTACGGATTGATGGTGTACCTGTGCCTGCTGCCGCGGTCCCCGCTCCCCCAGCTCTCATTTAACTCTCCTGGCTCCGGCCTGCACTCTTGCTCCCAGCGTGTAGGCCGCATGCTTCTTCCATGCAGTCGCGTGCTCCTGCCACTAGAGGGGGCGTGCGCAGACTTCTCCCAGCCTTAAAGGGCCAGCGTCCTCCTTATTGGCTCTGGCATTCCTGGCTCGGCTATATAGCCTGGCAACTCCCAGCATTCCCTGCCGGATCTTCATGTCCTGTTACTGAAGAGAAAGCCCTCTGTGTTCCCGACCGTCTCCAGACGCCTCTGTGGATTCTGTGATTCCCGTGTTCCGTGGTGTTTCCGTGTTCCTTGTTTCCTGTGTTCCCTTGTTACGTGGTATCCTATAGTGGTCCTGGTATCCTGTGGTGGTCCTGGTATCCTGTGGCGGTCCTGGTATCCTGTGGCGGTCCTGGTATCCTGTGGTGGTCCTACCAGCCATCCGAGGTCCTGCCTGCCATCCGAGGTCCTTCCTGCCATCCGAGGTCCTGCCTGCCTGCCTTCCCATGGTCCTGCCTGCCTTCCTGTGGTCCTGTCTGCCTCCCCCGTGGTCCTGCCTGCCTTCCCGTGGTCCTGCCTGCCTGCTCGTGGTCCTGCCTGCCTGCCCGTGGTCCCTGTGTCCCTACCTTGGCTGCCACCGTGGGCATAGTCGCACCTGCGGAGCGACCTGGTGACTCCCCAGGACCAGGAGATCACTTAGACTCCGCTCCCGGGTGTGGCTAAGGTTGTTATCCCCCGTGGTGGTCCAGGTAGTCCACTTACTTAGTCCTAAGGGACTATTCCCCTGAGACTGTGACAGGACTTAATGGTATCATGTGCCATTTTGACTGATTTTTTTTCTATAGATCCTGCACACTGGTTATATGGCAAGTCAACCAAATGTTACAATTTATCTTAGTCATGAGCCCTGGGAGTGTGCTGGCAAAAGAAAAGGCTAACACCTTTTTTTGGTCTCCTGATGTGGATGTGTCTTTCGTTTTCTGATAGTTTTCTTGCATTTACTGGTTTCCTAGACCTTTTTGTGGCACAATTTGATGCATCCCTTTAGACCTTCCAAAAGCAGGTCTCTAAACGAAAAAATCACTCAGTCGTACACCAAAAATTGATACATTCCTCACACATTGTTTATGTTTACCTTGTTTGTAGTACAGTGCAGTTGTGCCATATTCTGGGTCCTGTTAACCTACTGACATAACTAGGGCCCTAAACAGCAGCATTTAGTCTTTAGGGCAGTGGAGGACTATTGGAAAAGCATTGTAGTCTTGCAGGCTATCATCAGAATAGTTCACTCAATCCTGAGCTTTGCTTTAGGGAGCAGTGATTCAATAACCCTATGGGGCAGATTTACTTACCCGGTCCTGATGCGATCCCCGAGGTGCATTCTCTGACGAGGTTGAAGTCCGGCGCATGTGTCACTTCCCCGCTGAAGTCAGCTGGAGTTCACTTTCTTCTTCCTGTTGTATGTGAGTGCATTGTCTTGCCACACAATTTGAATTGTGGCATGCAAGTAGGTGCGATTGCGCCAAAATCCGTTTGCATGCGCCAAAAACCCCACTTAAATGCGGCGCAAATCGGAAACAGACGGGAAACCCGACAAAAATGCACTGTTCGGACCCTTAGTATATGTGCCCCTATATGTTTGACCAGCTGTGTTATTAACTCAAAATATCAAGGTATTCCTTTGTCATTATGTCCCAAAAAGTATATTGCAATATCATCTACGTTGGATAAGTTTAGTAATGCACTATTTAACGGATTTGTTAGTTTTACATTATAAATGGACTTTCCTGCAACCTACTTGCTTCTCTGCTTGACCTATTTGTACAGGAGAACAATATAAACATATTGAAATACTTCTATATATCAGCCATTTCCTTTATATTTCTTCAATTACATTCGGATTGGCAACACTGTAGATAGTGCGTCCAATTTGAGAGGAAACAGCATGATGGTAAAACAAATAATTCTTATCTTATTGAGTCTCATTTCCTCACCTCTCTGCTTTGACTTGCTTCATCTTACCTTAGCCTCTCACATCTCATCCTTTCATCTTCCTCCACTAGAATCTATTTTGTGTTATTTTCCTTCCTTCTTATTGCACTGCAGATGCAATACTTTAACCATTTCAATTGCTGCTGTCATTTTTATTCTTGTACAAAATCATATTGAATCAAGCAATAAAAATTGTGTGAGGAAATATCTTGAAGGAAAATATGATCTATAGGATTTTAATTCTTTGTGGCCATTCCACCTTTGGGACACTGGACATTTCCAGTAAATAGAGGGGCGGCAGGGCATGTGTCTTTATTAATGTCTAGACTCTAAGGTATCTATTCTACTGATACAACTTCTTATTTTTGTACATTTAACCCCTTAAGGACCAGGCCCTTTTTGGTTTCTGCATTTTCATTTTTCACCCCCACCTTCAAAAATCTATAACTTTTTTATTTTTCCATGTATAGAGCTTTGATGGGACTTGTTTTCTGCGTAACAAGTTGCAATTCATAGTGATGGTATTTAATATTCCATGCAATGTACTGAGAAGCGGGAAAGCATTCTGAATTTCGGATAAATTGATAAAAACATGCATTTGCGCCATTTTCTTGTAGGCTTGGATTTTACAGCTTTTACTGAGGGCCCCAAATGACATATGTACTTCATTTTTTGGGAAGGTACGATCATGGAGATACCATATTTGTATAGGTTTTTATCATAATTTCATGCATTTACAAAAATTGAAACCTGTACAAAATAATTCTTCATTTTGACGTCTTCTGGCGCTATTAACTTTTTCATAATTTGGTTTAGGGCGCAATGGGTGGTGTCATATTTTTGTGACTTTTGATGACATTTTAATTATACCATTTTGAGGACTGTATTTCCTTTTGATCACTTTTTATTGAATTTCTTATATTTTGCAAAATGGCAAAAAAGTGCCATTTTCGACGTTGGGCGCTATTTTCTGTTACAGGGTTTAACACTGGGAAAAACCTTTATTCGATTTTGATAGATCAGAAATTTTGGAAGTGGTGATATATAGCATGTTTATGATTTTTATAATTTATATCAGTTCTAGGGAAAGGAGGGTGATTTGAATTTTTAATTCTTTTTATTTAATTTTTTCAACTTTTTTTAATTTTTTTTACTATTTTTCACACCACTTAGGGTACTTTAACCCTAGGTTGTCTGATTGATCCTACCAAGTACAGCCATACTACAGTATGGCAGTGTATGGAGATTTTGCACATCACCTATTACAATGTGGAAATTGCACATTGTAATAGCCTAAAACATGACAGCACATTGCAGGTGTTAGGGATGGGTGTTTGCTCCATTGTGCAGCAAACACCCGGTATGAAAAGGGCTCGGCCCATGAGCCCTCTACATACCCCTGCCTCCGCTACAGGATGTTCAGGAATGTCTTTTTGCGCTTAGGGGATAAACAAAGTATAAAAACTTTATAATAAAATAAGAAATGGCAGAGAAAATTTGAGCAGTGAGGCCTTAGAAGTGAAAGGAGGGAGCTATGAATAACGATCTAGGACCCATTTTGGAAGAAGAAGGACAAAATTATTGATTGTAAGCATGAATTTGAAATGAAGGAAGTCACAACAGATGCACCTTGAGCCCTGCAGAAAAAACAGGTTTCCAGCATGTGCCAAGGTTTTGAATGGAGTTGACGAAGGGTGGTGCTACCTCATCCAGGGTATTTTTGAGAACATGATAATAATGGTTAACATTTAGATAGGTTAGGACAGGTGAAGGAGGAGATGAGGGAAACTGATGACCGCAAGGTTCCTGTGAAATGGCAAGCATTGATGGCACATAGGTTTCGGTATGTGTGATTGGTGGGCATATTCTGTGTAGGAGAAAAACAGCAAAAAGAGAAAAAAATATGGTCTAAACATGGAAAAGGAGTATTAATAAAATTAGATATAGAACAGAATTGGGCAAAGACCAAGCCATGGATGTTTTCCACCAGGTGAGTTTGAGAATCAGAGTTGTGAGAGTCCTAAAAATGTAGATAATGATACAAGTTGTGACACAGAAGCAAACATATGTTTGTTAATAGGGATGTTAAAGGGGTATATCAGGAAGAAGCATAATTAATATTTAAATGGGTCATTAAAATATAATCTAAATTGTAATTAGTTGTCATTCAACAATTTGCTCCCCTTAGCAGAAAAATGCTATGGACATAAACTATAATGAAGAATTAAAAAATACTTGCCCTTTAATCTGTCCATCGATTTTCTCCCTTTGATCAGACACAGGACTGGAGATGTCCACATGTCCTACACCTGCCTGGGTAGGTCATATAATCATCACTATGTTTGGCTGTAGTCAGTTGCTTGCAGTGGGTTTGATGTCTCTGAGAGGTCAGGGCCTATCTTAATTAGGGGAGGGAGACCTCATCATGGTGCAGAAAAGCCTTAGAAATGCAATATGATACCTTAAAGGTCCAGTATCATTATACAGACATTAGAAAAAACATGAGGTAAGGGGGCAAACCCTTTAACATTAGTATCAGAAATATGAGGGCACCTTTTCAGCCATTAGCCATTAGAATAATTTCCATTGGTGGAATCCAAAGTATCCCTGTCTAAGACTGAGACACAGTTGTGCTTATTTTTTGTGATAGGAGTGGTATGTGACATGAATTATACATAGTGTGGTGCCCAAGAGCAGTCTTAACCTTCCAATACATTACTCAAGGCCTTTCTTTATCATCATGTACAAACACAAAGCAAGTGGAATCAGTAGAGGAGATCACTCCTTCTGTTTTACCAAGAGATTGGAAAGGTAAAAATATGCTCCATGCAAGGGTGGTTATTGACCCAGGTTTTTGATACAGTCTTCTTCTTCTGGTGTCATGCTGCAAGTTTGTTTCTATATGAGCTGTCATAGTTTGTGTGAATTTATTTTTTTCTTTAAGAGTTGGTGTTTCCACTTAGGAACAAAAGTGACAGATAGGAAATCCTAGACAGTCAACACAATTCTTCAAATCAAGTGCAAGGAAAACAAGCAGCAGTTTGAACAATAAGTATAAAGCAGCTCAATAGTTTTCTTACTGTTCACTTGTCCTTCTTTAGAAATCCTTTACTGTAAATTGCACAAAATCTACAGCACATTCTATAACAAAGAGGGTTATCCCTACAGATAATATTAGGAAAGAAAATGTTAAACTGCATAAGCACAATCATAGGTTTGTCAACCATAAATGGCACGTGTCAACATAGCTGTCCACTGAAATGTTCTGGAAAATGGATGAAGCTGTGTTCAGGAAGCACATTAAGGTGTCTGCTGGGAACGGCTCATGAATCATGCATAATACTGGGGGTTGCATCAATAATTAAGACATGTAGTAAGGAAGTAAATCCCATCCTAAATAATACACTTTAACTGCAGTTCATTAGATTAAGCCAGATTTCCATAAAATGTATGTAACCATGTTTGCTATATACTCTACTATGGCTTCCATGTTCTGGCATTCAAGTTCAATGCATAGTTACAGAACTGTCATGTATAGCTGTACACATATATACATTTGAAGGTTTCTCATGTAACAGTGTAAAAACAACATTGTGCAGTAAGCATAGAGATCAATCAACAATTAGCCCTGATCAATACAGTACAAGCTAGATAATGAAAGCTAATGTCTTATAGGAACTGATCTGTACTTGGTAACAAAATAGCTTTTATTAACAGGTTGGAATTATTCACAATTTCATTTATGCTTCATATAGTGTTTTATTCACATCTGAAAGAAAATAGCATTCCTTATCAGAAATATTAAACTGCTAAATAAAATAAAGTGCTAAATAAAAATGAATTATTTCTTAACATATGCTGGCAATATGACACCTGTGAAACCTGAAGTTGTACTGTCAGTACCTGTCCATCAACTGCACAACTACAACCAGGCTTGGCGCTAGTTGTCAGGCTAGGTAAGTGGTGGCAAACTCACAAACTGCGATGTCCCTGTGGGCTAAGGCCCTGCCTAAAGCAGATAAACTGCTCTGGTAAGGGCGAACCCACTATCAGGAACCTCCCTGAGCGACCCTACAAGATGACTGCGAAGACTTACTTCGTCTGGCAGCTACTGGATGGTGGATCGGACAGGTAACCGGAATACAGGGATAAGGCAGTGATCACACTGGTACACAGAAACCAACACAAAACTGAGACAACTGAGACAGAAAGGTGGGGTCACACTAGGAGATAAATGATACTGAGGGACAAACAACAGATACAGACAGACAAGTGGAGTCAATACCAAACAAGATAGCAAGAGCCCTAGATACACAGGTAAGACTTGAAATAACCAGCAAGGTATGATGAGAATAGGCAGGTATATAAGGCAGTTCCCGGACACGCCTCCAGCTTCACACTGGAGATCTGTCAACCAGGCTAGTAACCCTTGCTGGGCAGAACTGAAATGCAAGGAGCAGGGTATGGCTCAGTTAACCCAAACACAAGCAGTAAACCACAGTTCACACACAAATAAACGCCATCTATTCCACTAACTGCCGATAGTGCTATGTTTAGGCACAGACCTTACATGTACATACTGTAGCAAAAACGATCATCATGGAAAGGGGTTTTCAAGTTATTTTTCCCTTGGCAATCCAATGCTGTTTGTCAAGCAGTCTCTGGCCACCGTTATGCTGCGGTCAGCACATGACTACTGTAGCAAATAAGGGACAAGCATTCATGTAACGTATGTATGCTGTATGTATGCAGCCACAGATTAGCTGCTGCTGGTAGGTGTTAGCCACAGCTCAATAGAGACTTGCTGGTACATGCAATGCGAGATCACTGGGGGGAAAAGAGGTAAGTACACTTCTCTATGTTATAGGGCAGTGGTGGCAAACCTATGGCACGGGTGCCAGATGTGGCACTCTGAGCCGTCTCAGTGGGCACTCAGGCTGTTGCACAAAATTCACCAGATAGGACTCGAGGAATCCTCCTGCAGGCCCAGGTAGCCCAGTGAAGCATCTGGGTCTATACCTGAGATTGCAGGAAGAGAAGGTGAGGACATGTTCAGATTATCATTGGAGCCATTGAAGCTTCTGCTCATGGCCCCACAATTCTTCCTGTTCAGGGAAGTTCCAATGGCAATCTGAATTTTCCCACCTTCTGTCATGGATATTAGTGTCCTCAGGACCATTGAAAGCCTTGGAATAGCATGGTGCAAGAAGATTTTAATAATTTTATGCTACAATTGCTGTGTTGGCACTTTACAATAAATAAGTGGGTCTGGGTTGCATTTTGGGCACTTAGTCTCTGAAAGGTTCGCCATCACTGTTATAGGGTCACGAAACTCAGGCTCCCTGACTGTATAAATATGGTATGGAGAATATAGATAGAGGGAATAATCACAGAGCACTGTCAACAGAGATGGTAGCACAGGAAAACTGGCACTGAAGGCAAGAGCGTGAGCGGCGCAATGCTTCTAGAGGAAAATATCTCTATAGAACGTCTGTCAGCAATGAAAGCATTTCAAATTATTGCACTGGTATAGACAAATACATGTTTTATTGGATTATCTATGGAGTGCTGCACATTTTTGATTGATTTTGTATATTATAGCTTTTTATAGAATATAGTCGCATGGGGAGAGATTTATCAGAAGTGTCTGAGAACAAAACTGTTCAAGTTACTCATAGCAACCAATGAGAGTTCAGCTTTGATTTTCCACAGCTGTTTATAAAATGAAAGTTCTGATTGGTTGCCATGATCAACTAGTGGAGTTTTGCTCTATTTCTGATAAATCTCCTATCTTGTTGTTTTATACACAATCAGGCAGAAAACCTGGTTTGTGTCCTTGGAGCAGCATACAGATGTACAGTAAATATACATATATAAATCTATAGGTGTTTTTTTCTGTCATTGGACAACTCAAAGGTTGCATGAAGCTGCATTATTGCTAAAATATCCATTCGGAGAAAGAAAAAACGAAGATCTGTATAAGCATTTTTTCATTTTCCAGGAAATGCTTAGTAGGTAGGTTTATTTGTATGACTTTTTAGCATCTTCTCCTCATGTGCTAGATACAGGTATCCTTTTTTTTAAATTGGAGCGACAATCTGCATAATAAATTTGTTTTCTTCCCACTTCATCGCTCTGTTCCTCTGAGCCTGTGGGTTTTGGTAGCAGATCTCCTTCCTGATAGTTACATTTTTGATATGCATATCTATAACATCCTCTGAGTGCCAGGGAAACCTAAGAGAGAATAACGCTTCATTTTTTATTCACAGGATAAAGCTTCTGTGAGAAATGCAGAAGGTCCTTCATGAATTCCGTTTTAATGTAGTGATAATTGAAAATTGATGCATGCGTCTGAAAATGGTAGCCAGCTAAAGACAGGAAGAGTAAGAGCCAGAGAGTAAGGGTACAGGAGAAAAGCAAAATAGAAGGCTTATTTATTACTGGGAGGATTATAGACGGTAGAGACATGCAAGAAAATGCTTATTCTGGAATCGAGGCAGAAAATCTTACAGCATCGCTTCATAACACAGCTTCAAATCAAGAAGCTCAGGAAGATCAAATATTACATGCACGTTATCAGCTAAGCTGCGAACACATAAGCACAGGGATATTGATGTACAAATTCAATGGATAAGCCTCCCTAGAATTTTATTATTGTGTTGAGTCAACAATACCTTTATGTTAACACCAGGCTAAAACTTAAGGCTGGAACCTAAGAGTATTGATTCAAAGAGGAAGAAATGGTCAGAGGGGATACGCATATGAATTCCTACTCCTTAAGACAAAAGGAAAGCCTGTGCAACGAGTTAATCACACTGTAGATGAATTACCTCTTGGTTATTGGATCAGCTTGGCTAGCTAAAGAATAATCATTTCATACCACGGATAAGACTGCCATTCAATCTTTGTTGATGACTTAAATTGATAAATGGAATAATGAGGACATTGCTCAAACAGGATTCATTCAATTTATGCAAACTGGAACAGTGTATATACAATACTAGATAGGTGCAGACAAATGACTTGACCTACCATATGTTTTACCCATCTTAACCTGAATATTTGAAAACTCTTTTTTTGCATTTGATTAACTTTCCCAACCTTGCAATATTTCTAAGAGAAAGTGGCACAAGATATGCCATAAACATCAGCGGAGGTCTTCAACAAAAGAGCAGTTATCAAAAAAGATTGACTAGCAGAGTTATGCTGGTATGAAAAGATCATTCTTTAGCTAGTGAAGCTCATCCAATAACCAAGAGTTGATACATCTACAGTGTGATTAAACTTCAAACAACCGTCATTTTTGGTTTGTAGTCCATAATAAAAATGTCTTTCAGAAAAAAATTCCCTTCTAATATATAGAAGGCGCATTCAGCTGTCAACATTATATTCACAAACTCAACTATATTTCTTCTAGTAGATAAATACATTGGAGCACATTTACTAAAGCCCCTGCACCAGTTTTCTGTCAGTCTTTGCACGTTCTTTCATGTGCAAACAGCTTGCACATGTATTTAAGAATTGTCTGCGCCATATATGTGGCACACATGACCCTTTTGTGTCGCAGCTGCACTATTCTTTACGTGACATAAATTTTGTCACTGAGATGGCCTCTGTTCCTCGGACCATGCACCACATTTATCATGCAAAGTCCGACAGAAGTGTGTCGCACTGCCCATGTTAAAGGTACACCAATAAAAGTTGGTGCACTCTGTCGGGGCAGTGCAGGGAGCACCAGATTCATGAAAATAGTGTGCCACAATTCCTGAACACTTTTTTATATACTTTATGCACATTTTTTTGTGTTGAAAAACTCAGATTATACATGACTATACACAGTGTATACACATTCTAATATTTTCTAGGAAGGTCTAACTCTTCCAAGACTAAGAAGCAACAATTTTTGTTTAAACCCTACTTGCACCAGGGTGTAATAGAATGTCGATCCTCACGAATGGAGCCAGCACCAGAAGCAGCGTCTGTCAGATGCATATTACAGCTGACACCACTCTCTGACACAATGGCAGCCAACTTCGATCGCGAGTGTTTGCCCCTTACACGTCACTGTTAAGCATGACCGCGGTGTGTAAGGGTGTTCCACCTAAGCATCAGACTCCTCTGTCCCGCTTACTGGTGTATCTGATCCTCTTTGAGTGCCCCGAGGCTGCCCCAGCTGTCCTACAGTCAGATCCCTTTCAGGTCTGACTGCAAACTTGAGCAACGAGTGAGCATTAGCATTGTAGAGCAGTGTATTGGACTTGAAACGATCAGATCAGAGAAACGCTGATTCAAGTTGAAGTTTGTATAAAGTAAAGAAAGTTCAAAACAATAACATAAATAAAAAATAAATAAATAAAATTTAAGCCCCTAAAATGTCATGTCTTACACTTAATAAAGTATAAAACAACACAAATACACAACCCCCCTGCCCCACATTTTTGGTATTGACACATCCGCAACAATCTGCATAATTAAACAGAATCATTATTATACCCCACATAATTAATATACTTTAAAAAATGCCATAAAAAGTGATAAAATGTTACACACTCTAAAATAAGAACACTAAGAAGAACAACAAAAAATAAGGCCTCAACCAGATTCGTCAGCCAAAAATGTAAAAAAGTTATATATCTGCAAATATGGTGATGCTAAAATGAACAAGATTTTGTCCAAATTAGCTATTATTTTGTAAAATTGAATAAAATACACAAGCCCCCCCCCCCCCACATATTTGGTATCACTGCTTCCGTAACCATCTGTTTAATAAAACAGAATCATTACTGGGCTTGCACGGTGACACCATAATAAAAAAAACTCCCCAAAAAACACTCTGAAAAAAGATAATTTTTAATTAAAATATGCTCAAAAAAAAAACGCTTCTTGCAAAAAATAAGCTATTTACCAGATTTGTCATCCAAAAATTATAAAGTTATTATAAGTTATGCATTTGAAAGGACGGATATGCTAAAATGAACATTTTCTCCAAATTACTTTAATTAAGTAAAATTGGAAAAATATAAAACCCATGGAATAAAAATAATATACTTTTTTAATTGTAAAAATTAAAAAAAAAATAAAACCAAAAAGCTTCCCAAAAATCAACGAATTTCACATCTTTCACCAACCAAGAGTTAATAAAATCTCATTAATTAGCTATAGATGCCGCAAAATTATGTACCAAAAGTGTATCTCATGTGGCAAAAAAATAAGCAACTATATGTCCACATTAAAAAAAGAAAAAAAATTATAGCCTGTACAATTTGACAATGCAAATTCGCTCTGGACGGCGCCTCCTTCCATTCTATGCCTGGCTGTTTGCCCATACAGCATGTTACCACCACACACAGGGTACACTCGGGAGAAATCTTTGGTATCAAACTTTGTGGAGCCTTTTTTCATTTAATCCATTTTGAATCTTTCGCCTAAAATTAATGTGTTGTCCAAAAGTATTACAATTTGTAGACCACACCTACATTTTGTTTTAAGCCCTATAATACACCTAGAGGGTAAAGAAACTTCTTAAAACTGCTCTTTCATACGTTGAGGGGTGTAGTTTCCATAATTGGGTAATTTTTGAGTCTATTATTTAGACTTCTCACAGTAAATTGAAAGCTTAGTTGGTCCTTATAAATATAGGTTTTGGCAATTTTCCCAAAAATTTGAAAAATGGCACCCAAATTCTAAGCTTCATAACATTCTAAAAAAATACATGGAACCTTAAAATAGAGGCCAACATAAAGCAGACATTTGAGAAATGTAAGCTCTGAATTAATGTGGGTGCTATGACTATCTGCTTCAAAAGTAAAGAATTTAAAACTTTGAAAATAAAGAATATTTCAAATGTTTTCCCAAATCTCGTTTTTTTTAATAACTAAGCACAAAAGATATCATCCAAATTTCTAAACTACATTGAAGTACAATGTGTCTTGAGAAAACAATCCCCTGGATATGTTAAAGCGTTCCAAACCTATAACCACATGATACAGGGCAGATTTGAAAAATGGGGCTGTGTCCTTGAGGCCAAAATAGGCTGAGTCCTGAAGGGGTTAAATAATTACCTTTTACCACCTGACCATGAGCATAAAGGTACAATGCAGTGGCAGAGGTGTAGCTATGGAACACTGCATAAGGACCACTGTCTATTTGTTACCTTTGACTTAATACAGGGACAGAGGTTGTGGGTAGAACAGAAAATGGTTCTTGAAACTTAGATGAAACATTTTTTTTTTGTAAAGTGTTTGCATTCAGGAAAAGGCAATGTGGAGTATTCTACATGTTGTATAAAAGTATATGCAGTAGTAAAAATCCTCTGACACATGGGCATTTCCGACTAAGCTGCCAGTTAGAAGAAGGTTGCCAACCTGGATCTCCCCTTGTGCTTTAAACTATAACAGAGTCCTCAGGACATAAAAGCTAATGTAAATGCAGAGTGGACAGCAACAGACTCTACCATCTTGTAGTGCAGCGCACAGGAGAACTGTCTGGGACTGTCTGCAGACAGGTGATTGTCTGTTTTAGTAAGAAGGGGAATGGGAGCACAGGCAAGGTCAGACCTGTACTAGTGGTGGTAAATGCCATTATTGAGGGAACAGACAGGGCAATCTGTCACAAAAAATGTGCATTCCGAACACTGGGCAGATTCAGTGCTCATGATTATTCTGACATTCAGACAGCTTGATAAATCTGCCCTAGTGTGTTGTTTGCTGGGTACTCTGGCTGCCAGATGTTCAAAAGTTGGTGTAAGAAGGAGGAGTTTGGATTCATGGGGAACTAGGCTGACTTTGCTGTTGGCTACAGGCTGTACAGTAGGGATGGGCTGCATCTCAATGGGGAGGGTGCAGCTGTTTTGAGGGAAAAAAGCACTTTTGTTTTTTTAATAAGTCTCGGACAACCCCTCTAAACTAGAGACCTGAAGGGAGCAACTACATGTGTACAGAGCAAGACAGTGTAGATAGACAACTGGAAAGACTTATGGTACAGGGGGGAGAAAGATTTATATACACATTTACAACATCATTCAGCAATATCTTAAAAGCACAATCTCAGAATAGATTAGAGTTTCCTCACAATCCAAAAGGTGCTATCGCATAATAGTTTGCCAATTCATCAAAACCGGAAAGGTGCTGTTGCATTATAGTTTGGCGATCCATAAAAATCTGAAAGCTGTTGCCGCATTATAGATTGAAGTTACATTGTAGTTTGCAGTTGCATAAAAATCTGAAAGGCACTGTTGCATTATAGTGTGTTGATCCATCAAATACTGAAGGGCGCTGTAGCATTATAGTTTGCAGTTACATCAAATTCTGAAAGGTGTTGTCACATTATAGTTGGCAGCTGCATCAAAATCTGAAAAGCCCTGTCATATTACAGTTCTTGCATCATCCAACAATATAATAAAGGCATAATATTAGTATGGTTTGCCAGTCCATCAAAGGTTTAAAGGGGATGTTACAATATAGTTTGCAGTTCCATCATCATCTAACTTACAATTTCACTTACAGGATGAACTATGTGCATCGTACAGTACTACATTGTAGTTCTGTTTTTATTATTTCATCTATATCCTCAAACAGTACAACAGGTTTTTCCAAATAAGTAAAGCAGTAAGTAAGACACATGGACATGGCCATGGTGGTGCTGGTACCGCTGCTGCTGGTGGTGGTGATGGAACTGCCACTGCAGGGGAAGATTGTATTCTGTCTTTGCCTGCTCCTATTTCCTCCTGTGTAAACAGACCCCAGGGTGTGCAGCTTATACTGGTAGAACCCAATAGCTGAAGCATTGGTCAATTACATGGCAAACATTGTCTCAACTTCCATGGGATTATCTTCGCCACACTCCTCCTCACCCACTTCATAACAGCAAAGTCATCTAGGACAAACATTATGGGGCAGTCAGTCATGCTGTACGATGACTCTCCTAACTGGGAATCTGTGACCCATCCCCCTACTCCTTCCCCAGGCAAAGAGTTGCAAGATTCCCAAGACCTTATGTGGTTGTGTTGATGACGGACCATCAGAAGATATATATTATGATGATGAAGCCCAATTGCCAACTGCTGTGGCAGAGAAGGAGGTGGTGATGAGGTCTTAGACCATACATGTGTGGAAGGCAGTGATAGTTTGGATAAAGAGGTGGTGTCAGGAAGCCCAAGACAGCCCACCGTATAAGAGAGAGGGTGTCAAGGTGCAGTGGACAGCTCATAGCATGTTGCTGCCTGCTACTGCCCAGCTTGCCCAGGGACCCAGAAAACAAAGGCCATCCCACAGGGTGTCTGTGACATTGCATTCTTTCTCCCAGAGTTCCGATGATGGAATATGTGTAATTTGCATGCTGTGCCACCAGTTCATAAAGCACAGCAAAAGCCTTAACAATCTGAGCACCTTATGTATAGCCAGGAACCTGCAAAGTAAACATGAGGTGCGGTGGATGAGGTATCAAAAAGCCTGTTCTCTCTTTTGCTTCAGTTGGTTCAGTGTGTACCACCATCTCCCAAGGGACCAGGCCACCTGTCAGTCGCATATGTCTTCTTCTGTTCTATTTCTGAATGCAGTCTTTTGTGTACCTTATGATATATGTATGTTCATCTTTGCACATACAGTACATCAATAAAGTATCTTTGTAATTTTGTAGGTTGAATAGTAGTGGATGATACTGAGGAACCCTAAACCCAGGATTGCCGCACATTACTCTTTGCCTCCAGTTGCCTCCTCCTAAACTGATGCCGCCTCTCCTGCTTCTTCATCCAGTCAGGGCATTGTCTGCACAACCAGTTTTAGCAAACCCCTTGGAAAACAGTTGCAGACCATGCTGAAACTCATCTGTGTAGGGGCGAAAGATCACACACTGCCGAGAACTGACGACTTGGATCCAGAAGAAGAAAAGCAAGTGTTTGCCCCTAGTGATACTCATACCCAGCAAGATGATGTGTGACAATAGCCAGAAACCTTGTTGAAGCTTTGGACTAATCCAGGCTGGCGCATGTTCCTTGCTTTATGTGCCTTCTGAAACTGGTGCTGCAAAGGTTCCTGGCCAACTACCCACACCTGCTGGATATGCTGCTTAAATTGCATTGTAGCTATTTACAGCATTCACACCCTGCTGCTGCTAGTCTATCTGCCTTGCAGAGGAACTTTGGCCTGCCCACCCACTGAATCATATGTGATGTATCAACTAGGTAGAATTCCAATTTGAATGTACTTGGAAGAGTGTGAGTAGCTGCAGGCAACTGTTGAATTCCAACTCCAGAACACCCAGGTGAGCTGAAGTAGTGACCACCAGCACCTCAACACCAACGACTGGGTCACCATGAGGGACATGTGTTCAGGTCTGTACTGGTTTCTACATGCTACTTATATTGTCACCGTTGTTGACGCTATCATCAGTGCTACCATCACAATTAGCCAGAGGATACTTTTGGAGGAGGAAAAGGATTAGGAGTTTTCTTGAGAGCAAGGTGACATCTGGAGGCATCACTAGAGTGTGGGTGGGAAAATTGGACTTGTGGCTAGTGCTTGCACTTTTTCGCTTCGAGGTGTTGTCCTTCCCTGCAGAATGTGTGCTGTCAGAGCTCATGTCATCCCTGACAAGAGGGTCCAGCTATCTACAGCCAATGTGGACATCCTCACATTCATTTAGATAAACCAGAGAAAGAAAGGGTGTGTGGTTTTTCCATTGCTTCTTTAATGCTCCATGTAAATAACTGAGACTGAACACCCAGGGCTCCTTTATTCACTGTGAAAATAAATTTTTAAGGAAGTGCTTTTCCTTAGTCATTTTGGGTAGGGCATCTATTTTTCAGCCCTTCAGCTACCGCTAGCCATTTGGGTCCCCAATGATTTCAATGGGGTTTGTGTTAGGGTTAAGTTTAAACTGAAGGAGAAAAAGTTGATTGGCACTCACGAACTCCGTTAAAATGTTCATCTTTATCCATCCAGAATGGAACAATACAAAAATACAAGGATAAGGTGCAATAGGCTTCTATATCTCAAAATTAAAAAGAAAGGAAAATAGTTGTGATGAAATTAAATATGATATTTTATTTTATTTAATGTCAAAAGTAAGGTTAAAAACAATTAAAAATCCCTAAATGGGGAAAACAAGACAAAGATCCCCCAGGGTCCAGCTTATGAATGATATCCACATATGTGACATATGAAAAAACTGTTCAAATGTAGTAATGCAAATATAATATAAATTGCTGCAGTAAATAAGTTCCCTAGTGGGAATAAAGACAGTAGAAATATAAATAATTACATTACCAAAAAAACAGTACATGGCTGGAAAACCGGGAGATCACATGTGCCCCACGCGTATCACCCGCCAAGCTTGCTTTCTCAGTTTAGCCCGCTTGGCGCTTCCTCAGGGTAAAAGCTAGAATTGGTAGTAATAACATTTTCCGCATAGTTTGTAGGAGGGTAAGGCGCTAGCTGGTTACTGTTGGACAAATCACACAGATTATCATACACAACAATATCCTGAACAGAAGGGAAATCAAGATTGATAGGACTACATCCATCAATGGTATAATCTTTAGAGTCATCTTCATCCTGACCAGATCGATCAACATTAATAAAATGTCTTTTAACCGTGGGTGATCTGATAAACCAATTAATGTCCAGAATGGTATTATACAAGTCAAAATGCTAGGTGGGTGCAAAACTAAGTCCTTTGGAGAGTAAAGATAATTGGGCGGCAGAAATAATATACGAGGACAAATTGAAAACTCTTACTTGTTCTGTTGCGTTTTTGAGCTCTCTTCGGATACTGCCGCGAGGTGTTTTCTTTTTCCTCTCCCCCCGTTTTTTTATTTATTTGAACGTTTAGGTTTTTTTTATAGTATGTAGACTGTGTAGGTTTATCCGTGGTTGAATCAGATGCTGCAGATTCATCAGATAGTCCCTCTGAGCTATCGGCATCGGTGGAGCTAAAACTGACTGACTTTTTAACATCTTTGTTTGTATAGTGATAGTGGTGATAGACTAGTGACTGTTGGTATAGTGATGGACTGTACACAGAGCCAATACCATCAGCTCAGCAAGACCTAGGACTGATCTTTTATCTACACGCAAAACTGTTAGCAGGAACTAAAATTTTCAAATTAAAGCGACCTTTGTCACTACCTTTAGCATGGAATTTAATAAAATACAAAATCTGATTAAAAAATATTTACCCATGCTGTTTCAGGATGATGACTTACGGACAATCCTTGCAGAGGGTTGCAACTTCCCTTCTAGAAGGGCACCAACTCTAGATAATTTACTGTCTCCCGGTGTAGTTAATATTACCAACACTGTCCCTTCTAATACATGGCTATCTGCCAAAGGCTTCTGTAAATGTGGAGCCAATGTATGTAGATGCTGTGCCTTTGCACAACCTAGAACAGTGATGGCGAACCTATGGCACGGGTGCCAGAGGTGGCACTCAGAGCCCTTTCTTTGGGCACTCAGACCATGGGTCCAGGCAGAGTTCAGCAAATAGGACCTAATCCACCTCCAGTCCCAGGCAACTTAAGAGATGCAGCTCTCAGCGCAACATTTCATTGTCTGTTTGTAACTGCGGGAAAAGCGAAAAAGAACTGCAATATCTTTGGAGGCCATCCTACTGGACCCACCATTCTTTATCTACAGAGAGACCCTGTAGAAAAGTTACAACCAGAGTCTGCATTTGTGTTCCTTCTTTCAACTGTATTGGTAGCCTCAGGTGGTTGATACGATTGAAAGATGTGGATGAACAGGCAGCAATAAGTTACTGCTTAAAATGCCACGTTGGCACTTCACGGTAAATAAGTGGATATTGGTTGCAGTTTGGGCACTCGGTCTCTAGAAGGTTCGCCATCACTGACCTAGAATAACGATTGCTAGTAAGATCGATAATACAGTGTATCCTATCAGGAATTTCATTAATTGCAATACACGAAATGTAATTTATTTTATAACTTGCAATATATGTAATGAGGATTATGTGGGTTGCACCAGTCGCAGCCTTAAAGAAAGAATCTTAATGGTGTCAATCCTGATGCCAGAAACCCTGCCAATGCTGCTAGACATTTTCATTCTCAACATTGTGGTGATCTCACAGGTTTTTCCTTTAGCGGCATTGAAAGGGTTAAACCCAACAAAAGAGGAGGAGACTTAAGAAGAACTGCTAAACCGAGAAGGGTATTGGATTCTAATAAGAGATTGTATTTCCCCTAAAGGTCTTAATGTTAGGAATGATCTGATTTTAAACTATTGATGTGTTTTTATATTAGTATGTATCTTTATGTATATTCTTTCTTGTTTTTTGTGTATTTTTTATATTTTTTTGCAGTTTTGTGACGGACTGATTGCCTGGCAGCTGTGTGGAAATTTTCACTTCCGGCTTGCTTAATTTATCAGACTTAGGGATATCTATGATTAAGGACCTAGGGGTCTGAAACGTTTCAGATATACACCTTATCCTTGTATTTTTGTATTGTTCCATTCTGGATGAATAAAGCTAAACATTTTAACAGAGTTTGCTTTTTTCTCCTTCAATTTTGCACTCGTCTACGAAAGTGGAAGACTCTTTCTCGGATTGAGCACCTGGTGGTGAGCACACCTGTTTTTTCTTTTGCATTGCTATTAGGGTTAAGTTTGTCCTGAAGGCCGGGTCCTGAACCAAGTTTTTCCAGGTCTTAGAACCCTTTGAACCTGAATTTGCCCAACCTGCTCATCACTATTAGTCATCAGTGATAATCAACATTGCACAAGCTTGTATCTGATTACTACGGTCATCTTCAGTACAAAAGCATTGAGGCACTTGAGTAGCCCATTCAAAATTTAGTACAGATCTGCTGGGATCTTTTATGTCCTTAGCAATGTTCCTGGTTTACCCAGAATTCTTACAAGAACATAGATGGCTACCATTCCTGACCCACTTCTAAGGCCTCTCCTCCAGCCAAACAAGTTTGCTAAACTGCACTGATAATAGGCAATGAAATTGAAAGAGTGCTGTTTTGGTATAGTTGGGTATCATTTCTTTTTGGTTTGGCTATTATCCCAAGACATGAAGGCTTCCTAAAAGTCAAGCATTGATGTAGAGTTAGTTCCCTTTTTTATTCCCCATAATTTATATTAGCTTTGTTTTTCTTACTTTTTAAAATTCATTCTTGGGCTTCCACAGGTTGACAGCATATCATTGACCATAGGAGAGGAGACTCAGTGTGTCATAGTATATAGGAGTGGAGGAAAAGAGTTGGAGGGAACACAGAGCATAATATTTTTTTTTATAACTTACATTTTTATTTTTTGCAATAATACATTGCACACAAATATGATATCAAGAACATAGAAAAGTCTGAAAATGCTTGTTTGTCTCAAAGCGCAAAAACATGTATAATGTTAAGGATACACTAATCATTCTCTTCGTACAAGTAATGCATGGGTACTCAGAAGAAAGTGCATGGTGTTCTAGATCTTAATAAAATGGGCCAACAGTAAACATATAAGAAGCAAAACTAAACAAAAACAAAAACACAGCGTGGACCCGCTGGACCACCGTAGTCGATGACATTAGCAGACACCTGGGACCAGAATCTGGGTTGGACTTGTTGCAGCATGGTAACACCAGGGCATTCCACAGGTGCGACCTGTCTGTGGTGATAGCCGAGGTGAAGTACAAAATCTGGCAGCAGAGGAGCGTAAATGGAACAGGTCCGGGGTCACAACGGGAAATCAATAAACAAGCACAGGGCAACAATACAAGCTTTATCAGAGGCAAATAGCACAAAGATCTAGCAGAGTATGCAGGGAGAGGCAGGCTTAAATGGTATTCTGTGAAATGGCCAGTGCCAATTAACGGGGCACTGGCCCTTTAAATCTTTAGAAGCCAGCGTGCACGCCGTAGGAGTAGGGGACGTGCGCCCACGGCCGAAAAAAAGGAGACGGGAGCGGGGACAGGTAAGTGGATGCCAGGGGGAGCTGGGGCACATGGAAGAGCACCCTTGACAACATGTGAGAATATGGTTATGTCTTGGTTTGTGAGGTGTCCCAGATTGAGGGAGAGTAGGGCAATTTATGGGCCCCATGAAACTTGAATGTTCATTATATTCTAAAGAAAGCTAAGTATTTGGAACTAAAAAAAATTGTATATGTTCACAAGTCCATCAAATGTGCACAAAGATGCCAATCTCTTTTTTAACCTCCAGCAGTTATATGAATTTCCTGGATATATTTTTGAAAGGAGATATTGGGTATAATACCATCTATAGAGTAAATTGCAAGATGCTTCTAAGGGATTTGCACACTTGATGTATTTGTTGAGAATGCAAATATGAAATGCCGTTGATCTTCAGGGAAATGCAGTTTAAGGTCCTTTTCCCACTCTTCCTGAAATATTAGTAGTGAGTTATTAGTATCATACAAGATTGCCTTATAGACCTTGAAGAGACCTTTTGTAGGAGCTTTCATTTCAGAAAAATGGGATTCATAGTGTTGTTACTCAAAGAGTTGTTACCTGTGCTGGTCAAAGGACCTTTTGTGAATAAGAAGTCTTGTGATATCAAGTATTGGTGCCTAGTAGGGATTTCCTTTATGTCACTCTACTTATGCATTATCTATATATTTACAATCCTGACAGACATATTGCACTAGAATGTTGTATGTACTTCAGTTGCTTTTACTGTTCCATAGTGTCTGAAGAAGGTCACATAATTTACTGTGGATTGCACAATTATCAAATAAAATAATCATCACATTGCATTGAACCTGAGTGCCCAGTTGCTTGTCATGCATGGGAGGAAAACCAGCTCTGTAATAGCTGTGTATGGATGGACCATAGTAGAGCACACTTAGCACCATCAGCTGTGGAAAAAGGCTCAGGAGAGCCGAAACACATCTGGAATATTAAATGGATGCTATACTTTATGACAAATTGTACCCTTAATAAAAAGATGTTAAAAGCTATCTCAAAGTGGTGGGACCATTTCTTTCACTTGGATACACTGTTAATATCCACAAGAACGAGGTAGGAAGCAGTTTAGGTGCCGTCCATATTTGGAACCATCAGCTTTGCAGTTTTGAGCAAAAATGCCTCAATGTAGAATCCAACACGTGGCTCCAGCCAGCATTTTGTTGATGACTCTGTGCTGGGGACTTTGTCAATGCAAGCTTTCCAATATATTGTATAAGCATAGACAAAAGTTTGTTTGGTATATAGTAACTATGATAACTGCAAAGAAACATGGCAGATAGGTCTTCTGAACAGTTTGATGGCTAAAACTCTTATGTAATCATACCAACAGAAGCGCAGAATGACACTGACTGAAATATGGGTAGCTTTCGTGTGTTCATGTAAAAGGTTTTAATGTTATATAACATTAACCTGTTGGCTACGATCAAGTATTGACAACATTTCTGTCTCTAATTATGCCATCTGTCTATTTAAGTCAGTTCCTACGAATTATCCCAAAGGGGGCCAGGCGTTTGTACCTGTTACATGTTTTAACCAGGATTTTTTAACAGTTTTGTAAATCTATTTATACACTGCAGAGATGTGCTGACGCCAAACTGGGAACATTTTATTTAACTTCACATTTGTGTTGCTTCTTAAACTGCAATGCCAGACTCACTGCATAAACTAATTTTCTGTGCCTGGGGTTATAATTTACATTTAGTGCTACATTATTGTGCAGCAAAGTGTTTTAGATTTACAGTACTACAAATCCCTTATCATTTAAAGTAAAGTATCACTTTGCAAGTAATGTTTTGTGTGATGGTTTATTCACAATGATTTTAACTATTATCAACTGTTATACAATATTTTTATATTACATAATATATTTAATATGTGTAATACATATGAGGACTTCTCATGCAATAATCTTCTGTAGGCAGTGGGGAGAGAAAATATAGTCGCTACTTACACAACCAGGAGTGTCGACAGATGGACTGGATACTGTGTTGTTGGAATAGGGTAAGCAGTTTTTATTTTCTTTCTATGGTCCTTGCCCACCCCCAGGGGTTTTTCTCTTAAACTGGAAACGCATCAGCATCATTTAGGCTATATGGAGAGGCTGAGCACTCTCCATACAGGAATGGTGTCTGCTGTATTATGCAGCAGACACAGACTGTTAAAATCCACAGGTGATGCTGGCTTTAACCTGAACAGGGTACTTAAATGCAAGAGCCACCACTGCCTTAGTTTAGATTGATGTGCCTGTAACCTCCCTGTCCAGAGTTCAGCTGCTAGAAACATCTCCAGGGGTATGATGTAATAGAGACGGATCAAATTGTATGAGCAATTAAAAAAAAGAGGGGTACCTTAAAAGTAATAGTAAGAAAAAAGTAAAAAAAAAAAACCCTAAAAATGAAGATCACCCCCTATCCGTAGATTTTTCCTAGAATAAAATAAAAAAAATCACAAACATGGTAGGCATCCCTGCAACTCTGGTATTGATCAAAGGTCCTCTAAACTTGTTTTATGTTCTAATGGGTTTTACCAAGGTCTAATCAAGTCTGCTAAGTAAAATAGTGTAAAGTAGTACAGCACTATTTTTCCCATGATATAAAAATCAGTAGTGCAGACTTTGATACAGCTATGAACAGAACCATCTTCATGAATACACATGAGAGTCCAAATGGAATTGTTTATGCAGCGTTTTTGACGTAAGCGCTATGTTCGGACTAGTAATTCTTTCAAACTCACCAACCTATATTTTTATTGCCCTTGCTCTATACAATGGGGTACAGTCAGTTTAGAACAGGGAAGGCTTTATTCTAACTGTTTCCAAAGCTGAAGGTATGTCTTGGTATGCTAAATGTTGATAGCTATATGCATTTGGATCTCCTGCTCTGTATTCTCAATGTGGTTTTCTGTGTTGTATACTGTATACCATATGTGTACTTGCTTTAGACTTTCATATGGTACAACATGTTCTACTATTTTGTTCTATACCATTAATATATGCTTTATGTGTAGACAATCTTTGGGCATATGCTAGGTCAGCAGTGGCCCATAGAATGTGGCCCATGGTTTCTACCTGCTATTATTCCCCATATTCCACCCATCAATTGGCCTGGAAGGGTGTGGGGTTTGTTCTGGGCTTTGGGCCTTGACAGTTTTGTGCCTGATATACTAAAAGGTGTGGTCCTTCTAGTATATTCAGAGCAACCTGCAGCAACAAGCACTGGCCAGCACTTAAATAAAAATAATTTACATTAATTAACTTGTGACAAATATAGGATCCATGTAAGATGTGAACAGACCCTAATACTTTTGGTATGTATTGATTCCTTGTTTATTTGCCTTCTCTCCTTCTTTAAGCTGCAATCTGTATAAGGCTGATTCATTCCACCTAATTGCCTTCTTAATTACGTCTATTTAAAACCGGAAATATAGGCTTAGAAACCTTTAAACAGTAAGTTGCACAAAAAAAAAAAACACATCTCTTGTAAGAAAGTGCTTCCTATGCCCAAGCATTATCAGCCTGCTGATAATGAGCTCACTGAAAAGCTTCTATTAGGATTTAACAAAGCAATCTTAAGGGATGGTTCATTTCCTGTGACATTTCTTCTGCTCAAATGAGACGGTTTTCTCATCTATATTAAAATGGGAGTACACTTAAGCTATGTCGACATGCAGCATTTCCCCCCCTCTATGTACGGCTGTAACACAGCCACAGGCTACATTTTATCCTAGTTGCATAAATCTGAAAGTGAAAAGGCCTTATTGAGTGTGCCTTGCTGTTGTTATGGATAACGGTAATCTTGGAGAAGCAAGGAAGCTGTTTGCTTGTACATTGATTCAGCTGTGTGCTTAGACCAGAACCTATTAAACTGAGCTATATTTCTGCATTATCTCCTACCTTACGTAAATCCTCCATAAGAGCACATACCAGACTTGTCAATTCTAACCCACAGCGCATATTTTCATTGTTAAGTGACAGTCATATGGTTTCTTTCATATTCAGAATTCATGTGGACTGAAAAAAATATACAATTAAAAAAGTATAATTGGTTTCCAATAACTAGCCATCCCTAAGCATACATCAAAATTCTTTTATATTATGCTTATAGAAGAAATGCACATTTGCACAATCTGATTGGTTGCTTTCAGTTTTCTGCATCATTTGTGATCTCATGTGTGACTGATTATGATTTCATGCCATTCAACCCATACATTTCTCTCACAGACTGATTTACTTCAGGATACAAATCAGTTCAGTAAAATTGGTACAGTTGGCAGATTTGTAAAAAGTAAAAAAAAAATGCATAATTTATTTATGGATCACAGACACCTGATGATGAAATAATAGACAGCTGTTGAAAAATATGTTTGCTTGAATAACCCCTTAATTCCATCCCTGACTTTGCTCCAGCCTCATCATATGACTGGTTACATTCTTACCACTCACTTGATGGCGACCCTTTTCTCCTTGAATCGGACTCCAACAGGAAAAGCCAAAATCTCCTTGAATAAGTTAGGTGTAAACATTCTGTACCTGTGTCATCATTTTTCGCTCTAGATCTATAAAGGCTAATAAGTATAGATGGTGACAGGCATAGTTGATTGGCTGTAGCAATTGTTGTTTTCAAAACAAAAACTGGGTCATGGTAAACTGGTAGATTTGTAAGAGAATAATGAGTTAAGTAACATTTTTCAATTTTAAAATTAAATGACTCCTTACTGGACTCCCTGTACCTAGAAATCCGTTAAGGAAATAAATACTTACCTTAGTGATCCCACAGGGTCATTTTGCCCCGACCACTGTGTATTGACGCAATTGACGTAATGATTCCTTGCACTGCTCCGCTCAAATTTATCTCGTATAATGCGGTTGTCAACAACTTGTATGGAGAGTGCTCAGCCCATAAGACCTCTCCACACTGCAATATTGATGCTATGCTATCGTCGTTAAGTGGTTTACCTGGTAATTCTTCTGGACCTAATGTAATGGTTACCCATAGTAGCCTTAAATCTCTACCACAGGTAACAATGGGGCACATTTACTAGGGGCCATGCGCCAATTTTTACGCGTGCAGGTATTACAGAAGTGTCCGCACCATATTTGTGCCACACACAATCATTTTGTGGTACAGCTGCACTATTCTTCATGAAACACACATTTCTGCACTGAAGGGGTGTTCTGATGCTCAGTTGGACTGTGCGCCACATTTAATATGCAAAGTCCGACAGAACTGTGTCACACACAATCTATGTTAAAGGGGCACAAAAAAGTGGTGCACTCTGGGCAGAGCAGGGAGCGCCAGATTCATGCAAAATGTGCGGCAGAACTGGTTAATCTAGCCCAATCTGCTCACTACACAGGCCAACTGCAGAGCACCATCCTTCTTCTGAAATAGATTTCAATCAAGGGGATATAGGACAGAAAAAAAAGATGCATTTTATCCCATTCAGCATCATAAGCATTTGTGGGCATACTTTTTTTTAATTCTTGAAAGGAGTATTGAAATATTAAAGTTTATTTGAAATGATGATGCAATCAGAGGTAGGCTTTAAAGAGAAGATTTAATAAAAGTGCATACCATGTACAAAGTCAGGATCAGGGGTAGTGGACCCACTGTACCACCGTGAGTCTAAGTGGCACCTGGAAAGCCAGCCCACGTACCCTAGGAGGCGGGCACCCTAGGAGGCGAGGGAAATGCTGTTGGAACGAGGGAAGGTAAGAGCTGCCACCTGTCTCCAGGGGCAAAGGGAAGTACACGGTTGCACCTGCCACCCGTATTAGGTATTATTAATCTACTAATTAGGTATTATAAATCTACTTCCTGTATTCAATAAATGCTTCCGATTTACAAAGGTTACATAAGACTGCTCAGCAGAAGACAAAGAGTCATTGGCTGTAGAAGCAAAACAATGGCTTTATCGAAAAGCTCCTTGAGATGAAGGAAGTATTTCTGACATTGAATTGTTATCCACGCAATTCCTACATATCTTTTTACAATGGGTTCAGGGTTAGCAGTTCACTTTTAATAATATGCTTTTTGATTTTGGCTTCTAGTAGATTCATTAAGTGAGAGGAGGAAATGGAAAATATGTCCTTGGGAGAACTGTGGTGAGTGGTTCTGCCTGTGATTGATATATTTAAGATGGAGAGCAGTGATCTAGCTTGATTCATCACTCAAGCATTCTGTCGCTGTGCTCTGAACAGTGAGAATGAGTCCTCCATGAGAAGATTGTGCGTTAAACAAGAAGATGCTCTGCTTAAACCTAAGTGAGGGAAGATAAAAAATGGAGATGCTGACATGGCAAATAAACAATGAAAATCTATTTTTGTAGGTAAAGCAGCTAATATTAACAGCAATGGTTGTGTAATCTTGGCTGACTCTAGTTTTTTAAAAAAATAGAAAATGTCTAGGACAAAACTGACTTATTTTTAAAGCATGTAAACTGCAGTACATTGCAGTATATATATATATATATATATATATATATATATATATATACATATACAGTACAGACCAAGAGTTTGAACACACTTTCTCATTCCAAAAGTTTTCTTTTGAAGGAAAAAGGGCCAATGTGTGCTAAGCATCTCTGGGAACTCCTTCAAGACTGTTGGAAGACCATTTCAGGTGACGAACAGATTTAGGCAAATGTGGGAAGAGTATTTGAGGAAAAAAAGGTCTTTTAAAATTGCAGATGTACGTCTATGCGATCTGCCAGCATAGAGCTATGAGTTCAGCACTGCCGCGTCATAGTTCTGTGCCGGCAGATCGCATAGACATGCATCTGTTGGCACGGCCGGGAAGCCGAAGACCTGCTGCGGGGAGAAGAGGACGCATATGTATAACAATTTTCATCCGTATGTGCTTGTATGTCACTGTATCTGGACTGTATCCATATAAAATGTGGTGAGCTGGCAAATGATGGCTGGCTTATACATAGCACGTCTTACTGGTTCTCGTCTCTCTGGATATTGCTTGTATATAAAACAGCATATGGTGCAAAATAGTATGCAGCATGTAAGTAACACATATTTTAAGCGTTCCTATTGACTTTTATGATGCATACAGAACAGTAATGCAGATGAAATAAGAACATGTTCTATGTTCTTTTATGCCTTGCTCACGGTACGTTATGGTGGAAAATACGACCATGTAAACAGATGGCCATATTTCCCATTGAAATAAATGTAGCCATTTGCTTCCCATATAAAAACGGTACGGTACAGGTAGCATTCAGCCATTTTCTTAATACTGCATCCTTTGTACAAGGTACTTACTGCTATAATACTGCCTCCTTAATATAAGAATATGAATATTACAATAATTATTTTGTAGCACAAAAATGATCTTTGTAGGTCATCCTCATAGAAGAAATTACAAAGCATGTCAACATTTTTTTAACATCTGCCTCAAACGTTTGCAAAGTATAAAATTATATTTCCCTTAAATAGTGGTTTAGTTAAATGCATAGTACATGTCACAAGCTTTCTGCTCTGAAATTTGCTCTTTATAAAAGGTCAAAAGAATTATAAGGCACTTTGGCAGTCATTTTATTATATAATGTGATGAAATGCCATGTTTTCTTTTAGAAGGAAAACATCATTATTTAAAAGTAATAACTGTACTTTACTGTACTGGAAGTTATCTTTTCATATTGTGTAAGTGTAAGAGTACATATATATTTTATGTTACTTACTCTTACAAATCACTTGTCATAAAGCATAACAATAACTTTTACTGAAGTCTCCATTTTATGAAGAGAGTACAGTAAATGTCAGAGAGAAGGAGAGCCCTAACCATAAAGTTCAAACGTGTTCTTTCCCTTATTCAATAATATACACTGTAAGCTTTACAAAATTGAAGTGAATGCCAGATTTGTATTATCATATCATTTTAGGGTTTAAAATTTAGTGCTGATTCATTTTTATGTTACCCTTTTTCTCAAACCCTTAAGGACCAGTCCCTTTTTGTTTTCATAATTCAATTTTTCACCTGCAAAAATCTATTAACTTATTTAATTTCCAAAGTAAAGAGTGTGTGAGGATTGGATGAAATCTATGAGATGGATATAAAACACAATGACACTCTCAGCTCTGATAACTCACAGATCACAATCAATTACACAGAGCCAGTTCTTCTATAAACCTGTCATTAGCTTGTAGAGTAAGTCTCTGCACACTGCTCCTTGCTGGCAGATAGTGCCTGTGTCTGAGCTCGTCTTATAATGCACAGGGGGAGGGTAAGGAGGCAGAGACGACTGCATTGTGCAGACAAGAGAAGCTTTTCGTGAGAAGAATCTGAAAATTGTAAGCACCAGGACTGTTAGAGATTGGAATTATATCTGTGAAATGCTGTATTTTTGTTAATAACAGTGAATTAGAGAATGTGTTATGTGTGACTATAAAAATTGTAGATTCACACTTGAGGCTCTGAATTAACGCATGTGAAATTATAAACTTAACAAAAATGTGTGAAACAACTAAAAATATTCTAGGTTCTTCAAAGTAGTCACCTTTTACTTTGATTACCGCTTTGCATACTCTTGGCTGTATCTCGATGAGCTTCAAGAGGTAGCCATCAGAAAAGGTTTTCAAATCACAGGTGTGCCGTGTTTAATAAGTAGGATTTCTTGCCTTATAAATGGGGTTGGGACCATCAGTTGTGTTGTGCAGAAGTCAGGTGAATACACAGCTCATAGTCCTAATGAATAGACTTAGAATTATATTAGATATACAATATTATGATTTATGATTTTAAAGAGGAACAAATAAAGAAACAGAATTTTTTCATCTTTATACTACAAATGTCTCCGGAAGCGCTGGTTTTTCTATTTTCTAGATATACAATATTATATGATTATATTAAATTATATTATAATAGAACTGTATTATGGCTAGAAAAAAGCAGCTAAGTAAAGACCATTAAGAAATGAGGGTCAGTCAGTCCGCATAATTGGGAAAACTTTGAAAGTGTCCCAAAGTGCAGTTGCAAAAATCATCAAGTTCTACAAAGAAACTGGTTCACATGAGGACTGCCCCAGGAAAGGAAGACCAAGAATCACCTCTGCTGTGAAGGATAAGTTCATCTGAGTAGCAGGTCAAGGACACACAGAGTTCTAGCAGCAGCCACATCTCTACAACAAATGTTAAGAGGAGGCTGTGTGTAGCAGCCTTCATGGAAACCACTGCTAAGGACAGGGAACAAGAAGAGACTTGTTTGGGCTAAAGAACACAAGGAATGGACATTAGACCAGTGGAAATCTGTGCTTTGGTCTGATGAGTGCAGAAAAGGTGAACAAATGGACTTTACATGCCTGGTTCCCGCCTTGAAGCATGGACGAGGAGGTGTGTGCGTGTGTGTGTGTGTGTGGGGGGGGGGGGGTGCTCTGCTGGTGACACTGTTGGGGATTTATTCAAAATTGAAGGTATAGTGAACCAGCATGGTTACCACAGCATCTTGCCGTAGCATGCTATTCCACACAGATTCACATCTAATTAACAATTTAAGTCAGTCAGGTTAACTAGCTCTAAATATGTAAATAAAAAAAGGAAATAAAATATCTCAATATCTTTTTTACATGTTAATAGCCATAAAAATGAGAAAAAGTTAAATTTAGATAAAACACTACACATTTTGTATCACCTCACCCCAACAAAATAACCAAGGAAAGTAAACTCTTGCAAAATAATCAACTCCACTGGTAGAAAAAGCTCACTTCTCAGAAAAATAAACATACAGCACTTTGGTAATGAAAAAAAATGTGAGTTTTTAAATTTTGAAAATTGTAAAACATAAACACTGTATACATTAGCTACTTCCATAAGCATAGTGATCAGTAAAATAACATGCTACCTAAGCTATATGGCTAATGGCAAAAAGAGGAAAACATTGTAATAGGCAAAATGTATTACTTTTGTATCACAGCACAAAATTATTCACCACAAAATTAAATAACAACATGAAGTAATGGTTCAAATAATTATAGCTCAGATTTTATGTGTAGCATTTGCATATGAAAAATCTGTAGTGTAAGGACTCCTGCACACAGATATAATGGGGACTGTGATCTGTCTGCACAATTTGCTACCTGATCATGGTCTTCATTGATGTCTTTGGTATCCAGTCATAGTGCAGAGAGCACACGCTGTCTCAGTGCACTGTGACCATGGACGGAAAAATATAGGACATTTCGGCCGTCCGTTGGTCTTTCTATGGATAGGTGAAGGGTGAAGAGTGCTCACCCCTCTTCTCTCCTGCACCCCACTGGATGCTCACCAGGACTACGACCTGTGCAAGCATCCATTTATGTGCATGAGACCTAAAACAGTAGCAGAATTCAACTTTTGCATTGCAAAGGTTGATATTCCCTCCTTCCTGCAGAATAGCATAATCATAAAATGCACCAGAATGCATTGTTTCTGTTGCTGAGAAATTACTTCTGTGATACAGACACAGAAAAGTAAGTATCAAGAATGCTGGATCACTTGATAACCATTTAGAGATTATTATTAAGGCATTAAAGGCATATGGGCAACCCATGAAGAGGAGTTGCCAACTTTAAGAAAAATTAATCCACAGTTAACATATATTTACTAAGAATGTGTGGCTTGCCTGTGTATAATGCAGGGTGCGCCAGATTCATGATTTCTGGCACCCGAAAACACAACTTTATTCTGGTCTATCTTTAACGTGGGGTGTCCAACACACTTCTTTCAGACTTGCATGTTAAATATGGCGCATGGTCCAACTGAGCACTGAAACGCCCCCTAATTTATGTTGCATGGTGCCTAGTGCAGCTGGGCCACAAAACGGTTGTGTGCAACACATTTGTGGTGCAGACACTTCTTAAATACATGCACAAGCAGTTTCCACTAGAAAGAACGTGCAAAGTCCACCAGGAAAATGGCACAAACCCCATAGTAAATGTGCCACTTTGTCTTAGGTTGAAGATTAAATATCAATTTAATCTGATTATGCCAGTGATTGATGTTCACACCATGATTATACCCCGCCATGGGGAGAAACACTGATGTTTCATACTAGAATCATAGTTATGATCTGATAATTGTAATATTAAGCTATTTGAATAGAACTTCTTGACTTCTTTTGTCTTTGGTTGTGTGTTCTGATCATTATCATCCTAGAGGGATTCAAGTTCTTGTCATGTGCAGTCACACAATTATCTACAGCTTTCCCACAATAAATAGTGATAAAACAATTTCATTACTTCTTGAGGCCAGTTATCATTTTCAAAAAATAACGTTATATTTATTGATGTCTGGATATTTGACCAGTATGAGTGAAATATAAGATAGCTTATATCTATGTATTGGCTTAAAGGGGTATACCAGGAATACGCACAATTCACATATGAATGGGTCCTTAAAATATAAGTTGATATGTAATTAGTTATTTTTTTAATTTTGCTCCCCTTACCAGAAAAAATGCTGTTATCATTCACTGTAATGAAGAATTAAAATGTTACTGGCCCTTTAATCAGTCCGCTGATTTTTTCCGCACGGAGCAGACACAGGACAGAAGATGAATGCTGGTCACATGTCCACATCACATGTCCTGCTCCTGCCTGGGCATGTCATGTGATCACCACTATGTTTGGCTGTAGTTGGTTGGTTGAAGTGTATCCAGTGGCGGTGGCGGCCATCTTGGAGATAACCCTGCCTATTTTAGAATGCCCATAACATTTTGTGAATCATAAAATCAAACTGTTTAAGCTCCATTTTGTGACTAATGACATTGAGTTTTGTTATATTCATCTATTTATAGCATTATGGGTTTTTGTATCAGATGTTCATATTCCTGGAATACCCTTATAACTGTATATGCAGCATTTAGCTACATTTATTGTATTACATTTAAATTGGACATTGCTGCCTATAAAACTCTTTTGTGAGAGCAGTATTGCCCTTGCATATTGTGAGGATCATGCTATGGAAGCTTTTACATAAGCACAATTTGGTTGATATTTTGCATTAATACTAGATACAAAAGCCTGGAGCTAAATGTAGACAGAGAAAGTATAATGGAAATTTTTATTCCTATTTTGCTTTGCAAAGTTTTGAGCAAATATACCTATGTGAAAGAGGTCAAAATTAGCAGTGCTTATAGTCATTGTCCAGAGAAATATATTAAAAGATCAGTATGTTTTAGAAGATATTCGATTCAGTATAGGCAGTAAAAAGAGCAGCTCTAACTTATATGCCATAAATTCAGAAAATATACTCAATGAGACTAATTTCTTATGTACATTGTTACAAGTATGCCATTTAAAAAAAATGAATAAATGATTTTAGTATATAGTTAATGTTCACAAAAGGTCAAAGAAAATTGTATAATAGTATTTCATATCATGCTGTCAACATTTTAATTTCTATAAAGAAATGTCAGCTCTGCATTTAATGAAACATGTCATACATCATTCTGCTTGCAGATTGGCCTTGAAAGTGTCGGGACAATTCAGCAGCATAGATGATAAAACATGCAGATAGGTGTCCATTTCCCTCCTTTTGGAATAGTTGTTATGTATATTTTATCTTCAAGCATGCATCACAGGAGTGAGTTAATTAAAAAAAAAAAATTATAAAATTGACATTTAACATTCTTTCTTCTGTTCCTGGTTATAGCCTCCTGTCATCTCTCACACTGATATATGGAGCTATATCAACATCTCTCCATATCTGTCTCTCGATATATCTCTATAGTTGGATACGCCATATATGCATGTAATGAAGAAGATTGCTAATATGCTAATATTTTAACAGGGTATCTTGCAGCTAACCAGTTGTGTTGACGCTGATACCGAGGTCAACTGTCTTTTCATAATGGTACGAGTTGGATATAACATTGTCAGCTCTAAAATGGCACATTCTTCTAAAAATAGTGATTTTTTTTCACTGAGCACTAGCCATTGCAGTTTACCTTTTGGATTGCAACTGTACAGTTTAAAAGCTCACTACATCCCTTTATAAATAACTGTATATACTCGAGTATAAGCTGACCCGAGTATAAGCCGGGACCCCTAATTTTACCACCAAAAACTGGGAAAACCTATTGACTCGAGTATAAGCCGAGGGTGGGAAATGCAATGATTACAGACCCTCAGTATATAGCCAGTAGAGATGGGCGAATTGATTCTAATGATTCTAACTTCGGTTAGAATTTCAGGAAAAATTTGATTCGTCACGAAGCCGAAGTTTATGCTGATTCGCGGGAACGAAGTTGTTTTTTTTCCTATCATGTTTCTGCTAAATGGGCGCGAGAACAGCGTGTTACATGGGGCAGAGAACTCTGGGAAGGAGAAAGGAACACCCCAATGACATCTGCAGCCCTGTGCGCCAATCAGCGACTGGCAGGCTTATGTGATGTCACACAGCCCTATAAAACCCAGCCATTTTCTATATCAGCACTTCACACTTCATGTTGTAGCGTCCAGCTGCTGCCATTGTACTGTGCGATTCTTGCTGCCATCCCTCGCTGTTCTCTAAGGGGGTTCTATATACCCCAAATAGCAGTTCTATTTAGTGACAAAATCGAATGGAAGAAATCTGTTGACTTTCATGCTCTGCAGTAGCGATTGGTGGACCAATCCCTGGTTGTTCTTTAAGGGGGATCTGTACTACCCAAATTTCTATTTAGTGACAAAATCGAATAGGAAGAAATCTGTTTGACATTCATGCATCTGCAGTAGTGAGCTGTCAGTTGTGGGTTATCTGTATAACGCACATTGCCATACCTTTTGGGGGCTCTAGTTTACAGCCAGATTTACGTGTGAAATCCACATCGTTTATACAGTGATTTTCGCTGAAATTACACTGTCAGTTGTGGGGTATCTGTATAACGCACATTGCCATACCTTATTGTGGGTCTAGTTTACAGCCATATTTACGTGTGAAATCCACATAGTTTATACAGTGATTTTCACTGAAATTACACTGTCAATTGTGGGGTATCTGTATAACGCACATTGCCATACCTTATTGTGGCTCTAGTTTACAGCCAGATTTACGTGTGAGTCAAGGCCCCAGCACCTCTGCCGAAGGGAGCTGTTTGTCTTTGACATAATCTACCGGTCTAGATGCTCCTGCTCCTCGCTATGCATGGCGCCAGCAGTCATTGAGCAAGGTAATTACAAAAAGACAACTCTATGCATCCAGCCAACCTAAGGTGCAGAAGCTGACCGTGCTCTTGTCGAAGTTGTTGGTACTGCAGTCTCTCCCTTTCCAAGTCGTGGACTCTGCACCCTTCAGAGAACTAATGGCTTGTGCCGAACCGAGGTGGAGAGTTCCAAGCCGCAATTTTTTTTCCAAAAATGCTGTGCCTGCCCTTCAACAATATGTACAACAGAAGGTGGGCCAGTCCTTGAGCTTATCAGTTTCTTCCAAGGTGCACGTCAGCGCGGACGTGTGGAGCTGTAATTATGGTCAGGGCCAGTATATGTGCTTTACGGCCCACTATGTGAATGTGCTTCCCGCCCAGCCACACCAACAGCTTCCACAAGAGACGACGCTTTCTCCTCCACGTTGTCAAACTGCTGCTCCTGCACCAGTGTCCTCCTCCTCCTCCTTCTCCACCATCACCTCAGAATCCACAAGTGCTGCTCCGTCATACCACATGTGTAGAGCACAGCGGTGTCACGCAGTTCTACACCTGGTTTGCCTGGGCGAACAAAGTCACACAGGGGAGGAACTGCTCCGTGTCATGCAAGAAGAAATCAATGTGTGGCTTTCTCCGCGACAGCTAAAAATCGTAACCATGGTGACAGACAATGGGAGGAACATGGTGTCCGTGCTGCACCGAGGAGGGATGGTCCATACGCCCTCCATGGCGCACGTGTTCAATCTGGTAGTCAAAAAGTTCCTGAAGTCTTACACCCATCTGCAAGACATTCTAAAAATGGCCAGGACACCGTGCACGCACTTCAGCCATTCTTACAAAGCCAAGCACACTCACCTCGAGTTGCAGTGCAGAACGGCCTACCCCAACATAGTCTGATATGCGATGTTTCCATCCGTTGCAATTCCAGCCTCCATATATTAGACCGCCTGTATGAACAGAGAAAAGCCATTAATGATTTTTTGATGATGCAAGCGGACTGTAGTACTCCCCTGTGTAACTTTGATGTCAGCCACTGGCAGCTCATGCGTGACACCTGCCGTTTGCTCAGGCCTTTTGAAGAGGCCACGTTATTTGTCAGTCGTCAGGACTGTGGGATGAATGCTGCAAAATCTGTCTGGTCAGGGCACTGGAGAAGTGGAGACTACATCTCATGGCCACATGAGTCCGGGGGGGGGGGGGCTGAACTGGAGCAGGAGGAGGACATTGGAGCACAAGCAGAGTCTGGTTCCATTTGTCGTTTTTCTACTCAGGTGACAGGAGAGGAGGAGCAGGAGCATCCGGAGTAGGTAGAAGATGAGGCATATGACCCAGAAGCACTGTGGCAGTATACTGTGGATATGGAGGCCGGGGATCCCTCAGAGTCACTTGCGCAGATGGCCCGCAGCATGCTGCTTTGCCTAACTAGTGACAGCTGAATAGTCAACATCCGGCATAGGGATGACTTTTGACTCTCCACCCTATTGGACCCTCGCTACCGGTCCAAAATGGGTGACTTTTTTCCTGCTGCTGAGAGGAAGGAACAACTGGCATACTATAGAGAAATACTGAAAACACAGTTTGCCGCTGCCTATGTGCGCCATTGTCCTTCCTCTGTCAGGTCTGACTGGGGGATTCCTGGCAGTCATTGCTCACGTACGACTACCACGGCTGCTGTGGGGAGCTGGGGGAGGTAGGAGCAGTAGCAGTTCCATCAACAGTCGCTTAAGTCTGGATTCCTTAATGAGCAATTTCCTTCACCCGCCTAGTGAGGAGGGTAGCCGCCACCAGCAGCAGCAGCAGGACATGAAGCAGACCCTGCACCAGCAGGTGGTGGCCTACCTGGACAGCACTTTACCACCTGAGGTAGAGGATCCCATGGACTACTGGGCAGCCAAACTTGATGCGTGGCCACAACTTGTGGAGTTTGCAGTAGAGAAGTTGTCCTGCCTGGCCAGTAGTGTGGCCTCAGAGTGGGTGTTCAGTGCGGCAGGGGCCATCGTTACCCCCAGGAGAACCCGCTTGTCCACCCGTAATGTGGAGAGACTGACCTTTGTCTAGATGAATCAGGCTTGGATCTGCCAAGATTTCAACTCACCAATGCCTAATGCATCAGGGGGGGTTTGCAGATTTTTGTGGCACATAACCTTTTAATAAGCATCAGATAAGCGAGTGTGGGAGCTTGGTGGCGAGTGTGCATTGATCCGAAGTGTGTGCAGTGTCCTAAGTGGGACTTACGTTTAAGGGACTTAAGTTTGAGGGACTTTAGCAGGTAACTGCTGTATTTAGTGTTACTTTTACTGTGAATTCCTCTTTTCTTCCGTATTTCTCTTGTAATCCCCATTAGAACAATGGACTCCATAAGTGGCATTGCTACATAGTGTACATCCTGTGCCATGTATGCTTTCCTTGAACAGCCGTTCGAGGGGGAATACTGCTGTGTGGGATATGTGAAAATTGCTCATCTGAAAGCCCAGATTCTGGATCTAAGTAAGCAAGTTTTAAGGCTGCGGGCAATTGACAATATGGAGCGTAGTTTGCTGCTCCTGGAGCACAAACTCTCTGGGGAAGATGGGTGTGGGGAGGGAAGTATGGAGGTGCAGAGGGAGGGGGCAGCTAGTTGGGTAACATGTAGAAGGCGGGGTAGAGGGAAGAGTTGTATGGAGTCTAGTTCTGATCTGGCGCACCCCAATAAGTTTGCCAGGCTGGCAGATGAGGGGGATATCAGCTCTGGGGTAGCAATGCTGCAGCAAGACGTGGCCTCTAGCAACCAGGGGACTGTGTGCTCCAGTAAGAAGGGTAATGGGAGCACAGGCAAGGTCAGACAGGTGCTGGTAGTGGGAGATTCGATTATTAGGGGAACAGACAGGGAAATCTGTCACAAAGACCGTGCATACCGAACAGTGTGTTGTTTGCCAGGTGCTCGGGTTCGGCATGTTGCGGATCGGGTTGACAGATTACTTGCAGGGACTGGTGAGGAACCAGCGGTTATGGTCCACATTGGCACTAATGACAAAGTAAGAGGTAGGTGAAAGGTCCTTAAAAATGATTTCAGGGATCTAGGCCATAAGCTTAGGGCAAGGACCTCAAAGGTAGTTTTCTCCGAAATACTACCTGTACCACGTGCCACACCAGAAAGGCAGCGGGAGATCAGGGAGGTAAATAAGTGGCTCAAAAGTTGGTGTAGGAAGGAGGGTTTTGGGTTCATGGAGAACTGGGCTGACTTTTCTGTCGGTTACAGGCTCTACAGTAGAGATGGGCTGCACCTCAATGGGGAGGGTGCAGCTGTTTTGGGGGAAAAAATGGCTAGAAGGTTGGAGGAGTGTTTAAACTAGAGACCTGGGGGGAGGGCAGCTACACTTGTGGAGGGAAAATAGACAGTGTAGATAGAGAGCTGGGAAGAGTCATAGTCCATGGGGGAGGAAGGGGGGCTGGAATGAGATTGGGGAATAGGAACAAAATGAATAGGGATAGGGAAAACCATATAAAGTGTATGTACACAAATGCCAGAAGCCTCACAAACAAAATAGAGGAACTGGAACTCTTGATGTTGGAGCGGAAATATGATATAGTGGGTATCAGCGAGACATGGCTGGACAGTAGCTATGACTGGGCTGTTAATATAGATGGTTATAGTCTTTTTAGAAAGGATCATATAAATAAAAAAGTGGGAGGGGTTTGCTTATATGTGAATTCTTGCCTCAAGCCTGTCTTGCAAGATGACATTAGTAACCCAAATGCAAATGTGGAGTCCCTATGGGTGGAGATAAGAGGAGGGAAAAAGAATAATAAAATATTATTAGGGGTTTGTTATAAGGCTCTAAATATCATGGAGGCAGCAGAGGAAATGCTGATGCGGCTTCAAAGCATGGTGAAGTACTTATAATGGGGGACTTCAATTACCCAGATTGACTGGGGGGCAGAAACCTGCAGGTCCTTCAAAGGCAGCAGGTTCTTGTCAACAACAAAAGACAATTACCTGTCGCAACTAGTCCTGGAGCCAACAAGAGGGGGGGCACTGCTGGACCTTATCCTAACTAACAGACCTGATAGGGTATCAAAACTACATGTTGGGGGGAACCTGGGTAATAGTGATCATAATATCATTGATTTTGTATTACGCTTTACTAAGAGCGTTAGGGAAGGGGCAACCAACACTCTAAACTTCAGGAGGGCAAACATTCAGCAACTAAGGGAAGACCTTAAAGGCATAGACTGGGATAATCTTCTCAAAGACAAAAGCCCCCCCCCCCCCCCCCAAAAAAATGGGACTTTTTTCATATATTCTGAAAAAGTCCTGTGAATAACACAAACCGTATGGGAAAAAGCATAAGAGGAACAAGGAAACTAATGGCTAACTAGTCTTGTAAGGAAAGCAATAAGAGATAACGGCCGCAAAAATAGAGACTGAGAGAAATATTGCCAGGGAGAGCAAAAATAATCCCAAATTATTTTTCAAGTATATAAATGATAAGAAAATAAAAACAGAGAGTGTCGGTCCCCTTAGAAATAACATGAGGGTCATGGAGGAAGGAGATGAGGAAAGGGCCAATCTACTGAATGTCGCCTTCTCAACTGTTTTTACCCAGGAAAATCCCCCGGTGAAAGACACAATGAGGAATAATATAAATTCTGTTTGGAATGTCGACAGTTTAACCCAGGAAGAGGTACGGCGCCGCCTCGCAACCACTATGGGCACATTCACATGGCCGTCTGCGGGGACGTACATGCGGCCGCAAATTTGCGGCCGCATGTACGTCCCCATAAACGGCAATAGCGGCACGGCGCAGATGCGGTGCCACACATGTGTGGCACCGATCCGGCCCGCACACCGCAAAAAGATTGAGCATGCTCTATCTTTTGGCGTGTGTGCGGCCGTGCGCCGCTATTCTCTATGGAGGGAGGAGGGGCTGCCTCCTCCTCCTCTCCAGCACACGGCGGTATGCCCGCACGGCGGGCATACCGCTGTGTGAATGTACCCTAAGATGGATAAATTACCGGGGCCAGATGGCATACACCCCCGAGTTCTGCATGAACTATGTACCGTGATAGACAGACCGTTATTTTATAATATAATATTTGGAGATTCACTGAGGACCGGTTATGTTCCACAGGACTGGCGCATAGCAAATGTGGTACCAATATACCATAAAGGATCAAAAAGCGATCCTGGAAACTACAGACCCGTGAGTCTAACTTCTGGGGGGAGGGGGGGGGATATTTGAGCGGTTTGTTAGAGATGCTATCCTGGAGAATCTCACTGTGCACAACCTTATAACCCAGCGTCAGCATGGTTTTATGAGAGATCGGTCCTGTCAGACTAATCTAAGTTTCTACTAGGAGGTAAGTTCAAGACTGGATCTGGGGGACGCTGTGGATGTTGAATATCTGGACTTTTCAAAGGCATTTGACACCGTGCCACATAAAAGGTTGGTATATAAAATGAGACTGCTGGGAATAGGGGAAAATCTGTGTATTTGGGTAAGTAATTGGCTTAGTGATAGAAAACAGAGGGTCGTCATTAATGGCACATTCTCAGATTGGGTTGACGTTACCAGTGGAGTGCCACAGGGGTCAGTATTGGGGCCACTTCTTTTTAATATTTTTATTAATGACCTTGTAGTGGGTTTACACAGTCAAGTTTCAATATTTGCAGATGATACTAAGCTGTGTAAAGTAATAAATACTGAGGTCGATAGTTTAGCATTACAGAGGGATTTGTGGAAGCTTGAGGGATGGGCAGAGAAATGGTTGATGAGGTTTAATGTAGATAAATGTAAAGTTATGCACTTGGGCCATGGAAACAAAAAGTATAATTATGTTCTAAACGGTCAATTACTTAGTAAAACTGAAGCTGAAAAGGACTTGGGCGTATTGGTGGATGGTAAACTTAATTTTAGTGACCAGAGCCAGGCGGCTGCTGCTAAAGCAAATAAAATAATGGGATGTATCAAGAGAGGAATAGATTCTCATGATAAAGACATAGTTTTGCCCTTATACAAATCCCTGGTCAGACCACACATGGAATGTTGTGTACAGTTTTGGGCACCAGTATATAAAAAGGATTAGTATGTACTGGAACGGGTGCAGAGAGAGAGCAACCAGATTATTAGGGGAATGGGGGGATTAGAATACAGTGACAATTACAAAATTGGGATTATTCAGTTTAGAAAACGAGACGACTGAGGAAGACTCCTTACAATTACAAATACCTGAAACGGACAGTACAGAGATTTCTCAGAAAGATCTTTTTATACCTAGGCCTTGACCAGGACAAGGGGGCATCCTCTGCCGCCTGGAGGAGAGTCGATTTTACCATCAACATAGAACAAGGTTCTTTACTGTAAGAGCAGTGAGACTATGGAACTCTCTGCCGCAGGAGGTTGTTATGGCGGACTCTATGAACCGTTCAGATGAGGCCTGGATGCCTTTCTGGAGAGAAAAAATATCACAGGTTATGGGTATAAAACATTTATTTAATTCTTAAAGGTTGGACTTGATGGACTTGTGTCTTTTTCCAGCCTTATATACTATGATTAGTCTCAGCCGTGTTGAGTAAAGCATGGTCTAGCCAGTGAGCTGCTAGGGTGGCTTCTATGAACTGGATTAATACCTAATACCCAGTTTACTCAGTGCTGGTTATACTTTCTCTTATGACTTGCAGCACTGTCAGTTTTGTCAGTTTGTGTTTTGCTGAACCTGAAACTCTAAGATTGTATGCTGCATTATCTGGAACCCTAACTTGATCCGAAACCCAGAACTTTGTATCTTTACCATTGACGTTGTCTCTTTCCATTAAGGTAAGTGAGGCAATTAGGTAGGGGATTGGGGTTATGGGTGAGTTCAGAGCCTACACCTCCCCTTTCTCTGCCTTGAAAAAAGGGCTAGACGAGTGATGGCAAACCTTTTAGAGGCAGAGTGCCCAAACAAGAACCAAAATCCACTTATTTACAGTGAAGTGCCAACATGGCATTTAAAGCAGTAACTTATTGTTACCTGTTCTTCCAATACAGTTGAAAGAAGGAGAGCAAATTCAGACATCATTGTAGCTTCGCTCCAGGGTCTCTCTGTACAGGACGAATTGTGGGTCCAACAGGATGACCTCCAAAGATCTTCTGTCAAAACCTTTTCATTTTTCCCGCAGTTCAAGGCAATGAAACGTACCTTTAAAATAGCACTGAGAGCAGCATCTCTTAAGTTGCCTGGGACTGCAGGAAGATTTGCTGGATTTGGTCCTGTTTTGTGAACTCTATCCTGTGGCGATAGCCTGAGTGCTCGAAAAAAGAGCTCTGAGTGCCACCTCTGGCACCCGTGCCATAGGTTCGCCACCACTGGGCTAGACTGTATCCCGATGCTGAGTCTGCATTTTTGTCTCTCCATTTATTCCTTTACTTCTATTCTTGCCACATACTCAAAGTTGCGATAGTCTTCAGGTTGTCCCTTACCATAAGGGTAAGCTAAGCAACTAGGTAGGACACTGGGCTTGTGGATTCATTCAGGGGCTGCACCCCCTTTCTCTACCTTGACAAAGGGGCTATCTTTAGAAAGATAAAACATAACATAAGAAAGGCAAAATCATAACATTGAGATGTAAAATATATCAAGATTAGAGATGAGCGAACATGCTCGTCCGAGCTTGATGCTCGGTCGAGCATTAGCGTACTCAAGCATACAGCAGCAGGAGCCGCAGAGTGGCAAATGATATAGTGTGAAGGCGGCATCAGAAGCAGCGCAGGCGCCGCAGAGTGCACAATGATATAGTGTGAAGCAGATCAGAAGCAGCAGCAGCAGGAGCCCGCAGAGTGGCACAATGATATAGTGTGAAGGTGGCATCAGAGCAGCAGCAGGAGCCCGCAGAGTGGCACAATGATACAGTGTGAAGGCGGCATCAGAAGCAGAACGCACGGAGCCCACAGAGTGGCACAATGATATAGTGTGAAGACGGCATCAGGAAGCAGAAGCAGCAGGAGCCCGCCAAAGTGGCACAATGATATAGTGGCAAAGGTGGCCCAGAGCACGCAGGAGCTGCAGTGTGGCACCATGATTATAGTGTGGAGGTGGTGGACAATTCCAGTCCCTGGTAAGATGGTAGGGAGGCAGATGTGTGCAATAGCAGCATATGTGTGGCATCAGGCGGGTGGCAGCATCAGAATAGTAGCTGAGGCAGGTGGTTAGAACCCCGACTCATTTCTCAACGTTTGGAGGAGGCATCATGGCTGATCTAATCTATCATAGTATCCTAGTATATAAAGGCTGGAAAAAACACCAGTCCATCAAGTCCAACCTTTAAGAATTAAATAAATGTTTATACCCCATGACCCGTGATATTTTTTCCTCCAGAAAGGCATCCAGGCCTCTCTGAACATGTCATAGAGTCCGCCATAACAACCTCCTGCGGCAGAGAGTTCCATAGTCTCACTGCTCTTACAGTAAAGAACCTTTGTCATGTTGATGGTAAAATCGACTCTCCTCCAGGCGCAGAGGATGCCCCCTTGTCCTGGTCAAAAGGCCTAGGTATAAAAAGATCTTTCGAGAAATCTCTGTACTGTCCGTTCAGGTTATTTGTACATTGTATGGAGTCTCCCCTCAGTGTCTCTTTCTAAACTGAATAATCCCAAATTTGTAATCTGTTCACTGTATTCAATCCCCCCATTCCCTAAAATCCTGTTTCTCTCCCTCTGCACCGTTCCAGCTCTACTATATCCTTTTTAACATGGTGCCCAAAAATATGTACACATACTATCCATGTGTGGTCTGACCCGGGATTTGTATAAGGCAAAAACTTTGTCTTATCTGAGAATCTATTCCTCTCTTGTTACAATCCCATAATTTTATTTGCTTTAGCAGCAGCCGCCTGGCTCTGGTCGCTAAAATTAAGTTACCATCCCACAATACCCCCAAGTCTTTCAGCTTCAGTTACCACAGTTAATGACTGTTTAGAACATAATTATACTTTTTGTTTCTATGGCCCAAGTGCATAACTTACATTTATCTACATTAAACTCATCAAACCATTTCTCTGCCCACTCCTCAAGCTTCCACAAATTCTCTGTAATTGCTAACTATCTACCTCAGTATGTATACTTTACAGAGCTTAGTATCATCTGCAAATATTGAAACTTGACTGTTGTAACCCATACAAGCGTCATAATAAAAAATTAAAAAGAAGTGCCCCAATACTGACCCTGTGGCACTCCACTGTAACGTCAACCCAATCTGAGAATGTGCCATTAATGACGACCCTCTGTTTTCATCACTAAGCCAATTATTACCCAAATACACAGATTTTCCCCTATTCCCAAGCAGTCTCAGTTTTATATACCAACCTTGTATGTGGCACGGTTGTCAAATGCTTTGAAAGTCCAGATATTCAACATCCACAGCGTCCCCCGATCCAGTCTTGAACTTACCTCCTAGTAAACTTAGATTAGTCTGACAGGACCGATCTCTCATAAAACCATCTGACGCTGGTTATAAGGTTGTGCACAGTGAGATTCTCCCGATGCATCTCTAACAAACGCTCAAATATCCCCCCCCTCCCCCCCCAGAAGTTAGACTCACGGGTCTGTAGTTTCAGGACGCTTTTTGATCCTTTATGGTATATTGGTACCACATTTTGCATGAGCCAGTCCTGTGGAACATAACCGGTCTCAGTGAATCTCCAAATATTTATATATAAAATAACGGTCTGTCTATCACGGTACATAGTTCATGCAAACTCGGGGGTGTATGCCATCTGGCCCGGTGATTTAATCCATCTTAGGGTACATTACACACAGCGGTATGCCGACGGCGGGCATACCGCCGTTGTGCGTGGAGAGGAGGAGGGGCACCCCTCCTCCCTCCAAGAGAATAGCGGCGCACGCCGCAACACGCCAAAAGATAGAGCATGCTCAATCTTTTTGCGGTGTGCGGGCCGGATCGGTGCCACACATGTTGTGGCACCGCATCTGCGCCGTGCACGCATGCCGTTTATGGGGGCGTAAATGCGGCCGCAAATTTGCGGCCGCATGTACGTCCCGCAGACGGCCATGTGAAGTGCCCATAGTGGTTGCGAGGCGGCGCCGTACCTCTCTGGGTTAAAACTGTCGCCATTCCAAACAGAATTTATATTCTCCTTGTGTCTTTCACCGGGGGGATTTTCCTGGGTAAAAACAGTTGAGAAGGCGACATTCAGTAGATTGGCCCTTTCTCTCTCCTTCCTCATGAGACCCTCATGTTATTTTAAGGGGACGAGCACTCTCTGTTTGTTTTCTTATCATTATTACTTGAAAAAAATTTGGGATTATTTTCTGCTCCTGGCAATATTTCTAGCAGTCTTATTTTGCGGCCGTATATCTCTTATTGCTTTCCTTACAAGACTAGTTAGCCATTAGTTTCCTTGTTCCTCTTATGCTTGTTCCCATACGGTTTGTGATTCACAGGAACGTTTTCAGAATTATATGAAAAAAGTCCCATTTTTTGGGGGGGGGGGGGGGGGGGCTTGTTGTGCTTTGCAGAAGATTATCCAGTCTATGCTTAAGGTCGTCCCTTAGTTGCTGAATGTTTGCCCTCCTGAATGTAGAGTGTTGGTTGCCCTTCCCTAAACGCTCTTAGTAAAGCGTAATACAAATCAATGATATTATGCACTATTACCCAGGTTCCCCCAACATGGAGTTTTGATACCACTTATTCAGGTCTGTAGTTAGGATAAGGTCCAGCAGTGCCCCCCCTCTTGTTGGTCTCCAGGCCTAGTTGCGACAGGTAATTGTCTTTTGTTGTTGTGACAAGAACCTGCTGCCTGTGAAGGAAACTGCAGGTTTCTGCCCCCCAGTCAATCTGGGTAATTGAAGTCCCCATTATAAGTACTTCACCATGCTTTGAAGCCGCATAGCATTCCTCTGCTGCTCATGATATTTAGAGCCTTATAACAAACCCCTAATAATATTTATTTTCTTTTTCCCTCTTTATCTCCACCATAGGGACTCCACATTTGCATTGGGTTACTAATGTCATCTTGAAAGACAGGCTTGAGGCAAGAATCACATATAAGAACAACCCCTCCACACTTTTTATTTATATGATCCTTTCTAAAAAGACTAGAACCATCTATATTAACAGCCCCGTCATAGCTACTGTCCAGCCATGTCTCGCTGATACCCACTATATCAATTTCCGCTCCAACATCAAGAGTTCCAGTGCCTCTATTTGTTTGTGAGGCTTTGGCATTGTGTACATACACTTTATATGGTTTTCCCTATCCCTATTCATTTTGTTCCTTTCCCCAATCTCATTCCAGCCCCCCTTCCTCCCCCAGGACAGGACTCTTCCCACTCTCTATCTACAACTGTCTATTTTCCTCCACAAGGTAGCTGCCTCCCCCAGGTCTCTAGTTAAACTCTCCAAACCTCTAGCCATTTTTTCCCCCAAAACAGCTGCACCCTCCCCATTGAGTGCAGCCCATCTCTATGTAGAGCCTTGTAACCGACAGAAAAGTCAGCCCAGTTCTCCATGACCCAAAACCCCTCCTTCCTACAACAACTTTTGAGCCATTTATTTACCTCCCTGATCTCCCGCTGCCTCTTTTGGTGTGGCACGTGGTACAGGGGTAGTATTTCGAGAGAAAACTACCTTGAGGTCCTGCCCTAAGCTTAGGCCTAGATCCCTGAATCATTTTTAAGGACCTTTCACCTACCTCTTACTTTGTCATTAGTGCCAAATGTGGACCATAAACCGCTGGTTCCTCACCAGTCCTGCAAGTAACTGTCAAACCGATCCGCAATGCCGAACCGAGCACCTGGCAAAAAAACAACTGTTCGTATGCACGGGTCTTGTGACAGATTTCCCTGTTTCCCCTAATAATCGGATACTCCCACTACCAGCACCTGTCTGACCTGCCTGTGCTCCCATACCCTCTTACTGGAGCACACAGTCCCCTGGTTGCTAGAGGCCACGTTTTCTGCAGCATTGCACCCCCAGAGCTGATATCCCCCTCATCTGCCGCCTGGCAAACTATTGGGTGCGCCAGATCAGAACTAGACTCCATACAACTCTTCCCTCTACCCCGCCTTCTACATGTTACCCAACTAGCTGCCCCTCCCTTGCACCTCAATACTTCCCTCCCCACACCATCTTCCCCAGAGAGTTTGTGCTCCAGGAGCAGCAAAACTACGCTCCATATTGTCAATTGCCCGCAGCCTTTAAAACTTGCTTACTGATCCAGAATCTGGGCTTTCGACTGAGCAATTTTCACATATCCACACAGCAGTAATTCCCCTCGAAGGCTGTTCAAGGAAAGCATACATGGCACAGTGTACACTTGTAGCAAGCCACTTATGGAGTCCATTGTTCTAATGGGGATTACAAGAGAAATACGGAAAAGAAAAGAGAATTCACAGTAAAATAACACTAAACTACAGCAGTTACTGCTAAAGTCCCTCAAATTAAGTCCCTAACGTAAGTCCACTTAGGACACTGCACCACAACTTCGGATCAATGCACACGCACCAAGCTCCCACCACTCGCTTATCTGATGCTTATTAAAAGGTTGATGTGCCACAAAAATCTGCAAACCCCCCTGATGCATTAGGCATTGGTGAGTTGAAATCTTGGCAGATCCAAGCCTGATCATCTAGACCAAAGGTCAGTCTCTCCACATTACGGGTGGACAAGGGGTTCTACTGGTGGGGGTGAACGATGGCCCCTGCCGCACTGAACACCCACTCTGAGGCAAAACTACTGGCCTAGGCAGGACAACTCTCTACTGCAAACTCCACAAGTGTGGCCACGCATCAAAGTTTGGCTGCCCAGTATAGTCCATGGGTCCCTACCTCAGGTGGTAAAGTGCTGTCCAGGTAGGCCACCACCTGCTGGGTGCAGGTTGCTTCATGTCCTGCTGCTGCTGCTGGTGGCGCTACCTCTCACTAGGCGGTGGGTGAAGGAAATGCTCATTAAGGAATCCAGACTTTAAGCGACTGTTGATGGACTGCTACTGCTCCTACCTCCCCCAGCTCCCCACAGCAGCCGTGGTAGTCGTACGTGAGCAATGACATGCCAGGAATCCCCCAGTCAGACCTGACAGAGGAAGGACAAGGCGCACATAGGCAGCGGCAACTGTGTTTCAGTATTTCTCTATAGATATGCCAGTGTTACTTCCTCTCAGCAGCAGGAAAAAGTCACCCATTTTGGAACGGTTAGCGAGGGTCCAATAGGGTGGAGAGTCAAAAGTCCCTATGCCGGAGTGTGACTATTCAGCTGTCACTAGTTAGGCAAAGAGCATGCTGCGGGCCATCTGCGCAAGTGACTCTGAGGGATCCCCGGCCTCCATATCACACGTATACTGCCACAGTGCTTCTGGGTCTATGCCTATCTTCTTACCTACTCCGGATGCTCTCCGCCCTCCTCTCCGTGTCACCTGAGTAGAAAAACGACAATGGAACCAGACTCTGCTTGTGGCTCCAATGTCCTCCTCCTGCTCCAGTTCAGCCCCCCCCCCCGGAATCAGGTGGCCAATGAGATGTAGTCTCCAATTTCCAGTGCCCTGACCAGACAGATTTGCAGCATTCATCCACAAGTCCGACGAATGACAAAAACGTGGCCTCTCAAAAGGCTGAGCAAACGGCAGGTGTCACGATGAGCTGCCAGGGCTGACAATCAAGTTACACAGGGGGAGTACTCAGTCCGCTTGCATCATCAAAAAATATCATAATGGCTTTTCTCTGTTCATACAGGCGGGGTCTCAATATATGGAGGCTGAATTGCAGGATATGGAAAACACGCGATTCAGACTATGTTGGGGTAGGCCGTTCTGCAACTGCAACTCGAGGTTGAGGTGCTTGGCTTGTAAGAATGGCTGAAGTGACGTGCACGGTTGTCTGGCCATTTTTAGAATGTCTTGCAGATGGTGTAAAGACTTCAGAACTTTTTGATACCAGATTGAACACGTGCGCCATGGAGGGTATGCACATCCCTCCCTCGGTGCAGCACGGACACATGTCCTCCATTGTCTGTCACCATGGTTACGATTTTTAGCTGTCGCGGGAGGAAAGCCAAACATTGATTTCTTCTTGCATGACACGGAGCAGTTCTCCCCGTGTGACTTTTCGCACCAGGCAAACCAGGTGTAGAAATGCGTGACCGCTGTGCTTACACTGGGTATGACGGAGCAGACTTGTGGATTATGAGGTGATGGTGGAGAAGGAGGGGAGGGAGGACACTGGTGCAGGAGCAGCAGTTTTTGACAACGGGGAGGAGAAAGCGTCGTCTCTTGTGGAAGCTGTTGGTGTGGTGGGCGGGGGAAGCACATCACATAGTGGGCCGTTAAAGCACTATATGGCCCTGACCATAATTACAGCTCCCACAGTCGCGCTGACGTGCACCTTGGAAGAAAACTGATAAGCTCAAGGACTGGCCACCTTCTGTGTGTACATATTGTTGCAAGGGCAGGCACAGCATTTTTGGAAAAAAATTGCGGCGGGAATCCTCCACCTCGGTTCGGCCACAAGCCATTAGTTATATGAAGGTGCAGAGTCCACGACTTGGAAAGGGCGAGAGACTGCAGTACCAACAACTTCGACAAGAGCACGGTCCAGCTTCTGACACCTTAGGTGGCTGTGCATAGAGTTGTCTTTTGTAATTACCTTGCCTCAAGACTGCTGGCGCCATGCATAGCGAGGAGCAGGAGCATCTAGACCGGTAGATTATGTCAAAGACAAACAGTCCCTTCGGCAGAGGTGCTGGGGGCCTTGACTCACACGTAAATTGGCTGTAAACTAGAGCCACAATAAGGTATGGCAATGTGCGTTTACAGATAACCACAATTGACAGTGTAATTTCAGTGAAAAATCACTGTATATAAACTATGTGGATTTCACACGTTAAAATGGCTTGTAAACTAGACCCACAATAAGGTTATGGCAATGTGCGTTATACAGATACCCCCACACTGACAGTGTAATTTCAGCGAAAATCACTGGTAACACGATGTGGTTTCACACGTAAAGCTGGCTGTAAACGAGCCCCCAAGTTATGGAATGTGCGTTATACAGAAACCCACAACTGACAGCTCATAACTGTCAGATGCATGAATGTCAAACAGATTCTTCCTAGTTCGATTTGTCACTAATAGAACTGCTATTTGGGTAGACAGATCCCCTTAAAGAAAACCAGGATTGGTCCACCAATCGCTATTGCAAGGCATGAAAGTCAAAAACAGATTTTTCTATTCGATTTGTCACTAATAGAACTGCTATTTGGGGTTATAGAACCCCCGTAGAGAACAGCGAGGGATGGCAGCAAAGATCGCCCACGTAAAAGGCAGCAGGGACGTACAACATGAAGGTGAAGTGCTGATATAGAAAAGGCTGGGTTTTATAGGGCTGTGTGACATCAACCTGATGCCACCTTCACACTATATCATTGTGCCACTCTGCGGGCTCCTCCTGCTGCTGCTGCTAGTGATGCTACGTTCACACTATATCATTGTGCCACTTTGTGGGCTCCTGCTGCTGCTGCTACTACTTATGCCACCAACACACTATATCATTGTGCTACTCTGCAGGGTCCTGCTGCTTCTGATGCCACCTTCACACTATAGCATTGTGCCACTCTGCAGACTCCTGCTGCTTCTGATGCCACCTTCACACTATATCATTGTGCCACTCTGCAGGCACCTGCTTCTTCTGATGCCACCTTCACACTATATCATTGTGCCACTCTGCAGGCTCCTGCTGCTGCTACTGATGCCACCTCACACTATATCATTGTGCCACTCTGCGGGCTCCTGCTGCTGCTGCTTCTGATGCTACCTTCACACTATATAATTGTGCCACTCTGCGGGCTCTGGCTGCTTCTGATGCCACCAACACACTATATCATTGTGCCACTCTGCAGACTCCTGCTGCTTCTGATGCCACCTTCACACTATATCATTGTGCCACTCTGCGGGCTCCTGCTGCTTCTGATACCTTCAACACACTTTATCATTGTGCCACTCTGTGGGCTCCTCCTGCTGCTGCTGCTACTGATGCCACCTTCACACTATATCATTCTGCCACTCTGCGGGCTCCTGTTGCTGCTGCTTTTGATGCCACCAACACACTGTATCATTGTGCCACTCTGCCGCTCTTGCTGCTTCTGATGCCACCTTCACACTATATCATTGTGCCACTCTGCAGGCTCCTCCTGCTGCTGCTGCTAACTGATGCCCCCTTCCACTATATCATGTGGCACACTCTGCAGGCTCCTGCTGCGCTGCCAACGATGCTCCAATGCACTATATCATTGTGCCACTCTGCGGGCTCCTGCTGCTTCTGATGCCACCTTCACACTATATCATTGTGCCACTCTGCAGGCTCCTGCTGCTTCTGATGCCACCTTCACACTATATCATTGTGCTGCTCTGTGGGCTCCTGCTGCTGCTTCTGATGCCACCTTCACACTATATCATTGTGCTACTCCTGCTGCTGCTGCTGCTACTGATGCCACCTTCACACTATATCATTGTGCCACTCTGTGGGCTCCTGCTGCTTCTGATGCCACCTTCACACTATATCATTGTGCCACTCTGTGGCTTTCCCTGTTGCTGCCACCATGTTGCTGACACCTGTGGACTCCTGCTGCTGCTTCTTCTGTCGCCACCTCCACACTTATATCATTGTGCCACTTTGTGGCCTCCTGTTGCTGCTGCTGATGCCACCTCCACCCTATATAATTATGCCACTCTGTGTCTTTCCCTGTTACTTCCACCATGTTGCTGCCACCTGTGGGATCCTGCTGCTGATGCCACCTCCACACTAAATCATTGTGCCACTCTGTGGCTATCCGTGTTGCTGCCACCATGTTACTGCCACCTGTGGACTCCTGCTGCTGCTTCTGCTGCCGCCACCTCCACACTCTTATCATTGTGCCACTTTGTGGCTTACCATGTTTCCGCCACCTCCATAATTTGTCATTGTGCCAATCTGCAGCCTACCCATCCTGCTACCAACTGACCGCTGTCTCCCTGGAACACCCTGTGACTTCCATAATGCTGTTTTCACCCTCCATCACTCTATGATGTTGCCACTATGTTTGGTTTTCCCCTTCATTTCATCTGTCAGAAGGATGAAAAGCTTAAGGATTGATAGCCAAAAGCAGGAGTGGATACAGAACACAGAGGACATGCAAGTATCCCATTTGCTGCTCATCTCTATTCTGGAGCAACTCCTGTTTGTTTTTGGCTTTAGCAATACTGATGGATTATTGACCGATTGAAAGAGGACACTGATGCGTGAAAAGAAGGGCAAAATGATCAGTGACGTCAATGCAAAATTACTGCCGACATCCTCTGCACTGTTTTGGGGGGCTTTCCACATGTATCCGCGTTTAATAGAACAGGTTCTGTTGTAATCTATGGAATCATCTGATGTCAGTGTAAAAAGAGTGCACTCTTTGATGTTATAGTGGGATCTTGGCCCTCAGCTCGGTCCTTTCGAGCTGGCACAGACATTACCTTGTCAGGCTGCGTTCCCGCTTCGCTTATTTGGGGAAGTTTGCCTATGTAAGTGCACATGGAAGTGAAGAGTGAAGCGATTCTAAGAGCCGCGGCTGCCATGTGCGTGTCATACTAATACACAGCATTGTTTGAAGACCAAACCACGCTCTCTATGCATATTTAAGCATGGCACAACATTCTACAACACCCTACAGGCTCTCTGCAGCCAGGAAATACCTGTAGCCAGATAGCTTCTTGACTTGCATACGCTGCTATAACATACTCTGCTTCTGTTGATGAAAGTGTTACACACAGCTGTTTTCTGCTAGCCCAGCTTACAGCACCACCTGAAGCAAGAAACAGCCACTGGTGGATTTTCTGTCACCTGGGTCTACGGTCCAATCAGCATCAACATATCCTATTAGGTTACATTTGTTACTTGCTGGTAACTTCAGCTTACAATGCAGGGTTCTCTTTAAATAGCGTATTACTCTCTTCACGCCATTCCAATCTAGCTGACTTGGCATTGAGGTTTTTCTGCATAAAATTCTTACAGCTGCTGCAATATCTGGTCTTCTAGCAGTGGCAATGTACAGCAATTTTCCTATGGCTCTACTAAATTGTTTATCATTTGGTAGCAATTTGCTTTGATTGTTCATCTCTTTCAGGTGGTTGGTTTCCATGGGAGACTTCACTGTTTTTGCATCTTCCAATCCAAAAGTCTCTATTATTTCCTGAATTTTGTGCTGCTGGTTCAGAAGAAAACTTCCATCTTCTTCCCTCTCGATTTGAATGCCGAAGTAGTTGCTTATGTTTCCAAGATCCTTGGTCTCAAAGTTCAATTTCAAGGTTTGTAATATTCCTCGTTTTTTCCCTTCTCGCTTAAAACAGACTAAAAGATCATCCATGTAGATGAGTATAAAGATCCATCTGTCTGTCAGTCTCTTTGTGTACAGGCAGGGGTCTGCCTTACTCCGCTGAAAAAGAGAAACAAAAACAACAACGAAGGAGGACGGCGCCTCGCGTAATAACGTAGAGACAAGTGTACCGAATGTGGTGAGAAAATTGGTTGCTCACCTGGTAACCACTTGGGTACAAGCGGTAATAAATATCCAATATGGGGGAGGATCCTTGATGTTACGGAGGTTTTGATCTTAGGTTACTGCAGCAACTTTTGGGCACCCCGAAGGACCGGTAGCCAGAGATACCGTGAAATCAATAATGCAAAATGGAAAAAGTGGAGGGGGCCAGGCCCCCTCCACTTTTTCCATTTTGCATTATTACTCCGCTGAAAGTCCTCATTGGTAAGGACCTCATGTATTTTCACATTCCACGCCCAGGCTGCCTGTTTTAGACCATATGTACTTTTCTGAAGTTTGCACACTGGGTCTGGTCTTTGCTTGTCTTTGAATCCTGGTGGTTGTTCCATGTACACTCACCGGCCACTTTATTAGGTACACCTGTCCAACTGCTTGTTAACACTTAATTTCTAATCAGCCAATCACTTGGCAGCAACTCAGTGCATTTAGGCATGTAGACATGGTCAAGACAATCTCCTGCAGTTCAAACCGAGCATCAGTATGGGGAAGAAAGGTGATTTGAGTGCCTTTGAACGTGGCATGGTTGTTGGTGCCAGAAGGGTTAGTCTGAGTATTTCAGGAACTGCTGATCTACTGGGATTTTCACGCACAACCATCTCAAGGGTTTACAGAGAATGGTCCGAAAAAGAAAAAGCATCCAGTGAGAGGCAGTTCTGTGGGCGGAAATGCGTTGTTGATGCCAGAGGGCAGAGGAGAATTGGCAGACTGGTTCGAACTGATAGAAAGGCAACAGTGACTCAAATCGCCACCTGTTACAACCAAGGTAGGCAGAAGAGCATCTCTGAACGCACAGTACGTCGAACTTTGAGGCAGATGGGCTACAGCAGCAGAAGACCACACCGGGTGCCACTCCTTTCAGCTAAGAACAGGAAACTGAGGCTACAATTTGCACAAGCTCATCGAAATTGGACAGTAGAAGATTGGAAAAACGTTGCCTGGTCTGATGATTCTCGATTTCTGCTGCGACATTCGGATGGTAGGGTCAGAATTTGGCATCAACAACATAAAAGCATGGATCCATCCTGCCTTGTATCAATGGTTCAGGCTGGTGGTGGTGGTGTCATGGTGTGGGGAATATTTTCTTGGCACTCTTTGGGCCCCTTGGTACCAATTGAGCATCGTTGCAATGCCACAGCCTACCTGAGTATTGTTGCTGACCATGTTGTCCATCCCTTTATCACCACAATGTACCCAACTTATGATGGCTACTTTCAGCAGGATAATGCGCCATATCATAAAGCTGGAATCATCTCAGACTGGTTTCTTGAACATGACAATGAGTTCACTGTACTCAAATGGCCTCCACAATCACCAGATTTCAATCCAATAGAGCATCTTTGGGATGTGGTGGAACGGGAGATTCGCATCATGCATGTGCAGCCGACAAATGTGCGGCAACTGTGTGATGCCATCATGTCAATATGGAGCAAAATCTCTGAGGAATGCTTCCAGCACCTTGTTGAATCTATGCCACGAAGAATTGAGGGAGTTCGGAAGGCAAAAGGGGGTCCAACCCGTTACTAGCATGGTGTACCTAATAAAGTGGCCGGTGAGTGTAAATGTCTTCAGTTAACTCACCATGTAAAAAAGCAGTTTTGACATCAAAATGTTTCACCTGCATTTTATTGTTAGCTGCTATCGAGAGTAAAGTTCTGATTGTAGCGTGTTTAACCAGTGGAGCGAATGTCTTGTTGTCATCTTCTACATACTTTTGTGAGTATCCCTTGGCGACTAGTCTTGCTTTATATCATTCAAGGGTGACATCTGCATTGTATTTAAATTTAAAGGTCCACTTACAGCCAATAGCTTTTCTTCCTGTTAGCAGTTCTGTGAGGCGCAGTCACACATAGCGTTTACTGCATGCATTTAAAAACGCATTGGAATAGCTGAAGAGTGATTTGCCTAATTAAAAAGCTGCTAACACTTGCGTTTACATAAATGTTAACGCCCACGTTTTAGTCTCGTGCAAAGATTTTATTTCTTCCTTTGCTGCCTTTATCCATTTACTGCTTTCCCTGTTCGGAACCTGTGACATTTCTTCCCAGGATGCAGGTTCATGAACGCTAACTGTACTTACTTTGTATGAGAGACGCACTGGTGCTTTAGCCTTGTTTTCTCTAGTTGAACGCCTTGGTTCTGTTAGCATGGAGATAACTGAAAGTGGGCGGAATGCGGCCATGACAGGATGGGCTGGGAGGGCAGGAAAAGGCGGGTGTTTTAGAGTTGGGGGGTTGAACTTAGGTGAGGTGATAGGTGGTTTAGCTGGGGGGTGGAGACTTTAGAGGGTTTATAAGGGGTGCCAGGAAGGGCACGCCATCTTTTGGCTAGAAAAAATTGTCCCACCCACCCTCCCCTTTTAGTTTGCTTTGTATTAGGGCCACATTGTGTGTTTTTGGGGAGGAGAGATACAAGTAGTTGAGATTCTTTGTCAGGAAAGGGTAGACATAGCTTAAGGAGTTGAGGCCATTGATTGTGAAGTGGGCGGGTGCTTGGCAACAGATAATTTATATTTTGGTAAATTGATTGCATCATTTGGTATAAACTCCGGGAATTTGGAGAATTGAATTGCAGTCTCCTTGAGAGTTTGACCTCAGGAGCTGGAATCTTTGATATTTGCCACATTCTGCCCTCGTCACTTGCCAGGTTGGTGTGCGGATTGGTAGGTGTGGTTGTTTACACGCTGAGCGTGAGTTCTGAGCAATTATATTTTACTTAACGGTTACACCGGACTTAGTTGATTGTCAAAAATGGACAAACCATTTTTCTGCTCTGTTGTCAAGTACTCGGCCACTAAGAAAGTTGATGTTTAACGTATTCAGCATATTTTGTAATTGTTAATATATGTTTAATAAAGTTTTTATATTTTACAGATTTTCAAAGAATAAATAAAGCTGTGACCAGCACTTTTCCAACAACAAAATGTGTGTGTTTTATTTCGCTTTGGATAAGGAGGGTTCCTTTTTCTGCTCTGTGAGCTGTTCCTATGACTCAGCCCTATCCTGGTCATGTATTTGGGGTCCATGTGTCATATCACTCATGATACCTGAATTTGTATTGACTTCAAGGACTTGTTCAGAGGTTGCAGTGGTCGTCTGGTCATCAGAATTTTTCTCTTCTGTTCTTGATTCCAGTGTAGTCATCACACCATCCTTTAGTTCATCAATAAAAGTGATATTGTTGCTAATAGTAACCCTTTCTGTTTTGGTGTCTAGGATTCTGTATCCTTTGCATTTATCACTGTATACAACTAGAGCCCCCTCTACTGCTCTGTTCTGGAGTTTGGTGTGTTTCTCTTCTGGGATATACATGAATGCTTTGCAACCAAAAACTCTTATGTATTGTACCTTTGGCTTCTCACCGTGCCACAGTTCATATGGGGTTTTCTCCACTGTCCTAGCGAAAAGTCTGTTCTGTAGATAAGTAGCACTGCAGTAGTCACTGCAGCTTCACCCCAATATTTTTCATGTAGTCCAGAATCTGTTAGCATACACCTGATCATTTCAGTCAGTGTTTTGTTCTTCCTTTCAGCTACTCCATTTTGCTCTGGTGTGTAGGGTACTGTCTATTGGTGCTCTATACCCTGTTGATTTAGATAGGTCTCAATCTTGGGTCCAGTAAATTCACCTCCATTATCACTTCGCAGTATCAGAGGTTTCCTTTGAAACGTGTTGCTTGTCTTTGGTATGTAGTCCTGTAAATTATCCAAAACTTCACTTTTGTTTTTCATTAGGTAAATAACTGTGTACCTTGAATAGTCGTCTATGAAGGTCACTATATAACTGTTTCCAGCAGGCGTGCTTAGTGGTCAAGTAGTCTTGGGGCTCGCTCTCACTTGCTTTAGGAAGTATTGCCCTTGTAGGTTTGTATTTAATGCAACATTCACACCTAATGGTGTTTGAGCAACTGAATAATACAAGATCCTTTGTCAGGTTCTTTTTCTGTAGTTCCTGTATGCTGTCAGGATGTTTGTTGCCTAATCATCTGTGCCATATGTGTATACAGTCATTGGGGCAGATTTACTTACCCGGTCCGTTCGCGATCCAGCGCCGCGTTCTCTGCGCTGGATTCGGGTCCGGTCGGGATTCATCAAGGTAGTTCCTCCGCCGTCCACCAGGTGGCGCTGCTGCGCTGAAAAGCATCTGAACGCGCTGGAGTTCACCGGGCCGGACCAAGTGAAGGTGAGCACATCCCAAGCGACACATTTCTGTTTTTAAATGCGGCGGTTTTTCCGAATCTGTCGGGTTTTCGCTCGGCCACGCCCCCCGATTTCCGTTGCGTGCATTCCGGCGCCGATGCGCCACAATCCGATCACGTGCGCCAAAATCCCAGGGCAATACAGGGGAAATCGCCGCAAATCGGAAATATTCGGGTAACACGTCAGGAAAACGTGAATCGGGCCCTTAGTAAATGACCCCCATTGTGTCCATGAGTGCATAGTTTTACCTGTTCCTTCACCGTCCTTCGGTTATACAAGTGCTCATTTATTTTGGCATTGGCTACTACCCTCTTTCCGTGTAAGATAGCACACACATCACCTTGGAATTCGACATTAAGTCTTTAAGCTGTCAAGCGTTTCTCCGATAACAGTCCACCTTCCAGACTGGGAACATATAGTATATCCTGGATTGGTGTGGCTGAACTGCTCCATTTTTACTTGAGCATAATAAGATTCCATGTCCAGTTCCTTCTGCATTAATGCTGCTTCCATCTGCAAGATAGATAATTAATTTCCCTTTTAGTTGTGTCTAACTCTTTGAAGAGGTTCTTATTGCTTGTCATGTGACTTGTTGCACCTGAATCAATGCACCAAGTTTGCAATTTTTAATTATCTGTTACTTTGAATCATTCTAGTTATTAATATGTGGTCGGGATGTAGTAGCTTTGACCTTTTGTTTAGTCCCTTTTGGAATTTGTTTTTGTTGTTCTGCCTTCCATATTGTGCACTCTTTCTTTAAGTGTTTGTGGCATCTGAAACATGCCCTGTTTTCCTTTTTCTGAAAATCCGTATCTGCAGCTTTAAGGGCTGTTCTAGCATCAGTGTCTGTGGATTCATGCACAAGTTCCTTTCTTCTCTGAAATGTATCTATCAGCCGAGTCTTTACAAATTCTAGCGTCAGGTGTGGTTTCCAGAGCATTGATCAGCGCGCTGTATGAGTCATGTAAACTACATAACAATATGGCTGCAATGTGACTGTCTTTCATGTCTTCACCCATTGTCCTCAGATGTGTAACCACTTCCAGCATTGCATTTATATGTTCTTGCATGTCTTTTTCTTTGTTAAGTCTCATTCTGTATAATTTTCTGAGAAGAAATAACTTGATGTTTAAACTTTCATACATCTTTTGTAATGCATCCCACATTCCCTTTGCTGTATCCTCATGTCTTATATGAATCAGCTGGTCATCCTCCACTAACAGACTTGTGGTGGCCCTTGTCTGTCTTTTCTTCTTGTCCCATTCCTGGTGATTGATCGGTGGTCTTTCTGTGGTAATAACCTTCCACAAGTCGTCCTTGGATAACAATATTTCCACTTTAAACTACCATAGCTGATAATTGTCATTGTTTAGCTTGGACACTGTCAGTCTGAGCTCTGAGCTACTGGCCATCCTGCTTACCCTCCTTTATATACTAGACCCCTTTTTCTTACTGTTATTCTGGGGATGAGGATCTTTCAACAGGATCTGTTGCTGTCTTGTCTGTGTCTAGGTATTTGGTTTTGTGTTCTGTGTCCTGGGCCCATAACTTGTTGCAGATTTCAGCTATCTGGAGTTGAAGCATCAGCACCCAGACAGTTGTGGAAGTATATTCATTGTGATCTTTACTAGAGATACACAGCAACTAGAGATGAGCGAGCACTAAAATGCTCGAGTGCTCGTTATTCGAGACAAACTTTTCCTGATGCTCGAGTGCTCGTCTCGAAGTCATTGAAGTCAATGGGAGACTCGAGCATTTTTCAAAGGGACCATGGTTCGAGAAGAAAATGTGTTATTTAACTGAAAAAGAATGTCTTCTGATAAGTTAGCAGATGTATGCAAACATCTGCAATCTATTCTTCACTGTTCCGCACGTATATTATCTCCCGACAAGTTAGCAGATGTGAAGAACAGTGAAGAATAGAATAAAAACATTGAACACAGTGAACACAGAATCATTTAAGTGAAAAACACAGTGAAGAATAGAATGTATAGAATGAGAACCGGGTGGCACTACTCAATGTAACACCCACACAAACATAGCACCTTAGCGATTGTGGTCTGTATAATCTTGAATTAGTCTCTATCAGAAGCTTGATATAGGATGACGATGTTCATGGAAAACGAAGCTTAATAGAGCGGCTGTGGTGCTCTAGATATCCTAGCGCAAAGAATGTGAACAGTGAAAAATAAGAATTGGAATGGCACATCACCGCATGGAACTCCTTCCAGAGAAATTTTATTTGTGATACTCCACATGAAGACAAAACGTGGTTTTTTACATGTAGAGGATAGGGAGGACGCAGGGACTCAAAAACATTGCAGGAAGGACAGCTGTTTCGCGCTCTAGGCGCTTCATCTGGCTGTCTGCTCACACACATGCAAACATAGCAGGCCTTTTAAACCCTAAACCCCGCCCCTGGATCGGAAGTAATTTTCTATTGGTTGTAAACCAAACTGGCATGCTCCTCTAATCACAAGAGAAATGCAATTGAGAACCTTTGTTAGTTTATCGGTGCAACGTGCCAACGTGGAACGCTTACCGGTCCGCTTAGAATGCGCAATGGTCCGTTCTGGACCCGCTGATGTCGATATGGGCGGGCGTGCCGCGCCCAAGCTAGCTGCCCGGGTGGCCGCCGCGCGGGTGCTTAGCAAACCGCACGCGACGTCCGTACCGGTCCAGCTGACGACAAGTCACACTCCCCCTCCCCCAGAACACAGCGGGAGGGCGGGGCCAAGCGACAGACAGCCCAGGATTGGTCGTACCACTTGGGGGCGTGAGTGGCATTGCTTGGTTACAGCTAAACCAAACATCGCAACGGCAATGCGTGAAAGGGTATTTGCGCATAATACATTCGTGATCCATGCGGGGAACGGGGGTAAGGGGGGAAAGGGGGGGGGGGGGGGGAGGGGGAAGGAGGGTGGGGGGGGGGGAGGGGGGGGGAGGAAGAAGGCCCGAACAAGAGGGCAAAGGGAACAAATGAACCTGTATGAAATTATTTACAATCAAGCCTCATGTACAAAATGGCATGGCGTAACTGCTAGCCTTGACCCCAAGTCACTTGTGGGCACATAGTGGTGGGGGCAAGAAGCTAGTTGTGTGCACTAAAACACAGTGTAAGTCAAAAGACATACTCTTATTCTATTACAATATTTTTTGTCATAATTCTTTTCAGTTGAGAGCAGAAAGATTAATGGACGTACTTGATCAGTCAAATATCTATTGCACATATTGTGAGCCCACCTAAACAAGACACTCATATCTAATTTATCATTTAGGCCTAGAGGCCTAAGGCCCCTGTACGTAGGATCCCACTTTCCCTCTTTTTGTAACAGAAGGGGCCGCTGCCTATCGCCACCTTCCTCTCCAAGTAGGTACCGCGCTTCTAACCCTGCAAAGCGCAGGTGTTGGGGTCAGAGTTATGTTGTGTCTTCATGTGTCGTTATTCTAGGCGCTCCTATGCCTGTTCTCATCTCAAAGACCTGGTGTGTTCATAAAACCGTCTGTTTAAACCTCTGATTGGTTTTCCCTATGTAAAAGAAGCCGCAATCACAAAAGATCACATAAACAACAAATTCAGACTTACATGTAATAAGATGTTTTTCAATTTACTACCTGGCCTCCACAGTTTATTACTTTCGTTTTTAAAACTGAGTGTCAATGGTTACAGCTGCCACACCGGGTAGTTGCCTATTGGGGCATTTTTTTCTAAACCCATTATCAGTCCTTGGGATTAATGCACTTTAACTAATCCTCTCCTCAGTGACAGTACTATTCTCATTAAATTTTTAGAGTGCTCATGGTGTGCATCTTCCCATGCTCTTATGTAATTAATGTCATCTGTGAACTGGGATGGTGGTTTGTAGACTCTCAGGCCTCTGGGTACTCTTCCACTAGCTGCGTATGATTTTAGTGAGTTAATAGTCCAGAACAATCTTACTTCTTTTTCTGCCAGTCCTTTTGTCTTGAACTCTAAGCTCTTTGTGCTAATAACTTGTATATCTTCTTTTTCATTACACTGTGCAAAAAACGAGTGTGCGTCCTCCCTCCCTTGTTTTAATGAGATTTCTTCTTCTGATTTATCCGTTTCCATGTCTGTCCCCGTATTCATATCTTCCTTGGGGTGTACTGAAAAAATGAGTGTGCTCTACTCCGTCGAAATAGTCGTACATGCAAGTAGAATGTATAGAATGAGAACCGGGTGGCACTACTCAATGTACACCAGGTATAGAGTGTGGGTCTGTATATCTTGAATTAGTCTCTATCAGAAGCTTGATATAGGATGACGATGTTCATGGAAAACGAAGCTTAAATAGGAGCGCTGTGGTGCTCTAGATTCCTAGCGCAAGAATGTGAAACAGTGAAAAATAAGAATTGGAATGGCACTCACCGCATGGAACTCCTTCCAGAGAAATTTTATTTGTGAATACTCACATGAAGACAAAAACGTGGTTTTACATGTAGAGGGATAGGGAGGACGCAGGGACTCAAAACATTGCAGGAAGGACAGCTGTTTCGCGCTCTAGGCGCTTCATCTGGCTTGTCTGCTCACACACATGCAAACATAGCAGGCCTTTTAAACCCTAAACCCCGCCCCCTGGATCGGAAGTAAATTTCATTGGTTGTAAACCAAACTGGCATGCTCCCTAATCACGAAGAGAAATGCATATTGAGAACCTTTGTTAGTTTATCGGTGCACGTGCCAACGTGGAACGCTTACCGGTCGCTTAGAATGCGCAATGGTCCGTTCTGGACCCGCTGATGTCGATATGGGCGGGGCGTGCCGCGCCAAGCTGTCCCGGGTGGGCGCCGGCGCGGGTGCTTAGCAACCGCGCGACGTCCGTACGGGCCAGCTGACGACAAGTCACGCCCCTCCCCCAGAACACAGCGGGGAGGGCGGGGCCAAGCGACAGACAGCGCCAGGATTGGCGTACCACTTGGGGGCGTGAGTGCATTGCTGTATAGGTAAGGGGAAATGGGAGGGGGAGGGGGTGGGGGGAGATGTGAGGGAGAGAGAGGAGGGAAGGTTGTATGATGGGGGAGAGGAGGAGATAAGGTGTTATCGCATGTACACGTTATTATGTCTTTTGTTCCTCTTTTATCGTGCTTTTCTCTTCTGTTCTTCGTTTATCTCGTCTTTGTGTATTTCTGTGTGTATAATCTGTCTTTGGGTTTTAGGTGCTATATTTGTTTATCCTGTTTTTGTGCCTTTTTTTATGTTCTTTTGTAGTAGCTCTTAATTGTGTAGTATTAGTCATGTGTGTATGTATTAGTAGTAACGTTTATCGTTGTATAGTATCTATATATATGTGCATATATATGTCTTTTTCTGTAAGTTTATCGTATTGTCTCGTAGTTGCCGTATATATATATGTGAGTCGTATGCATGGTCTTTGTGTAGTTTCTATATTTGTTGCAGTATTATCATATGGTATAGTCTTGTGTTCATATGAATAGTAATTGTGTAGTATGTATAGTTGTATGTCGTGATCCTTCTGTATCGTTCGGTCTTTAGTCTGGTATGTAGTCACTAGTGTGTATCGTCGGGTGTGTGTATTATCTCGTAATTGTGTGTATGCCTATCTTTTGTGTATCGTATATCGTCTCGATCCTGATGTTCTGTCATCTCATCATGTGTCTGTCTTGTTCGTCTCTCTCGCTGTGTTTCGTCTGCCTCGTCCGGGTGGTCTTCTTGCATCGTCTGCTGCTTTAGTGTCATATAGTATCTTTACCGTACTATATCGTATTGTATGTTCTGTGTTGTAGTCTCATCTATTCTGTGTGTCTTCTCGCATCGTCCCGCTGTGTCTTATGTCTCTCTCTGCTATCGTTCTGGTCCGCGGTCTTGTGCTCCGCTCTGTCTCGTCCCTGTTGTACTTCTCTATAGTTGTGTCTAGTATGTGGGTATTATTATAGTTGGTGTGTACGGCCCAGAGCTGCTGCTTTTTGATTTTTCCATTTTCTTTATAGTCCTGCTGCCGTCTGGTGCCGAGTGTGGAAACTACTGCAGCCTCAATAGTAAGTGTCATACTGGTTGCTGTACCTCCCTCTGGTCTTCTTTCTGCCATATACGTAACCCCCCTGGAGACTGTACCGCCATTCCTTTACACACTGGGGCCTCCCTCAGTGCCAACATCCTAGGAATTATTGTACGCTCTCCTCTGATTCAAAACCCAGCTCCCATCATGCTCGGGTGGTATTTTTTGCAGATTGGTTGACTTCCCGACTTTTGCTTCTTTAGTTAATGGCTAACTATGTTCTATAAAGGGAAACTCCAACTTAAATTGTGAGCTAAAATACCCTTTAAATATTCCTTAGTGTTAAGAACCTGACAGCATAAGCATAATACAAGACGTGACTGTAACACGACATTCCACTGTTTCTTAGTCATTTACAGAGCCATGAAATCCCCAAATTTTTATTGGACGAAGTTATCCTCATTATGACGATCGGGAGATTCTTAAGAGGTATAGATAACATTAGGTAGCATCACGTGCCTTTCAAAAGGGGGGTGGTGGCAAAGGTTGGACCAGGCCAATGACTGAAAGTTTCCCCCCAACAGTTTACCGTCGCGATCTTCTTTCTCTATGAATGGTTTCCGCGGTGGGAGGGTCTTAACATTCTAGTCCATCTAATAATGACACTTTCCAGTAGAATCTTTCTACTGGACGATTTTATCTCTTACCTGGATAAAGATGTTTTACTATGGTCTGGGTGTCTGGTCTATAGGTACTTTTGATCAGTTCTTACATGCCGCTAAATAAACTGGACATGCGGTGATACTATTACTCAGAGCATGTATGTAGTCCTGAATATAAATACCGTTTCACCTACACCTTCAAACATAGCCCATTGGTATCATGGTAAAATTAAGCCCCACCAGAATAGCATTGTAAAGTTACATGTCTTATATGTAATCTATTACTGGTTATTCTCTTTCCTAATTGGGGCGGAGTTTCGTCCCCTTCAGCTACACCATAGGTTATCTATGATAGTGCCTTACAGTGTTTATCAGTGATGTCCCTCAGTTACTTCTAAACATGTTTTTTTGACATTATGGAATTCACTTCAATCGGTCCCATTGTTAACCGGGCTCCACTGGGCCGGATAGCAGAGGACTTCCGAAACTGCATGATTTTTTTGTGTAATCTGTGAATGATTGAAAATTTTAATGGAGCTAATCCAGCAGATATGATTTTTAACACAAAAACCAAAACCGGTTTCTCCTATACCTGTTGTTGCATACATCAACATATCCCATTGGCATCATGGCCAATCATAGCCAGAGCTTCTTAAATCCCTCTGAGCTCATGACCTTTAGGTAAATCTATTATTGGTTCCTTGTGGGAAGGCTTACCATTCGAAACACTTGGAGCAGTTCTGTATACAAGTCATGGCATAATTTTTTGATAATGGATACAAATGTTAAGCTGTCCAAAGTCTATGCATCAGGTTTTTTATCATGGCATTTTGCATAACTGCCAGGATGTATAAAGAGTGATCAGCTTAACCGCAATTAATTGCAAGTCCATATTTTGCCTAGAAATGAACTTTCCCCAAAACACCATTCAACTGTTCACTTCATGGCAGGCGCCTTCGAAATCGCGCAGCTAAACCATGGGTGTCATTGAATACTACAGTACACAGGTGCGGGTGAGGACGGGCTGGAGATCAATCTGTCATGATTAATAAAGAATCACACACACCACTGGACACTTTAGAAGGAGGCTGGTGTTGGCATCATTGTTTCTCTTCTCTTCTTTTAACCCATGTTTATTCTAAAGAAACATTTGCAGTCATCATTGCACTGCACAAAACTGGCCTAACAGGGAAGAAAGCTATCGCAGCTAGGAGCTTGCATACCTCAGTCACAATCTATCGCATCTCAGGAATTCAAGGAGAGAGGTCCATTTTTGTCTAAAAGGCTCCAGGAACCCAAGACACGGACCAGCAACGCACCGGACTTTCTCTTAAAAGGGTTTCAGGCTTCAGGATTCACTGATCCCAGCAGTGCAGATCGTTGCTCAGGATGGCACAGGCTGTGTGTAGGCATCTGCACAGCCCTGTGAGACTTGCGAGAGACCTTGGAGCAAGGCCTGGTGTCCAGGAGTGGCACAAAGAAGCCACTTCTCTCCATAAAACACATCAGTGACAGACTGATATTCTGCCAAAGTTACAGGGAGTTGTAACGCTGAGGACGGGGGAAAGTTTCATTTCTTCTCATGATTGAATCCCCTTCTTCCGATTGGTTGGAACATCATGGAAAACAGCTTGTGGGGAGAAGACACGGTGAAGTGTCCCCACCAGTCTTGTCCTCCTGCAGCCGTACAGCCTCCTGCAGCCCTTCATGTGTGGTGCTTCTTCTCAGCCAAGGACATCGGCTCTCTCACTTTCTTACCTAAAACACATCCATGATAAAGATGGACCATAATAGTTCCTCCAAGAGCAACTTCTCCCAACCCTCCAGGAGCAGTTTGGTGATAGCATGCCGTTTCCAGCATGATGGAGCACCTTGCCATAAAGCAAGGGGAGAACTAATGGCTCATGAGAACGAGACATAGAGATTTTGTTGTCATGCCTGAAACTCCCAATCTTCATTTCATTGAGAACTTGTGGTCAATCATCAAAGGACGGTTGGACCAACGAAAACAACAAATTGTGCAAATGTCATCAGTGTATTGTGCGGGAATGGACGCTATCCGTCAGTATTTGGCTCCAGAATGTGATTGAGAGCCGCCAGGGAGAATGGTAGATGTCCTCGAAGAAGAAGGGGCACCCTGCAAATACTTGATCGCGCTTACTCATTATAAGCTGCCAATAAAGCTTTGTACTCATAAATGATTTCACTTGTATTCTATTTGCTAAAAACATCTGACAAACAGGGTCACAACATTCATGTGACCAATATAATATGTGTGTCATTCTCAAACTTCTATGGCCATGACTGTACCTACCTATCGGGTAGATGATCTCCCAGACAGAGTAGGACTGTAATGTCCATGGAGTCCATATTTTGCAGAGTAAAGTAATGTACCCATTCTTAAAACTCATATCCATTGCTGCTTGTCCCCGACCGCCCACAACAGATCACAGCTGTATGATGTTCTTTGTAGTCTATTCATTGTTGTTACAGAATTAGGTTTAAAAGAACATCCTAGTTCTATACACTTACGGGCATGTTGGTCACCTAATACAGAAGCTTGATAATGTCACCCACCCCTTTCAATGACCTCTGCGTCACAATTTTTGATATTTTTCAGATTTCTTCTTCTGGATCCCGGACAAACATTTTCATGAGATTTAGACCACGGTAAAGGGACGGGCTGCTCATGTGGAAGGGGACATTCCCATGAGGCCAAACATTGACTTCATCTCCCGTGGGCCTTCAAGAATGGAAACCTTGTGTTCAGTTTTGTTGATGATAAACACCCTTTGCCTAGGACCTCTATGTGAGATCAAACACAGCATCTAGCGTCTTATTGGCTGTGCTGTTACAGTAGGAAGATGCATCCAATGTTATTGTCACCTCTGAATTCATCGCTTAGAAGATCTATTTACAACTTTGACACACATAGACCAAAGCTCTAGCACCGACCAAGTTTTATGAGCAGTTAAGAGTATGGGTCGCGTCCATCCGTCCCTGGCCTTATGGTCTTATGGCCTCCTGTACGCGCAGCCAAACTGCGATCCAACCAACTACTCCAAACGATCAGCACCATCGGATCATTGCTTCGCCTTAACAGTTCCTTTCCCTTATTTAAGCGAGATGCAACGTAAAGTGGTAGTCAGCTGAGAATCCTCCAGAGTTCGGGTCAGGAGTTGTCAAGGATCAGGGAGGGGAACACTATATTCCTTCCTTTTTGGTTTTCTTTGTTTTAAACCAATGTAGTGATTTGACCATTCTATAATACATAAGCACTTAATATGTGTGTTGTTGCTGTGCTGGTGGGTAGGTGCGTTTTTGCTATTCTATTCATGGACATCATCACTGATTCCCTTTCTTCTCCGCCACATTATACTTTGGGCACGGGATGGTATTACTAATCATGGTGACTGGACCTTCAATGATGGCAGATCTGGTCCACCCTAGATTCATGGCCGTGCGGTAGGGAGAATATCAATAGATTCGGGCTCTTTATTTGTGATATAAATGAAAAAAACTGTTCAATGCATTCATTCGTGCCATTCAGTGTGTAACAAGTTGTGATGATCTTTGTTTGCAGTTTTTATGTACGTATACGTGAGCAGGTGTGTACTGTCCATTTTTACTAAGTGCTGTCCGCAAATGTTGATCCCGACGTAGTGTAAAGAATCCCCACTGTAATGGTGGCGCATGATGAAAAATTAGAAACAAGGGTGCACAAAAATTTCCAAGGGCAAGTCAGACATCCTAGCTTAAATCTACTCAGTAATTAGAAAGCCAATGTCCTTTCCCTGTGGTGATGAATATATCAGCTTGTCTCTGTAGCTCGACGATACAAAGGTCTCATTACCCAAGGTGTCCTACGCTCACAAAACATACTTACGGTGCTAAACCATTAAGATACTGCAAGCCCTCCACAAGCTTTATTGGTTGAAACTGTTCTTGAGGTTTAGTCATAGAAGAATGTTCTGAATTACTTGAAGGATCTAGTGATGCACTGCTTGGGGCTAAAATTATGCCCGAAGCCTGGAAAGACATGCGTCATTTCACCTTCAAATTGGCCCACTAATTTTCTCACCACTCATTGTTCATGGGGTTTTGGTTGAGTCCAGCCTTCGGGACTCTTGTGTGTGTTATGCTTCTTGGTCCGACGTTTCCAGACTAAGAACGGGAAAAAAAAAAGAGAATACAAATATCTCAGAAAGTTGTCAAGAACCATCTGTTGAGTAGATTCCTTGAAGACCAGCAGTTATAATAATATTTATTTGCCCTCACTCCTCTATGTCTGTCTGTCCACTTTCGATGAATCTGATCACCAGAATAGCCGGTTCAGACAATCATGAGAGTACCAGGAGAGCTGTTATCTACTCAGAACCTCGACCGCCCAGAGGCCAGACTGAACGTTCTGAAGCCCAAATTTACACCATTTCTGGTAGGCTTCACGTGCACTCCATATCACCTCCGTAAATTACTAGGACTATAACAGTGAAGCTGTGACGGTGGGAACATCATGCTTCGGTCGGCCCCTTTGCACTGGCCTACTACATATTCATTGAAGAAGGGTGAATTGCGGGCCGAAGGCTCGGAAGGACATCATAGTGATCCAACATCTGCTTCCATCATAACCCCCGAGGATAAAGCGAGAAACCACTGAGACCCAGCAAACACTGGTAACCCCAAACCACACACCAAGGGATTTTCTCAGAATACAAATCTGCTAGTCTCACTTTTCCTCTATGCCCATTCCTGGAGCCTGAATCCATAGAAATCTAATTGTAAGGAACTATAGCCGAGTCCCTAGAGGAAGCCCATCCCAAGCCTTCAGGACCCCCATATTCTAGACACTATGGTCCGCAGACATCATATGTGTATACAACGTATGTTGTGAACCGACCTAACACATGATTTACTAGTAGAATTGGTGACATGTTTCAGTTACATATGTTTCACCTGGTGTATGTGTACATTTGTTCTCTCCCTCTATATTATTGTTTGTACATGTATGTAGTACAATTGATTATTATATCTGTAGGTGTGTAATGTATTACATTTATATAATATATATCAAGTGTATGCTAACACACACTACAGTGTATCATACATGTATATTGATGTGTGTGTGTGATGGTGTATTTTATTGAGTGAGTGGTGACCTTTGAGATTGCTCCCCCTCGAATACTGACAGACGTGTGATTATTATTATATGTTCCGTGACGGCCAGTCTTGGACGGTGACTGTGGATTATACGGTGCAGGACAGAAACTCTCCATGGTTATGAGTACAGTTGAGTTATTAATTGGAGATCTATATGTCGTGAGTGATTGCTTTCTAGATTTCCCTAGAATTCCACACAGTGTCTCAGACCTTCATTGTACTACCTTGCTTCATCCACCCCCCAGCTGGGTGGCAATCCCACCATGTTACTTCTTTGTGAGACACTCCCCCCTTGCTCTGTTTCGTATCCCCTTCTGCAAGCATACTGAAAGTGAACTTTCAGCCCAATCGGATGTTGATGTCTCTTATGCTGTGTCAGTGTTCTAAGCCTGTGCTTGCTATTTATAATTGTGCATTTGTCAACATTCATGAATCATTTCAGTATTTGTTTATATAATTTTTATCATATCCCTTGGCTCCCTACCCGCCTTATGTGGGGTGCTAAGACTCTCCCCATTTATACATAGGTGTGAGCAGCCTGTCTCAGTCTCCTTTCCTCCGCACACTACTACCCTCCCCTTCCACGGTAATGTGTAGGAGGAGAGAGAAGGACTAGCGTGTGGAGTACAGGAAGCTGATGAGTGCGAACAGCACTACACAACTGCACATACCCCTTCCCTTTGGAACTTTGCCAACTGCGCCCCCTTCCCCTGGACTCACCACACATCTTCCTGCTGCAGGGAGCAGTTAATAGTGAATTAAATTTATATTAGTAGTGAAAGTTTTCAGAGGTCTACAAATCATAGAGCTTAATGTGGAACCTTTCAACAGATCCCTGACTTTCCTGGTTGAAACTGTTTGCTGTAAGTGACCCTTTTTGACTTATGATCATCTGTCCTCAACTTAATCTTATGCAGATGCTTGGTTGTATAAGGCACTTTCCCCTCATAGTGCCTGGCATAAGGTTTCCTAGTAGGCCGATACCCGAGGACAAGCTGTAATTCTGTCTGCCATTCCGTTGCTCTATAATTGAATGTCTCCTCCTGTTTCTGCACATAATCTTGAATGTGGTGTTAGGCCTGCACTTCACTACTTACCTAATTTTTTTTCTCTCTTGACTGGTCTCTCCGTCCCTCTGTTTCTTTTCCTCGTATTGGGCGACGTATGTGCGGCCGCAAGGGTTCCACCTCCCCTTCTCCAGTTGGCACTACCGGACGTATGCCATTTCTGGGGACTACTTTTCCCATGTGCATTACGCGGCCTTACATCGTAAATATTTTTTGGGTTTTTCTTTCCCCCTCCGGTGGATGAAGGAATCGCCTTCCACACTAACCGCAGTATGTAGGAGCCTGATCGGCTGCAATCTCCCACTTCAGTTCACCGCTTCTATCTTCTCACAGACTATCACGTGATCACTGGTGGAAAACGCGCCTTCGAGACGTTAAGAACATTAACACTTGTTGGCACTAATAAGACGGGGACGATCTACGGTAATTTTTTTTATTTTTTTTTTTGACGTTGGTGGAAGAAACGGAGCTTGCACTCGGAGGACAATACTGCAATCCTCGTCTTTTCCCAAGCTCTTTTCCCGACAACAGCCAGAACCAAAAGAAGCTTCTAGCAGAACAAATGTTTCCAGAGCTGAGGGGAGCCGACTCGGTGTTGTGTCGGTGTTGAGATACGTGTGTGCTTCTCCACACGACGTCCCGAAAAATGACCCACGAGAATCCTCAAATATTCAGCCAATAGGAGCTATGAATACTTTGGAGCTTTGCCTCTATACCGTCGCCAATCCGGTTTATACTCCTCCATGGTTCCATGAGCTACGATGGACCGTCTGGCACTGTATCCTCGCTGTCCATATGGCCACCGTATATGAACATGTTCCTGCTATGCAATAGACTTTCCTCTCTCATTTAGTCCGCACAGACTTGGTTTCAGGGCTCCTTCCCACTCATTTTAGTAAAATCCAGGAAAAGTATGGGGGGGGGGGACACAAGAGCACAATCCCAAATCTTGTGGTGTTATATAGTATCAACTGACAACTAATGCGGGCGGCATGGGAGGATATATTCTGTTACAGATACTATTCCCATGTAGTGTAGAATTAACGGCATTTTGTAAAGGAAGGTCCCCCCTTTCCTAACTTCTCCACAACCGGGGCGTGAGGGGCCTACTAAGCGTGGGTCTCAGCATGCCTATGTTACAATGGAATCCCCATTGATTTTTAAATTACCAAGCTGTATTGCAAAATCCATTTCAGCCCTTCCCGTGGGTCAAGTGTAGGGAAATTGTTTAGTGCATGTGACCCCCGGGACTACAAGATTGGAAGGTCATAGCATTTTCTTTCTTTAATTTTTTTTTCTAACAAATAAGGGGTGTTGCTAAAGAGTAGGGTCGCCACCCCTTTGATGGACTTGGGCAGCATCCTGGTTGGTCCAACACGAAATTCACTGATCCCCGTTGGTTAGCCGCACCGTCCTTCCTCTTCTTCTCGTTCTCCTTTAGCTTTTTATAGGAATTGCTTGAAATTCTTAAATGTTACATGGTAAATGATAGGTTAAAGTTTTTATTGTCAGTCTTTTCCAATTATTACCATCCCTCTTAACGGGGATTTCTTTACATCTTGTTTTCTATACTTTCTAGTGTGTTTTTTAATTTATCTTTTGAGGGAGAACTTGTCTACCTGGTGCAATTAGAGACTTGGAAAATCCTATGTGCTACCAACCTGTACTAAGCTCCCCAGTCCTCCGAAAAGCCCCTCTGGCTACGAGTAGAGCGCCCCCATGCAGAAGAGCACCTCCCCCTTCTATTTCACACGCCAGCTTGGCCCCTGGTACTCGCCCTTGTACGTTTCCCCAAGATCCAGCACCAAGGTTCAGACAACACTAGGGCGCATCACCCTCCTTACGGCCTCCTTCATACTTTTTGGCCACCATGGGTTTCCTGCTCTCTTACTTTCTACTCTTACTATCGGCCACCCCTATCTCCCTTTTTCTCTACTCTACTATAGGCCAGCCAGGTGTCCCCTTTGCTCCTCTCTATTTATGGCCACACCCTATCCCTTTACCTCCTTCTCCTACTACTCTACCAGGGGTGTCTCTCTTTACTCCTTCTCTACACATCGTACAGCTACCAGGTGGGTTGGTTCATTCCTCTCCGTTACTCCTCTCTACTACAGGCTACCAGCGGTGGCCTCTCTCTTACTCCCTTCTCTACTACAGGCTACCAGGGTTGTCTCCCGTTACCTCCTTCTCGACTACCAGCACCAGGGGTTGTCTCCCTTTACACCTTCTCTACTTACAACAGGCTTACCAGGGGTCTCTCTTTACTCTTCTCTACTACAGGCGTACCTGGCTTTGATGTGTCTTTATTCTTCTGCGCATGTCTTTCTGCCTCTCCCTTTTACTCCTTCTCTACTACACAGGCTACCCAGGGGTGTCTCTCCCTTTACTTACTCCTTCTTACTACTACAGGCTCCAGGGTGGTCCTCCCTTTTACCTTCCTTCTCTACCTACAGGCTACCAGGGTTGTCTCCCTTTACTCCTTCGCTATCTACAGGCTACCAGGGTGTCTCCTCTCTTCTATTACCCTCCTTCTCTATCAGGGCTTACGCAGGGGGTCTTTCTCCCTCTTACTCCTCTCTACGTATACGGGGCCATCAGGGTTGTCTCCCTATTACTCCTTCTCTTACTACATACATAGGGCTACAGGGTGTCTCCCTTTATCGTGCCTTCTCTAACTTTTATGGCCATCAGGGGTGTCTCCCTTTACTCTCCTTCTATTATAGGCCACCCTACGCCTTTACTACTTCCTTCTCCCTAACTACATCGGCTACCAGTGTGTCCATCCCTTTACTCCTTCTCACTACAGGCTACCAGGGTGTGTCCGTCCCTTTACTTCCTTCTCGTATGCTACAGCTAGCCAGGGTGGCCCCTCCCCTTTACACTTTCTACTCCTTTACTCCTTCTCTACTATAGGCCCAGCACGGGGGTGGCTCCCTTACTACTCACTTCTCTACTACAGGCTACCAGGGGTTGTCTCCCTTTAAAAAAACCCTTCTCTAGCTATAGGCCAGCACGGGGTTCTTCCCTTTACTCCTCCTCTATTAGTGCCACCCTATAATCGCCTTTTACTCCCTTCTCTAACTAAGGCTACAGGGGTCGGTTCTCCCTTTACTACAACTCCTTCCTAACTACGCTACCCAGGTGTGTCTCCTTTACTTACTCCTTCTCCTACTACAGGGCTACCAGGTGTATCCCTTACCTCCTCTCTAACTTACAAAGTACCTACCGGCTAGCAGGGGTTTCCTTCCGACTTTCTCTCTCTTCTGCTACTACAATAGGCTACCAGGGGTGTTCGCTCTTTACCTCAATTCTCTACTGACAGGCCCAGGGGTTGTCTCCCTTTACTCTCTTCTCTTTACTACAGGCCTACCAGGGGTTTTCTCCTTTACTACTTCCGTTTTCTCTACTAACAACTACAGGCTACCAGGGTTGTCTCCGCTTTATCCTTTCTCTCTATAGGCCATCGTGGGTGTCTCTCCCTCTTTCTGTCTATCCTACTATCCTTCTCCTCTCTCCTACTACAGTCTACCAAGTGTTCTCCCTTTACTCTCTTCTCTTACTACAATATGTCTACCACCAGGGGTGTCTCCCTTTACTCCTTCTCTACTACTGGCTACCAGGGGTGGTCTCCCTTTACTCCTTCTTGCTGCTACTACAGGCTAACCATGGGTGTCTCCTTTAACCTTCTCTATCTATAGGCGCAGCAGAGGGTGTCTCCCTTAACGAACCCTTCTCATACTATAGTCATCATAGCGGGTGTCCTCCCGTTACTCTCCTCTACTCTCACTATAGGCCACCCTCACTCCCTTTACACCCTCTTACTCTACTACAGGCTACCAGGGCTCACCTTTAGTTTCATCTCTCCTCCTCTACTAATCGGCCAGCATAGCACTTATCTATTTACTTCCTCCTCTTTTACTTACGTCCCTGGTGTTCTCCCTTTACTCTCCCTCCTCTTTAGAGGCCACTGGGGGGCGAGTCTACCACTTGCTTACTCCTCTCATCTCCGTTTACTGTAGGGGTCCACAGATAGATTCTTTTTGCTTTTACTCCTCAAGTCCACCAGCTGCTTTTTGTCCTTTCTCTTACTGCTCCCTTTCTTATACTTTACTCCTCCTCTCTACTATCAAGGCCTCCATGGTGATGGGCCGTCCTCGCTTTACGCAACTCTCCCTCCTCCTATACATGGCCACTAACCTACTTACTTGTTTTACCCTTTTTTTTTATATTGTTTTTTATATTATGTTATATGCGCTTTGCATTAAAAAAAAGTAACGTAAATAAATACTTCAATTTTCAGTCTGAAGAATAACCTTATAAGAACTAATATAATAAGACATATTCCTCCCGCCTCCTCCGGATCCCCTTCCAATTGTTTACAGAAAATTTGCACTCTAGATATTTTTTGCAAAAAAAAAATTTTGACTTTGTAAGAACTTTTTCTTTCGTTTTTAGACCTTTGCTACCTTCGTGCCTTAACCTGTCCTGCTCCGGTAAAGGTTTCTTTTTCCTTTCTGATCGCATACAAGAGTCCCCAATTCTGCAACTTTAACCCTTGGCTCGTCAATTATTAATGTGTCTGCCTCCTCCAGGTTTTTCGTGTTGCGGATGCTCGTGCCCCTACCGGTGGGCTGTTTACTTGTACTGCTTAAGTCCAAACCGTGCGCCACAGTTACTTTCTGCGGAGCTATTTTTTGGGTTTGTTTTCATCTGATTTCCTTCCTCTTTTTGGCTATTCATGCTCTTCGTCAGTGCTACTCTGCTCCTTCTTCTAAATCTGATGATAATGCTAGTCGGGGACATTGGAAATCTCTCTTTTGCGAGGTTGAACCACAGAGAAAACAAACGCTATACTGCTCCCTTGTAGTTTAGGTGCGGGCACCTCTGATCTTTCTCAGTCTGCGGTCCCTGAATATTCTTGGGGCGGGAGCCAGGTTCCGTTTAGTCAGAGTGCGTTGCTAAGTGATTAGCCGGTCTGGGTTAGTTGCTGATGCCCCTTTTCCCATCTCTTCTTGCCTTAGATAATCAGATTAATTTTTGGTGAATGACAGAGCGTGTGACGCCTCTCCCACCCAGAATCTCATCTCTACTATGACCATTTGAACGGGTGTTTGTTTTTTTAATCGTGTTTTGCGATCCCCCAATCTGTAGATATTTTTATATTAGATTTACTCCAGTTTCTCGCGAGCGTTACTTCCCCCCCTCTTCCCCTCCCCCAATGGTTATTTAGGATAGTGTCCATACTCTCTCACCAATTCCATGTGCTGTTTCGTAATAATAATACGTCTTTTGTGGTTTCTTTCCTTCTGAAACTTTTTGTATAAATCATAATTTCATTTTACAACCAGTCTTAATAAATCACTAAGAGAGGGGTGCGGGTCGTATGGATTATTTTTTAATTGAACTTTGTGCTTCTTCTTCTTCTGCCCCTTATAGCAATTGTTCAGACATTCCATTTTTGGGTGTTTACCTCCTTGTGATCGATTTCTCGTTGTTTGACTCTGATCTATTATGGGGCTGCGATATCACTGCCCCCCCCTGCTGGTGTCGATGATGTGTAGGAGCCATGGTCAAAGTTGACAGTCCCCCCTAGTCTTTATAGGTCAACTGCCCCCTTCTGGTGCTATGATTCTTAGGGAGTGCCATGGTAAAGGACATCACCCCTAGTAGTTATAAGGATCAGACGGCCTCCTTCCCCTTCTGGTTGGCATGATTTTGAGGAGCCATTGTAAAGGCAGTCATCCCTAGCAGTGATGAACGACACACTGCCCCTTGCGGTGTGATTATTGGGGCCAGCGTATAGGAAGTCATCCCCTAGCGTGATAGAAGGAATTTTCACTGCCCCCCCTGCTTGTGAGTTATTTGTATTGTGGGGTGTCCATGGTATGAGGACACTCCCCTTAAATCAGTGATAGAAGGACAAACACTGCTCCCTGCGAGTGTGTGTGGATGATGTGGGAGCCATGGTATAGGACAATCCTCCCCTAGCAGTGATAGAGAACCCTGCCCCCTGCTGGTGTGGGTATGATGTTGGGGCCATGGTATAGACAGTCAACACCCTAGCAGTGATAGAAGGAGACCCTGCCCACTGCTGGTGTTGATTATGTGGGGAGCCCTTGTAGAGGACAGTCTCTCCCCTATTAGTGATAGGAAAACACACCCTGCCCCCTGTCTGTTGTGATGATTTGGGGGCCATGGTATAGGACAGTCACCCCCTGAGCGTGTAGAAGCACACTGCCCCCTGCTGGTGTGATGATGTTGGGGCCAGGTATAGGACAGTCACCCCTAGCAGTGATAGAAGGACACACTGCCCCCTGCTGGTGGATGCTTTGGGGGCCATGGTATAGGACAGTCACCCTAGCAGTGATAGAATGGACCACTGCCGCCTGCTGTGGGATGATGTGGGAGCCATGTATAGGACAGCCTTCCCCTAAGCTGTGATCTTAGGAACACACTGCCCCCCTGCTTTTGTGATTATTGGGGGCCATGGTATAGGACCGTCACACCTAGCAGTGATAAAGTAGACACTGCCCCTGCTGGTGTGATGAATGTTTTTTTGGGAGCCATGGTATAAAAGACAGGGCTCCCCTAGTAGTGATAGGAGGACACCCTGCCCCCTGCTGGCGTGAATGATGTTGGGGCCTGGTATAATGACAGTCCATCCCCTAGCAGTGATAGAAGGGCACCCTGCCGCCCTGCTGGTTTGATGATGTGGGGAGCCTGGTATAGGACATCTCCCCTAGTATTGATAGGAGGACAACCCTGCCCCCTGCTGGTGTTATGATTGTGGGGGCCATGGTATAGGACGTCCCCCTAGCAGTGATAGAAGGACACACTGCCCCCTGCTGGATGTGATGATGTTGGGTGAGCCATGGTATCGCATTCACCCCTAGCAGTGATGAAGGACAACACTGCCCCCTGCTGGTGTGATTGATGTGTGGGTGGGGAGCCATGGTATGGGACAGTCACCCCTACGGTGATAGAAGTACATCCCTGCCCCCTGCTGTGGGATTGATGTGGGGAGCTGGTATAGGAAGTACAGCCTCCCCTAGCATGATAGGAGGACACACACTTCCCCCTTCTGGGTGATGATTTGGGGGCCCATGGTATGGACATCCCACCCCTAAGCAGTGATAGACGGATACAACTGCCCCCCTGCTGGTGTGATGATGTGGGGAGCCATTGTATAGAACAGTCTCCCTAAGTATTGATAGGAGGACACCCTGCCCCCTGCTTGTTTATGATTTGGGGGCCATGGTATAGGACGGTCACCCCTAGCAGTGAAGAAGACAACACGCCCTCCTGCTGGTGTATGAGTTGTGAGCCATGGTATAGGACAATCTCCCCTAGTAGTGATAGGAGGACACCCTGCCCCCTGCTGGTTTGATTATGTGGGGGCCATGGTAATAGACATTCACCCCTACAGTGATAGAAGGACGCAGCTGCCCCCTGCTGGTGTGATGATGTGTTGGGAGCCATGGTATAGGACAGTCACCCCTAGCGTGAAGAGGACAACACTGCCCCCTGCTGGTGGTGATGTGGGGCCATGGGGGTTTAAATCGGACAGTCACCCCCCTAGCAGTGATAGAAGGACCACATGCCTCCCCTGCCTGTTGTGATGCATGTGGGGAGCCATGTATAAGGACTCTCCCCTAGTAGTGATAGGAGAACAACCCTGCCCCCCTGCTGGTTTGATGATTGGGGGCCTATAGGTAGAGGACAGTCCACCCCTACAGTGATAGAAGACAACACTGCCCCCTGCTGGTGGATGATGTTGGGAGCCATGGTCTAGGACAGTCACCCCTAGCATTGTATATAAGAAACAACCTGCCCCCTGCTGTTGTGATGAGGTGGGGGCCATTATATGAAGACATCCTCCCCTAGTAGTGATAGAAGGACAACACTGCCCCCCTCTGGTGTGATGATGTGGGGGCATGTATGGACGTCACCCTTCGCAGTGATAGGGAACACACTGCCCCCTGCTGGTGTGATGATGTGGGGGCCATGGTTATAGGACAAGTCTCCCCTAGTAGTGATAGTAGAGGACACCCTGACCCCCTGCTGGGTGGGTGAGAATGTGGGGAGCCATGTATATGACAGTCTCCCCTATTAGTGATGAGGACCACGGACCCCTGCTGGTTGATGATGTGGGGTGGGGGTCATGGTATATAGGACAGTCCCCCTATTATGATAGGGACACACCTTGCCCCCTGCTGGTGTGATGATGTGGGGGCATGGTATAGGACAGTCTCCCCTATTAGTGATAGGGGAGGACACCCTGCCCTCTGCTGTGTGATGATGTGGGGGTCATTGTATAGTACAGTCTCCCCTAGTATTGATGGAGACACACTGCCCCCCATGCTGGTGTGATGATTGGGGCCATGGTATAGGACGTCTCCCCTAGTATTGATAGTAGGACAACCTCCCGCCTGCTGCTGGGTTGATGATGTTGGGGGCCATGGTATAGGACAGCGCACACCCCTAGCAGTGATAGAAGACACACGTTTACCCCCGGCCCTGGTGTGATTGAATTGGGGAGCCATGGTATAGGACAGTTCCTCCCGAGTAGTGATAGGAGGACAAACGCCCTGCCCTGCTTGTGTGATTGATTGTGGGGGCCATGGTATAAGGACAGTCTCCCCTAGTATTGATTAGGATGACACCCTGCCCCCCTGTTGTTGGATATGTGGGGAGCCATGGTATAGGAAGTCTCCCCTCGGAGTGAAGGATGACCACTGCCCCTTCTTGGTGTTGATGTGGGGGTCATGGTAAGGACAGTCCTCCCCTAGTAGTGATAGGAGGACACCCTGCCCCCTCTGTGTGATGATGGGGGGTCATTGGTATAGGAACAGGTCTCTCCCCTATGTATAGGAGGACACCCTGCCCCCTGCTGGTGTATGATGTGGGGGTCATGGTATGGACAGTCGCCCTATAGTGTAGGAGGACACACTGCCCCCATGCTGTTGTATGATGTGGGTGCATGGATAGGACAGTCCTCCCTATTAGTGATTAGAACACCCTGCCCCCTGCTGGTTGGAATGATGTGGGGTCATGGTATAGGCCAGTCACCCTATCAGTGCTAGAAGGACACACTGCCCCCTGCTGGTGTGATGATGGTGGGGAGCCTGGTATAAGACAGTCTCCCCTAGTATGATGGCGGAAACCCTGCCGCCCTTCTGGTGTGATTATGGGGGCCATGGTTAGGAAGTCAACCCCTATCAGTTATGAAGACACGTTCTGCCGCCCTGCTGGTGTGATGATTTGGGGGCCATGGTATAGGACAGTCCCCCCTAGCAAGTGAATAGAAGGACACAGCTGCCCCCTGCTGGTGTGATGGAATGTGGGGGCCCATGGTATAGGACAGTCACCCCCTAGCATTGATAGAGGCCCACTGCCCCCTGCTGGTGGGATGATGTTGGGGGCATGGTATCGGACAGTCACCCCTAGCAGTGATAGAAGGACACGACTGCCCCCATGCTGGTGGGATATGTGGGGAGCCATGGTATAGGACAGGCCTCCCCTAGCAGTGATAGTAGGAACACCCTGCCCCTGCGGTTGTGATATGTGGGGGCCATGGTATAGGACAGTGTCCCCCTAGCAGTGATAGAAGGAGACACTGCCCCCTGCTGTGTGTGATGTGGGGATCCATGTTATAGAGGACAGTCACACCCTAGTAGTGATATGAAGTACACCCTGGCCCCCTGCTGGTTGTGATGATTGGTGGGGGGCCATGGTATAGACAGTCACCCCTATCAGTGAAGAAGGACCACTGGCCCCTGCTGGTGTGATGATTTGGGGAGCCATGGTAATATGACATCTCCCCCTAGTAGTGATAAGGAGACACCCTGCCCCCTGCTGGTGGTGATGATGTGGTGGCCATGGTATAGGACAGTCACCCCGTAGCATGATAGAAGGCACACGGAACTGCCCCCTGCTGGTGTGATGATGTGGGGAGCCCTGGTATAGGACATCACCTAGCAGTGATAGCAAGGACACACTGCCCCCTGCTGGTGTGATTATGTGGGGGCCATGGTAATAGGACAGTCCTCCCCTATAGTGATCGAAGGACACACTGCCCCCGCTGGTGTGATGATGTGGGGGCCATGGTATAGGACATTCACCCCTAGCAGTGATAGAAGGACAAACCACTGCCCCCTGGTGGTGTGATGATGTGGGGGGCCATGGTATAGGGACAGTCCCCCTAGTAGTGGATAGGAGGCAACCCCTGCCCCCTGCTGTTTGGTGATTGGGGAGCCTGGTATAGACAGTCTCCCTAGTAGTGATAGGAGGACACACTGCGCCCCCTGCTGTGTGATGATGTGGGGGTCATGGTATAGGACAGTCTCCCCTAGTCAGTGATAGGAGACACACTGCCCCCTGCTGGTTTGATGATGTGGGGGTCATGTATGGACATGCCCTCCCCTTCGTCAGTGATAGGAGGACACCCTGCCCCCCTCGGTGTGATGATGTGGGGTCATGTGTATAAGGACGTCTCCCTAGTAGTGATAGGAGGACACAACTGCCCCTGCTGGTGTGATGATGTGGGGCCAGGTATAGGAACAGTCTCCCCTAGCAGTGATCGAAGTACACACTGCCCCCTGCTGGGTGTGATGATGGGGGAGCCATGGTATAGGACAGTCTCCCCTAGTCTTGATAGGAGGACACCCTGCCCCTTCTGGTCTGTGATGTGGGGGCCATGGTTATAGGAAGTCACCCCGATCATGATAGAAATGACCAATGCCCCCTGCTGGTGTTATCATGTGGGGGAGCCATGGTATAGGAGCTCACCTCTAGTATTGATAGGAGGACACCCTGCCCCCTGCTGGTGTGATGATGTGGGTGCCATGGATAGGAAGTCCACCCTAGCATTGATAGAAGACACCCTGCCCCCTGTGGTGTGATGATGTGGGGCATGGTATATACATCCACCCCTAGCATGTAGAGGACACCCTGGGCCCCCGCTGCTTGGTGGGATGCTGTGGGGAAGCCATTGTATGGACATGTCTCCCCTATAGTGATAGGAGGACCCTGCCCCCTGCTGTTGTGTGATGTGGGGGCCATGTATAGGAACAAGTCCCCATCAGTGCTAGAAGGCACACTGCACCCTGCTGTTGTGATGGATGTGGGGGCCATGGTATAGGACATCTCCCCTAGTAGTGATAGAAGGACACCCTGAGGCCCCTGCTTGTGTGATGATGGGGCCATGTGTATAGGACCGTCACCCCTAGCATTGATATAAGACAACATTGCCCCTGCTGGTGTGATGATGTGGTGGCCATGGTAGAGACAGTCTCCCCTAGTCGTGTAGGGGACACCCTGACCCTGCCCCCTGCCTGGTGGGATTTATGTGGGGAGCCATGGTATAGGACGTCTTCCCATAGTAGTGATAGGAGGACACACGTCCCCCGCTGTGTGATGACTGTGGGGGTCATGGTATAGGACAGTCGCCCCTAGTAGTGATAGGAGACCACACTGCCCCTGCTTGTGTTATGATGTGAGGGCCATGTATAGGACAGTCCTCCTAGTAGTGATTGAGGACACCGCTGCCCCCTGCTGTGTGATGATGTGGGGTCATGGTATAAGGCCAGTCTCCCCTAGTAGTAAGATAGGAGGACACACTGCCCCTCTGGTGTGATGATGTGGGGCCATGGTATAGGACAGTCGCCTAGTAGTGTAGGAGGACACCCTGCCCCCTGCTGTGGGATGATGTGGGGAGCCATGTATAGGACATCCTCCCCATAGTAGTGATGGAGACACACTTGCCCCCTGCTGTTGTGATTATTGTGGGGGTCATGGTAATAGACGTCTCCCTAGTAGTGATAGGAGGACCACGCCCCCTGCTGGTGTGATGATGTTAGGGCCATGGTATAGACGTCGCTCCTAGTATTGATAAGGGAGGTACACCCTGCCCCTGCTGGTGTGATGATGTGGGGGTCATGGTATAGGACAGTGCTCCCCTAGTAGTGATCGGAGGACACACTGCCCCTGCTGGTGTGTGAGGTTGAGGGCCATGGTATAGACCTTCTCTACTAGTAGTGATCGGAGGACAACCCTGCCCCCTGCATGGTGTGATGATTTGGGGGTCATGGTATAGGACAGTCTCCCTAGTAGTGCTAGGAGGACCCACTGCCCCCTGCTGTTGGAGGATGTGGGGGCCATGGTATAAGGACAAGTCTCCCCTAGTAGTGATGGAGGACAACCTGCCCCCTGCGTGGTATGATGTGGGCGCCATGGTATAGGACAGTCACCCCTAGCATGATAGAAGGAGGACCACCGCCCCCATGCTGGTGTGGATGATGTGGGGAGCCAGGGTCTAGTACAGTCTCCCTCTAGTAGTGATAGGAGGACACCCTGCCCCTCGGGTGTTATTATGTGGGGGCCCATGTCTAGGACAGTCACCCCTAGCAGAATGCCGGACACAAATGCCCCCCTGCTGTGGGATGATGTGAGGACCATTGTATAGACAGCTCACCTAGTATGATAGGGGACACACTTCCCCTGCTTGTGTTGATGATGTGGGGGCCATGGTATAGGACAGTCACCCCTAGCAGTGATAGGACACCCTGCCCCCCTGCTGGTTTGATGAAGGTGGTGCCATGGTTAGGACAGTCACCCTAAGCAGTGGATAGAGGACCCACTGCCCCCTTGCCTGGTGGGATGATGTGGGGCCCATGGTATAGGACAGTCTCCCCTTTTGATAGGAGGACAGAAACCCCCTGCCCCCCTGCTGGTGTGATATTGGGGGCCATGGTATATGACAGTCACCCCTAGCAGTGATAGAAAGGACACACTGCCCCCCGGCTGGTTTATGATGTGGGGGCCATGCTATAGGACAGGTCCTCCTAGTAGTGTTTGGACACCCGCCCCTGCTGGTTGTGATATGTGGGGGCCATGGTATAGGACAGTCTCCCCTAATAGTTATTAGGAGGACACCCTGACCACCTGCTGGTGTGATGATTGGGGCCATGGTATAGGACATCACCCCTAGCAGTGATGAAGGACACACTGCCCCCCCCCTTGTCTGTGTGATGATTGTGGGGAGCCATGGTTATAGTACGTCCCCTAGAGTTATATAGGACACCCTGCCTCCGCTGGTGTGATGGATGTGGGGGCCATGTATATGACAGTCACCCCTCATGATATAAGGACACAAGCCACACTGCCCCCTGCTGTGTGATGATTGGGGATCCTATGTATAGTACAGTCTCCCCTAGGTGATATGAGGAGACACCCGCCCCCCCTGCTGTGGGATGATTTGGTGATCCATGGTAAGGACAGTCTCCCTAGTCGTGATTGAGGACACACTGCCCCCTGCTGGTGTGATAATGTGGGGGTCATGGTATAGACATTCTCCCCTATAGTGATTGGATGACAACTGCCCCCTTCTGGTATGATGATTTGGGGCCATTGTATAGGGACAGTCTTCTTATAAGTGGATGAGACACCCCCTGCCCCCTGCGGTGTGATGATTGGGGGTCTGGTATAGGACAGTTTCCCCTAGTAGTGATAGTGAGACACACTGCCCCCTGCTGGTGTGATAGGGATTAATCTAGGCGCTCCTATGCCTGTTCTCAAAGACCTGGTGTGTTCATAAAACCGTCTGTTTAAACCTCTGATGGTTTTCCCTATGTAAAAGAAGCCGCAATCACAAAAGATCACATAAACAACAAATTCAGACTTACATGTAATAAGATGTTTCAATTTTACTACCTGGCCTCCACAGTTTATTACTTTCGTTTTTATAAACTGAGTGCAGTGGTTACAGCTGCCACACGGGTAGTTGCCTATTGGGGCATTTTTTTCTAACCAATTATCAGTCATGGGATTAAATGCACTTTTAACTAATTCGGACTTGATGGTTCTTCCCCTTCGAAAAGTTATGAGGGGGCCATTTGCCGCTATTTCTGTAAGCTCTCTATCCGATTCGATTATGTGCCAATTGGACCTGATGATGGTTTTGACCAGTTCGGCTTGGGGTGTATAATTAAAGGAAAAGACAAATCTCTCTTTATCTGTTTTGTTTGTGTGTTTTTTATGGGTTCTTTTGCCACTTCGTATTATTTCCCTATTCTTTTTCGCTCTTTCGAAGGCCTCTTCTATAATCACTTCTGGGTAATCCCTTGCTCGGAGCCTAACTTTTAGCTCTTGGGATTGTGTTAGGAAACCCTCTTCTGTGCTATTAATGCGGGACACTCTGACAAACTGACCGTACGGAACTGCTTTTTTGACATATTTCGGATGATAACTCTGGAAGTGCAGAAGGGCATTTTTAGCTGTGTTTTTCCTGAAGACTTCTGTCTCAAGGGTTCCGTTTTTTTTCTACCACCAGGACATCCAGAAACTCAAGTCGAGAGCCTCCTATGTTGTATGTAAAAAGCATATTCATGGCATTACATGTATTTAGGTGATGGACCATATCTTTGAACTGTTGTTCTGTCCCTCTCCATACCATAAAGACGTCGTCCACATAACGCTTGTACGTCTGTATGTGTCTCAAAAAAGGGTTTTTAACCGAAAATATATATTTGTCTTCAAATACGGCCAGAAAGAGGTTAGCGTATGTGCAGGAGACAGGAGTCCCCATCGCTGTCCCCTCTCTCTGGCCGTACCATGTGTTGTTGTGCTGGAACGCATTGTGTGTCAGTACAAATTGTAAGGCATTGCATATGAAGTCTATATAGCCCTCATTTTTATCAGCTTGTGTCAGGATATCTCTTATAGCTTTTATTCCACTCTCGTGGGGTATTCGGGTATATAGACTCTCCACGTCTATGGATACTAGTAAATCTCCTGGTTGCCATGACAGGTCTTGTATTATATCCAAAAAATGATTGGTGTCTTTAATGTAAGAGGGTATGTAACGTAAGGCTGGTCTCAGCAGCCAGTCAATGTACTGGGACAGTGGCTCTGTTATTGACCCTATGGCAGCTACAATGGGGCGGCCAGGTGGGGACTCTAAATTCTTATGGATTTTTGGCACAAAATACCAGTTAGGCTTCTTAGGGTGTAAGGGCAATAATTTATCTCCTGTTTTCTTCGATATGAGACCTTTTTCTACACTTTCCCTCAAGAACGTCCTCAGCTGGGATAAGTATTTCTGAGTGGGATCTTTTTTGAGCCTCTCATAAGTTCTTTCATCTCCCAGGAGTCTGGCAGCTTCCTTAATATAGTATTCTTTAGTTAAGAGTACCACCCCCCCCCCCCTTGTCAGCCTGTTTAACTATAAGACTATCGTCATTTTTTAGTGACCTAAGGGCTCTCCATTCTTCTTTTGTGAGATTAGACTGGTCCTGTTGATATATCAAGGCCTTAATTTCTTTAGTGACCTGTTTCTTGAAGATGTCTATGGCACTACCGGGGTGCACCTGAGGGTTGTATGTGGAGGGCACTCCTCCTCTAAAATATGTGGCTGTTGTGGTTGCAGGTGTGTTCTCTTCATCTGCTAAAAATAAGAGACATTCTTTCTCTATATCGGACAATTGTTGCTCTACAAAAAAGCCTAACGGGCTAATTGAGACTGGTACTTCTGCTGCCCTCTGTTCTGTGCTGCGTTCCATATGTATTTTTTGTGCAAACATTTTCTTTAATGCCATCTTTCTGGTACCCTTAAATAAATCGATTTCAAAGTCGACCATATCAAAAGTGTCGGTCAGACAGAAATTCAAGCCTTTCTGTAAGACCGAGTTATGTGCTGTCCCAAGTTCAACCTGTGACAGGTTGGTAACTAGGTCCTGTTCCTGGTTCACTTCCAGGAGACTTGCTTGCGCTTCTGGTTCCTCTTTTTTTCTTTCCTGTCTCTTTGGCCGTCCTCTTCGTGTGTGTCGTTTTTTGGGGGGTTCCCTAAAGGGATTGGCGTATGTGGGAGGGCATTAGTTGGTGTACTAGTTGTTGGTCCATCGTCCGAGTAGCTCGACTCAGAGTCTGTGGTCCAATAGTCTTTTTTCTCTTTGTTGCCATTTCTCCTATATCTTGGTTGGTAGGGTCTGCTTGATCTGGGTTTCTTCTTGGTGTGCCAGTTGAAAATTTGATTGCTTTCATAGTCTTTCTTATCTCTCATAAATTTATCTTTCTTTTTTTCTTTTATGGTAGCTTGGATCGGGACTAGTTGTTTCTCCAAACTCTTCATAAATGTCTCCACCTGTTGTGGAGTATGCCTTCTCCTTAATTCTGATTTTGCTTTACATAATTCAGTGGTGACTCGTTGGTATTCTTCTTCATTTCGTGACAGTACTATTCTCATTAAATTTTTAGAGTGCTCATGGTGTGCAGTGTTCATAAAACCGTCTGTTTAAACCTCTGAGGTTTTCCCTATGTAAAAGAAGCCGCAAATCACAAAAAGATCACATAAACAACAAACTAGACTTACATGTAATAAGATTTTCAATTTTACTACCTGGCCTCCACAGTTTATTACTTCCGTTTTTATAAACTGAGTGCAAGTGGTTACACTGCCACACGGGTTATTGCCTATTGGGGGCATTTTTTTCAACCAATTATCATCCATGGGATTAAATGCACTTTTAACTAATTCGGACTTGATGGTTCTTCCCCTTCGAAAAGTTTGAGGGGGCCTTTGCCGCTATTTTCTGTAAGCTCTCTATCCGATTCGATTATGTGCCAATTGGACCTGATGATGGTTTTGACCAGTTCGGCTTGGGGTGTATAATTAAGGAAAGACAAATCTTCTTATCTGTTTGTTTGTGTGTTTTTATGGTTCTTTTGCCACTTCGTATTATTTCCTCTATTCTTTGTCGCTCTTTCGAAGGCCTCTTCTATAATCACTTATGGGTAATCCCTTGCTCGGAGCCTAACTTTTAGCTCTTGGATTGTGTTAGGAAACCCTCTTCTGTGCTATTAATGCGGGACACTCTGACAAACTGACGTCACGGACTGCTTTTTGACATATTTCGATGATAACTCTGGAGAGTGCAGAGAGGGCATTTTTTTAGCTGTGTTTTTTCCTGAAGACTTCTGTCTCAAGGGTTCCGTTTTTTTTCTACCACCAGGACATCCAAAACTCAAGTCGAGAGCCTCCTATGTTGTATGTAAAAAGCATTCATGGCATTACATGTATTAGAGGTGATGACCATATCTTTGAACTGTTGTTCTGTCCCTCTCCATACCATAAAGACCGTCGTCCACATAACGCTTGTACGTCTGTATGTTGTCTCAAAAAGGGTTTTTAAACCAAAATATATATTGTCTTCAAATACGGCCAGAAAGAGGTAGCGTATGTGCAGGAGACAGGAGTCCCCATCGCTGTCCCCTCTCTCTGGCCGTACCATGTGTTTTGTGCTGAACTCATTGTGTGTCAGTACAAATTGTAAGCATTGCATATGAAGTCTATATAGCCCTCATTTTTATCAGCTTGTGTCAGGATATCTCTTATAGCTTTTATTCCACTCTCGTGGGTATGCGGGTATATAGACTCTCCACGTCTATGGATACTAGTAAATCTCTCCTGGTTGCCATGACAGGTCTTGTATTATCTCCAAAAATGATTGGTGTCTTTTAATGAGAGGTATGTACGAAGGCTGGTCTCAGCAGCCAGTCATGTACTGGGACAGTGGCTCTGTTATTGACCCTATGGCAGCTACAATGGGGCGGGGGTCCGGGTGGGACTCTAAATTCTTATGGTTTTGGCACAAATACCAGTTAGGCTTCTTAGGGTGTAAGGGAATAATTTATCTCCTGTTTTCTTCTTCTTGATATGAGACCTTTTTTCTACACTTTCCCTCAAGAACGTCCTCAGCTGGGATAAGTATTTTCTGAGTGGGATCTTTTTTGAGCCTCTCATAAGTTCTTTCACATCTCCCAGGAGTCTTGCAGCTTCCTTAATATAGTATTCTTTAGTTAAGAGTACCACACCCCCCCCCCCTTGTCGCCTGTTTAACTATAAGACTATCGGTCATTTTTTAGTGACCTAAGGGCTCTCCATTCTTCTTTTGTGAGATTAGACTGGTCCTGTTGATATATCAAGGCCTTTAATTTCTTTAGTGACCTGTTTCTTGAAGATGTCTATGGCACTACCGGGGTGCACCTGAGGGTTGTATGTGGAGGGCACTCCTCCTCTAAATATGTGGCTGTTGTGGTTGCAGGTGTGTTCTCTTCATCTGCTAAATAAGAGACATTCTTTCTCTATATCGGACAATTGGTCTGCTCTAAAAAACACAGCTAACGGGCTAATTGAGACTGGTACTCGCTGCCCTCTTGTTCTGTTGCTGCGTTCCTATTGTATTTTTTGTGCAAACATTTTCTTTAATGCCATCTTTCTGGTACCCTTAAATAAATCGATTTCAAAGTCGACCATATCAAAAGTGTCGGTCAAACAGAAATTCAAGCCTTCTGTAAGACCGAGTTTCTGTCAAGTTGCAACTCTGTGCTGTCCCAGTTCAACCGGACGTTGGTAACAGGGTCCTGTTCCTGGTTCACTTCCAGGAGACTTGCTTCGCTTCTGGTTCCGTGACAGTACTATTCTCATTAAATTTTTAGAGTGCTCATGGTGTGCAACACACCAGGTCTTTGAGAACAGGCATAGGAGCGCCTAGATTAATCCAAGACACTTCGCCCCCCCCCCTAAAAGCTTAGAGAGAAAGTTGCAGATAAGAGATGACAGGACAATAAAAGAGGGGTTCACCAGGAAGGGGGAAAAGGAGTATGAGAGTGAGGTATGGAAACATCTTCAATGTGTTCTTCACCACCATATATAGTGTTCTTCACATGCTATTTTGTTCGCACCGTCCGCGCATATCTCCCGACAAGTAAGCAGATGTGCCGAAACATCTGTAATCTATTCTTCACTGTGAAAAAATAAGAATTGGAATGGCACTCACCGATGGAACTCCTCCAGAGAAATTTTATTGTGGAATACTCACATGAAGACAAAAACGTGGGTTTAAATGAGAGGGATAGGGAGGACGCAGGGGACTCAAAACATTGCAGGAAGAGACAGCTGTTTCGCGCTCTAGGCGCTTCATTCGGTTGTCTGCTCACACACATGCAAACATAGCAGGCCTTTTAAACCCTAAACCCGCCCCCTGGATCGGAAGTAAATTCATTGGTTGTAAACCAAACTGGCATGCTCCCTAATCACGAAGAGAAATGCATATTGAGAACCTTTGTTAGTTTATCGGTGAACGTGCCAACGTGGAACGCTTACCGGTCGCTTAGAATGCGCATGGTCCGTTCTGGACCCGCTGATGTCGTATATGGGCGGGGCGTGCCGCGCAAGCTGTCCGGGGGGGCGCCGGCGCGGGTGCTTAGCAAAGCGCGACGTCCGTACGGGCCAAGCTGACGACAGTCACGCCCCTCCCCCAGAACACAGCGGGGGGGCAGGGGCCAAGCGACAGACAGCGCCAGGATTGGGTACCATTGGGGGGTGAGTGCATTGCTGTGGTTACAGCTAAACATCGCAACGGCAATGCGTGAAAGGGGTATGTGCATAATACATTCGTGATCCATGCGGGAGAACGGGGGTAAGGGGGGGAGAAGGGGGGGGGGGGAAGGGGGGGGAAAGGAGGGGAGGGAGGGGGGGAGGGGGGGGGAGGAAGGCCCGAACAGAGGGCAAAGGGAACAAATGACCTGTATGAAATTATTTACAATCAAAGCCTCATGTACAAAAATGGCATGGGCGTAACTGCTAGCCTTGACCAGTCACTTGTGGGGCACATAGTGGTGGGGCAAGAACTAGTTGTGTGCAACTAAAACACACAGTGTAAGTCAAAAGACAATACTTATTTCTATTAGCAATATTTTTGTCATAATTCTTTTCAGTTGAGAGGCAGAAAAGTTATATGGACGTACTTGATCATGCAAATAATCATATATGCACATATTGTGAGCCCACCTAAACAAAGACACTCATATCTAATTTATCATTTAGGCCTAGAGGGCCTAAGGCCCTGTACGTAGGATCCACTTTCTCTTTTTGTAACAGAAGGCGCTGCCTATCGCCACCTCCTCTCAAGATAGGTACCGTTCAAGCCTGCAAAGCGCGGGTGTTGGGGTCAGAGTTATGTTGTGTCTCAGTGTCGATTAATCTTAGGCGTCCTATGCCTGTTCTCAAAGACCTGGTGTGCAACACACCAGGTCTTTGAGAACAGGCATAGGAGCGCCTAGATTAATCGAACACATGAAGACACAACATAACTCTGACCCCAACACCCTGCGCTTTGCAGGCTTAGAACGGGTACCTATCTTGAGAGGAGGTGGCGATAGGCAGCGCCTTCTGTTACAAAAAGAGGGAAAGTGGATCCTACGTACAGGGGCCTTAGGCCCTCTAGGCCTAAATGATAAATTAGATATGAGTGTCTTTGTTTAGGTGGGCTCACAATATGTGCATATATGATTATTTGACATGATCAAGTACGTCCATTAATCTTTTCTGCCTCTCAACTGAAAAGAATTATGACAAAAATATTGCTAATAGAATAAGTATATGTCTTTTGACTTACACTGTGTTTTAGTGCACACAACTAGTTCTTGCCCCACCACTATGTGCCCCACAAGTGACTGGGGTCAAGGCTAGCAGTTACGCCCATGCCATTTTGTACATGAGGCTTTGATTGTAAATAATTTCATACAGGTCATTTGTTCCCTTTGCCCTCTTGTTCGGGCCTTCCTCCCCCCCCCCCCCCCCCCCCCCCACCCTCCCCCCCTTCGACTCCCTCCCCCCTTTCCGGCCCCCCCCCCCTTCCCACCCCCCTGCCGCCCGCCGCTTCTTGGGGGGGGGCCCTGCTGGGGCAATGGGTGAGGTCTTGTTCGGTATGCCTGGATATCTTTCCCTGCTAGGTACTCCCCCCCCCCCGGAGATGCTCACGCGCCTTCTCCGTGCCCCGCTATCTCCCACCCGTTTTCCTCGCGCATTGATCACACGAATGTATTATGCCACATACCCTTTTCACGCATTGCCGTTGCGATGTTTAGCTGTAACCACGCAATGCACTCACCGCCCCAGTGGTACGCCAATCCTGCGCGTGTCTGTCGCTTGCCCCGCCCTCCCCGCTGTGTTCTGGGGGAGGGGCGTGACTTGTCGTCAGCTGGCCCGTACGGACGTCGCGCGGTTTGCTAAGCACCCGCGCCGGCGCCCACCCGGACAGCTTGCGCGGCACGCCCCGCCCATATCGACATCAGCGGGTCCAGAACGGACCATTGCGCATTCTAAGCGACCGGTAAGCGTTCCACGTTGGCACGTGCACCGATAAACTAACAAAGGTTCTCAATATGCATTCTCTTCGTGATTAGGGAGCATGCCAGTTTGGTTTACAACCAATGAAATTTACTTCCGATCCAGGGGGCGGGGTTTAGGGTTTAAAAGGCCTGCTATGTTTGCATGTGTGTGAGCAGACAAGCCAGATGAAGCGCCTAGAGCGCGAAACAGCTGTCCTTCCTGCAATGTTTTGAGTCCCTGCGTCCTCCCTATCCCTCTACATGTAAAACCACGTTTTTGTCTTCATGTGAGTATTCACAAATAAAATTTCTCTGGAAGGAGTTCCATGCGGTGAGTGCCATTCCAATTCTTATTTTTCACAGTGAAGAATAGATTACAGATGTTCGGCACATCTGCTTACTTGTCGGGAGATATGCGCGGAACGGTGCGAACAAAATAGCATGTGAAGAACACTATATATGTGTGTGAAGAACACATTGAAGATGTTTCCATACCTCACTCTCTATGCCCTTCCCCCTCTCCTGGTGAACCCCTCTTATTAATTGTCCTGTCATCTCTTATCTGCAACTTTCTCTCTAAGCTTTTAGCAAGTGTCTGAGACCTCGGGATCTTCTCCTGTGAGATCCCCATCCACACACAGCGGATTTACCTGATTGCAGATTCTGGAGTCTCCCCGATGTCTCTGTCCTTGGTCCTGATCTCCTGCATGCGCTGTCCCAGGATCCGCTCCTCTTCTTCCACTGAAGTCTCCCCGATCTCTGTGCTCTTCCTGATTTCTCTGCCCTTCCCTATGTCTCTGTCGTGTTCCCTGATCTCTCTGTGCTGCTCCCCGATGTCTCTGCCCTCCCCGATGTCTCTGTCCTGTTCCCTGATTTCTCTGTCTTCCTCCCCGATGTCTATGTTCTGTTTCCCGATGTCTCTGTCCTCCCTTATGTCTCTGTGCTGCTCCTCGATGTTTCTGTGCTGCTCTCCGATGTCTCTGTGCTGTCCCCCAATGTCTCTGTCCTGCTCCCCAATGTCTATGTGCTGCTCCCAGATGTCTCTGTCCTGCTCCCCGATGTCTCTGTCCTGCTCCCTGATGTCTCTGTCCTGCTCCCTGATGTCTCTGTCCTGCTCCCCGATGTCTCTGTCCTGTTCCCTGATGTCTCTGTCCTGTTCCCCGATGTCTCTGTCCTGCTCACCGTGTTCTTCAATGTGTTCTTCACACATATATATTGTTCTTCACATACTAATTTGTTCGCACTGTTCCGCGGGTATCTTCTGACAAGTAAGCAGATGTGCCGAACATCTGTAATCTATTCTTCACTGTGTTTTTCACTTAAATGATCCTGTGCTCACTGTGTTCAATGTGTTCACTGTTTTTATTCTATTCTTCACTGTTCTTCACTGTTTTTTTTAATTAAATGCTCGATCTCAAGCAGGGGAAAAACCTGTCTGAGCAACGAGCCGTTTAGAGTACCTTAATACTCGAACGAGCATCAAGCTCGGATGAGTATACTCGCTCATCTCTAACAGCAACCATTACATGCATAACATGGGTTCTCACAAAACATGGAGGATACAAGAGAGATGTAACAAGCAGAGTAGTTAAACACTGACAGAACAGTTTATAAGTAAAAACATTAACATTTAACACAGCACCAGCTGCTGTCTGTATGACCTAAGTCCTCTAACATAAGCTAAAGCTGTTGTATATGTAAGAGATCGACTTCTCCAACCAGCTACTTTATTCCCAAAAGACAAAAGTGGGTATTCATTTTTAAGCATTTCTAGGCAATATAAAGTTTTGCCACCACATTATAATACATAGAGCATCTAACCCATTTCGTCCCATAGCCCATTCACTATCGATAACCAGTTTGATGTGTAGAGTCTAATCTATTTCTATGTGTGCGTACCCCTTCCAGTGCAACAATTAATATTTTAGATACCTTCTATAAATAAAAAAAAAAATAATACATAATACAAAAAAAAATTATAATACATAGAGCACCTAACCCGTTTCGTACCATAGCCCATTCACTATCGATAACCAGTTTGATGTGTAGAGTCTAATCTATTTCTATGTGTGCGTACCCCTTCCAGTGCAACGATTACTATTTAGATACCTTTATACATAAAAAAAAATAATATACATAAGACAAAAAAAATTATAATACATAGAACACCTAACCCGTTTCGTCCCATAGCCCATTCACTATCGATAACCAGTTTGATGTGTAGAGTCCAATCTATTTCTATGTGTGCGTACCCCTTCCAGTGCAACGATTAATATTTTAGATACCTTCTATAAATAAAAAAAAATGGAATATGTAAACAAAAAGTGTATTTCCAATACCCATGCAATAGTATGTATTTATGGGATTTTGGATGTTTGAAGATCCTCCTTATCTACCACTAAGGAGGATCTTCGAACATCCAAAATCCCATAAAGACTTAAAGAGAAGAAAATATAGGAGAGCTCCGGTCAGAACTTTTATTTATTTTATTTTATTTAGGACCTTTTGGATTGGTCTGTTGACTGTGTGTAGCTCTAGGAGGGTTGGATGTTTTCGACTCATAAGTATAGGTTTATACAAAAACCAGTTTAAAAAAATGCTATAGGCAAGCTGAATATATCAGAACATTCCCTTTAAGACATTCTTTCAGAGGCCTTGTTCTCATCTAAACATAATTTTTATACTAATTGTCCTTGTGTTAGCTTTGTGTAAGTCAAAACATGGCCTTCAAACAGAGAAGCTACAGAGAGAAGCAAGGACACAGTAATTTCTAAACAGTTCACACAAAATGAAGTTTGAATCATGACATTTCCCTCAGCCAGAGATCTACTAGGTGATCAGAGCTCAATGCCACTATACAGCAAGGACGAACTCTTTGAGGACAGTCAGAAGCTGCTTCGTGCAGTAGGTGGGAAAGTAGAGAGGGCTTTATCATCACGGTCAGGAGAAGAGGTTGTCAGCTTGTGGGTCAGGCAGCGAAGCAGGCAGCAAGTCGCTACTGTGGCCGTGAGTCAGCAGGGTAGCAGCAGTCTGAGGACAGGAGCCAAACGGCTGAGGGGTACAAGGCGAGGCAGCAGAGTTAGTAGTTACTCAGTGCAGAGTGTTGGCGGTAAAATCACCAACTTAGCGGTGTGGCAGTTTTTTGTTAAGACACCAGAGCCACCGAGGGATTGTATATGTCGAATCTGCTGGCAGAAAGTTAAGCGTTGCCAGGGAGCTAACGTTGGCACCATGGCCCTGCGTCAACACATGCAGTGTCACCATCCAATGTCCTGGGAAAAACATGTCTCAGATGTATTGGTCCAACCTGCCCCTGCAGCAACAGCAGCAGAACCTAGTGGCACAGATGCCACCTGATTCCACACATCTGCTGCTAGTTGCTCCATAAGATAAGATAAGATAATCCTTTATTAGTCCCACACTAGGGAAATTCACAGCATTACAGCAGTAGAGTACAGGGTACAGAGAGTGAAGTACAAACTATGACAACAATAATATTAGGGATAAATGAACAAAAAGAAAAGGGGGATAAAAAGACAAAAAAGAGACAAGCAATGATCAGCAGTTTGATGTTTAGTCTGTGGATGGGACTTGCAGGGACTGGTTAGGTGGGGGCGCAGGTTACTTCTGTTTGTTGAACAGCCTGATGGCAGCAGGGAGGAATGACTTACGATAATGCTCCCTTTCACATTTGGGGTGAAGCAGTCGGTCACTGAAGGTGCTCCCCAATGCCACCACAGTCTCATGCAAGGGATGGGAGCTATTCTCCAGAATAGACTTCAACTTACACAGTGTCCTCCTCTCAGCTACCACCTGCACTGTGTCAAGAGGACCCCCCAGTACAGAACTGGCTTTCCTAATCAGTTTTTCCAGTCTGCTCCTTTTCCTCGCTGAGATGCTGCTACCCCAACAGACTACACCAAAGAAGATGGCTGGTAACACTACAGAGTTGAGGAAGGTCTTAAGAAGAGCCCCCTGCACTCCGAATGCCCTCAGCCTCCTCAGCAGGTGTAGCCTGCTCTGACCCCTCCTGTGAAGTGCGTTTATGGTCTCTGCCCACTGCAGTTTATTGTTGAGGAGGACACCCAAGTACATATAGGACTTCACTGCCTCAATGTCTGTCCCATGGATAACCACCGGTTGACCACCATTTGCCTCCCATCATCTTTACTAGGGACTGAAATTGTCAACCACCTCCACACTCTGTCATTGTGTCACTTTCTGACCTCCTGCTGCTGCTGTCGGCACCTAAACATTGTGCCACATTGTGGCCTACCAAGTTGCTGCCGCCACCAGAATTTGTTATTGTGCTACTCTCTGGCCTCATGCTGCTGCTACTGCTGCCACCCACCTACACACACTGTGATTGTGCCACTCTATGGTCTCATGCTGCTGCTGCCACCACCTCCAGAATTTGTCATTGTGCCACTCTCTTACCTCATGCTGCTGCCGCCACCTCAGCACTCTGTCGTTGTGCAACACTGTGGCCTACTCATGCTGCTGCCAACTGACCGATGTCTCCCTGGAAAACCCTATGATTTAAATAATGCTGTTTTCACACTCCATGGCGTTGCCGCTATGTTTGGTTTTCCCCTTCATTTCATCTGTCAGGAGGAATAAAAACTTCAGGATTGATAGCCAAAATCAGGAGTGGATACACAACACAAAGGACATGCAAATATCCCATTTACTGGTCATCTCTGTTCTGGATCAACTCCTGTTTGTTTTTGGCTTTAGCAGTACTGATGGATTTTTGACCGAATGAAAGCGGACACTGACGGATGAAAAGAAGGGCAAAATGATCAGTGACGTCAATGCAAAATTACTGCCGACACCCTCTCCACTCTTTTGGGGGGTTTCTACATGTATCCGCGTTTAACAGGACAGATTCTGTCGTAATCTATGGAATCATCTGATGTCAGTGTAAAAAGAGTGCACTCTGATGTTAAAGTGGAATCTTGGCCCATAGCTCATTCCTTTCGAGCTGGCACAGACGTTACCTTGTCAGGCTGCATTCCCGCTTCACTTATTTGGTGAAGTTGGCCCCTTTTTCTTGTCCTCTGGTGTCTTAACAAAGACTGCCACACCACCGAGTTGGTGCTTTTACCATTAACACTCTGCACTGAGTGACCTCCAACTCCGCTGCCTAGCTGACGCTGAGCCCTGTGCCACTGCTTACTTGGATCTGCGAAGCAGGTTTTGTACCTCGCGGCCAATTGGCTCCCGTCTTCATACTGATGCCACCCTGCTTGCTCACGGCCACAGTAGCGACTTGCTGCCTGCTTCGCTACCTGACAACATCTTCTCCCGACGATGATCATCATCTATTTGTGTTTCCCTGTCACTGCTATTCTCCAACGGTCTCAGTATGCATAGCCTGACTACTTGCAAGTGCAACATAGACTCCCGTGCCACTCTCCACATCTCTACTTTCCTGTCTACTGCAGGAAGCAGCGGATGTCTGCCCGCTGTCTACTGCCAAGCAGCTGCTGACTGTCCTCAAAGAGTTCATCCCCGCTGTATAGTGGAGCTAAGCCCAGACCACCTAGTAGATCTCTGGCTGAGGGAAATGAACAGGACAGAGGCTGTTTGAGGACAGGTGAGGACAGGGTTGGCCATGCCAACCACGGACTCTTGGCTGGGGTTGTCAACCACGGACTCTTGGCTGGGGAATACAGAACCCTAAAAACTGACACCCTGGACTTTGAGAAAAAATCACTCCAGCAACTATGTGGATTTGACACAGATTTCTTGATATATACTTTAGCTAATAAAAAGGGAAAAAAAATTTCGGATTCATGCTGAACCTAAGTATTCCTGAAATTGTAAACTAATTCCACTTCGCTAGAATCGAAAAATCATAAGTAATTAGACCCTTTGCTCACTATGAAGTAGAAGCACCTTTTAAACTAGTACACCCATAAGTCTTCTTGGTAATAATGCAACATGTTTTTCACACCTGGATTTGGGAATATCTGCCAATCTTTCTTGTAGATCCTCTCCAGTTCCCTCAGGTTGGATGGTAAACATTGAAGAACAGTTATTTTCAAGTCTCTCCAGAGATGCTCAATTGAGTTTAGATCAGGGCTGTGAATAGGCCAGTCAAGTTGTTCTAAAGCGATTGCTTTGTTATTTTAGCTGTGTGCTTAGGGCCATTGTCTTGTTGCAAGTGAACCTTTGGCCTAGTCTGAGGTCCATAGTACTATGGAAGAGGTTTTTATCCAGGATATCTTTGTTCTTGGCTGCATTCCTTCAATTGTAACCAGTCGTCCTGTCCCTGCAGCTAAAAATTGCCCCATAGCATGATGCTGCCACCACCATGTTTCACTGTTGAGATTGTATTTGGCAGGTGATGAGGAGTGCTTGTTATTCTCCACACAAACTGCTTTAAATTAACACCAAAAAGTTCATTATTTGTCTCATCAGACCTCATAGTCTGGGAGTCCTTCATGTGATTGTTTTGCAAATTGTATGCAGGCTTTCATTTCTTTAGCACTTAGCAGAGGCTTCTGTTGCCAAACTCTTCTGCTGCCATAAAACCATGACTAGTGGATGGCTGAAGTGATTGTTCACTTTGTGGGACTTTCTTCCATCTCCCTACTGCATCTCTTGAACCTAGCTACAGCGATCTTGGAGTTCTTCCTTATCTCTCTCACCAGGGCTCTTCTCCCACGATTGCTTAGTTTTGCTGGACGGCCAGGTTAATGAAGAGATGTGGTCGTTTAAAACTTCTTACAATTAAGGATTATGGAGGACACTGTGCTTTTAGGAACCTTGAGTGCTACAGAAATCCTTTTGTAACCTTGGCCAGATCTGTGCCTTGCCAAATTTCTGTCTCTGAGCTCCTTGGGTAGTTCTTTAGACCTCATAAGGTCTGACGTGCACTTTGTGCTGTGAGGTCTTATATAGACAGATGTGTGCCTTTCCTAATCAAGTCTAATCAGTTTAATTAAACACAGCTGGACTCCAATGAAGAAGTCCTCAAGGAGGATCAGAAGGAAATGGACCGCATGTGAGTTAAATATAATACTTCAGTTTTTCTTTAATAAATTAGCAAAAATATCAACACTTCTTTTTTCTGTCAAAAACACACTTTTGATCTTACCAATTGGCTGCAAACAGTGAAAAATTGAAATGGGTCTGAATACTTTGCAAACACAATGTCCATCCTCTCCCCATCTCTCCATCCTGATACAGGCAGTCCCCGGGTTACATACAAGATAGGGTCTGTAGGTTTGTTCTTAACTTGAATTTGTATGTAAGTCGTAACTGTATATTTTATCATTGTAATCCCAGCCAGAACTTTTTTGGTCTCTGTGACAATTGGATTTTAACCCCTTCCCGCCGCGCCGGGTCCCGGTGCATGGAGAGGGCTCGCGGGCCGAGCCCTCTCCATAGCCGGTAAGTCTTTGCTGCATATTGCAGCAAAGGCTTACCGGTAACACCCGCGATCAGTGCTAGCACCGATCGCGGGTGCTTTCACGGCGATCGCCGCCGGCAATGTAGCCGGAGGCTTCAAAAAGATGGCCACCATCTTGCCTTGGATCTTCGCTCCCCGATGACGTCATGGGGAGCAGTGATCCGTTGCCATGACAGCTTCGGGTCTCACGAAGGCCCAAAGCTGTCTCGTTTTAACCCATTCATTACAATGTGCTATCAGCACATTGTAATGAGTGAGGAGTAAAATCCCCATATACTGCCATACTGTAGTATGGCAGTATATGGTAGGATCGATCAGACAACCTAGGGTTAAAGTACCCTAGGGAGTCTGAAAAATAGTAAAACTAACCCCCCTTTCCCTAGAACTGATATTAATATTAATAAACAGTAAAAATCATAAACACATTAGGCATCTTCCGAAAATGTCCGATCTATCGTTTAACCCCGTAACGGAAAATAGCGTCCAAATTCAAAAATGAAAATTTTTTTGCCATTTTGGAAAATATAAAAAAATTTATAAAAAGTGATCAAAAGGTCGCACAGTCCTAAATATGATAGCAATGAAAACGCCATCAAAAGTCGCAAAAAATTACACCACCCACAGCTCTGTACACCAAAGTATGAAAAAGTTATTGCCGCCAGAGGATGGCAAAATCAAAAAAAAAAATTTTGTACAGGAGGTTTTAATTTTTTTAAATGTATGAACACATTATAAAACCTATACAAATTTGGTATCCACGTAATCGAAGCAACCCAAAGAATTAGGTAGACCTGTCATTTGGGGCACACAGTGAAAGCTGTAAAATCCAAGCCCACAAGAAAACGTCGCAAATGTGTTTTTTCACCATTTTCACTGCATTTGGATTTTTTTTCCCGCTTCCCAGTACACGCCATGGAATATTAAATACCGTCACTACGAAGTGCAATTTGTTATGCAGAAAATAAGCCATAACAGAGCTCTTTATGTGGAAAAATAAAAAAGTTATAGATTTTTGAAGGTGGGGAGTGAAAAATGGAAGTGAAAAAACTAAAAAAGGCCAAGTCGTTAAGGGGTTAAAAATGTTGGGTTGTCATAAGAATCAATATTAACACTAAAGCTTCTTTACAGACACATTTGATAACTGTTACAGGTGATCATTGTAGCCTAGGACTAAAGTACAATAAATTACCAATATCCAGAGGTCTGTTTGTAACTAGGGGTCGTGTGTAAGTCCAGTGTTCTTAAGTAGAGGACCGCCTATACATGTTTATTTAATAATTGGTTTCAGATTATATTGACAATTATTTGCATTACTATTAATATAGTTTATTACTTTATCAAATTTTTAAAAACACTACAAACTTCAAAATATTGTCAGTATTTATTGGGGAGGTATTTCTGTGCTGAGCAGTTTAAAATCAAATCTGAATAGAAATTATAGAAAATCATCTACATTCAGATATTATGAAACTGTAATTACTTTCCTGTTCACAGGTACATAGAAATAATTCGGAATCTCTGTGGTAAAATTATCTATCCACTATGTTTTCAATAATTCTGCATACTAAATGGTAATAGCATTAATCAAATATTGTATATTTTTTCTGATTTATGAATATTTAATGTGAAGCTCTCAAGTAGGCAATTGATGTCAAATTTGCACAAAAATGTGCTATTTTTTGCACATTTTGCCATTTGTGACATCAAATCAGTAAAAAGCTCTTAAAGGCAAAATATCTTTGAATCCAGTGTCACAATTTTTAAAGCAATGTAACCTTGAAGTTATCCACTTTCAATTTAATACATATTAGAGATTGTAATTATCTAATATATGTAACAGTAAATTTTAAGTTATTTTAATAACATAATTATGAGTACATTTTTATGATTAAATAGCCTCAAGTTGTATTGCCGTTTTAAATGGATGTTAGTATACATTTTAAATTGTAAAATACCAATGATATAGGCTTACCTAAAAATTCAACATATTCCACAGTTCCACATATGAGATTTATCACCACTTACAGTTTACAATCTATATGAAATGGAAGGACAGACACAATAGTTACATTTTGGGGTGCTGATCTTCCAAAGGGTACAAGTTACTTGCACTACTATAAAAAATATAGAGCTCAATCTACATGTTTATTATTGGAAAACATACTAATGGGTGCAGGCAAATTGGGGGAAATTTATTAAAGGATTTCTGCCAGGGTTTTTTGGCTGACATTTTTTTTCTGGCTGCTGCACCTTATATGCTATTTGTCAATGCTAAAAATTAGCTTCTGTGCTGACACACACAATGATTTTTTTTTGGCATTGAATTTGAGCACAGCTCATGAATCCTGACAATTTTCCTGCTCTTGTTTCTCTGACACTATTTTGGCACAATTTGTGCCACAGACCTAGACCAACCTAAAGCAAGTCTACCAAGTTCTATTTTTTAAATGAATGAGGACTCATTTCAGACACTTTCTGCTGTGCTCTAAATTATTAATCAAATGCAATGCAATAAAAATCACAGTGTATTACAGCACACAGTTCATGCGCCGAAATTAAGGACCATGCTACCTAAATAATAAATGACCCCTATTGAGTTGTTGAGACGACAGAGATGGGAGTAAGGACCCATGCAAACAATAGAATTCTAGTCAGAATTTTTTTATCACTATTGGTAATCCACAATCAGGGATGAAACACGGAAGGGCTGCAAATCTTTCCATGATATGTTATGTATCTATTTGGATTCCACTCCACCGACAAGAATACTTCTGTGTGAATGGGACCTAAGGATGTATAGTCATATTCAGGCTGGCTCACTGGAAAGCATGTACAACCCCCCCCCCCCCCTCCTGAGCAAGAAACTCCACACCAGGCAGCCCACACTAATCTGTTATATGGTGGATAGCAACCTCGCTATATTCACTATACTTAGATAGGCAGTGTAGCAGGTAGTGATGTAAGGATCCAAAAAAGAAGAAAAATGGGAAATTTCCACTTGGTAGGCTATTTCTAAACTTTACAAGAGGGGCTAACTAGCCCTAAGGCACCATAACCAAGGAATAAAACATAACCTTTATTCGTATTAGTTTAAATATACATTGAACATAAATTTTGACTAAAATCACAGGGTTGCAACAATGCCAAGTGTCTAGGTATCCCAGAGCTGGTTTCCGGATTTAACAGCCTAGGTATTAGATATATCACGTATGCATCGGTGGGGCAGACTTCAGTGGTGGGTGTGAATTTGTGTCACAGGTGAGACTTTTTATAGTAGGGTACAAATATTTAGACTGTCCAGGTAAATGAGTACAGGAGAGTGCAGTTCGCACCCCCTGATCAGATTTATATTGCTATATACAAAGTGAATGGCTAATCTAAAAATAAAGTGGCAAGTGCCTATTGATGGGATGAGTATACATCCTAAGCCATAAACAATCAATCACATGGAGTCCACATAGCAAAAAGAGATTTATATCACCGTGCATAGTTTGAGGGAAGGAAAATCATGCCCCACGCGTACCGCCTCTATGGGCTTCCTCAGGGAACGCGTGGGGCATGTTTTTCCTTCCCCCAACCTATGGGTGCATAACAGTGTTACAATATTAGTATCCTACTATTTAACAGAGAAGCCTTTGGTACTATTTAAGGACAATTGCATGTATGTAGCTGTACCCCCTATAGATATGCATCTGTCTGAGACATTATCTGGTGGTTTAGACATCTTATCCATAAATCATGTCCTCAGTCACTCAGTATCGTGTTAAATTTTGCGATTGCCAGACATCAGGAAATTGCACTTTTCTAATAAAAGACGCAATATTCTTTCTAAAGCTAAAATGTTATGTTGGGTGAAAAATGTCTGTTAGGTATGTATCACTTTTTTATTCTTCCATTTCTTCTATTGCATTAATGCTCTGCTAACGTACACAGTCACCTCAGTGAAAATGTACAAACCGCCCTCACTTAAGCATTGAAACGCACTTCCTTTGTCACATCATGCTTTTTTCTTTTAAAAGCATTACCCTTGTTTCTTTAGGTTTGAGCCTGTGTATTGTTCTGTGAAGGACACTGAATAACATGCAGACATAGAACATCAGGCAGCCCAGTGTGTTTATTACATAAATGAGGGAATTTAAGGCCTGGTGGAAACTGAGGACACCTTTTCTTTGAATCAAATGCAGCAAGATCTTTCAAAATTATGATTTCTGTTCACTTCATTAGTATTGAATAATGGCATAAAAAATGACCAAATTCTCTGGAATTAATAATATATTAGTATTAACCTAAAATATGTTATTATATTCAAATAAAATGTCGAATAGAATTTGTACTGTTCATGTTTTTTGCCTTTATTTTGTGGATTTTTTTCAGTGTTGCCTTTAAACCCAATAATCTGTTTTGTTAACTCCATTTCCATTTTCTCCTAACATTGGGGCACATTTACTTACCCGGTCCAGACGCGATCCAGCGGCGGGTTCTCCGACGCTGATTCGGGTTCTGCCGGGATTCACTAAGGTCTGTGCGCCGATATTCACCAGGTGTCGCTGCTGCACCGAGGTCCGCCAGAGTTCACCTGCTTTTTTCTGGTGTATGTGAGTGCTTGATCTTGCGACACAAATGGCTTTTTAAATTCCGTGGTTTTTCCGAATCCTTCGGGTTGTCCGGTGGCCACGCCCCCCAATTTCTGTCGCGTGAAAGTCGGTGTGCGCCACAATCCCGTGAAATACAGCGTAAAGCGGAAATATTCAGGAAAAACCCGACGGATTTGCGGCTGCGGACCCTTAGTAAATGTGCCCCATTGTCTACAAAAAAACAGAGTATAAGTTTTTTGTATTATGATGCCAGTGCAGTCAGTAAATTGACAAAGGTGGCAAAGGGACATTGGCCCAGATATATTATTGTGTCTGCGTCAGTTTTTTGTAAGTTTGTGCTAGAGAAACTGTCTTTGGAGCTTGCACATGTATTTATAAAGTGTTTGCACCACTATTTTTGCGGTTGCACATTGTATGACACTTTAGAAAACCGTGCATCTAAAAGGATGTGGTAATGCTTAGTCTGATTTTGTGACACATTTATTACTGTGATTCGACACTACAGTGTTGCAAAGTGCACTAAAAAAGTTGCAACTGTGTTACATCCTGTAAGCAGACCTGATTAACAAAGAGCGTGCGCCACAAGGGAGGTAAACTGAACAAAGGCAGTTTGCACCACTTTTCAAATATTTGAGCCATTGTGATATTCTTCTTTAAATGATGTATGTGAATGGATAAACTCTAAATGCATGAGGCGTAACTGTGTATATGTGTTTGCATATGTTTCTATATGCATGTGTGTATGTATGTACTTCCAGTGGACAGAAATCTGTCCATGGTCACACAGTTCATTAATATCACACAGCTCTGATTACTCTCTGTGATATAAAGAGACGTGCACCTGTGTGACCATGGTCAGATTTCTATCCACTGGAAGTAAATATGGACACTTCCATAGAATGACAGCAATCAGAGATCCCGAAAACCGTGAGGAATTGATACTGAAAGCATATTGATAAATTGTATAAATTTGCATTATACACACAATAAAATTAATGGGAATACCCCATTTAACTCATTTAGTTATCACAGAAAATGGGCAGTTTCTTGGTATTCACTAACACTACAGACTGTGTTTTCACATCTGATCCAGGCATGTCAACCAGTGATGTATCTGTATAAATTTATTTATATACACTGCAAAAAAAAAATATCTCTACCATGAGATAAGGATTAAAGGTAGTGAATATGCTACGGCAGTAACACCTTCACATAATGTGTGAACAATATTCTAGCCACATGTTGTGATATGGTGAGTGCTACTTCTTCGCCTACATGATACCATTTTATGCTACCTTTATCAGTATGTGATCTCTGCAACAATCTCAGGCCAAGGACACTGCATTTTCAAAGTGTATGAAAATGAAAGCACACAGCTTTGACACTGTGCATTGACTGTAAAGTTAGTAACAAAATTAAAAAAATGCACCAATAAAAGTATATGTAAATATGGTCATAAAGATGATATAATTGGGCTATATATGTCTTTGGCAGAAGTCATCTTTTAATAGGGTCGTGTTGTTACTTGATCAAAAACTACTATGGGAAATTGAATGTGCCCACTCATGTAGTAAAGTATAGTAACGCATGGCTTGCACAAATTACTTTGTTAACATCACTGGACAAATCCCTTTGAGTGATTCTTGTCATGATGTGTTCGTCAGAGTTGCAATAGCCTGGTCCTGAGTGAAATTGATGACAAACTTCTCTGGGCTATAGCCCATGCCGCTGTAGAGACAGATAGGATGAAACGGACCGTCCAACTCATGCTTTGTTGCTTTGAAAGAGTTGGAGAAATATATTTCTGGCAAAGATATTTTTTACTTCCAATAGGACTAAAGGAAAAAAGATTAAAGAACACAAAACTGCACTTTTTTCTTACACTTAATGTATCTCGGGAAGATAATTATGCTTATTTCCATGTTTATGTAATTATGAGTGCCTGTTTCTAATTTACATTAGTTGTATTGCTTGGAAAACATCCAGATGAGTCCAAGCAGAAGGTTAACTAATCGCGAGAAGTAAGTACTGCCAGTGAAAGTAGGAAATAAATCCTTTTGCTTTAGAGTTGAACAATTTGTGCACCTGCTCAGGATCATTTACACTGATTTTTGGATGAAAGAGATCAGAGGGGCTCTACTATTTTTTCAGTTTTCATTCATTATTGTGGTTTGTCAGGTCTCGCACTGTATCTTTTTATTGACCTCTCACTATCAGTTGTAATATACCTTCTAGCTTGGGAAATGTATTGTGCCAGCTGAGCCAGTTAGATTACACCAGCAATGAAATTAGTGATGTTGCCAAATACAAAAGAGGATTTATGTTTCCTCTTAGTTCCAGATAGAAGAAATGAAAACCTTTTACTTCTTACCATGAATAACAGCATATGAACTATATACTGTGCAGTTAATGCTTGCCAGGACATAATTACAGGATGCAAAACTATTCTAATAAGCGGAATTATCTCTTATGTGCTGCCGATACATGTCTCTATTAATCCCCTGCACAGTCAGTTCTGGAATACATCACCCATCTTCCACTAGTATTAGATTGATATAGCAGGTAGCATATGAGTCAGGTTAAATGAGGGTCATTAACTGAGCAGAGTAAAGAATCAAAATAATAGTCTTACAATGGAGTCAGGCCCGAATATACATTTTATAAGTAGTCATAAACTTGTAAATAACTCAAGAAAGAATAAAGTTACCTTATAACCAATAACACCATTGTTTTTCTCAAAAAATTTGATGTGTTGTATGATCCTCTTCCTATTGGAAAAAATAAAGCTGGATCCAAAATGGCCAACTTCAAAATGGCCACCATGGTCAACACCCATCTTGAAAAGTTTGCTCCCTCTTATATACTAATGTGCCACAAACAGACGGTTGATATCACCAACCATTCCTATTTTATTTAGGTGGATCCATATAGATGGCACACCCTGTATTATACATAGATATTCAGATATACCAGACATATCACAAAACAGGCCTCAAGACCCATGATTTGCTGTCTGGCTGGCAGCAGCAGAAGACATGCTGCTACAACACCATTGAACACAAGAACCAGGCTAGGGTGCAAAAGCAGCAGAGACACAGACAACTATCATTTAACGTTCAGCTGACTGAATTACTGAGCGTATCACATTGATGGGGCTATGTTTTTGGTGAATTGATGCTCAATTATATTGAATAACTTACCCAAGCTCTATGAACACGACAAGTTGTTACAACTGTTACTTTGGCTCCATCACTTGGCATCCAATCTCTTTAAGCTGTTTGCAGCTGCTATATGCTCCCCAACAGATCCCATCAGTGTTTCAAATAGCCTCATAAATGCTGAAGACCAGATATTTCTTGCAAAAAAAATGCAAAACAAAAACAACAACAGAAAACAGTTATCAATATTAATATAAGCACTAATCTGTCTGCCATTCAAACAAAATACACCCACATAAGCATTTAATGAAGCTAACAGTTTAATAAGAAAATTATTCATTATTCCAGAGAAAAGTATAGTACAGGATGTTGCAGGGAAGAACAAACACAGCATAACATTATGGCTCATCTCTATTACCGGTAGAAAATAACAACCATTCTTGCAGTTTGGGAAAAAGAATTGTTACTCATGCACATTCAGCCCACACAACATTGCTCAGAAAATCATGTGATGGAATTTATGCTACCATTGGTAAACTTTTTAACTCCAAAAAGGTTATCATCAAAGTTAACAAGCAGAAAACTTTTATCTTTTAAGTGAATGGAAGAAGTCAAGAGGATAAACAGGGATGTAATTACTGGAATGGCATAAAATGTCATGTAATGTATTTATGGACAACTCTTAAGCAAGTTGAATTTTGTTAGACATGAAATGTAAAACCAGACACAGGGGCCTTATTGTTAGAAGAAAAGTGCACAATAGCCTACCATGGAAGCAGACCACACCATTGAAGAGAAATCTGACAAAAACAAAACAACAAAGTAGTCTTCTCATCTTTACATTAAAGAGAAATATTTGAGGGTGTAGGTGCACTAGTCCCTCAAAGTGCATATCTCATATTCTTTGAAATAAATATGAAAATACATTTTCTGGGTTGGCATAAGGAAAACTCTGTGCTACATTGTAGTGCATTCCCCCTTAACATCAAACATGATTTTCGAGTGACTGAGTGACTTGATCTGGGTTAAACCAGAATATCTGTTCCAAAAAGAATAAACTCCAAACTGTGGATAGCGCTGTTACAATGTTTTTGCATCTCATCAGGGAACTTATTTGCCTAGGTGAGAGGCTGGGGAAGCAGGCCAGATTCTGAAATGTTGACTTGCACTATGACCTTTACTGCCAGGTACCTCCTCTCTTCAGCCTTAAATGCTATTGACATTTGGTAATTGAGCATTATGTTGGCAGGTTGCCAAATCATTTTGGTGGGGGAAGTCTTGATAAATTGTATAATTTTCAGACTCAGCTTGCTGGGTATTACAAACCTTGTTAAAAAATAGGCCAAAAACTAACATGGCTTCAGAAAGCTACAATGCAATTTTGCATATTGTATGGAACTTTCAATCTTCTAACTTTCAATCTTCTATATTTTTCTATTTTCATCTGTTTTAGGCTTCATTGGCATATTTTCCACTAATTGTTTTCAATTAGCAGACTAAGATATTTTGGTACCGTCATAGCGATACTTTCTTTCTATTTGTATTATTCTTGTACTACTACTGATCAATTAACTTTACCTTACATAACCTTTTTATGTATTCATTAACTGAAAATCCAGATTCTAAGTAACTACTAAATCACTAAATGCAAAATATGATAAAATAGTTTTCTCTAAGATAAACCCCACCTTAGGTAAATATAAAAGGTTATAAGTGCAAGAAAACGTCTGCTTAAAAAACTGGAGAAATAATCTATTTTCAAAGAAATACAACATATAGCAAAATATTTTCTCCGCAACTACATATTCAAAATACGAAGTATGATATTCCTATATAAAATCCAACCATCCCGTTTAACACTAGAACCAAAATGCCATGCAAAGCCCAAACAAATTCCATCACTGTACTTGCCAAAGACAAAATTCAAACCAGAAAAGTACCTTAATACCAAATCCAAAATTCAGATTAGAAAGAAGGAGAATCCAGAGTTTTACTGGTATCTTCCACCATAGAGTGATCGAGTGTGCAGCACTACAATGAGTCAGTCCGGAGATTCACCACCTAAAGGTTCCTCTGTCCCAGGCGGCTTCCTCAATGTGTCTTACACTCAGGAAAGAAATACCAACACTAGTGCACCACCGCTTGTAAACAGGTAAGTATTAAAACCTTTTTTTTAAACTCACAAACGAATATCTTGCTTTAAATCCTTAAAAAACATATTAACTCTTTCCAGCAGTACATAGAGATAGAGTAAACGTGGGGTTCTCATCCACCACACAACTTGAGTTTTTCCAATTGTGGCTTCATCTGGGGCATGTCACCATGGTTTTCCAAGATGAGGCCTACGTTTGCAAGAAATGAAAAAAAAATGAAACTTCTTCTCAAGTCCCCTGGTTCTAGTTGTAGTTCTCTGGATTTTGGAGGGAACTCCTCCTATTTTCAAATAGTTATGGTAATGGGTTAGATGCTTACGATCCAGATCCAGTAGGAACTGGTTGTGCCTTTTTTAACATTTTCATTAAAAAAGTGGAAATCCACTCCTAAACTCCATACTTCAATGCCACTCCAAGTGCTTCACTTACCAGCAGTCTAAGCTACTTTTATAAATGTGATGTGCAAAGAGATCCAAAGATGCTCCAACTATGGGAATTTGACTGCAAAATGAAAAATCTATCTCAGTGATCTATTAAAAATCTGATATCCCTTATAAAAAATAGACATCAATCTTATTAAGGTTATTGTTAACTTTTTTTATTTGCTATGTTGATGATTTTTATAGACAACTTATTGTATAATAAAATAATATATATTTAAAGATAAGCATAGGGAATTTCATAGTCCATATTCTCTTTCGGAAGGGTGATTAAGGTCATATTGCAATTTATAGTTTTAATGTTACTGCAAGAAAATGCATTTTTCTGTATGATTTTTCTGTACAATTTTATACAGTTTTAATACAGTAAAATTGCTGTCATAACATTGTGAGTATGCCATTTTCTCTTCTAATTACAGTCACTGCCAAAGAAGGAAAACATTGGTATTGTAATGTTCCATCCATGCTGTCATCTATAATTGTGTGCATACCTGCTCTGACCTTTATGTTGTTGCGAGCATCATAAGACTGGTCATTTCTGTTCTGCATTTAGAATCCTAACCTAAGGGAAACATCCAACTGAATTACTCCTTAAATTAAATTCTTCTGTACTTTTTATGCACTATCATTTCTAATGAAATAACTGTAGATTTTCTTATTTTATTATTGTTAAAGTAAGTTTGATTCTATTTGAAATTATGATATTGTCTGATACCTACAAAGCACTGGAAATTATAATGCAAAAACAATAAAAAATGTTGAAAAAATGTACAACATGTAGCCATGTTCCATTCACACATGTATCTGGGCCCTGCATGTGTATTGGGGTAGATATATAGATGTTATTGTGCATCTATATATTGAGTCTCTACATGTACATGTATATGGTCAGGCAGCATATATGATTCCTGCTATCAGGATATACAGTATTCAGGAGCAGTAGTGATATATATTGGGACAGACATACTCATTATTGGGGATCCAGTAGAGGGTAGGAAGCCTTTATGTGTGTGGATCTGTATTGTATTTTATGTAGTTACTTTGTCACGTTTGTTATTAGTAAAGTCTTTTTATTTATAAGTATCTGTGAGCATTGTATGCTACTCCAGAGACGTATGAAGGACTGGAGAGGGTGTCTGGGTGACATAACACAGATTAAGGGGTTGGATAAGGAAACTCTTAGGAATTGATAAAAGAGAACCCTCAAACTCCCAAATCCCTTTATCAATTTATATTAAAAATAATTGAAAAAATTGACCTTTTTCAAAATTCAAAATTCAGACAAATAGTTTTATCACCCAAATGTGACTACTATATAACATTTCCAATATGTATAATTGATGTTTTCATCATATTCTATTAATGTCTTCATTTTTATTTTGATGTCACACAGCTTACAAATTGAACAAAGTTTTTAACCCCTTAACGTTGAGACCATTTTTCCATGTAGAGAGCTGTGCGAGGGCTTGTTTTCTGTGTAACAAATTGCACTTCATAGTGACGGTATTTAATATTCCATGCCGTATACTGGGAAGCGGGGAAAATTCCAAATGCAGTGAAATTGGTGAAAAAACACATTTGCACCGTTTACTTGTGGGCTTGGATTTTACAGCTTTCACTGTGCACCACAAATGAAATGTCTACTTTATTCTTTGGGTTAATGTGATCATGGGGATACCAAATTTGTATAGGTTTTATAATGTTTTCATACATTTATAAAAATTAAAACCTCCTGCACAAAAAAAATAACTTTTTCATATTTCGATGTAGAGAGCTATGGGTAGTGTCATTTTTTGTGACTTTTGATTACATTTTCAATGCTTCTATTTTTAGAACTGTACAGCCTTTTGAATTGAATTTGTTATGTTTTCAAAATGGCAAAAAAGTGCCATTTTCGACTATGGGCGCTATTTTCCATTAAAGGGTTAAACATTGTGGAAACCCGTTATTATATTTTCATATTTTGGCATTTGGTATGCGGCGATACCTGACTTTTAAAATAATTTTTACTTTTTATTTATATTTATATGACTCCCGCAACCTCATCAGGAGGATGCTGATGTATTGAAGGGAGGCCACACACAATGCTGAACCTCGTTTTGATTTGTTTTAAGGACATTAGATCAAAGTTGGATCAGCATGAAGTGTGTTTTTCCATTTTGATTTTGTGGGTGACTCCAAATCCAAGCCTCCATTAGTTAATACATTTGGTTTCCATTGATAACTTTTTTGTGATTTTGTTGTCAGCACATTCAGCTTTTGATTACAGCTAGTTTAATTTTATTCAAGCTTAGAAATATAAGGCCTTACCTGAAAATAAGATCTAGCAGCAGTTATTGTAGCAGCATCCCCCACCTCATACATTAGTATTAGTAGATCATTTAGATGCTGCAAAAGGTTGTGACATGGGGGAAGAATTCATGGGATAAACACTGTTGTGTTGCAAATGCTACGCTACGAGCAGGGACCCAGACAAGAAGTGCTCACTTAAGTAAAATGCTATTGCTAAACATGAGAGATTAGGGCCAATGATTTATTAGAAATGGAAATGGAGTCACAAGAATTTCAGCATGAAATACATTTGGAGAGTCATAAGGCTGATAGAGAAGTAGATTTTTGTTGCTCAACAATAAATGTAAATTCTTGTTCATGGAAAAATAAGACTTCCCCTGAAAATAAGACCTTGTGCCTCAGTAGGAGTAAAACGAGTGGACCGTCAGACGATCCGCCGAATTCGGACTAAGCACAGGATTTAGCATTCAAATTTGTATCGCAAGCCAAGCAGGATATCGGTGCAGGATCTACGTGGATCGCGGCAGATGTGCATTCTGCTACACATTCCAGATCGGGGATCGCGACTTGGACGGGTAAGTAAATGTGCCCCACTGTCTTATTTGGGGGAAACACGGTATATACAATCTGTACATTCAGTAGCAAACTACGTGGATGTTTACACTACAATCTTACATGCATGCACCCCAAACCCACACTGTCCACATATGATTACAGTACAAAAACAAAGCAAATACTGTATGTTATCATACGAATAGAAAATCTCACACACAAATGCATGCATGCAAACTCATATACACAATTCTGTAGTTGCATGTTTTAACTCCTATACACACACTCATCAACTCACTGACTACATGGAATGAGAGGTGCACTTTGACCACATACATGGAAAAGCATATCCATCACATACATGGGTGCACACATCCCTCACATACTTCTGGTGTACATTTAGGTGGTGTGCAACCCTCACATAGATGGGTGCACGCATGCATCCCATACAGAGGGCACACATCCAACACATTCATGGGTGCGCACATCCATCACTTACATGGGCGTGCGTATACAAGGGGTATGCATCCATCAGATACATGTGGGCACGCATTCATAACATATAGGGGCACACATTTATTTTATACATGGGGGTATATGTCACACATGGTATAATTGGTCACAGGTTATGAGGTGTATGAGACCTATGTGCTGGCAGCACCTCTGTCACCCAACTACTGGATGATAAGATTTTGTTTTCTAGTCACTACAGAAATTGTTTGGGCTGAAAATTCACAGTGAGGCCACAGAAGTGAAGCAGTCATCTTTGGGCAGTGTTGTGAGGATGCCATCTCAGTAAGGCTTATGTAAAGTGCAGTGACAGCAGTGAGAAACACAGCTATAGTTGGTGAGTGAAACATGTAGTTTGTTAGTTGTTATAACTGTGATAACACAGCAGGACTCACTATTAGGTTATCATCTCAGAGATCACAGGGAACAGAACATAAGAGGTAGGAACTGTTGCTGTGGGCTAATGGGAGTTGTAGTATCCTATGTGTGCTATTTTGGAGATAACTCTGTCTTAAAATGCCATAACATTTTGTGAATCATAAAAACAAACTATTTTGTAGCAAGTTAATATTCTGAGAATATCCCCTTAATCATGTTTTACTATGCTCACCTGAGTATTTTCCCAATGGAACTCTTTACATCCATGTTCTGCCATCACAATAGTGACTGCAGAGGAGCTGCAAGGGATTAGTACATTTGTAGCATGCTTTTTCTCAACCTGTGCATGGTAAAGAAGTTTTACAGGACTTTCTCTCATTTTGAGGAATACCAAAGCTAGTCTGCTGTTTTTCAAAGAATGTTTGGTAAGAAACTTCACACATAATTTCAGACATGTACTATATGGACAAACATTTTAGGACATCAAAGCAATACAGCACAAGGAGACTATATTACCCATTTCAAATCCATAGATATTAATTCTAAGTTGAAGCTAAGAAAACATCTTTTTATGAGGTCAAGTCAAGTACTTATGAGGCCAGTCAAGTTTTTCCCACCATACTCTTTTACTTCCACAGTCTTTCTAATACAATGGCTTCCCTAAATTGTTTCAGCAATGTACAAATGGCCAAATGTCTTGGCTTGCTAAACCATCGTAATTTCCCTGGAACTAAAGAGCCTATGGCAGTGATGGCGAAAAGTTTAGAGACTGAGTGCCCTAACAACACCAAAACCTACTTATAAAGTGCAATGTGTAGGATTTATTATTGTAGCATTCACCAGGGTCTCCTGAACATGAGGAATAGTGGGGTCTGGAGCAGAATCTCTAAAAACTCCCTACCTGGGGGTGCAGGAGAAGGTCTTGAATTCTGTCTGGTGAACTCTGTGCTGGGGTGAGGGTCTGGGTGCCGAAAAAGAGTGTGTTGAGTGCCAACACTGGCACCTGTGCCATAGGTTCACTTTTATTGGCCTAGGACAACCTTTGACACACAACTCCACAGCATTATTCTTCCACAGTCAAATCAGGCAGGAAACTTTTAGTGGCAGTTATGAAACCAATGCTCCCTTTGCCAGATAGAGTAGTTCAAATCGTCACTTCGCTCTTTTGACTGGCTGCATGGCCGTTAAATCCATGCTTTAAAATTAAACCACTCACAGTTGATTGTGGACTATCTAGTAGAGAAAAAAATCCACAAACTGTCTTGTTGCCATAGTGACACTTTAATCCATTTTATCACACATCTTTTTGCTATCTACTATACATTGTTGTGCTATATCCAGACACTATTGTGAGCAATAGTGGTGGCTACTAAGAGAGTCACATATTATTTAGTTTTTTAATACAAGAAGTTTATTTTTAAAATGCTTGTCGTCTGTTTATGTAAACAAGTGTTAACTTTATATATACAGTAAATAGAAAAAGACTACCATAAAATTTAAGAGCCATTCCTAATTAATATGGATCGGTATGCATAGAAGGAATTCTGATCTTGTGTTTCACATTCATTACAAATGACAAATATTTGTTTTGCGAGAAATTAAACTAGAGACGGCAGACAAATTACTGTTATCTGCCTACAACTTTGGAGTCAGCAATTACACACAATTGCAGAAGAATAGAAGCATTCATGAGTTGTCTTATTACTTTGTTCTGTTAATCATTCATTAGTCACAGAAACACATACAGTATTTGTTACCTGTACTCATACCAAGCCTCTCAGGGTGCAGTCACACGTTGCAGTTAAAACTGCATCACAATCAGCTTTGAGGTGGTTTTAAGTGCAGTTTTGTCAATTTATCAGGTGCAAGACATGAACTGAACGGGTGAATGACATTTGTGGTACAGGTTTCCCCTTCAAAATCAAATTCACTTGTTCAGTCAATGTCTTTCACCAGACTATAAAGAGACATACATTTTTAATGATACTTTTGGATATAAGAGCTAATACAGAACGGCTACACCCTGTCTGTAGATGACAAAATTTAGGTATACAAGTCTAAGGGATCCTAGATTTTTCAACAGGGAATCAAAAGGAATTTTGGACTGTAACTCAAATGAGGGCATGAGGCAGAAGTTCAATATACTTAGATACTAAAGCAAGAAAACATTCAACTGTTTAACCAAGCTGCCACAATTACATCTGGTACAGTGCCAGAGTCTTGATGGCCCCAACATTATTCTAGGTCTTCCTAGACACCATCCTTTTTTCACCGAGTGTCCCTGCTCTCCAAGGCAAGGGCAAGGCATGGTGCATGCCAATTGGAAATAAGTCAAGAGAGTCAGGGACTGCAGCTTCATTACTGATTAAATTCAGGTACAAAATAAAAGAAGCAAAGGATATGGCTTGCTCCTCCAATCTCCTCCCTGGCAGAAAAAGTGTTTTATACTGATTTAAGCCCTGAACTAGCTGTCCCTCTCTTTCTCAGAAGGCTGGGAGCCCAAGGTCTATGGCAGAGTATCCCTATCTGAGCTTCTTCTTCTGACCACTCTGGCCTAGTCTTCTCCAAGAATGGTTCCCTAACTACAGTTCTGGGGGAGGAGTGGAGAAATTCTACACAAACAATGACAAAACATTCTACCATAGACTTACATTAAGTCCTATTAATATTGTATGGCAATGACACAGCAAATTTAAACAATTTTCCAGACACCACCTGTCATCATGGCATCTGGTTTTGTGGTAAACCAGGTAAACCATGGTCATTTACCAGCTTTATTCTTTAATATAATCAGAAATGCTTCTCTGTGTTCATTAACCCTTTCTGCAGTAGAGAATGTATATCACATCATGCAGTATAGATTAATGCAAGTTAGCCCTCTATGTGAATCAAAGTAAGAATCTGCCAACTTTGTGCATGTGAAATATGCAGATGTCCACAAATATCTACAGTTAAATGGTCCCCCACTCAAGGGCACTACATTGGTTCCATTATAATGAGGGACAGACATCAGAAAGACAAGCAGGTGCTGTGGAGCTTTGTGATTATTATAATTAATTGTTAATTGGTTTGTTGGTTGGATTGTCCCACAGATGACATACATAGAGGTAATGTTCGACCATTGGGATTCCCAGTAAATAGTATTAATGATCAGCTTATGCTTGCAACTTATGACCTCATTATTACCATGTAAAATCAAGAAATGTATACTATTCTGAACATTTTATTTCCATTGATGTGAATGTTCCTTTCAATGCACCAAGTAATGTTATTTAAGGGCTCTTTCACATTGGCGTTGTTTTTCACGCACGTGGTTCTGTGATTTCCAAGGATGCTTCACAAAGACATTGATTTCTATGGGTGTATTTTCACTGATCTGTTGCCCTTTGAAAAAATTATGAAACGTGTCCTATTTTTTCATTGTTGTAGAGCCCGAAAGGCAATAGAAGTCTATTGGTGTCTAATATAAAACAGAAGCAGAAGGGAGGGCATCCATTATTACCGTATTTTGCAAATGTTTCTAGGTAAACAGATTTTGCTTTATACAGGAAGTAGCTGTCCAAAAAGGACAGGAGAAAAGCTTATTCTTCTTGTGCAGTTACATCCTGAGGTAAGGGACACAAAGTTAGATGCCTATGCAGACCGCAGGAAAAAAGAAACTTCATGGGAGAAGATAACAATGGAAATTGATCCTGAGAAATGGAATTCTAGCACCTCCAGTGAAAGCACCAAACCAAGTCATTTCTCTTTTTTGTTTGTTTAATGTACTGTTGCTGTAACATACTGTATATACTCGAGTATAAAACAAACCGAATATATAAGCCAATGTACCTAATTTTATCACAAAAAACTGGGAAAACCTATTGACTCAAGTATAAGCCTAGGGTGGGAAATGCAATGGTCACAGCCTCCACCCAGTATATAGCTATTCAGCCCCCTGCCCCCCAGTATATAGCTAACCAGCCCTTGCTGACCAGTATATAGCTAACCAGCCCTATTCCCCCAGTATATACCTAGCAAGCCCATGCCCCCTAGTATATAACCAGTCCCTGTCTCAGTATATAGCCAGCCAGCCCCTTCCCCACTATATAGCTAGTCAGCCAGCCCACAGTAGATAGCCAACCAGCCCCTGCCCCCCAGTATATATCCAGCCAGCTCCTACCCCCTGGATATAGCCAGCCAGCCTCTCCCCCCAGTATATAGCCAACCAGCCTCCTGCCCACAGTATAAAGCCAGCCAGCCCTTCCCCCAGTATATAGCTAGTCAGCCAGCCCCCCAGTATATAGCCATCCATCTATTCCCTGCACTACTATATAAAAAAAGCAAACACCATACTTACCTTTCCAAGCCCCTTCAAGGTCCTCTTCTTTCTGTGCTCCGGCAGAGTCAAAGTGCTGACATCGTAGTGTCTGCATTGGCCCTACTGGCCTTGCACACCCTATGATTTCAGCAGCGGCTAAAGTCATAGTGTTCTTGCGTCTAGCACACATGGACCTGCCACAAGAAAGAAGAAGATGGCATTGGAAAGGTCAGTACTGTTTTTTTACTCAAATGTATGATTTTGTGTTTTACAGCACATTTTTTGCTATTAAAAACTCAGCTTATATTCAAGTATAAACAGGTATGATTTTTAGCAACAGATCCGTTGGTTATTTTTGAAACATATATTGTCAGTATTGTTTTCCTTGTATTTGACTGTGTGAGAGCGATATTAGAGAAGTGTTGGCAAATCGGACTGTTCTAGTTATCCCTGTCAACCATTCTCAGTTCAGGCCCCATTCACCTGATCTTTGCTTTGATCCCTAGGTTATTCTTTAACTCTCTCATCAAGGCACTTCTCGCACAATTGCTTTCTGTGGCTTGACAGCCAGGTTGAGGAAGAGTTGTGGTCATTCAAAATTGTTCCATTTAAAGAACATCTACCAAAATCAAGGATTATAAACCAAGCATAATGACCTCCTCTGACAGGATCCACATTCATTTAAGCTTCTTATGCCCTTGTTTTTAAGAATAAATGGGTTTAAAAATTATGGTGAGGAGCTCCAGGCTCCATTGTTTCCTGCTCTGCACTGCTGAGAAATTGACACTCAAATGACAAAAATGACTTTCTGCTTATAAGACTGGTTTGTCTTAATGTCAAGTCATATGACAAGGCTTCTTGTAAGTTGATTACATTGATTTATAGATAGCATTGAGGTAGGTTTCCCTTTTCTATCCAGTAAAGCTGATATGCATTTTGCACTCCAACATTTTGGAACACGTTGGCATATGTTAATCCACATTCCTTTTTCCTCTATAAACTATTCCAGATTTTCTGACAATGTGACAATGTATTAAACATCGCATGGAGGTTATATTTCTTTAAATACAAAGCGATCCCTTAAAGAAGCACTCCTCTGTTTTCTTTTTCCTTTATATTCTTTTCTACATTTTGAAAGTCATAACTTATATTTATTTTTCTATTTACATGTATATAGTGCTACAAGGTCTTTTAACCCCTTAGTGTCATCTGTGTCGTTATGATCATTTTCTATTTTTCAAAACTGCTATGTGTCACTTAAACCAGTAATAACTTTCGAACGCTTCAACTTACCCAGGTGGTTTTGAGAGTGTTTTTTTCGTGACATGTTGTACTTTTGAGTGGGGAATTTTGGTTGATATATTTTGAATTTATTTATGAAAAAAGGTAAATTTGCCAAACATTTTGAAATAATTATCTATTTTCAAAAGGAGAAATCCGTATGGGTTGTCACTAAGGGGTCAATATGAGGTACTATGATGTGTCCTAAAAACATCATTTAACATTTAGTGCTTTGTACTGGAAAGCATGGGGTCACAATGATCATGAAGATATCAGATTTATCAAGTTTTGTTATGTCATAATACCTTAAAATATTACTGAATATTAGAAAAATGGTGGAAATGTGGGGATAAGGATGTTTGAACATTTTGTTTCTGTTACTGTGTTCAATGTATTTGATATTTTAACTTTTTTTTACTTCGAGTATCCAAAAGTTTTATAGCTGGGTGTATGGGCAGTCATAGAAAACCCCCCAGTTATACAAATACAACTAACCAAAACTTTTTAAAACAAAAAAATCATGCCATGCAATAGAAAGATGCAATATCAAACTTTATTAAATCATCTCAAAATATAAACAAAGAATGTGATTTTGTAGGATAGGATAATGGATAACATTTATTGTGATATGCACCTTTTTAAATAGCATTTTGCTGTTGGCTACGATATATTGCATCTTTCTATTGCATGGAATGATTTTTTTGTTTTAAAAAGTTTTTGTTAGTTTTTATTTACTTTGTTTTATTTTTTACAGTTTTGTAGGCACTTTTCAAAACTGCTATGTGTCACTTAAACCAGTAATAACTTTAGAACACTTTAAATTACCTAGAGTGTTTTTTGTGACATGTTGTACTTTTGAGTGGGGAATTTTGGTTGATATATTTTGAATTTATTTATGAAAAAAGGCAAATTTGCCAAAGATTTTGAAAAAATTATCTATTTTCAAAAATGCAAAATGTTTGATTTTTCAAACTGATATTCTTACTACCCAAATTAGTTACCAATAAACTTTGGAGGTCTGATATCTCATGCAAAATACTGTAATACTACTGTACAGGCGGTCCCCTACTTAAGAACACTCAACTTACATATGACCCCTAGTTACAAACGGACCTCTGGATTTTGGTAATTTATTGTACTTTAATCCTAGGCTACAATAAACAGCTGTAACAGTTATCACAGGTGTCTGTAATTAAGCTTTAGTGTTATTCCTGGTTCTTATGACAACTCAACATTTTTAAAATCCAATTGACACAGAGACCAAAAAAGTTCTTGCTGGGATTACAATGATAAAATATACAGTTCCGACTTACATACAAATTCAACTTAAGAACAAACCTACAGACCCTATCTTGTATGTAGCCTGGGGACTGCCTGTATTGCTATATTTTGTTATTAAACAACCTGACCTGACAGGCCTTAGAGCCTATGAGAGGCTCATGCAGGAATAGCAAATGGTTATTGCTCTGCAATGAGGGGTAGCAATTGGCACTAATTTGGCAACACTTACTGCTATTGAATTGATGACAAAGTTGTGTTGAACCCAGCACCTAAAAGGTTAACTGCTATCAATATCAGCACTCATTGAGGCAGTTAACATCTGGTGTCTTTGTGTATAATACAGTAGACACTTTCCCTGTAGGTAGTGAGCCTTAAAGGGGTATTCCCCTTCATTAAATTTTGTCATATGTAAACATTTCTTCAATTGGATGTTATTAATAAAAATGTTCCTATGTGAAGTGTGGGAGATTTGGCCCAGTAGAGACCGTGGTAGCGGGGTGCTGTGAGGGGAAACATACCGCCCATCCACAGTTAACCCCTTCAGTGTCTCACAGAAGATAATTTCTCATAAATGTAGCCATGTTGTCCCTTAGAAACGAGATAGCTTCCCCGGATACGACCACCTCACATTTTGTCAGCTGTGACCAGACATGCTCTATTTAGCCCTGCCTGACCACATGGATACAGTGTTCATTCACACCAGAACGGCTGTGGGACATGTGGTAACTGCTCAGACATTTAATATTCAGAATTTTTTGTTTCCATGTGCAATCACCCCAGCAGAGGTGGCCGTAACCGGGGACACAGTCCTGTTTCTAAGGAACCATATGACTACATTTATGAGAAATTATTTTCACACAGGAACATTTTTTTTAATAACATCTAATTGAAGAAATGTTTATATATGGCAGATTAATGAAACTGAATGTGAATGCCCAGATGAGAATACCCCTTTAACGACGACATGCCATACATCCGATACATATGCCTTTAAGAGGTCAAACAAGAATTTCATTACATTACAGTCTTTAAGTAAATGACAATACATTTGCATCAGAATATGAAATACACCGTTTTTTAACAATCAGTATTTGCAATTAAGTTGAACTTCTCTATCTCAATCATTGGCTCATTGTTTTTCTTTGACTGTGAATGATTTTAACAAGACATATATAAGACCATATAAAGGCTGCTACAAATTCAATCTAAACATTATTTCTTTATAAAGGTCTCTCTCCTTCATCTGTATTCTGCTCCAATGGACATCTTTCTGGAGGTCACTCCCTTCTTAATCACTTCCTCTTGCGGAAGTAGGCAGGTAATTAATCCTGGTTCATCTTTATGTCCCCTACAGCTAGTTTAAACACTTTCTAATTAAGCTCTCCAGCAGTATCCTATCTCATTGTCATTAGGAACAGAAGTCACCTAATATATGCTTTTATTCCATCCACACGTACCATCAGTTTTCTTCACACATGCACACCTGTTCTGGAACCTCAGCATGGTCCTTCCAGTATGGATAATCTCATAAGATAGCAGCATTATTTTATGAAGCATATATTTTATATTTTTTAAAAAACGTCTGCATAGGTTTTCTATTTTTACAGCAATCAAAATGTGGGCAATGACATTGCTCTTTGTTTTAAGCTTGTCTGCTGACATCTCATATACTGTTGTGCAATACTTAAGGCTGAAAAAGCTTCAGCCACATTACTTGTTTCATCTACCAACAGTAATTATATATCTTCAAACTGATTCCCTGCATTGAAAACAAAACAATTTTGGTAGAACAAAAGCACAGAAGTCAAATGAAAAGTTGGGAGTCTAAATATAGTGTCATCTTTTAAAGCAAAAAGTTGGAAAGGCTTAAATCTGAAATGAGCTTCACACATGACTGTCTTTGACCTTGATAAAAATTAAAAAGCTATCCACTTCTAATAACATAGAAGTTCTTTATTATATTACAATGCATATAGTTTAATTATTTAATGAAAAAATATAATTTTGTAGCCATTGTAAAATGTAATGTGCAATGTATAAATGTCATGTTACAATATTAACAGTGTTGATGAATGAACCTCTGCTCTAAATATAAATTAACCACTGGTTTAAGACCAGTGATGAGCGAGTTTGTACTGAACCTTGCGGGTTCTGGTCCCCCGGACCTGACCACAAACTTCATTAAAAATTAGTGGCAAGGTCCGGGTTTAGACCAAACTCCCCTTACTGTTAACACTTACCTGAACGGCACACAGCTTGTAAGTGCCATAGCATGTACAGCTATAAGAATTAAAATCAACAATCTCCCTTTTTCAAAATTTCTTCTGCCCCACCTTGGATTACTCACAGTTAACAACAGGTACATCCAGGTGGAAAAACCTTTTTGGATATTTCAGACTTGAATGCAGTTGAACAAACGGCTAAGGCATGCAAGTGAGTGTCATACTTTATGTACTCTGACATGACATGTAAGCTGCTACCTAGAGCTTATATTTTCTAACATGGACAAAAAATGAACTACCTGTCTTCTGTCTCAAATGTGGGCAGTAGGCTGCAAATTTGTGCCACTACCTCTGGGAATGTCCTCAATTAAACGCTTTCTGGAATTATATAAAAATGTTTGTGATCCCACATTTAGATTCTGACTTTCAACTCACCCCACAATGGGCAGTATTTGGCATAGTAGATCCTGACCATGATATCCATTTAGCTAAAATCGGCTATGGCCTGCAAAACTATTCTGCTAGAATGGATATCCACTAGCCCCCCAACAAAAACATTGTTTCTACAAAACCCAACATTTGTTTTCAGAATGGAATGGATAGAGGCAACCCCACAGAAAGAGAAAAAAAGTACATGGGTTCTTCATAATCTGGAAGCCTTTTACTGATATGCTCCTGACAAGGATTAAAACCATATTGCAAACATGCTTTAAATATACTACATGGTATTTAAGGTGTCAACTATGAGATGATCCACCTATTCAGATATCCAACTGAATTCATCTGAATAGACCGAACACAAACTTGGAGTAGAGGTTGCAGACGCACCCTCTTTTTGTTCTCTCTCCCTTATCCCTCTTGCGACACCTCCCCTCCTCATAAAATTCTAAATTCCAGGACTGGAATGTTGGGACTTGATTTTCTTACATTAAGATACTAGCTGTAGATCCCGGCATTGCCCAGGATGGTAAATAACTGCTCTTAGCTATTACAAAATAGATTGGTTAACAAAATAAAAATTTTTATCTATGTATCTTTCTCTCCCTGTCTGTCTCTCACTCTCCTTGCCTTTCTCTTACTCACTCTCCCTGCCTGTTTCTCACTCAATCTCTCTACCTGTCTCTCATTCACTCTCCCTGCCTGTCTCCCTGTCTCTCACTCTCTATGACTGTCTCTCACTCTCTCTCTACCTGTCTCTCACTCTCCCTGCCTCTCACTCACTCTCTGCCTGTATCTCACTCACTCTTTTTGCCTGTTTCCCACTCAATCTATCTACCTGTCTCTCACTCCCCCTGCCTGTCTCCCTGTCATTCACTCTCTGTGATTGTCTCTTACTCACGCTCTCTCTCTCTACCTATCTCTCACTCTCCCTGCCTCTCTCTCACTCACTCTCTGCCTTTCTCTCACGCACTGTCCTTGCCTGTCTCTCATACACTATCCCTGCTTGTCTCTCATCCACTCTGCCTACCTGTCTCTCTGTCTCTCAATCACTCTCCCTGCCTATCACTCTCTCTCACTCACTCTGCCTGCCTGTCTCTCTGTCACTCACTCTCCCTGCTTGTCTCTCTGTCACTCATGCAGGAATCCAACAAAAATCACGATCCAATGCATATGGTAGAAAATATTTCAGGCTTTTATTGACTCCAAAAAGGACAATGCAACATCACATGTGCTGGAGCACTGCGTCCACACAGAGGGCTATAAATCTTTGCCTATGCATTTTGAGAATGTTAAACGCTCTTAATCATGGCTACCACATGTCTGGAAGGGAGTAACTATAGTGTTAACGGAAACCATGTCAATGGGGAGGGGGAACAGAACCTGCCCCCCGCAATGACATGTAAAAGTTTAAATATGCAAGACCCTCTCAGGTATGTAGTAATGTTAAAAAAAACACAATTTAGTTAAAACATAACGTATGTGTAAAATAGTAACTGCATTAAAAACAAACAAAAAATATGTAGTCATAAATGCAAGAATACTCAAAATAGATATAACCTTTTTTGATACGACAACAATGGAAACATGGGTGCAGCAAATAATGGACCCATTCAGATTTGTGTTAAGGTATGGTGTCTAGGAATGCGTGGATCATGAAAGGCATTTGGGGACTGCAAAATGTAAGTAAGTTAATGACTGGATGAAAACATATATTAGCGAAGGAGATGTATGTGTCAACATAAGTATGCGGAGCTGTTCCTGTGAATGAACATACTGTATACAAGAGCATAAAATTATAAGTTTTAATGAATAAGTAAAAAAAATAAAATGCGCTAGCCATGAGTAAGAGCGTTAAACATGCTTGAAACATGTAGGAAAAGATTTGTAGCCTCTTTTTGGATGGAGGTCTCCAGCACATGTGATGTTGTATTGTCCTTTTTGGAGTATATAAAAGCCGTAAAGATTTTCTACCATATGCGCTGGATCGTGATTTTTGTTGGATTCCTCTGTATCAAGCACACTGGTCAAATGGAGAACTGAGCTGCCAGAGTGAAAGTCTTCCAAAGAGCATCTTATAGGGTGAGTGTTGCCAACTTTCCATACAAATTTTACTCTCATTCACTCTCTCTACCAGTCTCTCATTTACTCTATGCCTGTCTCTCACTCACTCTATTCCTGTCTCTCAAGCACTCTATGCCGTTCTCTCACTCAATCTCTCTACCTCTCTCTCCCTCACTCTCCCTGCCTGTCTCTTGGTATCTCACTTTCTCACTGACTCTCACTCACTCTCTCTACCTATCTCTCACTCACTCTCCCTGCCTCTCACTCTCCCTGCCAGCTGTCTTATACTCTGTCTATAGTAATCAATCAAAGCTCAGAGCTCTTTGCTCTTCAGTATTTAAGACAAAAGCTTAAAGGAAATATACCTTATCTTCTTATATTTGTTATTCATGGCCTCCTTCCTGCTAAACTCAAGTTTTAAAATTTAGAAAATGAGCCTGAAAGGCTACTGGGGCGGTTCAGTACACAGTGGGAGGGGGAAGCTCCTTGCACACTGTAAAAGCCTGTGAATAGGAACACAGAAGGCTTTCAGGTTGATTAACATAATTTTAAAAAGAATAACACGGTACTCCTCAGTAATTCGAATGTACTATATTGGTATAAAGCAGTCTCTGAAAATGGACTGCTGAAACAGACTGAGGCAGTGGGCCCTAACACTAATTCCCTTCACAGCTGTATCCGCCTACTTGCTTCAAGTACCCTGGGCAATAAGGGACAACTAGTCAACATTCCCTTCCTTCCTACACCAAAGAGACGAAGACAAGACAAACGCAGAAGAATAATCTCCAAAACCTGGTCACAAGTAAGAGGGCAAAAGCAGTACAAAAATCGCAAGGCAGAAAGATAGTTTAAATACAGACTGAAAGTAAAGGTGCCAGACTACAGGTGTTCAGAAAAACTTGGTACTTTTCTTTAAACTGGGTCTATAGTAGGAAAAGAGTACTAACCAGGAAGGGCTTGTAACAGAATTATGGTTCAGAAGATAATTGGAGAGTAAAACTGTCAATCACTGTGGGTTTACTACTGACGAAGCAGAGCATAGAAAATTTTTGGCAAAAAATTAAGGCAACCTCTAAAACACGTTATTCCAGTATCAAGAGCGTTAGCAATCTCTTTCCCTTCCTACTTGCCAGCCCTAAACCACAAGCAGCAACTGGGTGGCAGTTCCGACCCTGGATAAGTGCACAGTACAAACAGACAACGAGTTTAACAAAACAGGTCAAAGGTAGAGGTGGCAGCAAGGTTGCAGCAAAGTACAAAATCCAAAGGCAGAAGACTAATAAAGTTTCAGGCAAAAGCTCAGAATCACTGTAACATCACAGCAATATCTCTCAGAATTAACAGGAGCAAGAAAGATAAGTCAATAGTAGGCAACAGTAGGCAATAAGTTATCTAGATAGGTAGATATATATCGATTGTTCCAGAAGCTGATTGGTACATCTTTTCACACTTTTATAGAACTCTGTGAACACAGCTAACCTGTCAATCAAACATACATTTATTCAAGTGGATTTTATTGAATCGCCTACTCTTTTAGGGAATTTCCCAGGATGTAAACTAAACTATGAGTAAAAACCATGTTGGGAGAACCAGCTGAACATTGAACTAGTGCTAGTGTTTAGAGGTAATCTTCCATAAAATTCAAGCATGATAAACCAGGGGCAATTACTCATAGATCCAGGCATCGTGACTTTTGTAATGTTATTATATTTGTTATCTATGGCCTCCTTCCTTCTGGAATCAACTTTAAAATTATGCTATTGAGTCATTGTGCCAAAAGAGCTCTGGTTGCTGTTACCAGATCCACTCCATGTAGTAGCTTCACAGGCTGTTACATTCCACCCTCCAACTGTGTGCTGAAACTTTCTCTGCTGTTGTCAGATTACTTCAGGCAGAGGGAAGGGGAAGTACTGAGGAAGCAGGGACGGAGACACAATATAACAGCCTGTGAAGCTACATAATGAAGGGGCTCTGATAACATCCCCCAGAGCCTTTCATAAATTAACATAATTTTAAAAGTTAATTTTAGAACGAAAGAGGCCATGGATAACACTTATAAAAAGATTAATACACGCACAGTGCCTGGAGCTATGAGAATGTGTCTCTGGTTTCTCATGCTAGATTTTCATGGTATATTTCTTAGAGGTAATGTAAAAAACATATTACCTTTTATGTTGTTATAATCTATAATAATTATGATTAGTTTTTGTCGGACATTATACTTTGCGCTCTGACAAAGCTGGAACAGAACTTAGAATCATACTACCAACAGACATCAACCAACCCTGAAGACAGCACAAACTTTATGCATTAGCTCTGCGGCCATGTGACGATCATGTGAGAGCAATCAATAAACTTATTAATACAGCTATACCATATTTCAGGACTTAGATTTTAGCTGTAACTTGCAGGATTTATGTAGCTGTAAATGAGGTGAGTAAACTAAAAAAAAAATTGATGTAAAAATCACTAACAGAAATGTTGTAGACATAGAGTTCTGTCTACTATGGCTATTCTGAATGCATAACACATTCCAGCAATATATCAAAGGACAAAAACATAGCACAAGCAGAAGGTAATTTTTATGGGGGACCACAATACGAAGATAAAAAAGAAAATTTCTATTGTATGATCTATATGCTCCCTATGTCCAACCCTTAAGAATATACAGATTTTCCTTTTGTAACATACATTCTATGTTGTACATATGTGCATATAGCTAAATGATTGGAATATACGTAAAGAATAGTAGATAATGGGGTACATGTTCCTTTAATTTTTTTTTTTTTTTTCTGTTTTTCTTTTGGTCAGCTGTGTCTTAGGAGTTTTGCGTTTTTAATACATCTTAGTTAAAGGAACACTCCAGTCACAGCTAATTAATTGAATTATACCATGTGCAGGGCCAGAAAGAAGGAGCATGACTAGGTTCTAGCAAGATCTCTCTCCATACACGGTTTGACCGCGGCACCCAACACTTCTCCCGATGGGTGCCGCCATCTTTCCTCGAACATATATAAAAATAAATAAACAGTAATAATCATAAACATGTAAGGTATTGCAAAGTCCCAAAATGCCCTTCTATCAAAATATAAAAAAAATATAATTCCCACTGTTAGTGCCCAAATGTCCGAATCAACACTTTTTCTTACCAATTTTCAATCCATTAATATTTGAATAAAAAATGATCAAACAGTCATGTAGGTCCAAAATTGATATAAATTAAAATTCTGGCACGTACCTCAAAAAATTACACCTTACACCTTATATTTGGTCCGTACACCAGACTGTGAAAAAGTTATTGGCCTCAGAATTAGGCAAATGGCAAATTTTTTTTTGTACACAAGATTTTAATTTTTGAAAATCTATTAAAACCTATATAAATTTGGTATAAATATGTGATCATATAAACGCAAAGAACGAAGAGGAAGTATCATTTGAAGTACAGAAGAAAATCTGTAAAAACAGAGCCCACACGAATATGCAGCAAAGGTTTTTTTCAATTTCACTACACTTGGATTTTTTTTCATGGTTTCCAGTACATTGCATGAAATATTAAACGATGCCACTAAAAAGTACAATTTGTCCTGTGGAAAGCAAGCCCTCACACATCTCTATAAATGTAAAAATAAAAACTGTATCGCATTTGGAATGAGATTTGGTATCCATGTGATCATATAAACGCAAAGAACGAAGAGGAAGTATCATTTGAAGTACAGAAGAAAATCTGTAAAAACAGAGCCCACTCGAATATGCCGCAAAGGTTTTTTTCAATTTTACTGCACTTGGAATTTTTTTCCTGCTTTCCAGTACATTGCATGAAATATTAAACGATGCCACTAAAAAGTACAATTTGTCCTGTGGAAAGCAAGCCCTCACACATCTCTATAAATGTAAAAATAAAAAATGTATCGCATTTGGAATGAGGGGAGTAAAAACAGAAACAAATCGTCCTGTAAGGGTTAAGATCTTGAGTCATAAAAAAGTCATAAACCGAATTCTTGACAACATCCGTTATGACATGTGGAATTAGGTGATAACTCAGACAACACTGCAGAAAACTAGACAATTGCAAACTTTGAATAGAGGTTGTAAAGGGAAGGACACAAAAAAGTTGTGAAAGTGTACATGTGCCGCAAAAAATTGCAAAAAAGCCAAAACAAGAGTACATGTACCTCATTGTGTTCTATCGGAAGTCCTTATTTACAATCTTCATCCATAGAGATGCATAAACATCTGTATTTTGTTCTAAAGGAAATTATGTTGGTTCTCTATAACTAGGATCTTTGAGACCAATAAACTGCAGTTAATCTCTCAATATGTAAAACCTATAACTGAAAAGCATGATGAAGGTGGCCAGAAATACTTTGAATGTTCCCAATTATTATCATTTAGAAGAATATTTGCCAAGTAATTTTAATGTAACTTTAACTAGAAAACCATGGTTTTGGACATGGATGTCTTTCCTTTGAGTTATACCTTACAAGTTCTTTGAGGGATCTTAATGATAAGGAACAGGTATCTAGACTCACCAGCTGAAGTTTATCGACAGTATTGTAATTTGCTTAAAGGAGACATATTTCAGATGACAAAGGGTGGTTTAACATTGGTGTTTTTTTCACATCAGTGAATTTTCACAAAATCCATTTTGGCTCATGGACACATACAGATTGGTTTTCTCTTTCTGGCTTCAATGATTTTTCACTGGTGCCTTAATGAACCATTCTTTTCAATGGGCTTTTTCACATTTCAGATTATTTCACTAATCAGTTGTTGTCAGGGAACTTAAAGGGAACCTGTCACCAGAAGCCCCTTTTCTGGCTCCCAATGTCCTCTCAGAGAATAGTGTACACATTGAAAAAGAGCTTTTAAAGTAAAACTGACTTTTAAAAAAAAAAAAAGTTAAGTTAGATGAAAGTTTACTGTTCTGTATGCAGAGCTGTGTCTCTAGTCCTATGGGAGTGGCCAGTGAGGAGCTGTTATCCCTCCACCCATTGAAAACTGCTCTGTCATGCATTGAGTTTGAATAAAAAAACCTTCCATGTCCCACATATCACCCCCCATCGCTTCCCCTCTAAGGACGTCATACACGTCTGCCCCAGCACTCACTGGCCACTCCCAGGGGACTAGGGGCACAGCTCTACAAACAGAAAGGTATACTATAAAAACTATTTGGCAATGTCTACACTATTCTCTACAGGGAAGCCCGAAAAAGGGCTCCTGATGACAGGTTCCCTTTAAAAAGAACTAGTTCTAAAGACTTAAAAGTCTTCTTTGTCCCCATCTTCATTGTTACTGGTAATATCTTTTAATGTCTTTCATATGATTTCAAAAAATTGCATTTTGCTTATATGGTTGTAAAGCTTACAACAAGTAGTTTCCTTTGTATTAACATTAAAATAAATTAAAGACTTAACCAACCTAATTTGCAGGATATAAGTTGCCAGGGTACACAAGTAAAGGGCCTTGTAATGGAAAACAGGTTGCACTTATAATTAACATAGAATTGCTGCCAATGACTCCTGAGTACTGCTTTTATGTCCATTATTGTCTATTTATGAGGGTGTTTGCAATCTTTACTAAGTGTTAAATCAGCTTTTAAAAGAAATAAACTAACATTCTGTATTTGCCAAAACTAAAGAATTCAATTGACTGATGGACCATTGTTATTGGGAAAATAAAAATAAACATTTTGTATTTGCTTTATGCCAGCAAATAGGAATTTCTAGTCTGTATCAGGCTGGACTTATATAGATGAATGTATCCATAAGGTCCAGCTTTTATACCATCAATACCAAATATTTGCATATTAATTGTTAATTATATTACAATCTATGATGTCTCTACATATTCAGGTCATATTCTTAGTAATGTTATTTGTAACTAAACTCATAGGATATGAACCCTTGTGGCCAGTTATTGACACTCAGACTCATTATGACACACATAGCATTGATTAAGTGACACAGGCAGACACGTCTACGCGCTCTGCCTGCCTGTGTACACTATGCGGCACGACCATGATGACATCATACACTCTCAGGGAAGCAAGGTAAGGGGGGATGGAAATTCCTGAACAGTATATTATTAGGGATGAGGGGGTGAATGGAAATTCCTGGTCAGTATAAAATTAGGGAAAGGGGGACATTGAAGCTCCTGGACAATATATTATTAGACTCCTGGACAGTTACTGTCACTACCCTGAGAAGGGCAATTATTTAATATTTCTAGATGTCCCATACTTACTTGCTATAATATCCCTGTGCTACAAGATGGTATACAGAGTATACAGACATAACTACTGTCACTGCGCTAGAAGACACTATGGGTAAAAGCAAACAGATAATGTCAATGCGCTGGAAGTTACTATGGGTATATACACACATTTACTGTCACTGCAGTAGAAGACAGTATGAGTATACACACACAGCTACTGTCACTGCGATTAAAGATGGCATGAGCATAGTCATACAGTTACTGTCAGTGTGCTAAAAGATTGTATGGGTATACATATTCATCAAAGGTCACTGCTCTATGAGATGGTATGAGTATATACACACAGTTACCGTCACTGTGCTATAAGATGGTATGGGTATACACACACAGATAATTTCACTACACTAGAAGATGGGATGGTTAAACATCAGTTACTGTTGTTGCGCTATAAGACAGTATGTTTATACACACATAGCTACTGTCACTGTGCTATAAGACCATATGAGAATATAAATGCAGCTAATTTAACTGCACCAGAAGACAGTATAGGTATACATATGCAGCTATTGTCACTGCGCTGGAAGACAGTATGTCTGTCACACAAACTTTCTATCACTGTGTTATGAGACAGTATATACAGTAGTATACACAGTTACTGTCACTGTGCTATAAGATGGTGTGGGTATACAAACACAGTTACTGTCACCGTGCTCAAAGACAGTATATAAAGTATATATGGTAGATACACAGTTACTGTCACTGTGCTATAGATGGTGTGGGTATATGCATGGAGTTTCTGTTGCTGTGCTACAAAATGCTATGGGCATACTCATGCAGATACTGTCACTGTGCTGTTAGTCAATATGGGAATACATATGCAGTGGTGAGCGGAAGATAGGGCGGTATGCACTGACAGAGAATGTGTGTTCTTCTCACATTACTCACATGAGGAGCAGATGCAACCCACTGTGTCACTCTGACAAAATGATATCTCATCCAAAAATCTTAGGAGTCTGTTAGGTCAATTGAAAGGTCCATAGTCCCAAAAACCTACTAATACTCACTTCCGCTCCTCTTCATCTTGATCCCGACGCTGTGCGTTGCGAAGCTTGCCATGTCAGGATCATCTAGAAAAGAAACCTACAATAAGCAGCACGGAGCATAGGGACAAGATGTCTGTCACTCTGGGCTGCTAATTATGCATGCCCCCACACCTCCCTTTCCCATACTGGGAGCATGGAAGAGCGAGGTGACGTCACGTAAATTCAGCGGTGTGAATTCATGCCTCTCGCATAACTTCACCTTCCTCTCCCAGTGCCGGACATCTTGCCCCTGTGCTCCTTGCTGTTAATTATAAGGTTTTTTTCTAGGTGATCCTAGCATGTCAAGACTAGGAAAAAACTGTGTCGGGATTAAGATGAAGAGGAGCGCATGTGAGCATTTGTAGGTTTTTTAATGTAGTTGATTTCCCTAAATGGTTACCACTTCTTTCTAAATTTGCAAACTTGCATGCGGGGATTCCACCAACTTTGCTGCCAAGTCCAGATTCAGAAATTCTGAAAAACTGACTTTTATACAACAACTTCCTAAAATGGCATTAACAGTTCATCTGTTAGGCAGTGGTCCCTTGATATAAGATGACAAGTTTACAAAATATATGGTGGAGCTAATTGATATTTTAAAAGGGTTGCGTGAAGGTTGAAAAACATTTCTTCTTTCCTCTATAAAACAGTGCCACATCTGACCTTTGTTTGGGCTGGTATTGAAGCTCAGCTCAATATTGACAAGTACTTATAGTTATATTTTAATTTCCTGACAAATATTCTGTGCATCTTGTACAAATAAGCTGCAGGAATAATCTAGCAGCAAACATTTTATAAACAAACATTTTATTTCTTTGATTACTATGAAGTATAGAGAAGTTTAAGTAATATAAGTAAATCTATTCAGAATTATTTCAATATATTCCTTGCAAAATGTGTTACTTTTAAGAATGTTATAAATTGGAATTTATATTTTGTAGGTAAAGATGGTTTTGTCAGCCATGTCTAAAGATAGTTCGATCCAATAGTAAATTAGGTCCCTTGCACAGTAAAGAAGTGACAGCCAGTAATCAATGTTAATATTTCGCTTCCAACAGTGAAAAGGGGTTAATGAACCGGAAGGTCCTTTTCTTGGATAGAAAGTCATTTGTCCATCAAGCTGGTGTCTAATTTCTGTCCCCACTTTAATGAGGACTGTACTTCATCTGCTCAATAAAATGGATGTTTATGAAGACAAGAAAGATAAGCTGTCCTGCCGAGTGCATGAATTGACTTGATTGATTCATGCTCATAACATCTTTGAACTGATAATAGCTCATTATTTACTCTGAAAACATATACTGTTTTTCCTGATGGAGAAAATACAATTTACAGGTAAAGTTCAAAATCCCAATTTTTTAATGTTCATGTGCTCCAAAAGAATAAGAAACCTTACTACAATGCAGGTTAATGAGAATTTAATGGTAATACACAGCATATTTCATATCTGCCATATTGGTTTACAGACCATAGTAAAATAATTGGTATAGAGTCCTCTGGAACAGTTTCTAATACTACAGTACCTTATTTTGGGATTACTGGATATGATTGTCTATTAAATATAAGTAAGTGCATGGAATTTTGTGAGCAACTATACAAAGCTAATTTTCCAACTAATATCTAAAATGAACATTTACTATTTATTGTTTATATTTACTATTTGGTTACAATATATTATCTTTTTTGCATTAACAGATGTCTTGATGGATGGTGAAAGGTTTGTTCTTGAGCTTCTCCTCTGCTCTGTAAACAACACTGGGTGATATGCTTAACAGTAGATTCATGGTCATATGCAGCAAACTGACTAGTTGAGGTGTACAGAGAGTTTTATATGTGTATTCTGTGTATATAGAAGGTATAAACATATTGTTGTGTTATCTATTGTCAAAAATCAATGATTTTTTTCGTGGACTAACAAGATACGGATTGATGTCTATAACCGAATTTTTAAATGTATCCACCGATGCCTACTATAGCAATTATTCTCTGATAATCACCAATTGATAAGCATGATGTACTATCTTATCTGTAATTGTACCTTGTATTATTATTTAAATTATTATTATTAATTATTAAAAGACAACCTTTGATTTTTTTTATTTAGTTTTTTTATGGATCATATCTATATGTGATGACAGATGTCCTGGGCGCTCATGTACTAGTTTTGTATGAGTATACAGCATGATGCATGTAATTATCTTAATCCTTTACTATCTACAGGCCGGCATTAGAGGGTTGGAAACTGGGCATTTGCCCAGGGTCCCTTGTCCTAAGGGGGCCCCTGCAAGTGGACTTTTGAGGGAAGATGCTGTATTTCTCCTTCAATACCCCTTGCTTGAATCCTCGGGTGAAGATGTTTATTATCTATATATCTATTATCAATCCATCTGTCACCTATAATTTGTATATTTCTATATATCTATATATCTGTCTATGTAACCATTTATCGATCTAGATTTTGATCTATCTATTCTTCTACATATCTACCTATCTATCTCCTATCTATTATATATGTACTGTATAGGAGGGACTGGGGCAGGTGCCGGGAGCCATATTATTGGATATGCCAGGAACCCATCTCTTAAGCAGCAGCTGTTCTCCTATGTCATCCTCGGTTTTGACCTGTCTGAAGCTATGGGACTGTTCTGTCTCATGGTTGCTTTCCTGTCCTGCAGGTACTCTGTATGTCATTAGGTACTCTATGGTGCTGGTTTGGGGTTGGTTCCCTCGCCATTAGACCTGACATCAAATCTGGGAAATAAATACATTTTACAAAACCTGAAAGTAAACACATGTTCTATTTGTGGCATTCTATTCTATCGCAGTATCATGGCATGGTGCCCAATGCTTTTCCCAAAATTCAAGTTCACTTATTAGTAGAATGTTACTCTAAACTGTACATTACATTACAGTGCAATGTACAATGTGTGATAATCAAGCAGAATAAACAGAACATGCTGCCTGCACAAATCAAGATACTTGCTATATTTCACCAGTAAACAAATGTCAATCTGTCAGGGATTTAACTATCATAAAGTATTGGCACTATTCCACATGTTTGCTGTGATAGTGTAGCCAAGAGTGATTTACTGATGAACTTGTAGCATGCTAAATTTACTTAAAGTGCCTGTTTTTACTCCAATCATCCTTTTTCGGAGTTATGAAGAAGGCTCTCAGGCTAAGCCCTTTCCAAAAATACCACAAAAATCTGCAACAAAAAACCATTGCTAACATGCTGTGATGCGGTGCTGTGGTTTAATACTGTGGGCAAAGTTATTTTGGAAAATATTGTTGTGCGGTGATTCAATCCCATGAAAAACAAGAGTTTCTCTGAGACATTAAGCAGGATCTGTAATAAATATAAAGATGTTAGATATTGCCACATCAAAAAATGTTTGATCTATCAAAATATAATTAGATTATAAGATAAATAGATTATTTACACTTGTTCAGTTTTTTTCGTCCCCAAAATATTAGAAATGAAAACATTGGCTTGTCCCACAAAAATTTCTTCATACATATATTGGGGCAAATTTACTTACCCGGTCCAGTCGCGATCCAGCGGCGCATTCTAAGTGGAGGATTTGCGTCTTCCGGCGATTCACTAAGATAGTACGCCTAATGTCCACTAGGTGTCGCTGCTGCACTGAATTCCGTCGGAGTACACTTAAGTTCACCAAGCCAGGCTGGGTGCAGGTAAGTGCGTGTCAAGCGACACTTTTTTTTTAATACGGCGGTGTGTCCGAATCCATCGGGTTTTCTTACGGCCATGCCCCCCCATTTCCGTCGCGTACATGCCGGTGCCGATGCGCCACAATTTGATCGCATGGCAATTCAGGGAAAATTGGCGCAAATCGGAAATATTCGGGTAACGCAACGGAAAAACGTGGTTCGGGCCCTTAGTAAATGACCCCCATTGCTTATGTATTTCCAACAACTTCTTCTTGAGCCTGATTTTTTGCCAATGGGTAGACCTCAGCATATGTGTAATATTCCATAGTTGAACACAAATATATACAGGAGTATTGCTTTCCATGTAGCTTTAGGTACAACGATTTTAAGGGCACAAGAAAACATAAAAAAACAAAAAAAAACCCAAAAAACTAAATGGTCAGCATGCTAGTTCAGTAACAGTTAGTAAATAAAATGTATCAGTATATGTAAACAGCCTAATATAAATATATTGTGAAAAAATTTACTGAAGAAAATGTTTATGTCTTAATTAAATGTAATACATAATATAATATACATACATATAACGTAACATAATTTCATAAATGAATTTAACTCTGCCAGCACAAAAGTTGTCAAGAACACTATACTAAATGCTGGTCTTCATAAATGTCCTCTGATATGCTTTTAGCTATGTCAAAATGGCATTCAAGTTTAGATTGCTACAGTAAAAAGACTAAAATAATAAAATGTTAGGTTTCGGACAACAATTTAAACATTTTAACATTTAATGTTATCTAATTTCTTTTAGTTTAGATTTTACAAATTTGCCTTTGTTCTGTTGTTCATTATTACAGATTGTAATGTGGTCAGTATCTCCCCGCTATGTTATTGAATGTGGCTTGTGATTATATCTGGGGTCCCTTAGTATTCAATCTGTAAATGGAACTTGTCATATGCAAATTTCTGTCCATGTCATGGAACAGAAAGAACTGAATTGATTGATTTATAGTTTTCGGGGAAAATACTGTATATACATCGCTCTGATGCACTCTCGACTATACTACTGTAACTCCCTACTAATCGGTCTTCCTCTCACTAAACTTTCTATTCTACAGTCTACTCTTAATGCAGCACGCCGCACAGATGCCTCCAGTTTGTGCAAGTCACTGCACTGGTTGCCTGTCTCCTTCCGAATACAGTTTGTAAAATGATATTTAATATGTACATTTTAGTGCTGAAAATATGAAAATTGGCGCAAGCTGGCAAAATTATAGCAAGTGTCTAATAGACATGAAAGCCCACAGTAGTTCAGCTGCTATCAAGTGAAAAGAATACTGACACAAAGTGAATTCTGCTTAAGACACAGCCTACACAGCTACCTGTTGTCTGCAGATATGACTTACCTCCATAGTAGAGGTTGCCTATATGTGTATTGAGACTTCAGCAGGGATACTACTGGGTAAGTTCTTCCAGGAGTAGCCTTCATGTAATGCTGAACCAGGTGGGTTGAGACACTTAGGTGTAATTCCACAAGGTAGATGAAAAAAGTTGTATCCAGTTCAAAACGCGTAGGTCTGCATTAGAACCATGTCCCAAGTACAAAATTAATGTGAAGTTTTAATGCATGATTTGGAGTGCCGGTGTAGCGTCCATGCCTAAACGTCCCTCCATCCGCAGTTGACAAAATAGGTGGCATTCATTTGTATGTGACCTATGTTTTAGTGTTCTGTGTTTGGATTAATTGAGCCAGTCCCTGCTCCTTGCATTTCAGCATCTTGACAGACAGTTCCCTCAGTGTGCTGCTGGAGGTGTGTCCAGGAACTGCCTTATATACCAGCCTACTCCCATCAGACCTTGTTGTTTATTCAGTCTAATCAGTGTATCTTTTGCTTTTGCGATCTTTGTTGCTATTCTGTGTTTTGACTTCTGATTTGCCTACCGATTATCTCAAATACTACTAGAGTGACCATGAAAACAGAACTGTGGAGTTGGAGTGACCATTTTGGTGGAGCTGGAGTTGAAGTTGTAGTTGCAGCTAGGGAAAATGAGTAGTTGGAGGTTTGGCTAAGCCTGTAAACAATTCCAAGTAGCAAACTTGGAACCTTTTTGCATAGGGAGAAAGCTGGTTCAAATAGGCCACTGTTACAGGAGATTGCCAGGAACCCATCTCTTAAGCAGCAGCTGTTCTCCTATGTCATCCTCGGTTTTGACCTGTCTGAAGCTATGGGACTGTTCTGTCTCATGGTTGCTTTCCTGGAGCTGGAGTTGAAGTTGTAGTTGCAGCTAGGGAAAATGAGTAGTTGGAGGTTTGGCTAAGCCTGTAAACAATTCCAAGTAGCAAACTTGGAACCTTTTTGCATAGGGAGAAAGCTGGTTCAAATAGGCCACTGTTACAGGAGATTGCCAGGAACCCATCTCTTAAGCAGCAGCTGTTCTCCTATGTCATCCTCGGTTTTGACCTGTCTGAAGCTATGGGACTGTTCTGTCTCATGGTTGCTTTCCTGTCCTGCAGGTACTCTGTATGTCATTAGGTACTCTATGGTGCTGGTTTGGGGTTGGTTCCCTCGCCTGTTACAGGAGATTGACTAGAAGCTGACTACAAAGGTTTATAGGTTTTTAAAGGATATCCATACTATTATGACACAGACTGGAGCATACTGTGGCATCAAAGGCCTGTAAGAACAAAATATCATACAGAGAGAATGCTGTTAAGTGCAGTGAGGTAGCACTATACATACTTTGCCAAAAATGAATTAACTTCATCATAGACTTCTATAAATTGTAATGAATTCAGTATTATACCTATGTATTTACATAGTTCCTGAAGGTCACATAATGTCACTCATGCACATTAAGTTTTTTATTATTAAATTCTGTAGCATTATGACAGAACTCTATGTGTCACATTATGACATTCAATATGAATATGACTGAAACATTTCCATTTTATTTGTGGTATGTACAGATTCAACCAAGTAGGCTGTGTAGGTTGTGTCTTAAGCAGAATTCACTCTGTGACAATCTTTTTTCACTTGCTAGCAGCTGAACTACTGTGGGCTTTTATGTCTATTAGACACTTGCTATTACTTTGCCAGCTTGGTGCCAATTTTCATATTTTCAGCACAAAGATTTTATGTACATATTGGATATAATTCGAGCATTACTCTGAGTCATACACAGCCTTGTTTTCCTACTCTGTATCTAGATGAATATCCAAACTGGGAACTGTTCCAAATTATGTTTTTTTCTTTTTAACCAGGATCTAATTATAGGTCATGTTCTTACTTCTTTTTGTGTTAAACCTACAGTATGTTAATGTAGCAATATTTAATGATTATTTTTTAATATGTTATGTAAATCCGTGAAGTAAATGCCAAAAAATTCTTTATTCCTTTAAGGTTTATTAATGGACAAAAGGATGATCCAGTAGTCTATGAGCAAGTACCCCTGTGGAATTTTTGATGACTATGCTCCTCTCCTGGAGGCAATAGACACTATATGCATCATTCATTACAGTTTCCTTAAAAATTTTGATGTGTGAAGTCTTTGCCTGTTTTCTTTGATGGATTATATTCAGTATAGATTTAAAAAGATCTCAATGGAGGATGACCACTATTCAAAGGCCCAATCTAATTTTACTAATGGAGAAAAATGCAAGCTGTGCCACTGATTTACTGATTTACTGAAATGCTCAAGCCCTGAACCCATAGCTCTAGCTCAGGGGTTGTTGCAAACCTGGGAAAACAAGAAGCATGTTTAAACTCTGTGCCCATATCTTAAAACCCTTGAATAATGCCTTCCTCATTTTGTCTTGTGCTTCTAAGTGGCTTGTGAACTTAAGTGGAGTTCAAACAAGCAGAGTTAAAAAAGAGGAGTCCACAGAACTGTAAGTAATTTTCATTTTATATCTCTTGATTTATACACTTCTCACAGGAAGATATTGCACGTCTGCAAGCAATCGACAATCTTGAGAGGAGTATGCTGCTCACTAAACAAGCAAATAACTGGGATAGAAGAGGAGGGTGGAGAATAAAGCCAGGTACCAGGACTAGGTAGATATCTTGGTTACTGTAAAAAGAAGGTGTAGAAAAAAGGGTCCAAAAAAGGAAGGCCAACTCTCACTCTGAACACCCAAGCAAAATTGCAAAATTGTGTGCAATGATGTAAGGATGTCAGTGTCAGAAATGGCAGCCCTAGCGGATTCTGCCAGAGCAGACCAGCTAGTAGTAGGGCAGATGGTAGCGCAGGCAAGTCAAGGCAGCTAGTGGTTGTAGGGGACTCTATAATGAGGGAGATGGATAGAATAATTTGTCGCCAAGACTGCCTCAACCACATGGTTTGCTGCCTCCCTGGTGCCAGGGTTCAGCATGTGGTGGAAAGGGTGGATAAATTACTGGGAGGGGCTGTGGATGACCCAGCTGTCGTGGTCCATGTTGGTACAAATGACAGAATAGATGGTAGGTGGAGAAGCCTGAAGAATAATTAAAATAGTTAAAGAATTAGGTTCAAAGCTTAAGGGAAGGACTTCCAAGATAGTATTCTTTGAAATACTACCTGTGCCATGCCCTACACAGAGAAGACAGTGGGAGTTAAATGCATGGCTCAGATCCTGGTGTAGAGCAGAGGAATTTGGGTTCCTAGAGCACCGGGCTGACCTTTCATTAGGTTACAAGCTGTTTCCCGCAGATAACTTGCACCTAAATGGAAGGGGGGCTGCTGTGCTGGGGGAGAAGAACCTACCAGGGTTGGCAGAGTATTAAAACTAGGATTGGGGGAGGAGGAAAAAGAAAAACACAGGAGGGGACAGTAGTGATAATGGGAGACTTGAACTTTCCAAATATAAATTGGCTCTTCTTCATCTATGAAGGGAGACATTTTATCAACTTTCTGCAGGATAATTTTATGGTGCAGCTTGTAGAACATCCCACAAGAGGTGAAACTTCATTGGACCTTGTAATTTCTAACAATGCTGAAATTGTCCAAAATGTCAGTGTCCGGGAAACCCTTGGGAACAGTGATCATAACATAATTATTTTCCTCTTAAGCTGTAAAAAATAAAAACACATGATGATACAAATGTTAAATTGGAGACATTCAAATCTATCCTGGGTCATTATACTTCTAAATTGATTCAAATAGGTAACAAGTATAGATGGCTAGAATACACCCCGTGTGGCTTACAGCTACAGTTAACAGGGCAATTAATGATAAAAAATATACCTTATATACTCGAGTATAAGCCTAGTTTTTCAGCACAAAAAAATGTGCTGAAAACCCAAACTCGGCTTATACTCGAGTAAAAAATATATAGGTTTAACCAGGTTTTTGTGGTAAAATTAGGGGCCTCGGCTTATACTTGGGTCGGCTTATACTCGAGTATATACGGTAGGTTAATTAATAAAAAGAATAAAAATCTGATGGCATTCAATAATTGCAAAACACTTACCAAAATCTGTAAGAAGGAAATACAATCAGCCAAAATACAAAATGAATGACAGGCGGCCAAAGATAGCAAGACAACTCATAAGAAATGTTTTAAGTATATCAATGCGAAAAAGATGGGACAAAGCAGGTTGGACCCCAATATTATGAAAATGGGACTTTGGTGATTGGAGACCAAGAGAAGGTGGAGATATTAAAAGGGTTTTTATGGCTCCGTTTATATAATAGGAGAAAGAAATTCTAACGTGGTGCCAGTGCAGGGTCCTAGTCCTGCATCCTGTAATACAGGCGGTCCCCTACTTAAGAACACTCGACTTACATACGACCCATAGTTACAAACAGACCACTGGATATTGGTAATTTATTGTACTTTAGTCTTAGGCTATAATAAACAGCTATAACAGTTATCAAATGTGTCTGTAATGAAGCTTTAGTGTTAATATTGATTCTTATGACAACCCAACATGTTTAAAATCCAATTGTCACAGAGACCAAAAAAGTTCTGGCTGGGATTACAATGATAAAATATACAGTTCCGACTTACATACAAACTCAACTTAAGAACAAACCTACAGACCCTATCTTGTATGTAAACCGGGGACTGCCTGTATACTAGACTGGTTGAATGTAGACATGATCCAATCTAAGCTCAATAAATTATAACTCTTCAGGGATTCCTGTCTGGTAAGGTGCTGAGTGACTGGCGCAAGGCAGTTTTGCCAATATTTAAAAAATGCTCTAGAACTTCGCCAGGCAAATACAGTAAGCTTATTTTCCATTTTGGGCAAAATTTTGGAAGGATATTGGATATCCTTGGATATTGGGAAAGGAATGAGGTCCAAGAGGCTATGGACAGGGCATCGGGACAGGTCATCAGTTGGATGCGTTTTATCGACGATGTCCTGTTCATATGGCAAGGACTAAAGGCGGGCTTGGACCAATTCCTGGATGATCTCAACTCCAATAATCTAAATATCAGGCTGACGAGTAACATCAGTCAGGAACATTTGGAATTTTTGGATATCCAAATCGATGTGGGACAGGGTGGACAATTGAGTACATCCGTTTACCGCAAGGAGACATCAGTTAATGCTCTACTACGTGCTAATTCCTTCCATCCAGCTCACACGATACGTTCCATTCCTACAGGTCAGATTTTGAGAGCCAGACGAATCTGTGACACTCAATCCAATTTTGAAGAAGAATCGACGACTTTGAGGGCTCGTTTTAAACAAAGAGGCTATCGTGACTCGGATATACAGAGGGGATATCTACGGGCCAAAGCATCAGATCGAAGATCCTTACTTACCCAACAACCTAAAAGACCAAAAGAGAATAAGGTAAGGATCATTACACCTTACAACTCTCGATGGAGGGAAATGAACTCTATTTTTGAGCGATTCTGGCCTATACTACAGTCCGATCCTGAAATCAAAAAACACATTACTGACACACCACAGGTGGTATTGAAGCGTGCAGACACTATAGGGAACAGGCTGGTGAGAAGCCATTATGCACCCCCCAAACCAAAAAATTATATTTTCGGATCAAAAGGCCCTGATTGGGGATCTTACCCCTGTGGACACTGCAGTGTGTGCCCCCAAATGGTAAAAACTAGGACATTCCAGGATTCTGAGGGTGGACGCAATTTTAATATTGTGCATTTTATAAATTGCAGCACTACGGGCGTAATTTATATCGTTTGCTGCCCTTGTGGATTGAAGTACGTGGGGATGACCACACGGGATTTAAGAACGCGTGTCCAGGAACACATGAAAAATATAAGAGCGGCTACCAAAATTCTCCCCACGGACCATGAACAAATTATGAAATTGAAACCTATACCCAAACATTTTCTGGAATGCCATGACTGCAGATGGTGGGACCTGCAGGTATATGGCATAGATAAAATCATTCTAGGAGGTCGCGGTGGCAACACCTTCAAGAAATTGGAAAGGATAGAACTCAAGTGGATAGTCAAATTGGCTACAACATCTCCTCATGGACTGAATGAAAAGCTCTCTTTCTCCCCATTTATATAAATCTGGTTCCGAGTCATGTTTTTAAATATTGTTTTCACGGGTTTAACTTGTGATATGTTTGGTAATGGTTGGTTGTCCTTATTGCTCTCCCAGTGCCTTCTATACTATAGTGTGTGTAATCGTGGATTCGGGTTGTATTGTAAGGAGCCATTGGTACCCTCTCGACAGTTTTTATATGAGCTGTAGCTGGTTTATGATTTTTTGATGGGGTCCCCCCTTTTTTTATTCCTATTATGTGTCCTTCTCGCATGGGATGCTCTCCCAGGTTTTATGAATTGGGATGATGTCCAACTTATACATCACAGAATATTATCTTAACCTTGCTTATTATTTAAGGTTTTTGCATTTGAAATTTAATAGGGACATGTCCATACGTCTGGTCCATTTATTATATGCATTGGACCATATAATTGTCTAAATTTCTGTTATCACTTCTATATACCTCTTTCACCACCAATTGGCACGTCTGTGCCGGTCGGGTCATTGTTCATCATCACTTCTGTGTTCGCACATCACCAATGGGTGATACCTCTGAACCCGCACATCATCCCCTTTTTTTTGCACATTTTGCACCTATTTAAGATTTTCTCTTTTCTGCACAGCACTTAGCACTTTCCATACCGTCCAATTGATGTATGTCTTACGGCACATATGCACTGTTTTGAACCCAGGCTCTAATGAACTATTCAGTTTGTCTATTATGCACAAGCACTAGCACTTTAATAATCTGCAACTATTCACAGGCAAATGCACTTTTTTAAGCCTTGACAGGTATGTTTTGGCTTGCACTTATCTGCACGTCCATATTCTAAATTGTCTTATTTTATTTCACTTATACTCACTGATCATTCAACAATGATCCAGTATTATTATTATTGATCATCATCTGTTTTTGTTCAATGTATTCATCAATTCCAGTCTTATGGTGATTTTATTTAATCCATTAATATGGTATCTTGGTATTAACTTTGTAAAATTAGGTATACCCATTAAAACAATAAAAGGACGCTTTTTGATCACTTTCCCTTACCTCTGCCCCGATCCAAGATGGCGGTGGGATGCACATCACTTCGGCACATGCACGGGTCTCGATGGTGGCGCCACACTTCCGGTTCACGATGACGCGCAGTGAATGCGTGTTGTGCGTCTTCCGGAATGTGGCTCCGCCTCCTGACGCGCGTGTGGGGACCACGGTGATGCGCTACTATGCACACCTGCTGTCCATCCTGGTATGAAGCACGCTGCACTTTTGATTGGCCCCAAGGTATTATTCATTTTGGGTTGAGAGATATATATACAGGACACTGACCATACCAGCGACAGCGAAACGCGCGTCGGGGTGCTGTGGCGGTGGTCAGAGTTACTACTTTAAACAATCTTTTGTGGCTACATACTACACCCTGGTGGATAATATAACTGGTTACAGCCTAATTGTATATACTGTTGTTTGTTGGATACTTTGAGTGTATTTACCATGTATTGTGATACTTCAGACCACCGCCACACCTTTTGTGGTTTTTATGTAAGTTTTTAACCGTGTTTTGTGATGACCGATTAAATAAAGGTGTATATTGTTTATTATGAATTGAGTATTTAACTTTATTGTAAATTATTTATTTATTCATTTGGGTATCCTATATACTTCCATTGGTATTCTATGTGTTTGGTTAGTAATAGGAGTTGCATATCAGGTATTGGGTTATCTCTGGTATTCAAAATTTTGGAAGGGTTACTAAAAGACTACTTACTGAAATAGGGAATCGCACTATTGGACTGGTGAGTAAGAAAATTGAATTAGCCGCTGTCCAGGTGTTGTTTTCTTGATGTTTAGTAGGAAGTATAGTTTTCTGTGGGTTTGTGTGTATGTGTAACTACTAGGAAAGCTGACTACATGAGTGAGTGAGTGACGTGTGATTGAGATAAGGGAGCGCTTGAATTGGGATCTCAAGAAACACACCCCTGAAAGGATTCTTTACTCACTTCCATGCAGCACGTTTGGGCGCAGTGAGTCTAGTGCCTTTTCATGTGTGTTGAGATCAGAAGGCAAGTTGATCCTTGTAGAAGTGACAGAAACCTGTTGATAGTCTCTCTTCCCCTGTGTTGAGAGTAAAGGGAAAAGACACAGGTTTTCTGCCCCATGAGTCGGGTTATTTCCCTTGCGGTATCTGGACCGTGACCCATGTGAGGCTCGCCCAGCCGGGGGAAAGATAGACTATGTGTGAAATTGTGAAAGTGATATAAGTTGTTTAGAAGTACTGGAGTAAGAGTTAGGTAATGCTCCAGGGGCCATTGTAACATAGGATAGATTGTTTTGAGTGCTCCTGCATATGATAAGTAACTCATTGATGTTGTTTAAAGCCTTTCTGTACGGAGACTAGCGGATTCTGGTGGTAGTTTAACCAGCTGCTGTATGCAAGTTGATGCTAGGCGCTTGATCCACTGGAAATCAGGTTGGCTGTGAGGGTAGGGTGCAGATTGGTTTCACTACACCCGGTGATAGTTACTGATTTCCAGGAATCACGTTAAGGCCACCGATATTAGAGGTTTGATCACCCTCTTTTGTTTAGTTTTTTTTTTCTTGTGTGTTGCACCTGTATTAAGGTAAGGTGCTGATGCGAATATCGGGGTCTAAAGCTAATGCAGAGATGACCACAGAGCGTGGGGAGCTACGGCAGCAGAAATAGTTACTGAACAATGTGGAGAAGGGAGTTAGAGTTCAGATATCGTGGGCTGAGTCCGTTTAGAATTATGGAGTTTTAATAAAAATGCAGGACCCTGGGAGCTAGGGATTTAAGTGATGTGATTTGGAGATACAAAACATAATGAACTAACAGTAACTTTTAACAACTTTAAAGAGAACCTGTCATGCAAAATAACCCCCCTAAACTAAATATATTTTCATAAACTGCCATTACAGAGCATTGCCTCTATCTCTTCATTGTCCCTCTACATGCCTGTAAACCTAAGCAATGAGGTCCTAAAGCTGTATGCAAATGACCTGTGAAATGTCCAATGAAGCATTAGCATATTCAAGCTGTCCACCTTATTCATGAGTGGGAGGCACAGCCACACCCCCAGTGCATGACTGACAGCCTGTATATTGATGTGAGGCTGTATAATGATGTGCTTCCTGGTGCTGGGGGGCACACCCCCTGCAACCTGTGTGTGCATGTGTGTGTGTATAGGAGAGATACAGCAGCTCCAGGCAGCCATGTTACAGCAGAACATGTCAGATTCATATGTAGCTGATGTCTGTGTCTCTCACCTGTATATTAGGAGGATGCGGCATGTCAGCAGATGCAGCACACACACTAGCCATGCTTTACTATACATTACACACAAACATGAGCAGGGGGAGGAGAGGGGAGGGGTAACAGGGGTGACATCACTGCCTCTGACCATGTGACCAGCCTCAATTACATGATAAAAAATAGATGATTTTACAATGAATAATGTATGAAATAACTAGATAAAGGCTGGGATGGGATCCTTGTGAGCTGCTCCAACAGGTAGTAGTGACAGGACAAGTGACACAGACCTGATGACAGGTGTCCTTTAACAATTGTGCCTTATCTGGAAATAGTATAAGTCAATTAATGTGTTTATGTTTTTTTTCCAGGTAATGTAAGTAAAAAGGGAGAACTGTCTATTAATTTCATTATGTAAAAATTTTAAATGTAAAATCTATCGGATATCCTTCAAATTGGTTAACTGGTACCAGGTCACTTGACAACAAATGAGCTCAGTTTTGCATTCTCTGTGCATTTCATCTGTTTTTGTGTAATTGTGCATGTGCATTTTTGTGGATGCAAAAATATAATGTTCCTATTTTTAGGTGCATGCCATTGCTTCTGGTGTTATGTGCATGATGTGGAATGTTGGGAATAAACCATGCCAATTGATTGACAGGAGCTAAGTGACATCTGTGACCATTTGGGGCTAAGAATAGGTTATGTCACATTTTTGGTGTCTGTTTAAATGTCACTTAAGTGTAGAGTCAATGTATTATTGTTCATGTTAGGAATTGTATTAGTTATGCCTGGGTAAAGGCCTGCCCAGTCATCCAATGTATAAGGTAAATTATAAGATTGAATACATTTGCAATTAAGATCTTGGCAATGTCTTTGTTTTATTTGTTTATATGTGATCTACAAATAAGTGTTCTATGTGTTAATACTGCACAGTTGTAGTTGGAGAAATTTGTCATAAGTGTCTTGTCATTGCAGCGGCTTACAGCAAGTTTTCTATGGGTGTGAGAGTGAGACAGACAGACTGACAGACATACAGAGAGAACAGAGTCATCCCCCCATGGGAGATGGTGGGGGTAGGGAGTAGGGACAGAGACACAGGTGACACGTTGTTGCTTAGTGCTCCATCCACCTTCCCCCCCAGAGCATTCAAATAAACTTTATTATATATATAGTAAAATCCTGGGACTGCCCCTCACAATCTACATAAACATGTGACTGATGACATAAGAGAACGCATGATGCCATATATGTCCTTTACATAAAGCTGATGATAAAGCTAGAATGTGCAACTAAATATAAAAATAGTCTTTAGTGATGGGGGAAGTCTTGCAGAGTCCAGCTACAGCTGTCATTCACAAACTTGTACAATGTCTATTCTTGTCAGAGGTCAACGACCTAGGACAGCCAGCACAAGGCAATAATTGTGTTCACATAAACTTAATACATTATTATTTTATTTGCATTCACAGTCTTGTGGGCCCATTGTCTATTTATGTGAAATGTATTTTGTACGACCCTTTTGGTGTCATTAGTTTCACTTGTGATGTCAGACAGCTGTCACATACAGTGATTTGTATTTCTTATTTGTTGTCTATAACAGGTGAAGTTTTATACAGAAATAACAGCATAGGGTCTGTCTGAGACTGGTTTCTCTATGCATCTTCACTAAATGTTTACTTTGTATTTGTGTATATACCGCTTTTTGCTTATTTCTTTACCTGAGCTATTCAAATTGCTTCTTACATTGATTTACAAGGTCACAAACAAATATTATCATCAATTATGTTTTAGTGTAGTTGTTTAAGTTAGTGAGATACTCAGTCCCCTATTGAACATTTGTCTGTGTCAATGGGTATGAAACCCTTCCTTTATTTAATTCTGTTTTTATATCATTAATGGTGTATTTTGTACCCTGCTATATTACATATTCAGGGTCCAAAAAGACGAGAGATATGATATGGTTAAATAAGGAATGACAGACATATGGGACTGTGGGATAGAATATAGACTGGTCACAGGAAATTCTCATAGTACACAGGTTGACTACATTGCTCATTGTCTAACTGAAACTTTAGGTTGTCTTGTAGATTTCATCCTGGAGAAATCTACTAGATCAGAGATCTTCTTACCATCCTGACAGCTGTAATAGAGAACCACTCCTGCCCTGTCATCACAGGAGGGGGAGCTGAGGGCAACGCTGATACATGTAAGCTGGTAAGAGGTGTTTTTAGTATTGTGGTTATGGCCATGTCTGCAGATGTATGACCTTGCTGGGTCCTCAGGAAATCTCATGATGAATGTTGATGAGTGTTGGAGATCCTGACACTGCCTCTGTATTATCTATTACCTAGGTGTGGACACATATATGTTATTTGATGAGGCAGCTGAGGCTGCTGCCCTGCTCTACCTTTCCCATAGGATATGGTCTCTTTCATGACTGTGGAGGATAAAGGTCCTGTAGTCGTGTTAGATGAGCTGCAAGGATGGATCCCACTGGCTGAGAGGAAGCAGTGGGAAGCCTTCAGTGTATCTTGGAGTGATGGGAGCAGGAATAAAATAGTGCCTGCCTAGAACTATATTTTCATAATGGTTCAGTTTGAGAATAGAGGGACAAGTGTCAGGACAAGGACTATGCTTGCATGACGATGGGTCACCATGGGATCTAGCAATGCTGCCAGATTTGTACAATAATATATGTGTCTGCCATAACACTGTGTGGTAGCTTGAGACTGTCAAGGGTTGGTAAGTTTAAGGATGTTCTGGTCTATGTGCAGATCTCTTCTCAGGTGGACAGAAGGTAGATGTACCGGTAAGAATGATAGAGGTATTGCCTTTGCTCAAAAGGTACTAACTGAGGTGTTTTAAAGATTCTGGATAGAGGTCAGGCTTTCCACACTCCAAAGTCTGAAGAGAAGTGGGAAGGTGGAAAGACTGAATTAGACCACCCAGCTTGGAGTTCAGGAGGCAATGAGAAATGTGTGTTAACTAATGAGAAATCATCAATAATCAGGAACTGGAAATCTGTGTTAAAGGAAACCTACCACTTGAAATGGCAGGTTTAAGAAGAAAACACCGGAGCTTATTTTTGTTAGTGTTTTAAACCGCTGTATCGCGGTTTAAAACACTTTTTAAACTTTATAGCCGGCGCAGGGAGGGACACGCTCGGCGCTTACCATGCGCGCGACCGTGCACACGGCTACATAGGAAGTGAAGGAGAGCCGCGCGCATGGTAAGCGCCAAGCGCGTACCTCCCTGCGCCAGCAATAAAGTTTAAAAAGTGTTTTGAACCGCGATACAGCGGTTTAAAACACTAACAAAAATAAAATAAGCTCGGTGTTTTCTTCTTAAACCTGTCACTTCAAGTGGTAGGTTTCCTTTAACTGAAATCAGGAGAACAAGTTGCTAGATGTCTCCTGGTCTGATGTATAGTGTTTATGTGTCAGCCTTTTTACATTTTCTGTAGGAGTATTGGGACTATAAGCTTGTTAAACATCATGTGACCATAGTAAAATATAATAATTATTATTATAGTGTTTCCCATTTATGGAAGTAGTTTTTTTGTTAAATTATTGGGACTTGGCATAGAATTGTTAAAAGTAGTGTCTTTTCTAATAGTATGACATGTGCCAGGTGGTGGGTTCTTTCGGTTATATTTAGATCCTATTGATCTTTGAGAATGGTGTACCCCAGGGTTCTGTGCTTGGCCCACTATTATTTTATGTATTTATTAATGATATAGAGGTAGGAATTAATAGCACCATGTCTATTGATGACACCAAGCTTTGTAGTGTAATATAGTCTATGGAGCATGTTCATAGGCTGCAGGGTGACTTGGAAAAACTGAGAGATGCCATCTTACAGGCACTGCCTGAAGGCAGCCCTGGGGTCCTCATCAGACCACAGGGCTGACATAGGATCAATCAGCGTCCCCTGTAGATCGCGGTTGTTACACTGGGATGTCAGCTACTGGCTGCAGATGACATACAGTGTATCCTGCTGCCAGCTTGGTTCCAATCTCGAACTGAGCTGGCATCAGCTCAGAGTTATATATAACCACCGCTGAGCACCAAGTAACTGCAGTCAGCAGCGGATATATCAGCCGCGGGACAGGAAGGGATTAACAGCTTTTACATACGAGGTACCTTGGGAAAATATATACTCTGTATACCACTTATCAAGATACTCTGTCTCCAGACACACCAGTGATGCTCAACTAGAGGACTCAATATGCAAATATATACCTTGGCATTAGACTTTTATTTATAGCATATGTTTACTTCAGGGCAGAACCTGTTATTAGTGAATGTTCAATATTTTTATATGTACTAGATTTTATTGTTATCTATACGTACATTTCATGATCTTATGAGATTTTTTTGTGTCATTGTTCCCTCTTTCTGGTAATATTTATTCCACACCTCAAGATCCCGGGCTCCAGCTCTTTTTAGACATCCTGGCAGCAGCCAAAGCCAGGCTGAATTCCATATGGACTCCCTGTTTGACCCACTCCCTCCATCACCAATGCCATCATCAATCCCTCAGAATACAAAACTCCTTCAAGTTCCTGGTAGGCCACATCTCTACTCATTTGCCCCTCCTCCGCTTTTTACATATTCAATGTTCCCTCCTCATGTGTTCAGTCCCCTTTATGATTAGGTCTAGGGCAGTCAGAGGAATGCTAAAAATCTACCATCTCCCCTCTCTTCAAGGCGTGTCTACCTGAGATGGTCTACAAAATTGGGCTACCCTCCTCAGAGCAACTTAGCCATTTAATTTTCCCCTTAAGAAACAAAACATCTCCACAACTCTTCACCTCATTTGAAAAGTTTTGCTTAAGAACCCACTTTCTATGGGTCTTATTTAAAATAATTACTCAGGCCTTGTCCATCTGCAGATGGATAAGAATTATCATACATAATTAGATGGGAATGAAACTTGGGTGTCATGCTTACATACACGCAATGCAAACAAATATTGCAGTACACATGTAAAAGTGTTCAATATACAATGGTGCTAGAGACCTTTCAAGTTTAATTGTACTTACTTAGTTATATAGTCCCACTAGGATTGATCATGCGGTTGCAAGTTACCATTCCAATTGCTTGAGGCTGCTCTTCAGTGTGACTTTGCAATCTCATTTATTAAGGGGCATAAGTTATCACTTGGTAAAATTACTTGTTTTCCCATGCATCACATCACATCTCCACCAAGCAAGCTGTAGCTGTTGTCTGGAAGAAACCTGGCCTCTACTTTTCTAAAGAAATGGCTTAAATGGTTCGTTAGCAATGAAAATATTATATCTATTTAGAATTATAGACATAATAGGTTATTGGCAATCTATTTCTGTGGTGGGAATATGCCCACTTTCTGTGGTGGAAATATGCCCACTCCTCCCCCAGTGCAGTCTTCTCTCCCTATGGGTGCATGTAATTGAATCAGCCATGAGGGTCTTCGCTCCCCTTTTCCCACTTTCCCTTTCCCGTATCTATTTATCTATTAATTTCTCATACTGTTATTGAAAAATTTACAAAGTTGCTTGCAGTCTTAGACATGTTGTATCCCATTAATAGGATTTTTTTTGTCAAGGATGATATTATTGTGTACTATATACTAATTTTGTTTGATCATTTGTAACATTGTCGTGCACTATACCTGTTGTCCTATATATACCTGTTTCAAAATAGAAATAGAAAATATATTGTAAAAAAAGGACGCACCATTTAAGGCTGCATATGGTTCCCCATTGGCATCTATGGCATCTGGTCATGGTGCCATGAGCACACAATGCCTCACTGCACCGTAACTATGCACAGAGAAATATAGTATATGTGCTATATTTCGAAGTGTTACAGCAATGGCCCTGCACTGCTTTATGGCGAGGGGAGTGGTGAGTACTACTCATCCCTCTTCTCCAGTGTGCTGACGTGTGCCTCTCCTACCATTCGTGTGAATGTACCTTTACCACCCTTAGTAATTACCATAGATCTAATCTGTTTTCTCTGCCATAGTTACAGAACAACTCATGATCAGATGCACAATCAAGTCTGAGATTCTAAGTTCTAGAACAAGTGGAGCTCAATGCAATTACTTCTGAACTATGTCTTCATCGAATGATTTGGGTAATTACTTCAAATTACCTGAAATATTCCACATTAATTATAACTAAGCAACAAACTTACTTGTATGCTGCCATATAAAATCATTTAATGTTGCTGCTCCGTTCAATCATCAAGATACATAAATTAGGATGTGTCTCATCAAGAATTCTATACAAAAGATAACTATATGAGTCCTATATTTTACTTATAAACAATAGCATACACATAATTAGGTAACTACATTTATATTTTCAACTTACACTCACCTTTACATGGATTTTAAATTTCAATGAGTAAGTATTTAATTACAATTAAACAGACTGAACCTGGCTTACATGGTTGCAATAGCCATCAAGCCATCATGTAATCTAGGACAGAACTGCTTCCCAGACAAACAGTGGTTTTACACAGTCCTGTCCCATTCTTTTGTCTGTTCAAATGCTATGGTGCATGCAGAGTGAGGACCCACCATACAAAAGGAGAAAAAGCCAGTGTGAGCTGGCACTATGAGGCACACGGCATATGAGTTAAGATATGGAGATATTGTGGAGGTAACATACGGGTCAAAAGATTTATTCACTGATTGGATAAAAATTTTCAGCAGAAAAATATGCAACTGCTCACAGCACCACAGTCTTCAACACTAAAATATCTTTAGGGTCCAACTATCCTAAGGTGTTGTGGGGTTGAAGTTCAAGAATGGGGATGTCTGCCACTGGAACTAACACTCTGTTACCCAATTGCCCTTTTCTGGACCTGATAGAGAAATAAAAATTTTGGGATCTAAAATACAGGGGGGGGGGGGGCGTCACACAATTTATGTTCTTGAATAGTATGATCTTAAGGATCCTAAGGATCAGAACCATAAACTATGAACACCTTGACCATAAGTAATATAATACAGCACAGCATTGTTAAGGCTCTATAAAGAGAGCTTAGCCTCTCTGGCGGTGGCGCGATTTGTAGCCATATTGAGTGAGATCTTTGATCTCTGTTTTTGTTTGTAGACAAGATACAGACTCAAACAAAGTGAGGAGATAACAACTGCTACTCTGGTTGGCAAAACAGACGAGGATGGCAACTGCTAGATAAAGTTAATGAAAATAATACCCAAATTTGGGTATTGGGTTAAATTGCACTCATATCCCTGCAATCTAACTTATTTTAAACATACCTTGCATCTATATACAATATTACAACATCACAAACTCATTCAAGTTCCTCAAAAAGGATGGCCACCCTCAAAAGACAAAAGCAAGAGAATACAGGATAATGCAGAGTTTCTCCATGGGTAAGCGTTTCAACAGTGTAGCTGGAAATGCTTGCCAGTTCAGCACTGAGCAGGGTAAGGATCTGTCTAATAATACATTGGCCCACATTTGTGCAGGTGCAGGGTGCACCAGATTCAGGATTTCTGGTGCACATTATTTATTAATTTGGTGCTCCCTGCACTGCCCTGGCAGAGTGCAGCAACTTTTTTTAGTTCTTAACATGGGGCTTGCAATACAATCGCCTTGGACTTTGCATGATGAACGCCCATTTCAGTGCAGAAATTTGTGTTGCATGAAGAATAGTGCAGCTGCGACACAAATGTGGTGCAGAAACGTATTAAATACCCATGTAAGCAGTTTGCACTGAAAAGAAAGTGCAAAGTCCGCCAGAAAACTCGAGCATGGCCCTTAGTAAATGTAGGCCATTGTCTATAAGTTTGGACTGAAACCCCACTCTGCAGTGACCAAACCTCTTATTAGCAGAAAGAAACACGAGAATGGTGTGTTGACAGAGGAGAAGTGGTCCACATTTCGTTTTAGTGATGAAAGCAGGTCTAATTTATTTGGAACTGAAGGGAAACATTGGGGTCATTTACTAAGGGCCCGATTCGTGTTTTCCCGACGTGTTACCCAAATATTTCCGATTTGCAGCGATTTTCTCTGTATTGCCCAGGGATTTTGGCGCACGCGATCGGATTGTGGCGCATCGGCGCTCGCATGCACATGACAGAAATGGGGGGCGTGGCCTAACGAAAACCCGACGGATTCGGAAAAAACGCTGCATTTTTTAAAAAAAAGTGTCGCCCGTGAACTTCAGGGCATTCCAGCGAGCCTCGGGGAACCTCAGCGCAGCAGCGCCACCTGGTGGATGTCGGAGGAACTGCCTTAGTGAATCCCAGCCTGACCCGAATCCACCACAGAGAACGCGCCGCTGGATCGCGAATGGACCGGGTAGGTAAATCTGCCCCATTATGTTTATCGATAAAGTGGGGAAAGACTGAACCTAAAGAAATTAAAGAAGTCAGACAAATGTGGTAGATTAAGTTTTTGTGGTTTGGGTAATATTTTCGGCAGCAGGAGTTGTACCTCTCATACAGATACATGGTAGAGTGAATACAAGTGTGTATCAAAACCTTCCTGGACATGGACAAAGCAAAGGTCTTCCTACTGATAGGGATGGAGAACTGGTATGTATGCTTTCAAGTTACAAAATATATATTTTCAAGTCTACTTACTGAAATGTCACCCCTCATATGCCAGATTTTTATAGGCATTTACATGTTTACTGGAAGAACAATACTGGAGTCCTTTCCATGCAGATGTAGCTCTGACTAATAGACATGGGTTTAGAGAATCACTTCTCTAATAAAAACGACATTAGCTTAAGACTTTGTGCCAAAACAAGCAAAATGCTTTCAAAATATTGTAATAGTTTATTATGAATAATTCTGTGCTAGACTAATGCCCATGCATGGATTGGAATTATTCATTTAAATGGTGCAAAGCGTGAATGTTTGCTTAGTTTCTTGTCTGCATAAATAAAATTATTATACTGTTACATTGTAATAGATTGAAATAACTCAGGCCTCACCAAATTAAGCTGCTACTCAGGAATAATTGAAGCGTTTTTTAAGTGGCTTAAGCAGTCGTGCATGTATTATACTTAGACATAAATGGAGTTCAGTAGCGAGCTGAATTGGAAATAAGTCATATATTACACTGTTTCCACACTGATTAAATTAAGCATTTTCTATAAAAGTATTGTTTCTTGCTAAATCGCGATTCACGTTATTCTTGAGATTTAAAATAAATGCAAGGGATTGTGCTATAACAGTAGTTGTCATTATGGAAAGGCAATGGAGACTACTGCACAACATTGCAGGGGTGTTTGTTGATGTGGCCTGCAGAAAGAAATGTTCTCAGAGGAAAAGTGATAGCAAATGGCATCCGGGCATCATACTGTTGTTAGATGTACTGTGGAAAATATTGAGTCTTTGAACTAAAGCAGTATTAGAATGTCTCATTTCAAAAGTTTACATGAGAATTGTATTAAAAGTTAAAGTCATAATTATATATAATGCTTTGTCACAAGGTCAGAGAAAGAGTTTTTAGAGCTCAGGTGTTTCAGATAAACTCAACAACGAGAATTTTATTTTACAGCTGTATATTTATTATCACAACTACACTCTAATGCAGCGGTTCTCAACCTGTGGGTCGCGACCCCAGCAGGGGTGGAACGACCAAAACACAGGGGCCGCAATTCTATTACGTTTTTGCCACGATTCGCGGCAAAAACGGAATAGAACATGTGCAATGATCGCTGCTTGAGGAACTGTGGCTGCAGTACACAGGGGAAGCTTGAGGACCTGTGGTGATGTCATTATCTCATGACCCTCTGGCTTCTCCTTGATACAGACACCCACGCAACAGGACTGCAGTCACAGTGAGTAGAAACTAGAACGTGGAGCAGGAGGGAGGGAATAGAACTGGGGGCAGGAGGGGGGGATGAAAACTGGGGGAAGGAGGGGGAACTAGAACTGGGGGAAGGAGGGGGAGAAATAGAACTGGAAGCAGCAAGGGGGGGTAACTAGAACTGGTGGCATCGGGGGGGGGGGGCTAGAACTGGGGGCAGGATGGGGGGACTAGAACTGGGGGCAGTTTGAATGAGGGAAATCCCCATATACTGCCATACTGTAATACTGTAATACTGGGTACTTCTTTGCTTTCTACCCATAGAACCATCTGGATTGGTCACCTCTATACATACATTCAGGACTATATTGGGGCTCCCTTATCATACATCTGTTTTGCCTTCTTCTGTATTATACAGAAATTCTCTGTGTGGCTTTGTTCTAGGTAACTGAGCAGGTATCAACAAATTGCTATTTCCTTGTGATCTCTGGTTTTTACAGGAAAAAAAATACATATATAAAGCCTGATTCTTTAGAGTAATTTTCTTGCAGTCTATTTTGCAAAAACTGTATAAACTGTGTATATATTTATATAGATATCAAGGCATACTATTCTTCCCCCATTTCATTTGCACTTGCATTATGTATGAATCAACTAGACTTTTGTACAAAGACAGCTGACAGATAAGGAGAAGTTTATAACGTTTTTAGTGATGCAACTCCTTACCTACAGTCACTTGATTGACTTATCTCGTTACAGAACTGAATTATTAAGTGGAATACTCCACAGGTCTGAAAGAAGTCAGTCTTAAGCCTAAACTTTGAATCACTGTGCTGTACATGGATTTGCAGTACAGCTTTCTGAAACATGGCTTACTTCAGGGAAGTGGGAGTCAAATCTGAAATGTTTTTCCTTGTGTATGTAAAAAATCTGAAAAAAATGGTGTAAAGCTAAAAAAATTCCAAATCAACAAATTAGGCTCCTGACATCAATTGAAAATGGCAACATTTAAAAATGATGCAGCTTGAAACCAACATGCAGCCTTTGTGCATTGTCTTGAGGGTGACTTCTCCCTAACATTAATCCATTAGCCATAATTTTAACTAGTAGCAGCATTAATGGTGCCTTTTGTGAAAATAGGTCAATTTCTTATTATATATGGTTTATGATTACATATTGGTTTATATATTGTTCCAAAAATTGTACCCTAATAAACGTTTGTGTTACAAACGGTAGAACATTAGATATATATCTTATACTGTTCTTTGCATGAATTCTTTCTGGTGTGGTTATTAAACTAGTCATAAGCAATACCTTACTTTTTTGTATCTTTCAACATTTTTATTTTTCTTTTTTAATTAACTACTTTGATATAGCTCCCTAGTTTGCAATACTGAATGCTACTGCAATTTCAATAGTTAGAATCTTAATTAGCTGTGGTATTAAAAGTTAGTGTGCAGTGGATTGAAAAAGAACTTATCATTTCTAGGGGATTAACCCATTGTCTTTTATGCCTTAAAATTAAAATCGGTACAGTTTGCAGGCTTTATGGCGGTGAACATAGAAGATGAAAAATAATCAGCATTCATATTATAACAACTGCTTATTTTTTGTGACTTTAACTTGGTTTCCCTGTTAAATATTTAAACAAGATTAGTCTTTACTTTCAAGAAAATTGGTAAAAGCCGGAGTCAGTACTGGTTATAACGATTTATCTATCCCATACTACATATAGAAGGGGGATTACAAGCTTTAATAAAGTCACAATTCCTGACATTAGCTATAGCTTGCACCAGGCTAGCAAATTTTGGCATACAATTATCTGCCAGGCACAGTCATGTAACAGATATACTAAGAGGCCAAAGCCCCCTAGTATATCGGGCATAACCTACAGGGCAGGGGTTAACATCAAGCAGAATGTATTGCTCTGCAGCTGCTTTGAATGCAGGCGCTTTCTAGCAATTCATTTTTACGTTAATTTTTTACTCCCTGCCTTCAAAAATCCAGGACTCTTTCATTTTTCCCTGAGCTGTGTGAGGGCTTAATTTCTGCATAACAAATTTTACTTCTCAGTGACATTATTGATTATTGTATGCCATGCACTTGAAAGCTGGAAAAAAATTCTAAATGAGGTGAAATAGGCAAAACAGCATTTGTGTCACTTTCTTATGGGCTCCATTTTAACGACTTTTACTGTGCTCACCAAATGATACATCTACTTTATTCTTTGGTTCGGTACGATCAAGGAGATACTAAATTCATATAGGTTTTATTGTATATTCATACATTTTGAAATATTAATTGAATGTGTACGAAAAAAACATTCTTTTGCCATCTGTCGCTAATAACTTTTTCATACTTTGGTGTGAATTTTTGAAAAATGGTCTGATGTTTTTATTACTACCATTTTGAGGACTGTGTGACCTTTTGATCACTTTTTACAACATTTTTTATGTGATGTAAAATTATGTAAAAGGAGCGTTTCTAATATTTGGGCTCAATTTTCCATTAATTAACGTTAAATAACATTATTATGTTTTATATCAGTTCTAGGGAAGGGAGAAGATTTGAATTTTTATTTATTTTTTGTTTGTTTTTTTACATTTATTTTTTACTGTTTTTTAGCCCCTTTATGGCATTAATGGTGAACCTTTTAGAGACCAAGTGCCCAAACTACGATCAAAGCCCACATGTTTTTCACAAAGTGCCTATTTAGAACTTTCAGCAGTAACTTATTGTTCCCTGCTCTGTCACAGGTTTAATTGTATTGGCGACCTGAGGATAACAATACAGTAGAAAGAAGGAGATATTCAGATTATTATTGTAGCTTTCCTTCAAGTCCCCTGAACAGCTAGAATCACAGGGCTCACAGCAGGTTGCAATCGTCGCACCCGATAAGGTACTGGGGAGCGACGAAAGGAACAAAGATAACGCTGGCTGCATCAGAAGTGTTAATATCCGTGATCGATGCTAGTAATTCCACCTTTGTATGAAGAGGATCCACCCACAGCCTCAGCACCTCTGTGCTGTACGGAGCAGAGCATGAAGAGGTTAATTGACAATTCTGATCATGGTTATCAGCTGCTTAAGCCAAAAGCTGCAAGTATCCCTTAAAGGACTATTCCCACAAAGACAAAATTCTTAAACATACTCAGGATGAAAAAAAACACATTCTCTAATTCAATGTTATCAATAAAATAAAGCACACTACAGAGATAATTCTAACCCATCTCTATTAGTACTTTTATGTGTCAGAAGCTAAATGAAAGTGTAGATAAGCCCTGGAATCTGTTCATCTAAGCACATTGGGGGTCATTTACTAAGGGCCCGATTCGCGTTTTCCCGACGTGTTATGTTACCCGAATATTTCCGATTTGCGCCGATTTCCCCTGAATTGCCCGGGGATTTTGGCACACGCGAACGGATTTTGCCACATCGGCGCTGGCATGCACGCGACGGAAATTGGGGGGCGTGGCCAAACGAAAACCTGACGGATTCGGAAAAAATGGCCGCATTTAAAAAAAAATGCGGAGCTTGCACTTATCTTCACTCAGCCCGGCTCGGTGTACTCCAGTGCATTCCAGGGAACTTCAGCGCAGGAGCGCCACCTGGTGGAAGTCGGAGAAACTGCCTTAATAAATCCCGGCCGGACCGGAATCCAGCGCAGAGAACGCGCCGCTGGATCGCAAATGGACCGGGTAAGTAAATCTTCCCCATTGTCTTTACACAGTGACAGGTGGATAGGAAGATGTGCATGAGCATAGCACAGAGAAATCAGAAAGTGTCTGCTCAGCTAGTTCCCCTCCACATGGCTTAATTTTACATTCAGGGGCTAATGCAGTAAACAACTAAGAGTAAAATTGCAATGTATGTGTTTTTAAATGATTTTTATCATGTTAGCATAGCTAGAGGATTATGATTTAAGTACTTTCTTTCATGTAAAAACCTCTTTAAAGTGCAGAGACACTTTCACAGTTGATAGAGTCCATATATAATGATGCACTACTATTAACGATTGTGGAACAATTCGGGGCAGTGCAGGGACTCATTTAACTAGATTACAGTCACTACACTCTAGTGCACGAGAGCCTTGAGATGCAGGGCTCCAGACTGTGCCAGAAATAAAAGTGGTTCCTAGATCATTGACCTACTTTCAAAGTAGGCTAATGAACTTTGATAGCCCCTCAGGCTTCTAGAGGAGAGTACTGCTGATGAACCAAGGGGATGCGAGTATATTATTGTTTTTAGGATTGGATATTTATTGACCATTTGTTTATCAGCTCCCTTTATTATGCAGACTATGTCAGTGGGCAATGTCAATTACATTTGGATCTTAATATCCAGTACCTTACCATGTAGGGATAATGTTAAATAATGTTTTACTGGATGTTTCCAAGCCCTGGTCTTAGTCATAGACATTGGCCTAGATCTATCAAACTGGCTGCACCAGTTTTCTGTCATACTTTGCATTGAAAAGAACATCTTTGCACATTTATTTAAGAAGTGTCTGCACCAGTTTTGTGTCGCAGCTCTGTCCTATAAGACAGAAAAATGTGCACGTAAAAGAGCGTTTTAGTGTTTAGTCTGAGTCTGCAACACAGAATTGTGTTGTACAATGTATGTGAAAAAAAAAAAGATGCAGTGCAGGGTGTACCAGATAATTGAAGACCTTGAGCCAGTATTCAAAAATCTAGCATGCCATACACATTCGAAAGGCAAACTGCACTGAGTGTCCCAGGTCACAGGCACACCCATGCACCCCTCCATTCCCCAGCACGGCCTCAGCAGGCTGACTTACCTGACCGCATTCCAGTGATGTCTTCCAAGGTCCGCTGCGTACATAAAGCGATATAAAGGGCCAGCATGCCGCTAATTGGTGCTGCTGGACATCTGACCTAATAAATAGCCAGCCCCTTCCTTTGACCCCTGCTGGATTTTTGTGCCCTTTAAGAAAGCTTTTTCCTACAGCCTGTGTGATTTCCGTTGTGCCCCCCAGTTCCTGACCTTGATCCTTTGTGACATCACATGATCATAAACTGATCATCTAACGGAAAACCAAACAACTTAGGTGATCAGGTTAAAGGTCTTAAAATTTCAATATAATTTAACTGTTTTCTTTTTGGATACTGGTTTCTAAGTAAGAAGTTCTGTAGCAGAAATAATGCTCTTGTCAATTGCTAGTTGCATCTATATTTGTCAATTGTATGCACATAAGTGCACATATAATAAACAGATTCTACCTGTTGCCAACACATATGAGCTGATTTGTGAGCAGCAGGCTTATCTTTTATAGGAGTTGTTTACAGTTTTTCCCTTAAATGATAGCTGATGTTTTCCAAAACAAGATGTACATGAACAGGGTTGAGAAACACAAAATACAATTATGTATTAAATTGTAAAATTTTGTGTAAAACTTCTACAGAAAAAGACTTGGTGATATTAGTGGACAGTAAACTTGTTTTTGTTTAAATTTTTAAATCTTTTATTGACACATATCAAGAAATACAAACTTTATAAATTGCAGTAGTCATAGCACATTTTCCAAGTCATTAAAATAAAGATAATAAATTCATATTTACTCAGATTATTTAAAAATAACAGAGATCTCCAACCTGAACCACCCCACCCACGTAGAAAAGGAGGAGAAGGAGGGTGGAGCCAAAAATTAAAAATCTATGTCAAACCCTCCATATCGCCTCCCATCTTCCAAATAAGCCATTAATTTCTCAAAATTCTTTATCTTCCGAACCTTTGCCAAACATTCACAAAAGAAGGGAGCTAATGGGTTACTTTATTTGCATGCAATGATCAATCTGGACAGAAAATGAATCTAATACATGACAGCCCTCTTCTCTAAATGTTTTCCTTACTTCAAAAAAACTAAGCAGTACTATCTGAACAGAGCATGAGAGTGACACTATCAAACTCTTTTCTATAAATTGAAAAATCATGCTCCAGTTTTCCCTTAATCTTTAATAATAATAATAATAATAATAATAATAATAATAATAGTAATAATTCTTTATAATTCATGCCACATGAATAAAATCTCCAGGGCACATCTGCAACAGGCAGAATTCTACTTCAATTTAATCTTAAATAGTAAATGGGGGAGGGGATAATATAATTGGGGAACAAAGTTAAATTGTATTATTTTTTTTTTCCAAGATAATGAAGATTAGATAATACCTTTATCTCTGCCAATCTATGCTAGACATTATCCCAAATAAATAATGCTATCTCTTTTTAGAAGGATGCACCTCCCTTTTTGCCTTTTTGAGAACACTTGAATTATATATCTATACAATGAGAAATCACCTTATAAAGTGCAAAAGTGCTTATCAAATATTCTATGCTTTTATCTGATTCCAACGTGAAACTACTTCTCTCCTCAACCGCATTATACGTGTGTCGAAGATGAAAAACTAAAAACCCCAGAATTCAACCATCCAAATCAAGTACCGAACTCATCGCAACCACATAATTGAATACCATCAAGGATTTGTAAAAAATTCAAGCCCTTTTGAATCCAATAACCACTATCTGATATGGATCTAAATTCCTTAAAGTGATAGTTATCCCATATTGGGGTGAACAAAAGTATTCCCTGAATACCCAAAAATATTTTAAACACTCCACGACATCTAACAAACCTGCAATAGGAATTATTTATTATTATTATGCATTATTTCCCCACTTTCCAGAAGAGAAAACATAGATTCCCTATTTCCCACACTAAGCTTAATTAATTTTTCATAGGGACGGCAATTCCTTCTAATAGCCAGGAAAGCCATCTGTGCGGCAACAAAGTATCCAAAAAAGTATAGAACCCCATGGCCCCCCTATTTATAAAAAGCAACACTGGGAGGACATCCTTATCCTAGCATGCTTTTTTCCCCAAAATTAGGTCCCATTCAATAATCCATTCAATAATTAGAACCCATTCAATAATCTGAAGAGCTTCCTGGGAAGCCAAACTGGAGAGACCGACAATAGATGGAGAAGCTGGGGAAGGAGAAGCATTTTGACAATACCAACTCTATCTGATCTAGAGAAAGGCATCTTTAACCAGCTAATACTCTACAGTAAACTTGACTTTAGTATTTAGTATAAGGCATCTTTCTGCACAGTGAAACATTCTAATTAATTTTTCTGAAGATTACAACAGTCACCAATCAGCAGGAAGAGTAGAGGCCTTTGCTTTAAAAGACTTCCGCACATCTGCAGCCACAGGACTTCACTAGCCTCTCACACTGCTTTTGTGAGATCTTGGTCCACTCTTCTTCAAGTCTTTTACTGTTCTGTGACTGTGGTTTCTTGGCCATAACTTGGTCACCAAGTATTTTCCATATGTTTTTCTATTGGGTCATTTCATTGTTTCAATGTTTTCTGTTTGAAGTCAATGCTTAACCTGTTTTGCTCAGTAACAGGGGCATTGTCCTGCATAAAAATTGCTGGCTGAACACAAGGAAGAAACCATATGTTGTGGAAAAAAGGTCTGATACACACTTGCATTCGCTATGCCATGTAGATGTATAAAAGGTCCAACTCCTGCTGCAGAAAAGATTTTTACAAACCATGGCACTTCTTTAATCACCGTTCTCAGACCTCTTAATAAACTTTGGGTTCAGTCTTCAGTCAGTTTGCAGATGAACATAATGTTTACCATCAGATCCAAATAAATTAAACTTGCAATTATGAACTGTGGACCACTTCTCCTTTGTTCATAATACATGCTCCTCATCAAAAGTCGGTCCAGCCTTTGTATTTTTTCTGCTAATGAGAGGTTTGGTCACTGCAGAATGGGCTCTGAGTCCAAATGTTCTTAAAGGTTGAGACAATGGGACTCATTTACTAAGGGTCAGCGGAGCGCTTTTTTGTCGGGTTTCCTGCTGATTTCTGTTTTGCGCCGCATTTAACAAGGGATTTTGGCACACGTGATCGGATTTTGGCACATCGGCCGGCTTGCACGCGACACAAATTACTTGAAATGATCAGCTTCACTTTGTATGGTTGATAAGGTCACAACTCTGGTCACCCCTTTATCTGTAAAACCTGCTGCCAGGTTTTTGTAAAGTCAGTGAAAACGGGAAAGTTAGATAGTGTTAAATAGTGCTAGGAAATTAGCACTAGGTGCCAGATTCAGACCAATAACTTGAAGGTATCTGAAAGTGCTCTCTAATTTTGCATTAATCCCACATGGGAAGCTACCCTTTTCGGTTCCATTCCAGAAGCTTCTTCAGGCGCACAGACATACATCAGAAATATTATACAGGGTTTTATGTATATGAGTAACTAGATCAACAGTATCTTTATTAATAAGATGTACAGAAGTTTATCAGAATTTCAATACAAAAAATGCATTAAATAATTATTAATAAAATACAAAATGGTACATAACCCACACAGTGTTTAGGGTGACAAACAGATCCTCCGTTTACATGATTAGGGTTGGTATGAGCACAATGGAGTCTTTACTGCTATATCGCTGGGATCTGTACAGGTTTCTTAGCTTCTGTTGGCTGCTGTGCAATACCAGAGCTACAGATCAGCACATGGAACAAACTTGGTAAGGAAAAGGTGTACTTCAAATCTTGACTTAATGGGGGCCCGATTCGCGTTTTCCCGGGATTTTGGCGCACGCGATCGGATTGTGGCGCATCGGCGCTGGCATGCACGTGATGGAAATCGGGGGGCATGGCCAAACGAAAACCCAACGGATTCGGAAGAACCGTCGCATTTTTAAAAAAAATGTGTCGCGGAGCTTGCACTTACCTTCACTCAGCCCGGCTCGGTGTACTCCAGCGCGTTCCAATGCTTTTCAGCACAGCAGCGCCACCTGGTGGACGGCGGAGGAACTACCTTAATGAATCCCGGCCGGACCCGAATCCTGCGCAGAGAACGCGCCGCTGGATCGCAAATTGACCGGGTAAGTATCTGCCCCATTATGTATAAATGGAAGGAAGAGAGCCTCTATCCATAGGATCTAGGTAGATTATCATTAAGTGGATTCTTTTTATTTAAAGTATACTGTATATTAGAGGGACAAACCCAGCTTTCATATGTGATCTACTAGTATTGCATATTAGTGATGGATTCAAATATGGATCGATTATTAGTAGTGAGTTTATAAGGCCGGAGTTCCTACTTCTTCCTGTGCATGTAAGTGCTTGATCTTCTGACACAAATTCAAAGTTAAATCCCACGGTCTGTCTGAATTCGTCGGATCGACCGATGGCTCACCCCCCCTCGATTTCTGTCACAAAATCCAATTGGGTACGACATATCCCCGGAGGCGATCTCCAAAAATTCGGAAAACCCGACAAAAATATGGACGTGGGACCCTTAGTAAATAAGCCCCATTGTATTATTATTGGAATGGGTGGACTACATTATCACATTATGCAGGAATGCAGAGTTCCAGCAATGTAAAAACATTCAACTATTTATCTGTATGGTGTACATACAAAGTAATGTAAAAAAAAACATCTTTATTTATATACGTAGCACCATCATCTCCCTTATTGCTTTACAGATCACTGGGGACATATACAAAAGAAATAAAACATTGCAGAGTAGAACCATACAGTCATGGCCAAAAGTTTTGAGAATGACACAAATGTTAAATTTTACAAAGTCTACTGTATCAGGTTTTATAATGGCAATTTGCATATACTCCAGAATGTTATAAACAGTGATCAGCTTAACAGCAATTAATTGCAAAGTCAATATTTGCCTAGAAAATGAACTTTTTCCCCTAAGACACATTTTAACTTCATCGCAGGCCTGCCTTAAAAGGAGCAGCTATCATCGTTTCAGTGATAACTCCATTAACACAGACGTGGGTGTTGATGTGGACAGGGCTGGAGATCAATCTGTCATGATTAAATAAGAATCACACCACTGGACTGGTACTTGGCATCATTGTTTCTCTTCTGTTAACCATGGTTATCTCTAAAGAAACACGTGCAGTCATCATTGCACTGCACAAAACTGGCCTAACAGGGAACAGTATTGCAGCTAGAAAGATTGCACCTCAGTCAACAATCTATTGCATCATCAAAAAATTTAAGGAGAAATGTTCCATTATTGTCAAAAAGGCTCCAGGGCGCCCAAGAAGGACCAGCAAGTGCCAGGACGTCTCTTAAAAGTGTTTCAGCTTTGGGATCAGGCTACGAGCAGAGCTTGCTCAGGAATGGAAGCAGGTAAGTGTGAGTGCATCTGCACGCACTGTGAGGAGGAGACTCTTGGAGTAAGGCCTGGTGTCAAAGAGGGCAGCAAAAAAGCCACTTCTCTCCAGAAAAAAACATCAGGGACAGACTGATATTCTGCAAAAGGTACAGGGAGTGGACTGCTGAGGACTGGGGTAAAGTACTTTTCTCTGATGAATCCCCTTTCCGATTGTTTGGAACATCTGGAAACAGCTTGTTCGGAGAAGACACCACCACCAGTCTTGTCTCATGCCAACTGTAAAGCATCCTGCAACCATTCATGTGTGAGGTTGCTTCTCAGCCAAGGGAATCGGCTCTCTCACAGTCTTGCCTAAAAACACATCCATGAATAAAGAATGGTACCAGAATGTCTTCCAAGAGCAACTTCTCCCAACCGTTCAAGAGCAGTTTGGTGATCAACAATGCCTTTTCCAGCATGATAGAGCCATAAACCAAAGGTGAAAACTAAATGGCTCAGGGAACAAACATAGAGATTTTGTGTTCATGGCCTGGAAACTCCCCAGATCTTAATCCTATTGAGAACTTGTGGTCAATCATCAAGAGACGGGTGGACAAACAAAAACCAACAAATTGTTACAAAATGCAGGCATTGATTGTGCAAGAATGGACTGCTATCAGTCAGGATTTGGTCCAGAAGTTGATTGAGAGCATGCCAGGGAGAATTGCAGAGGTCCTGAAGAAGAAGGGTCAACACTGAAAATATTGACTTGCTGCATTAACTCATTCTAACTGTCAATAAAAGCTTTTGTTACTCATCATATGATTGCACTTGTATTTCTGTATGTGATAAAAACATCTGACAAACACACATCAAAACCAGAGGGCAACAGATCATGTGAAAACATAATATTTGTGTCATTTTGAAAACTTATGGCCATGACTGTAGTCACATGAAACAGTAGGAGTGGGGACCCTGCTCACAAGAGCTTACAATCTATAACCAAGTTTCAATTTTCTTTTGTAAATCTGTTTTGCGGAGCCTTTAAAATCCTCAATATAGTAGTTAATAAGCAGCAAATGTGAAGTCTGTTGATGATAGTCCATGGTAGTATAATTTGCTTTTACTAAAACTTTTCACTAATTATGCTTTCACATTAACAATAATTTAGAAAACATAAGAATGACTGAGTAACAGTCTATAGAAAATGTCATGCTGAATCATATCTGCACTACTCATTACCAGAGCATATGGTATTGCATAGACAACAGAAGAAGATTCACAGTTCATAATGACTTATTTCATAGGGCGTTAATTTAATTTGCCTTCTGTAAGTACAGCATGCTTAAGCCACAATTTTATTATTCTGCATTTAACTTTGTTCATTGAACAAAAGAGCAACGCTATCATAACTATGCTTGCCACATCAAATGCAAGTCGGATACATAGAGGTAGTACAATGTTTAAATGAATATTTTTTGGCAGGGTCAGTGTGATGTTTCATCAACAGCTGGTTGTAGCATTATTCTGGAACATGTTAAATAAAGCCAAGAAATTAGGAAATTGATAACATATGGTGGGTCACCACTTTCCACAGGCTGAATATTATACATCATGGCTGGTTCAGTAGACCACTTATGATAGTTTGATTTGTTGAGACTAGGATGCCATTTCATTTATCATCTCACCCATGCAGAATATATTGTTGCCATTCATTTAATTAAGGTTACCTCTGTAAATGAAAAAAGTTAATTACTGTCAGTATAGTACAATTAGATCTCAGCACTGAGGAAAAGCATCATATTTATTTTTAATTTTTAAAAATTGTTTATGCAGGGTCGCTCCTTTGTGGTGTCACGCCTCATTTGCCCACACTGACTGGCAGCAGAAATGAACAGAGTAGAAGATGATGAATGCTACACGCATATTCATCATGGATAATATCATGGATTGAAATGGTTAGGAGAATCGTCAAATAGCCAGCATAAGTGCTAGGCAAGCAGATGGCGGAGCTTTAATGAGCTAATTTTATGACTTCTGGACATACTTCTATGTGAGTGAGATATCATTTGTGACAATATATAGAAATGTGGATATAATACAAAGCACAAGAGTAAATTTTTTTAATAGAAAAAGACAGTTACGAGCAATGTTTCACGTGTAGTAGAATATCTTTTATAATCACTAATGGCAAGGGAATCTTAAAGGAACTGCATAACCATCTTTTATGTGGTTTGTGTCATATTTGCTCATTAAACAGTGAAAGGAAAGCATTAAATTGCTGCTGTAGCTGTTTAACATGCATTACTCACTGGGCAGAAAGGTGTTCTCCTACCAATGATCTTCTCATTGGGGAGTCCATTCTGCAATCCAGCAAATATGAGAAGTGTTTTTGCACCTAAAGAATAAGAAGGGTCTCGTCCCTACAGATTCAGAAACTAATTTTACTTCTTCTATTTTATTGATGACTGATATGCATAACCATTTGGATTAAAGAGATTGTACAGGATCCAGGTTGTTTTCTCATACAAACACTACTGTGATACATGCAGTACTGTATACCACAGCTGAACTCCATTGTAATAAATAGAATAGTTTTAGTCTAGACAAACTGGGGACAGGTGCATTAGTGCTTTGGAAGAAAGAAGTTTGATTTTCTAATCGTAAAAAAAAAAGGCTTGAAACAGGTGAAATTTGATACTAAATTTCACTGTATTTAACAAATTCCACTCAAGGAGACCTAGAAATAAAAGAAAGCCACTTGTAATCAAGACAACTTGAATAAACCTAAGGTAATATATTTTTTACTTAGCATCTTCAGTGTAGAACATCAACTTAAAAATGACAATATATGTCTACATTTATCAAGCTTGAAATATTAAAGGAGTTTGGCTAACAAAGTAACACAAATGCCAAGCAAATAAGGGGGTGTGGGGGTCTCCCTTGGTACACAGCTTCAGATTATTAGTACACACAGTAAGTAATTGATAACAATAAAGAAATCACTTGAAGAATTTGTATAAATGGTGACTAAAATGTAACTTTTACTTCAAATGGCTAAAATAAGCTTATATAATAGTGAAAGAATGAATAAGTAAACTAGAAACAATTGGGACTGAAACTGTTTAAAATACACTACTTATCCAAAAGAACTATGGTTCTATATAAAGGGACTCACCATAGATGTAGACAGTAGGAAGTGCACCATCTCTTTGATCATCTCCTCTGGTGTAGACACCCACAGCCATAGATGTGTTCAGAGCTGTGTGAGATCAAAATTGTCAGACGGCAAAGAACACTGTATGTGGACAATGTGTGCTGGTGCATTGTCAAACTGTCAGAATAAAAGAAAGGGGGGGGGGAGTGTTGGTTGTAGGTGAGCAGATTGCAACACTGTCCCTAATACGCCCTATTCAAAATGTGACTAGTACACCCTATATAGCATAATTTCGAAGCCGCAGCTCTAATCAGCTGCCACCCCAACTGGCACCTTTCCCTGTTCCCACTGGCCCTAGTGCAGACCTGTGGGTAAGGAAAAAAGGGTAAGTAAATTCAAAGCAATTGGTGGAATAAGTCCTGACATGCCATGTTTCGCCTTCCTTTGGGGCTCATCATGGGATACAAGATAATTGTCAAAGCTACCTTACTGATGTTAGTAAAGATACATCTCTGTCCTGTTTCCAAAGTGTATAGGTGTAATGCTCACGTTTCGAGCATTACCACATAGTGTGACCAGTGGGTCAACGTTTCTTTTGGATTAGTAGTGACTCTATCCCATTATGGATTTTGTATTTTAAACAGTTTCAGTCACGATTGTGTCTTGTTCACTTATTCATACTTTGACTACTTTATGAGCTTATTTTAGCCATTTGAAGTAAAAGCCTCTTTAACACCAAGGGAGGGAGAAGGGAGGTCAGGGAGGATTGAGAAGCATAGGAAATAAGAACAGAACCGGGGAGGAGGTCAGAGGGTGTTTATCACCACAATAGGCAACCAATTAGTAAGGCAGCAATTATTTATTTAATTACCACAATCCACGATAGGATGAACCAGGTGGAAAGGTTCATTTTAGTAGGGGGTTACTTTATAGTCAATAGGTTGGTTTAGTTACAGCAAGAGGTAAAAGGTTCTATGAGCAGTGCAAGAAGGGCAATATTTCCAACTTCATGATTTTGGATCCTAACTGCCCTTCCACTAACTACATTGCCTTGCTGTCTATATAAGTCATCACCCTCTTGATCCCTAACCTGGGACCGTGGGACACAAGCTTGTCAATAACAATGAGCAGAGGGTCCCAGTCCCAGCATCATATCATAAGAAATACATTTCTTATCTGTTATCTAACAACTGTTTACATTGTTGTGGTTGTCCCATGTAAGTATATGACTTAGAGACATAGGGGCACATTTACTAAGGGTCTGAACGCCGCATTTTCATCGGGTTTCACGTTTTTTTACATTTTGCCCTAAATTGCCCCAGGTTTTTGGTGCACTTGATCGGATTGTGTCACATCGGCGCCGGTTTGCATGCGACACACATCGGGGGGCTTGGACATCGGGCAACCCGATTGAATCGGACAAACCGTGGAATTTAAAAAGCAAATTGTGTCGCAAGATCAGCACTCACATGCACTGGGAAGAAGAAGGTCAACTCCAGCGGACCTCAGCGTGGGGGAAGCGACATATGCCGGAATTTGGGCGCACGATCTTAGTGAATAAGGGCAGACCCGAATCCTCGTCAGACAACGCACGGTGGGGATCGCGACGGGACAGGTAAGTAAATGTGCCCCACAGAGTTTGGTATCTGTGGGGATTTGACACTTTTGGGGCCCCAGCAAAGTTATCTATAGTGGTCTTCTAATACTCATAAAAATCTGTACAACATGCAAAGCATGGAGTATATTGCTTAGTGAACAGAAAAATGTCAGTGTGGGGCCCACATTTTCTCCAGCCCCCTATTTTTGGGTTGTATTGTGGGCAAATCCATCCTAGAAGGAGGCCATTAATCTTTATTCCTAGGAAACATCTTTATTGTAAAGAAACCCATGGATGAGGATAATTACTATAAATGAGGTATCAAATGTTACCATTAGTCCTTCAGTGTGGGAAACTATTTTACTCATATAATTACTTTCTGAAAAAAACATAATTTTTAATTAAAAAAACTTTGTAATCTGTCAAAAATACTGTTCCACATTTATTAAAGTGTTTGCGCCTCTTTTCTGTTTGACTTTGCAGTAAAAAGAATGTGCAAACAAACTGCTTGAACATGCATTTATAAAGTGTCTGCACCAGTTTTGTGTCACGCCTGTCTGACAAAAAATAAAAAATGTGCACCAAAAGGGGCAAGTTAGTGGTTAGTTGGACCGTGCGTCATAATTTTGTTTGCACCACAATTGTGCAGCATGAACAAAGTGTACCAAAAATTGGTGCACACTTCTAGAGCAGTGCAGGGGTGCCAGATTAATAAAGAACATGCACCACAATTCACAAATCTGGCGCACCCAGCACACTTTACATTTTTGAGAAATGTGGACCACTGAATGCTAAATAAATTTAGACCCTCTCCACCCCAAAAAACTTTACCAACAAATCCTACATCCCAAAAATAGATGTCAGCAATTCCCTTTGAACTAAGCACTGACAAAAGTGTTACAAGCCTGTAATCAGTCAGGCAGATTACCCACAAAATAATAGAAAGTGACAGTGCAGATTCCAAGTCAAAATGTTCCTATAAATTGTCATAGTCATAGAGATGATCCTAGCGGGAGCAAAGAGACAGCCGCAGGTGTTAAATAACAGAAATATCCAAGGAACATGACATTCATAAAGGAAAATGCCTGAGGAAGTTTAACTTTTTGCTTGAGATGATCAGTGATTATGCCCTAGTTGTTAAATCACTTTATTTAAGCACAATAAAACATTCATCTTGACAAGAAAGGATATACTGAATGTTAGGGTATCTGGGCTGGTTCGTAACACTTATTCCAAGATATTGCTATAAGAAATATTTAAAACTCACTGTACTAAAGTCACTGCAGTATTACACTTCCAGTTGCTGATTTTTATCAGACAGTGAGAAGTGATATCCTTCAATAATGTATTAATATTATTATTATATGGTTTCATGCTATGTTGCTTACAACTGCTCCATTCCTATCTAATGTAACACATTGACCCACATTTACTAAAAACAGTGCAAACTGCACTATGTGTAGTGTACAGAGGGCACCAGATTCAGTGTTTGAGGCTCCTGTCCTGCATGAATCTGTCGCCCTCTGCACTGCTCTGATTGAGTGCACCAGCTACTATGGATAAATAAAGTTTTGATGTTTTATGGAAGTGCTACAGCTACTGCAACATTTTTTCTTTATCACCACATCTATACATTGGCTTGGCAAGTACAATTTGTGTATATGTTTTGAGTTAAGTTCCTTATCTCTGACATTCATGAAAACTATGAGGCAGTAAGTGTCTTTTGGGTGAAAAGGGGCCTCTACCAATATAAAGTGTTTTCTAATTCTGGCCATCCTATTTAAGTATTAATTTTAATAATGTGGTGTACATCACTGAATGTATTGCATGCTACAGATATGACTGGACATAAAACATAAAAAGCATACTTTCTTGAAACCTTGGTGATCCTAATGACCTCAGTATTTCTAATGTGGCTAAGCATGTATTCAGACAGTTTGGTACGGAAACAGCTGGGAGACCTTCAAAAGAAGGAATTAATAATAAAATAAACTCTTTCTTATCCTTAAATTATCATTTTTAAATCAGATAGCTGAGAGAAGTGATGCTCTGGAGCAGAGCCATGGCAATGCTCCTTCAGTATGACGTAACTCTTAAATGAGTGGTGGGTCCAGTGTAGCATGCTCATGTAGCATCTTTGGTTTCAGTGACCACGACGTCCTATTTAGGACAGGTGCAGATGGTGATCATTTAAAGTTTGAGAAAGTGCCATGTCATGCGTAAAACAGCTCTTGATCTTGTAATATGCCCCCCCCCTGCTCCCACCTACCCCACTTGCTCGGTTGTTGTTTAAACGAGAAATGGCATAAAGATTGAAGAATCTTTGATTCCAGCTCAGCATGCTTGAGGAAAGCCAAGGTGATTCGTGCTTACCATGGGCCAGACTAAGAGCAGTGTTTCGTAATTTGTTTGGACAACTTTCTAGGGAACCTTTTCCACATTTAATCAGACTGTGGCACATCAGAATGGCTGAAGGGATAGTGCCCTTCTATCTTTACTTTTTTCTGGTATTACATTACATGCTCCCATTTAAGTTGGCCTTACAGGACAAGCATGCTGCCATACTAAAATGATATAGTATATTGAATATATGCATTGTTGAATTGGAAATTGATGTCCAGCAACCCAAGAAAACAAGAACTGGTATCTTATTTATTATGTGAAATCTGGTATTTGTATCATTCCAAGAAGGTAGTATTTATCATAGCTAGAGTACATGAACAATGATGCAAGCCACTTTCATGTTATAAAGACCCGCTAAAACCCCCTCTGGTTCCTGTGGGGAGAAATGTGCTGCTCTTTATTATGTTTTGATAAATCTCCTAATCTTGTTTTTGGGCAGTAATGTTCCTGTCAAACACAATAATGGATCTGGTGGACCACTGACCTGAGTCTTTTCACAGCTGACCCAATGCTCCTAAGGCATTATTTTTCTACATGCCCAATTTTTTTATTTTTTGTCTTACCTGTCAAAAATTTAAGTTTCAGAGTAAAGATATTACATTTGCAATGTAATAATTCCATGAATAATATATTATATAATGTTTATATTCCATGTTTATTATTGTATGCTACAGTATTTTGGGATTAATATTCAAGAATACAATGTGTTAATTTTATATAAAAATACTTCTGGGATCCCTGTCTTTAAATCAATAGTCACATTGCGGGACCATTTGTTTCTCAGTGTAGTCTATTATTAGGTGGCAGGCAAATTCTAAAAGTGCCCCCAGCTAAAAGAACACAATAAGATGAAATGTTCGATGCTTCACTTTCCCTGAATACTCTGTGGTTTTATACAAGTTATTCTTGGATAAAATACAAATGCAAATCTATGTCAAACAAAGACATGCTATAATTTAACATGCTTTTCTTACTTTAAATTTTTTGGGTATGTTTCGTTAACCCTGTCCTAACCAGGTTCTTTTCCATTCTTTACTCCAATTCTTCCACAACCCATATCATTTTTGTTTTTCAGTATATAGAGACATATGAGGTTTTATTAACTATGGGACAAATTGTACTTTTTATTAGCACCATTGTATATTTTGTTTAGTCTACAAGGAATTTGGAAAAAATTACAAATGTGGTAGAGTTGCCAAAAAAACTGTTGCCTCATTTTCCTATGGGTTTTTCTTTAACATATTTTTCTGTCTGGTCCAAATGATACCTCCCCTGTATACATTGGTTGAGTGCAATAATGGAGATATTTGTATTCATGACCATTTATTGAATGGAAGGAGCATCATGCAAAACAGACTATCATTGTCACTTTGTACAAGCTACAAGCTATAGAGTTTATTTGATTTTGGCAATTTGGACATACATGGGCTTATGTTTTTAGCTAATTGATGAGAGTTTTTTTAAACTCTTTCCTGGGAGAGGAAAAGTATATAATCAATTCTTGTTTTGGGTTTTAACATAATGTGTGTGTGTGTCTTGGGGCAGTCGTAATACTGTGAAAATAATATGTTATTCTGTTTCCATTGATCACTAAAATTACAGAGTTTATATAGTTTTATTTTAGATTTTTTTTCTGTTGATAGAGCTTATTGAAGGCTTTTTTTATATGCCAAGTTGTTCTTTTAAGTGGGATAAATTTGGGGCATATCATTTTATGTCATTACTTTTAGAACACACTGGGGCACATTTACGTACCCGGTCCAGTCTCGATCCCGTGGTGCGTTGTCCGACGAGGATTCGGGTCTGTCGGAATTCACTAAGGTTGTGCGCCCGATATCCTGCAGGTGTCGCTGCTGCGCCAAGGTCCGCCGGAGTTCACATTCTTCTTCCTGGTGCATGTGAGTGCTATTATCACTTTTTATTTTAATATATTCTTTATTTAAATATTTTGAATATATACACATATGCTACATAAATAACAAATACAATCCATATGTATACACAATTCCCACTATTCCCATTCTCCCTATTTCACCTAGACAAGAACGAGACAAAAATACAATCATTTTCCAATAACATTATGACAATCCCCTCCATCTCCAATTGCATAGTCATCATCGTCTGATTCCCAAATCTACTTAAACAAAAACGGGGAAAAAAAACACAACACACAGGGATCCCCCCTTTCTTTCCCCTACCTCCCCACTCATCTCCTCCTCAGTCCATCTCGTATATATATTAACCCCTTCCCGACATTTGACGTAATAGTACTGCATGGCGGGAGGTGCGTTCCCACAAAATGCAGTACTATTACATCAAAATTCTGGCCTCGGCTCCTGAACAGAGTCGGAGCCAGAAGCTGCGGGTGTCGGCTATATATTTTAGCTGACACCTGCCTCTAACACCCGCGATCGGAGATTTCTCCAATTGCGGGTGTTAACCCCTAACATGCCATGGTCACGCTGAGCCCGGTGTGTTAGGGGCATTCAAAGTGAATCGAACCCCCCGGCCCCCCCGCCACCCCACCCCCGGGGCACTTACCGGCGCTTGCCAGTACGCGGGGCTGCGCGATCCCCCTCCGTGAGCCGGGTCCATGCCTTCTGGCAGGACCTGGCTGTAACACACTGAGCATGTGCAGCATGCTCATTGTGTTACATTACACAATAAAGTTCATCTGTATTACACTGTGTAAAGTGAAGAAGAGCTTGAACATGATCAGTGATTGCTTGTTCGGGCTAACTGTAAAAGTAAATAAAAAAGTTAAAAACATTAAATAAAACATTTTTTAATAAAAAGAATTAATAAATTAAGTTAAAGTCCCCTAAACCATAATATTCCCTGTACACATGCAATAAAGTGAAAAAAACACAAAATCGCCAAACCCCCCCACATATTTGGTATCGCCGCATCCATAACAATCCAACATAACTCAGAACCAGAAATGTACATTTTTCATAAAATCTCTACATCAAAAACGTGTACAACAAAAAAGTTATGTGAGCCAAAATGGTACAACTGGAAAGAACAACTCTACCCGTAAAAAATAAGCCCTAAACTAGATCTGTCAACCAAAAAATATGTATATGTATGGAAAAAGTAGAACATTTTGAAGTTCGAAAATCAAGAATTTGATCTGATTTTCTCATAAATAAATGCAAAACATACCACCAAAGTTTTTCAACTAACATGAAGTACAAAGTGTCATGAGAAAACTATTTTAAAATCACTTGGATATGTTAAAGCGTTCCGAAGTCATAACCACTTATCTAACCACAGGGCAGATTTGAAAAAAATGGGCCGTGTCAGGAAGGTGAAAAGTGGCTTCGGCGTTAAGGGGTTAAAGATATTAATCTTTCAGTAACCTCCTATATTCTACTGTGATTTGAAATTTCGCTTAATTCCCCCAAATCTTCTGAAATATTGTGTGTTTCCCCTTCATATATGCTGTTAACTCCTCCATTTTCCTAATCTCTTCTACTCTCTGAACCCATTCTTTATATGTGGGAGTACTCGTGCTTTTCCAATTGGAAGTTATACAAGCCCTTGCTGCATTAACTAGAGGACCCACAATTAAAGATCTGTATCTCTCTGGTGCAAGTTTGGACATATGTAATAGACAAAGAGGTGGATCCAATTCTATCTCTATCTCCCCCTCTCCTAATTGCCTCAATGGTCGTCCAACCTGATCCCAAAGGGGTAGAATACCAGGGCATTCCCAAAAGACATGTAGCAGGGTTACTCTCTCCTCTCCACATCTCCAACACATTATTGAAATAGATGGATGCATCTTGTTTAATACAACTTGAACTCTATACCATCTCGATACTATTTTATACCCTTGCTCTTGTATATTAGAGGCCATTGAGGAACAATATGTTAAATTGTAAATCTGTTTCTCTTGTTGTTCTGTTATGTTGATATCAAGATCTCTTTCCCACTTCTCTATAAAATTTGGTCTCTTTCTAAATAACCTATTTAGTCTCAGGTTCCTGCAGTAGCCAAGAGTCACAGGTCCACTGCCACCGCCTCCTTCTCCTTTCCATTTTCCTTCCTCATCTGCCATCCTCCCACCATTCAACTTCCTCCTCCTCCCATCATCCTTCTCTTCCCCCTGTTCTCCTCCATTGTCCCAACTCTCTATACTTGTCCATGGTGATCCTCCTCTTATGTCCTTGCCTACTGTGGCTTCTGTTTCTGGAAGCTACTGTCAGAAGTCAATGGTCACCAACAGCTTCCAGTCTTTGCCAATATAGGGTCGGCTCTCCCTTAGCAACGAGAAATGTTTCAGTCCACTGTGAACTGCGTATGCCATAGACCATGCACACTCTAAAGAGACAGATTAACCAGCACAGGTAATAAGGTTGGTTCCTGTCTCTACTCTCCTGTGTGCATTCAGTCCATTCAGCATCTATGTATGTTTTGTGCAGAAACACATACAGAGATAGTTGTTAAAATGGCAGCCCATGTGTATTTATATTTTCATTAATATTTAATGAAAAATAAGGTAAATTTTGTAATACATTATTTGAATAATCTTTGATTTGGCCATTTGCTTGCTTAAATCCTTGGTCTCATTCATTTGTGTCTCTGTGCCTGCTGATCCAGCTCCTCTCGTCAGAGGGACCGCCACAAGAAGAATCGACCTTGCAATCTCTCCATAGTGATGTCCAGGTCTCTGTCAAGGGGTGAAAATGTGAAAACTTGATAACGCCTTTGGTGGTGACCCACAGTTAAACCTGAAGGATAGCGTATTGGGTTCACAACCCACTGCTGGTTACACAACTCTTTGGGTATTGGACAAAACAACAAAGATAAGTATGACGACATTGTTCTACATATAGAAGGCTGAGTGTCAGAAAAGCACTTTGGCATAAAACTCTTATAGCACTGGCAGCGCCTACCTGTGGGGAAGGGAGTCCTGGTCAGGTAGTGGCTTGGGGAACCTGTATACTCTCATTGGTTTGGGACCCCTTATAGCTACTACACTGGAAGATTTTTATTGAAATTACTTGTTATCCATCAAAAACAGAATAAACAACAGAAAAAACACTAGCGATAAAAAATTAGAGAACAAAGTATGATCACTTAATTTTTTCAGAAATAATGTAATCTACATTGATCAACATCAAGGGTAACACCATGCCACCGGAGCAGTATATCAACATAAAATCTTTATTTTGCAAAAAACGTGATGATAATTAGAGAACAGCAATAACTAAAGCACAGAGAAAGAATATAACAGAATTTTATGAAGGTTAAAACAGTCACCAATTAGTAGGAAGTGCACAGGCCTTTGCTTTGAATTACTTCAGCACACCGCGGCCACCGGGAATCACTAGTCTCTCACACTGCTCTGGTGGGATTTTGGTGCACTTTTCATCCAGTCTCTTCCACAGTTCTGTGACTGTTGTGGGATTCTTGACCATAACTTATATAAATTATTTTAAAAAACAGATTGGCCATAAAAAATATATACTATGACACTGCAAGAGAGAAATTGGGATAAAGTCCAATACCCCGTCAAGTTAAAAACATACACAAATACACAATTCTCTCTGCTTCAACGTCTCTCCAATAACTCTGTAATGCAGGACAGGGCAGGCATTGCTGAACGTGCAATCCCCTTTTTTATGAAGCTTGTTTTTAACGGATCTTTTGTGAGTACACCTATTAAAGATAAAACATTTTAATAGTGAACAACCTTGTTGCACTATTTCGATTTTTTATCATTTTATTGGTGACAGGAACTGGTGTTCTGTGGAGTCAAGCGGAACTGGTGGGGAAAAGTGTAGTTTCCGAGACGGAAGACCAGACACCTGCACTGCAACACACCTTGAGCCAAAAGAATAATGAACTACTCCAGTCAGACGAGCGCTAAGAGAATCAATACACAATAGGATTTTGCCTCTACTCAGGTAAATAAACTGGGACCTCCAAGGCTACTGTTCCTATAGATTGTACTGCAGTCTACTGTTTCTATTCGGTTTAGATTGGGACTCTGGGCTGACCATTTTATTGTTTCAAGCAACTGCTTTACTGTTTTGCTTTGTGACCAGGGTATTATCCTGCATGAGGTAATGAGCGCAAGGAAAATTGTATTGTTGAATAAATGTTCTGATTCATACTTGTATTCATGTAGTTGCACGGGAAGTCCAACTGTTGCTGCAGAAAACATTCCCCAAACCATGAAACTTCCTCCACCAAATTTCACTGGCTTCTTTACACTTTGTGTTCAATCTTTCCTATCAGGCTGCCAGTTAAATAGAGTTTGTCAGATAATTAACCCTTACTGACGCATGCCGTAATAGTACGGCGCACGCGGGTGCCGTTGCATGGAGAGGGCTTACAGGCTGAGCCCTCTCCATAGCCGGTAAGTCGTTGCTGCATATTACAGCAAATACTTACTGGTAACACCTGCGATTGGTGCTACCAGTAAAAAGAACCTCCGAAGAAAAAAATTATAATAAAAAAACTAACAATTCGAATCACCCCATTTCCCTGGAAGTCATATAAATATAAATAAACAGTAAAAATCATAAACAAGTTAGATATTGCTGCATCCAAAAATGCCCGATCTATCAAAATATAATAACTTTTTTTATTGCATTTAACCTCTAACGGAAAATACCACCCAAAGTCGAAAATGGCACTTTTTGCCATTTTGAAAATATCTAAAATTCAATAAAAAGTAATCTAAGGGTCGTACAGTCCGAAAAATGGTAGCATTGAAAACGTCATCAAAAGTTGCAAAAAATTACCACCTACAGCTCCATACACCAAAGTATGAAAAAGTTATTAGCGCCAGAATATGGCACAATCAACAGGAGGTTTTATTTTTTGTAAATGTATGAAAACATTGTAAAACCTATACAAATTTGTTATCGCTGGGATCGTACTGACCCAAAGAACAAAGTAGACATGTCATTTGGGGCGCACAATGAAAGCCGTAAAAATCCAAGCCCACAAGAAAACAGAGCAAATGCGTTTTTCACCATTTCCACTGCATTTGGAATATTTTTCCCGTTTCCCAGTACACGGCATGGAGAAATAAATACCATGAAACAAGCCGTCACTGAGCTTTTAACATGTGAAAATAGAAAAGTAATAGATTTTTGAAGCTGGGGAGTGAAAAAATGGAAATGAAAAAACAAACAAGGGCCAGGTCATTAAGGGGTAAAGAATTTAACACCAGGTACCAGATTAAAACCAATAATTTGCAGGTATTAATTGGTGCGGTCACATGTTCCGATTAGAATGAGGAAATAAGATGAAACTTTTGTAAATGAGAAACTTTTGTTTGATCCCATATTTTTGTTAGTTAATTTTCTTTTTATATCACAAACGAAATATACAAAACATGTGGGGGAAAGATGATACTGACTATTAATAAAAATGATTTCCCAAGTTATACCAATTGTATACAAAATATACATAAGAAAAACATTAACTATAGCATGTATAGAAACATTAAATTGCAACTATTGATGAAACAGTTGATGCAGACATGATCAATATCAGAAAGAGTAATAGGTATTAGAGTGGGTGTAAATTGCTAACTACTATTTACAGTAGTTATAGTTAATAGTTATTTACCCTTTACAGTATAACTAAGATCCATTTGATGCATTGTCATTTGTGTCATACAATGTACTCACTAAGGAGTGTCTTGTAGTAGCCAAAACATAGCTTACTATTTATCCTGATGGAAGAAATTGGATCTACACAAGACATCTGCTGCTGGCTGCTCTTCCTATCAAAAACTAATGTGATGTGTCGCCTATTCTAGCTTATGTTTCAAACTAATATCTTTCAGACCTCCAAAATTTGACCTCAATAGAAGGCTTCTCTTTAATATTATTTCTTGACAGACTTTAAATCTCCTTATTGTGTCATGTCCTGATTACTTGTCTGTCTGCTTTTTTGTTTGCTTTCTCAGTGTTGACAGTTCTATCTTTTTAATCTATTTCATGAACTACAGCAGTTTGTGTAAAAGTTTCTTAGTTTTCAATTTACTAGATTCAGTGTGTGGATAAACTGGCATCCACCTTTGAGGGCACAGATTTTATAGCATTTCCAACAACAAAGAAGGAAGGAAAGATGAATCTACAAATAAAAAATATTTTAGTATTTAGTATATATTATATATATGTTATTGCATTTTAAGTTCTATGGATAATATTTATAGGTTTTCCTAGAAGTTTCAGAAAAAAGATGATTCTTTGTATAATAATTAAAGGCAATTTTGCAAAAGTACTATATATACCCCAGAATAATACTACCCCAGTATAAGCCAAGACACATGATTTTACCATTAAATACTGGGAAACTTATTGCAGCTTCCCCCAGTAATGAAATGCCCATGGAAACAGTAATAAAATGCTTTGCAGTGTAATTAAGTGCCTATGTAGCACACCCACAGTAATCAAATGCCCCATGAAGCCTCCCCCAGTAAAGAAATGCCATATGAAGCAGCCTCCCCCAAACCATAATGAAATGCTCTGCAGCAGCCTGCTCTGTGAATTAAATGCCCCATGCAGCCCCTAGTTGTAAAAAAAGAAAACATACAGAGAAATGTTTTCTACTCCAGCTCACAGCACTGTGAATGGGGAGTATAATCTGCAGCAGCTCAAAATCAGTTCTTAGTACAATATAGTTGAAAGAACATCCACAACAGAATGGTATAGTGTAGGATGAGGATCAGCATCTAACAACAATGGGGAAATATTGTCCACAGCAACTCACAACACAGTGTACACATTCACATGGCCATGTGCTCGTCTGGACCAGTATCTTGGGTTCTGCTTTAAGAAGTAAGTGCCCAGATGTACACTACCTAGATGCTTATCTTTGTGTATGTCCCTGGTGAAGGCATTCTATAGGCCATATTCAACGGGTGGTGGCAGCAAAAAGTTAGTATATGGAACAAGCGTGACTGTATCGATGAGATATATTTTAATCATAGGCCATTTAACCTCTAGAAGAGGTGACAAGTGTCAAGATACCAGTATAACTAGCAATAATGATGAGTGACAACACAAACACAAAGTTCAGGTTTGGACCGTACTTTACACAGACCCAAAAACAAAGTTTGGGTCCAGGATCAAAGTTCGGGCTAAAACTGGTTGCTGGTCTGCTACTACAGCCACTGCATGTCTAATGTCAAACATTCTTGTAACATAGTCACTGCTTGTTAAATGGCAAATGGTCTCAAATGCAGTCACTGCCTGTCTAATTCCAGCTGGTCTCATACTGCAGTCACTGCATGTCTAATTTCAAATAGTCAATGTCTTATGTCAAAGTCTCATACCACAGTCACTACCTTTATAATCTAAAATTGGTCTCATACGCCGTCACTGACTGCCTAATGTCAAACGGTCTCATAGTGCAGTAACTGCATGTAAAATAACAAACAGTCTCATATGCAGTCATGTCTAATCTCAGAAGGTGTCATGCGTACTCACTGCCTGTCTAATGTCAAATGTTCTATCAATAGGATAGCTTTTTATAGTGCAGCTAGTAGAGCTGTGTCTGGCATTTTATTTTTAACTATTTTTTAAATTTTCTGTTATTTGTTTACTTTTCAATAACTCTATTTCATTAGACATGTCTCTGCATCTATGTGTATCTGTATATCTGCCTTTGAGAGCTTTAGCCTTTCCCTATCCTCGCCAAGCTGCCCTCTGTTCTAATAGCATCACCCCTTTCTCTCTCTGTTACACTACCAGACACAGGGGGAGAGCGGGATATGTCATAATCCCGCACTGTAGGCCCCTTCTGTTTATCATAGCTCAGACATCTAAACTGAGAGTTTGCAGACAGCACTTAAGTAATTAGCAAAAATGCTGAATCACTTGACGAACACTCAGGGATTAGGGCAAGTTGTGTAAAAGAGTGGCCAACCACTTTAAGTACTTTCTCCAGCCCATTTTGGCAGGGAGATAGATAACCTATCCTAAAAATATGTTATTAATATAAAAATCTTATAAAGCCAATTTAAACAGGTTCACCCAAGAAGGAATATTTTCAAATGTTATTGTGAATGATGTGATGCTAATGTGATAAAGATAACTTTAACCCCTTAATTTGAAACTTTACACAGTTGTATTGCTGCTTTTGCTCCTATCACTGCAATATTTAACAAGTGCAACATTGAGATCTTTGGGCGGTAACTAGCTGAGCAGACATTTCCTGATTCCTCTGTGCTATGCTTAGGCATAAAATGCTGTGTGCTGACAATGTGCTTAAATTAGCAGGGTACAGAGTTTAGCAACACTTTAATTTAGCTTTTGAACATTCTACTAATATCTGACATATTGAAAAAGAAACACTTATCTTGTCACCTCTACACTTCTACAAGAGGAAATTAATATCCCGCCCTCTTGCTCCTGCAGTAGACAAAAGATGAGTTCAAATGAGGGATCTTACCAGACAGGAAGACCTGTCTGACCATAGGACAGAGAGTATGATCATATTCAATGACAACCAAAACATATAACAGCAGTACTGATAGACACATGTTTGAATATTATTTGTGAAATGTTGTATTTTTGTTAATAACAGTGAATTAGAGAATGTGTCATTTTGCCACCCTAAGAAGTGAAGAGCGGACCCGAACTGCAGTCGTTCGAGCTTTGGGCCAAGAAAGGTTAAAGCACTTTACTCGCCTTGTGCATGTGCTGAACCTACTGGTGCAAAGAATCCTGGCCAACTACAGTCATGCTAGAGTTTCATATTTTTGGTGTTCACACTCATCGGTTGCTCACCTATTTGCACTACAGTGAAACTTTGGCCTGCAGAACAACTTTAACAGCAGTGAGAGAAAAGGTTTGTGGTTTACCCATTACTTCTTTTACCGCAGAGAGAATAACTGGGTCTGAACACCCAGAGAGCATTTAACTGCAGTGAGAGGAACAGGGTTTTCTCATTACTTCTTTTAACACTATGAGATTAACTAGGTCCGAATATCCAGAACACCTTTGAACACAGTGAGAGTAAGTTTTCCCATTACTTCTTTTACTGCTATGAGAATGACAAGCACACCCAGAGCACCTTTAACTGCAGTGTGAGGAAGGGTATGTGTTTTTTATTTTTTAATCTCTATGTAAATAATTAAGTCAGGTCACCCATAAGGGCTGTAACATCATTTTTTTAAACAACTTTTTTAATGATTCTTTTTCCTTGTTCATTTATTTTTTATGCTGTGTTAATCTTTTAAGTACTTTCCCCGGCCCATTTTGGGCAGAGCAACTGCCCTGTTATTCCCACCATGTTTCTACCCTCTAGCCCTTACCACCTCCATTTTACAGCCCTTTTTGGGTGTTAAAATTTAGGACCCTTATTGACTTCAATTGTGTTTGTGTTTAGGTCAAAGTTCATGCCAAAGTCTGGATCCTGAACCGTATTATTTCAAAGTATTTAGCCAAACCTGTTAAACACAAATTTCATCCAACCTGCTCATCACTAATTCATAGTATATTTAAGAATTTTGTCTTTGTTGGAATATAACATAATTCTTAATATATTATTGAAGACGCACATTGAAACATTCGCAACGTCAAATAGCATGTCTCCTCCAAAGGTTGTGACAATTTAATCAGCGGGACAATATCTCTAAGTCTAATGGAATCCTTTCAATCCTATTTATCAGAGTAGATAATATTTCAAAGTAAGTAGCAAGGAACGGTAGGAGACATGTTGTCAAGTGTCTGCAAGAGGTGCACTCTTCAAGATTTATATTGTGTCCATAAATAACTTTCAGACTCATTACAGTTCTATAAAGTGAGATATAGTTGATGTTGTAGGCTGATCAGGTAATGAGGTGATAAAACACTGGGTTCCTTAAACAAACAGCCATGTTATTAATTTCCTTGTAGTCAAAGTTACATTAGACTTTGGCAAATTAACAATGGGCTATATATCTGAGCCTGAATGTATTGTTGGTGTTAAACTTAATAGAATGATTAACTAATTAAAAATGGAGTCCCGATTCTCTGAGGAATTCAATTTCTCCAAGGATAATGATGCTGAACTCAGAAAAACTTTGCAGTGGAGGTTATGTCTATACTGCACAACAATAATAAATCACTTACAGCTGTTTGGAAACAAACTAATGCTTCTGTATTCAACTGTTTAACTGTTCAAGTAGATGCAGAAATAGGTGCTTAGAAATCTAAATTAGAGATAGATCTTGCGGCAGTGAATGTAGTGTGCTTATTTTTTGGATTGCTATTGATACTGAGCCTAGTATTGTTGTTGGCATACTTAAAAATATTTGAGATTATTAATATTTTTATGTAAACAAAATATGACATACTAATACTAATTATATGGCTATAATTTTATTTCTTCATTTAATTTTATAGAAAAAACCCTAAAACCTACTTATAAAATGTATATTTATGTAAAGGAAGCACAAGTACCTTGAGGGCATCAACTGAGCCCCTCCAGGCTCTGGCTATTACACACCATCCTGAAGCACTTGTAACCCGCCTCCCTTTTTTTCCTTTTCCCGAGCTTGTCCACCTCTCTAAGGTCTGGGACAAATGACAGCATGATTATACAAGATTTGTCCAAAGCAAATCTTCAAAATAGATTCAAATTTGATAAGCTGTCTGAAAAATATCTCACTCGTACTGACACTACAAACCAATGAATTGATTTGCTTATCTCTTTTTGACAGTGTTAACTATATAAAGAAATAATGGGGCAGATTTACTTACCCAGTCCCGTCGCAATCCTGCAATGTATAGTCCGACGAGGATTTGGGTCTGGCATGATTCACTAAGATCGTGCACCAGAGTTCCTGCATGTATCGCTTCTGCGCTGAGGTCCACTGGAGTTCACCTTCTTCTTCCCGGTGCATGTGAGTGCTTGATCTTGTGACACAATTCCTTTTTTAAATTCCGCAGCCCAGCCATTTCTGTCACATGCAGGCTAGTGCCGCCGATGCACCACTATCCAATCACGTGCGCCAAAAACCTGCGGCAACTCGGTTACTAATATGTTAACTTTTTGATTGTAAATGTCATTAAAAATGTAGCTATACCAAAACCTTTAAAGGAGTATTCTCGTCTGGGCATTCACATTTAGTTTGATTAATCTGCCATGTATAAACATTTCTTCAATTAGATGTTATTAAAAAAAATGTTCCTGTGTGAAGATAATTTCTCATAAATGTAGTGATATGGTCCCTTAGAAACGAGATAGCTTCCTCGGATACGGCCCCCTTTGCTGAAGGGATTGCACAAATAAACAAAAAGTTTTTGTATATGAAATATCTGAGAATTACTACATGTCCCACAACCGTCCTGTAGTAATGATCACTGAAGCCAGGTGGTCAGGAAGGACTCAATAGTACATGTCTGGCCACTGCTGCCTAAATGTGACGTGGTCGTAACCGAGGAAGCCATCTCGTTTCTAAGGGACAACATGGCTATGTTTATGGGAAATTATCTTCACACAGAAACATTTTTTTAAATAACATCCAATTTAAGAAATGTTTATATATGGAAGATTAATGAAACTCAATGTGAATGCCGAGACGAGAATACCCCTTTAAGGCACTGACACTAAACTGTGAAGTATTGCTTTATGTTTAATGAAAATGTTTTTATTTTTGATATACTTGCTGAGTGTTGAAACTAAGAAGATGTTTGACTATGTTTGACTATGGTTGAAGCTGATCAAAGTCCACTGCTCTCCACCAAAGGAGTGAAAGACCCCCCAAAGCTGCTGTTTGTATCTCTCTTAGTCAATGTTTGCATCTATCAAGAGGGATTTACGATTCTATATCCACTTCAGGGGAGTGTCTCCGATGCCCATGTAATAATTAACCAACCAATGGACTATGGACATTACCTCTTTATCCATAAGTAATTTAGCCTTTGTCCTGCTCCACTGCAGGTTTCTGTATAATACTTGGTGACACAAATAAAGCATCTCACATTTGCCCTACTTTTGATGGCATCGGTTCGCAGACACTGAAAGGATACCATACGTTGTCTTGGTCTGATTTCTCCTGAGCTCAATCTGCGAATGCTATCAGTCACTAGAGAAACTGAGGTTGTGTGAACAAGGGCAGAACTTGACAAAACTTTTAAAATTGTATTGTATTGTGTTTATATTCTTCAATTTAATGAGTTAAGAGTTGTGACTTTTTAGAGAAAAGTTACACAAAGCACAGCAGAGTAAAACAACACCAATGACAGATTTATTAGCGGGGCAAAGCCGCTATGATAAATCTGACACGCAGCAGGAGGAGCCTGATGGATAATAAATCCCCTTCGTGGTTTCTAAGCAAGAAAGGATGATTTTTTACTCATATTTCTGTGTCATTTTCAAGCACTATTTATTTATTTTTTTCACAATCAAAATATGCAATCCTCTGTTCTTTTCAATACAATGCAATACAAATGGGTCAGAAATTCAGGGGACATGTGCTGGGCTACCTATATCCAGAGGCAATATACTGGGCTTCCATTATCCAGGGGTAATGTGCTGAGCCATCTGTATACTAGGGAAATGTATTGGCCTGGGCTACCTATATACTGAGGGCATGTGCTGGTCTGGGATACCTATATACTTGGTGCATGTGCTGGCCTAGGCAACATATATACTGTGTGCATGCGCTGTTCTGGGCTACCTATATACTCAGGACATGTGCTGGCTACCTACTGGGGAGAGGTGCTAGGCTAAATATATATTGGGGGCATGTGCTTGTGCATACCTTAAATACTAAGACCAAATACTTTAAAACAAGGTGTTCCAGAATGTGCAATTTATTGAGAATATGAGCTCTTACTGAAAAATACATGACAGGAGTTGAATTCCTACTGCCATATTCTGGTTTACAGAAAATATAGTAACCTTAAAGTAGCTTTGTAAGTACTTACTCCACAGAACATTATTTAATACATTATCACTTCTTTGCAAAATATGATTCACCTTTGCAAGTTCATGAATATGAAATGAAGTCAATTTCTCATGACTACTTTGACAAACTTTGTAATAACTCACCCACCAATATACTGTATCTTGAATCTAACTCTTAAAATGTCAGTGTCAGCACCTGTCCAGCAACCGCGCAACCACAACCAGGCTTGGCGCTAGCTGTCAGACTAGGTAGGTGGTGGCGAACTCACCCTGCGACGTCCCTGCGGACTAAGGCCCTGCCTAAAGCAGATAAACCGCCCTGGTAAGGGCGAACCCACTATCAGGAACCTAACTGATGGTCCCTGAGTGACCCTACAAGATGACAGGGAAAACCTACTTTGTCTGGCAGCTGCTGGATGGTGGAGCGGACAGGTAACCGGAATACTGATATAGGTCAGTGTTCACACTGGAAACAGAAACCGACACTAGACTGAAACAGGAAGGTGGGGTAAACACTAGGAGATAAACGATACTGAGGGACAAACAACAAATACAGACAGACAAGCGAAGTCAAACAAACCGGGTCAAAACCAAGATGGCGGCAAAGGTACAGATTCGTAAAGCAAATAGAATGGTCAGTAGGCAAAGCAGAAGTCAGTACACAGAAAAGCCAGAAACACAATAGCAAGAGCACTAGATACACAGATAGACTGCAATAACCAGCACCAAATGAAGGGGCTGAGCAGAATATAAGGCAGTAATGGACACTGTCTCCAGCTCTGACTGGCTCAGCCGTCCATCACTCAAACCGCAGCTGCAGGCAAAACGAATTCAGAGGCACACCCAGCTTTCCCAGGATCAGAAATGCAGCTGTCAATCACAGGCAGCTCTGGGTGTGGTTTCCCAGCAAGAAGCCTGAAACCTGATCTCATCAGTACAATTTGCGAGTCATGACAGTCAGTTATATTTCCTGGAATCTGCTGAGATTGGGGATGTCCTCTTCTGGCTCTTCTGTTTTCAAAGCCCATTGGTCATGTTTACAGGTTCCTGGTTTATGTGACTGCTGCAACCAAATCACTGGTCTCAGAAATGACCTCTGAAATTGCAAATTACTGGTTTGCCTGAGCATCGATGTGCCATTTGTGCATCAGTGGCTGTACATGCTGTACATACTGTACATGCATTTACATGTTGATGCAGGCTTTTAAAATATATATGTTTTGCCTCATACTTACCCCTTTCTAAACAGGCCTTAACCCCTTAATGACCACTCTATCGGGATTCTACAGTGGATTAAGGGTACTTCTTCTGATGCAACGCCTTTCTATGGAGGCACATCATAAGAAGATTGCGGGACATCGGGTCTCGCTGGTGCCGGTGTCGAGCTGTGACATCAAGAATGACCGCGGCATGTAAGTGTGTCCCCCATGGATTTTACCCTCGCTGGTGAGCTTACCGGGTTATCCGATCCCTCCTGCCACAGCCCCGGAATCTGGAGAGTGCCCCAAGGCTGCCGGCTAATCTTAAAGGGGTATTCCCATTACAACAAATTGTTATTGTTTGTATTATAAAAAGTTATACAATTTTCCAATGTACTTTCTGTATCAATTTCTAACTGTTTTCTATACCTCTGCTTGCTGTCATTTTATAGAAAGTTTCTAGTGGACAGAAATCTGACCATGGTCACACAGGCGCACAGCTCATTATAACACACATCTCTAATTACTCTCTATGATACTAACGATCCACGCACCTGTCCATGGTCAGATTTCTGTTCACTGGAAGTAAACCTAGAAGCTTTCCGTAGAATGACAGCAAACAGAGATCTAGAAAGCCGTGAGGAATTGATACAGTAAGTATATTGTGAAAATGTAAAACTTTTTATCATAAAAATATTAACATTAGTTTGCTGAATTGGAAATACCCCTTTAACTCCAGGTTCTGCCTCCTGGCAGGACCTGGCTGTCATTGTACATTGCAATAAAAGTGTATTGCAGTGTAATGGCTTGAACAAGCGATCGGATGATGTTCAAGCCCAGGAGTGGAAAATGTAAAAAATGTAGAAAAAAATAAAGTTAAAATCATTTTATAATAATTCAGTAAAATAAAAGTCCCCTAATCATCCCAATTACTTATAAAATCCAAGTATATAAAACACAAACACACAAAAATGTACATATTTGGTATTATCACATCCGTATCAATCTGTACAGTAAATCTAAAACAATATTGAACCTGCTTGGTGAACGACGTAAAAAAACTTGAAAAGATTTGTCAAATACCCTCTAAAAAGTGATCAAAAAAGTTACGTGCCCTAATATGATATGACTGAAAACAACAACTCTTTTCACAAAAAATAAGCCCTTAACTAGACCTGTCAAAAGAAAAATACAGAAGTTATGCCCCTTCAAAGTTGGCAATAGTAAAAAAAAATGTGATTTTCTCCAATATTGGTTTTGGTCAGTAAAACTGAGCAAAGATTAAAAAAAAAAAACTATACAAATGAGCAATCACCGTAATTGGATTGAACCAGATAATACTGATAAAATATCATTTTTATGTTATGGCGAGCGGGGAAAAAAGTGCTTAAGACGACGTGTTTCATCATTCAGCAGAGGGGAAGAGTTAATTGATGGTGAAGATTGCAAAACATTTTGACATGACAGTTGTATAATATAGGTGATACCTGCCCTGTATGGTGAGGGCTCAGCCCTGGTGTCCTCTCCATACACCCTCTAGCACAGTGATGGCAAACTTTTTAGAGCCTCAGTGCCCAAACTTCAACCAAAAGCCACTTATTTATTGCAAAGTGCCAGCGCAGCAATGTAAGCAGTAATGTATTTCTCCTTGTTCATTGACAACTTTCAATCGTTCAGCCTCCCAAGGACACCAACACAGTTGAAAGGAAGAGGGCAAATTCATCCATCATTGTAGGAAGATTCTGCAGGCAGATTCTTTGAGTTCTGTCTGGTAAACTTCATTCCGGGGTGATGGGCTGGGTGCCCACAGAAAGGGCTCAGAGTGCCGCCTCTGGCACCTGTGCCGTAGGTTCGCCACCACTGCTCTAGCATATCACAAAGTACTATAACATTATTTTTTACTAGAGGGTTGAATTCTGAAATTGTACATATTTGTATATATAAACTCAAGGACAGTTTATATTCCACTGATGTCATCATATCCATAAGACTTATTTGTTGAGCTCACATGGTAACTTGAAGTCTGACTCATTTACCTATTATTTGAAATACAGATAGTACAAGACAAAACCCTGTGTGAATCTTCCTCTGTAGCACCGCAGCAGGGAGCTTTATTGACAACTTTCTCATGAGGCATTCAGTAAGTTAGAATTACAGGAAAATCACATATCATTATATTCATGGTTCAGGCTGAGTAATAAATGGGTTCACTTTCAGCTCGTAGGAAATTTCTTATATCATCACATACATATTTATAAAGAAAACACCACTAAACCTTGCTATCAAATACAATTGTGAGGAACAGCGATATAACTTTGTATTGTATTCTTGTAGTTTTTTAGTTATGTATATCATACTGTTAAAAGTAATCTGCATGAGGGAATGAAAATGGACAGTAATCCCACATATGTATTAAAATGAAATTGGAATTTTGATGATAGGGAACATGCAATAAATATTCAGAAATGTAAAAAGAAAAGTCAGCAAAAGAAATAATAAGGGAGACCTTATCAACAGTGGAGTTTCTAATGACAATCTTGATAAAATGTGTGTTGGATATTGCTACATCTAATTGATTAAGATTAGAGATGAGCGAGTATACTCGTCCGAGTATACTGCTCGGTCGAGTATTAGCATACTCGGACCGGCTCATTACTCGGACGAGTATCTCGCCGGCTCGGGATCGAGCATTAATTTAAGTGAAGAACAGTATTTTTATTACATAATAAAATATCCCAGATGTTTACTGATGTTTTGCTTGTAAGAACACATTGAAATAACACTATTCTTCTCTTCAGGTGTGCGCGCGTGTCTCCCGCTAAGTTAGGAGATGTTCGGAACATCTGGAATGTGAAGAATAGTGTTCTTTCAATGTGTCCTGCACTTAAATGGTCCTGTATTCACTGTTATTAATGTTTTAATTCTATTCTTCACTTTGCAGCTGTACGCGCGTATCTCCGAACCTATCGGAAGACACGCGCGCACACCTGCAATGTGAAGAATAGAATTAAAACATTAAAAACAGTGAAAACACGAACATTTAAGTGCAGAACACATTTAAATAACACTATTCTTCACATTGCTGATGTGCGCGCACATCTCCGACATTATCGGAAGACACGCATTAACATCTGCAAAGTGAAGAATAGAATTAAAACATTAAAAACAGTGAATACAGAACCATTTAAGTGCATAACACATCGAAAGAACACTATTCTTCACATTCCAGATGTTCTGAACATCTCCTAACTTAGCGGGAGACACGCACGCACACCTACAATGTGAAGAATAGTGTTATTTCAATGTGTTCTTACAAGCAAAACATCAGTAAACATCTGGGATATTTTATTATGCACTGTTCTTTTAATGTTCTCTTTTACTAAAAAAATGCTCGGGTCTCTCATTGACTTTAATGGGGTTCGTTATTCAATACGAGCACCCGAGCATCGGGAAAAGCTCGTATCGAATAACGAGCACCCGAGCATTTTAGTGCTCGCTCATCTCTAATTAAGATCTTCAGTCTTTTATGATACAAGTCTATGCCAGTTAGGAGCTGGAGAATATTTAGTTTATTTATACACCTTTAACCTGTTAGGGCTCGGTGTCACATATGTACAGCACAGAGCTGCTAACATTGTAAGAAGGCTCATCTTTGTAATGAATCCTATGTAAAAATGGCTAATAATAGTTACTACCATATACTGCAATACCACTGTATTGCAGTATATGGTAGTAACTATTATACCATCTAATGTTAAAATACCCTATCTAAAAAATAGTAAAAGAAAAAAAAGAAAAAAAAATAAAGAACGAAAAAAAAAAAAACATTTAAAAAATGTAAAAATTCTAATCACCCCCCTTTCCCTAGAACTGATATAAAACTAAATCAACAGTAAAAATCACAAACATGTTAGGCATCACCACATCCCAAAATGCCCAATCAAAATACCAGTTTCGGTGCACAGTCGGACCGTGCACCACATTTAGCGTGCAAAGTTTGTCACACGCTCCATGTTAAAAGTACACCAAAAAAAAAGTCAAGGCAGTACAGGGGGAGCCTGATGAATCTGGTGCAATAAGCTGTGTCCTTACTGTAAATTATAGTAAATTTGCATTGAAATGTCAGCCTATATGCCCTCAGTAAGTCCTATATACTCTCTGATAAGAGAAAGTTGGTCGTAAAATATCTATGTATTATATTGGTGAGTTGCATATTTTTTTTTACAGTACTTGCACCAGTTGTATATGACATTACATGGCTTACAATTCTTGCCCTCTAAAGTCACTAAAGCCTTTCAGGCATTGATAATAGTGGTGAGCAAACTAGAAGCCCAAAGTTTGGGTCTGTACTAAACCTGGCGGATTCGGGTCCATCAGTCAGACGTTTGGATCCAGTCAGAAGCCAATTGTCCATCTTTAAGCCCCTAGCAACCACAATTTTGCCCATATTGGGCATGACTGTGATTGGCCCAGCAGGACATGTAAAAGGCAGAGTCACATGTCCAGCACGATTAAATAGAGAGGACAAAAAGGGAAAGGTTGCTGCTAGAAACAGAATAGGCAGAGAAAGAAAGGATTTAATAATTGTCCTTTTCAGGGCAGCTTGGTAGAGATATATAGATGGGCAGCTAGAAATTTTAAATAATTGCCCTTTTCAGGACAATGTAAACAACTGAATTTGTATACTTATACTGAACAATAGTGCAGTGCCAGTGACTGTGACTGCATGTCTAATACCCCAGACACTGACAGTCTAATCTCAAATGGTTTCATAAAGTACCCAAAGTCTGTCTATTGTAAAATGGTCTCATACTACAGTCTAATGTTAAATGGTTTTATACCGTAATCACTGCCTGTCTAATGTTTTTACTGTTTAGTGCAAAATCTATCACTTGTTTAGGCTGCTGTTATTACATTTTAGTACTGTATTACAGTATACTGTGTACATGCTGGGGAAATCCTGGTATGCCAGAAGCACACTGTAACAAATCTGTCTAAATGAGTGGCCTAGGAGTTTTTATGAGATTCAATGCTGTTATGACAACCGATCGGCACCCACCCATAAAGTCTCATATAACTAATAGGTCATTGCTTTCTCCCATGCAAGACCTCATGCAAACTGCAGTGTGCCTCTCTCAGGCTAGAACCTGGATGAAGCACAAGGCTGCTTGGAGAAGAGAGGTAGCATTCCTCAACCCTTCTCTCTCTGTCTCACCTGGTTTCTTAGCCTTATCGATAAAAAAAGCTGATGTTTCATAAGTTTTTTTGCTGACCCATAGACTTCTATTGCCTTTCATGATCTGCATCTGTCAAAAAATAGGACATGTTTCATATTTTTTTTCACGGACAACAGATCAGTATAAAATACCCAAATAAAAACAATGACTTAGTAAGGCATTTATGGAAATCACTGAATCACAGATGTTAAATAACCCTACGATTGTAGCACTATTCTCTCACTGGACTATGGGGTATTTTGTCTACTCCATATGCATAGAATAGTCAGAGACGGGAGCTATACATTGTACAGAAAGAAATAGCATTTGGAATGGAGATAAAAAGGGTGGCACAGTAAGAATGAATTGGGCATATGTTCGTAACTTCATTGCTATACTAGGACAGTGTTCTCATCTGCCAAAGAAATAAAAAAGGCACAGCACATAGAGTCCAAACTAACAGATTGCATTTTGTGATATGTCTATTCAGAAGTGCAGTGTAAAATATAACCTTCTGTTCCAGGCTCTGATGACTGCAAACAATAACATGTCATTGCTTAAATTACAAACCGTTGTAGACTGCATATAATCAGCAAGACTTCCTGTAGCTTGTTCATTCCGGTAACTTACATCATAATTATGTTACTATGGCAGAGTCATGGGCATGACCAAGTGTAAGGTTTGATAGGGATGGATTCTATAGCCCCTAGTTAAGAAATTTGTGCTGAATATTTGTTTTTCATGAAGACTATGAATAGTGGTCTGTATATATGACCAGAATGAACTTGTTTATAAAGACTCATAATTGAGGAAATTATGAGTCTTATCGATGGTTAATGAGGATTAATGGTTGCTTGCACAAGCTTGTAAGTGGCTTTTAATGAAATAATCAATAAGGGACTTTTCACATTTTTATATGACTTTATTATTTTTCCTTTGTAATCAAGTAATGCCTTGTAAGCAATATCTTGTTTCATGTCATTGTGACTTGCTAAATCTTAAATGTCGCTAAGGTGAAACTGACCAATGACTATGAAATTATCTAATGTTTCTATTATGCTGTCCAATGATTGCAAGGTCACTTAACAAGTAACCGCTCTTCATTTTGGGTATATAAGATTGTGTATGCTTAACGATACGCTCCGTAATAGTACGGCGCACTTCGGGTGCGGTTTTATGTAGAGTGCTCACGGGCCCTCACTCCTATTGTTCCATATGACTGTTTGTACTCTGTAATGTAATATTATATTTGTATATGTCCCCCATGATTTGTAAAGCACTACGGAATTTGATGGCGCTATATAAATAAAGATTATTATTATTCTACTGTTTTTACCTTTATGCTGTCAGTTGCATGTTGGATATATTTCTATGACATACATTTCACATGTATTTGCAATATGTCTGCAAAAACTATTTGCATTGAAAGATTTTGAAAATAATATCCCAAATCTGAAATTGAAGGATGAAGTGTTGAAGAGTTGTTGTTGGTGTGGATGGAAAAGCATAAAATATATTTCCAGCAATTGTAAATCTAAATCAAAGCGCTGCTGCCTACAAAATTGGCATATAATTTATAGCAAAAGCAATGCATGTAGGAATAAAACATTTCTTTCTTTCATGGTATATACTGAACTTAGAATAAAAACTTATATAATACCCTGCAGCTCTCAATAGAAACCTGTAGAGATATACACACACTAAACAGAAAACTTACTATAGAGTATTTGTCCTTGTGCCATTACTCACAGCAAGCTGAAAAAAATGTTTTCCATTTATCCAGTGGTACTGTAAGATTTTTTCACTGATTCACCTGAAAATATCACAAAGATGTTCTGTACATGGAGAGTCTGCCACAGCTTGTAAAGCAGTTCAAATATTGGATACTGAAAGAGCATAAATAATATATTATTTAGCATATTAAATACTGATGGTGAGATGTATCATTGCAGTTACATCAAAATGTCTCACAATTAAATTGACTGCTTAGATTGACTTTATGCCATCTGATAAAGGGGAGTTTGGGGAGTTGGGTTTCCTCAGTTCCTATGGGTTTCAGTGGTTCTGTCCAGCCCCTTAGTCTGTGCTATTTACATAAGCACATACTCCAGTCCTTCATATATCACAGGAATAACATACAACCCTCGCAGATACTTATATACAAAAAGACTTTACTAACAACATACATGTGACAAAGTAACTACATAAAATACAATACAAAATACATAGAGAACACAACTACACACAAACCTCTTTTCCTGGCCCCTTTTGGATCCAGTAATGTGTAGGTATATACAATATAATCTAACACTACAGCAGCTCCTGGATATACCCTGAAGCAGGAGTCACATCCAATACCTGACCATATACATGTACATATAGAGAATCATGCACAATAGCATCTATATATCTATTCCTCCAATACACGTGCAAGGCACAGATCCACGTGTGAATGGGATACAGGATGTACATGTAGTTACACTAATATATACACACTCACTGTAAACACTTAGCTATGTATATATATGGTAAAACACAAAACACCTGGAATATCTATAGGTACACGTATAATGTCTACTATATTATAAAAAGTACTATGTTATAATTACTCTTATAAAGTTATATACATACACAGAAAGCACACACAGTATATGACCTGGTTCCTTAGTAAGTGCTGTTCATCCAAGTGGGGGGTCAGGAAGCAAGACAGATTGATTTCTGCTTCTTCCACCTTAAATATCCCTTTGTGTAGTCCCTGCCCACCCCCTTATAACTCCACCCTAAGACCCTCTTAGGATAGACCCCAGTAGTGTGCAGGGAATCTCACACCTGCTTCATGGTGGCTTCTTACTGTTCAAAGCCTTTTGATATGTTAATGACCCAATGGCTTCAGTACACACACATCTCACCACAGAATATCAGTGGCTGCTATCAGTATATACTGTATCCATTTACACTATATGTAATATATATAATAATAGAGCAGAGGGTCCAGTTATGAATATTTCCCCTGTAACATCTCCCCCTGTTGTCAGAAACCTGACACACTATGCTGGAGTCTGCTCTTCTATGTGTTTATGTTTGACATAAAATAAAACAAACTAAGTACAAAATAAAGACAAATACAGTACAACCAAAAATCACCCTTTCATGTATGGGTGTAAAATAAAAACAGAAAGACATTAAGATTATATTTCATCTAGAGGTCACAGTCCATATGGTCTTGAGTGCACATCACAAATTCATTTGCATTTTTGGCCCGGTCTTTGGATGAATGGTTCCAGCTTTCGCTCCATCTTTGTAGAAGAGGGATTGGCAAGTTGCACTTCCTTCAGTAGACAGACACTTGCTGCTTCTCTGTGTGTTCCCACCTGGAATGATCAATGGAAGAGTACACTGCATAGAGGAGGAATCCTCAGTGACTGCCGCATGATACAGAACTCACCCTGCAATACATTTATTCTATGTACATCCACCATGGTTTATTCTCTTGGTTTACCTCATCAATCAGGAGACATGATGTTCTCCCTCTGTGGACAGAGCCTTTACCTCAGATATACCACTAAGACATTGGTTAGCAAAAAGCAAGCTTTATATACTGTATACCTGGCACCTTCAGATCACACGGTATAAACCAAGGCTGGGAATCTCACTACTATGGTGCTTCCCCTTTGACTGGCAGCTTAAAAGACCCGCGTCCGACTGAACAGTCATTGTACCATAATGCGCCTCAGCAGTTCACCGTGGTTTTACCCACTTCCTGCAGAATCCCCAATAGCGAGAGCTGTGCCCCACGGACTATTGGCTGCGCCGCGGACTTTGCTGGCGAATTACACTGTATGCTCCATAGGTCCTAGAGATAGTTGACCACTTTCTTTCCTGAGACCTATTGCACTTAGACAGGGGCAGGTAATCACCCCTTTACCCGAATTATAATTACTGAGGTGCCAGAAATTAGGGAGATTATACAACCAATCTTAGTGGATGTTATTTTGTAATTGTCCAACATGTTACCAGGTGAATATCCAATCACTGAGAGCAGAGAGTTCTGTGTACCACCTTAGCTTAAGAACCAACATATTGCCAAAACAAATATGCAAACATAAAGAAAAGACCAAATTTGTTATTTACGATTAACACCTTTGTCTTTACAGGCAGGGGCCTGACTTCAGGACATTTAACAATACACTTCCCTTGCACTTCTGCTCCTCTTAGCTGTTGAAAACAAAAGGACTGGACCTCATTAACACTTGGTTACAAACAGACTATTTACACAGGTTCAGTAACAGTAACCCTCCTCCCTCCCCCTTCTAGGTGATAGAATCTCATCACCAAGCAATGAGAGCTAATGAGGTTTACAATACACATCCTGGCTATTATATGGGGAATCCATGATTTTACAAATTTTGGCCAAGTATATTATGGATCCCCAACTTTAAGCCTATTTCAGTAGATTCCCAGTAGGGCTGTCTGTTGTACAGTTGTGTGGTCCTGCTCCATGTGAAGCCACACATTTGTCCCCCTGATTTTGTGAGACCATCCCCCGATCATACAGGTGAACCCTTTGTGGACAGAACCTCTTTATATGTCCATACTGTACACAGTGAAAACACCGAACACTCCCCCACTTCCTTGGTATTTGGCAGGGAGATGCTTTCTTGTGCACATGGGTTTCTTGCAGTTTGGGGTGAATTGCTATCTGTTTCCTGATCTTTATAGACCTTCTATCTTTGAGTAGATCCTGTCTGACCTGTTCTATCACCAGGGTAGCCTCCATGAGTGAAGCTTCTTTAGCTGCATTCAATCTAATTGTGGTATCAAGGAATGGAAACTTCTCCACAAACATGCGGATCATGCCTTGTGGGGTTCCTGGACTATGATTCTTAGTCACCTTTCTATACATAACTTCAAACCTCCCACACAGAGACAAGGGCTCATCATAGATGGTTGGTCTGAAGTTAACCAGTATGTCTGGGGTGACATCCAAATGCCCTGTTACCAATTTCATGAGGATGGAAAGTCTGTCTCCCTCATCATGAAATTAGCCGTTACTGGGGGCTGCTTTCCCTATGGCCTCATATCTTTGATAAAGATGTGCTGGTAGCCATAGCTTGAACAACTCCATGCGATGTTCCATTGGAACAGAAAATTTCTTACAATAACCTTCAAATGTGTCACAGGAAGTGAAAGGATCTAAATTTTCATCATAGCTTGGGATATATTTACATATATTCAACAGATACTGCATCCTCTCCATCTTATGGGAAGATTGGGATTCCTGTACATTACTGCCACACACATGCAGGTTATGGCTGTTCAGTGAAGTCTCTGAGTCGCCCTCTAATCCTCCATTTGTCCCACCAGCAATGCTTGTCCCTCCATCTACTACACTGCCCACTTGTCCAGGCCTAGTAACCAGCAGGGGTGTAGAGTGATCTGTAGCAGCCGCAGGTTCAGTCTCATCTCTCCCCCTGTTTGCACTCGAAACACAAACTTGTTTCGTGGGCAAAGACTCTTTGATGGACGTCTGCATGCTACAGATGATCTCATCCCTTTTTGCTATTTCACATTTCAAGTTGTAAATAATCACCTCAGTAGTTGCTGCTTTTTGCTTATATTCGGTTATTTCCATGTATAACTGTATAAACACCTTATCCACATCTGCATAATACTTCTCCCTCTCTTTTATAGCCTCCATGTGCTCTTCCAGTTGTGTCTCTAAAATGTTCAGCCGTTTAACCCCTTCCTTACAACAATTGCAATGCAAATCTTCAGAAACCTTTGATCCTTTGTCTCCATCTATTTTCTCCATCTTACTAATGGCCTCCTCAAATTCACACACAAGCTTGGCCATCATATGGAGCCTCTTAGATGTCTGGTTCAGTACACTGCGCTTAGCAATATGCAACGTATCATAGGAACTCGCCTGCTCTACCAGGGATTCCCATAGCAGCTCAATAGATTCCTCTTTCTTAGATAACACAGGGTTAAACGAACTACATTTACTCAACTTTTCAAAAGTCACATGTTCCACTTTGCCAGTCATTGTATCCCTGCGATCTGTGTTACTCCTGTACTAAGGACTATACAAAGCAAAGACCCTCACACCCGGGTCACCTCACAAGGGTCTGATAACAGAAAACAACCAGAATCCTAAGAACTGAACTCATATAGATTCACTGCCAATAATTACACTCATACTAGGCCTCAGATGAAACTGTGCTACCTGTCCGAACCTACCCAGTCTAGTAACCTAAGTTCACAGTATAACAACAATTTCACCACTATATCTTAATGTGGATGGATCATGACATTTGGGCCTGGCTCGCCATTGATAAAGGGGGGTAGGGGATTGGGTTTCCTCAGTTCCTATGGGTTTCAGTGGTTCTGTCTAGCCCCTTTGTCTGTGCTATTTACATAAGCACCTACTCCAGTCCTTCATATATCACAGGAATAACATACAACCCTCGCAGATAGTTATATACAAAAAGACTTTACTAACAACATACATGTGACAAAGTAACTATATCCATTTACACTATATGTAATATATATAATAATAGAGCAGAGGGTCCAGTTATGAATAATGTCCCCTGTAACACCATCCTACTCCATTTTTTTTTTATTAAAGACAACTAACTCCAGATGTATCATGGTAATACTGATGTTCTTTATAAAGGTTGTGTCAATTGAATCCAGTCCCTCAGTGGCATAACAAAAACTTTTGAACTAGTTGAGCCAAATTTGCCATACTTTGCCATAATTTGCCGACTTTGCCATAATGGCTGCCTCTGCAGGCGTATGGTGCCTAACAACCATTGATGCTCAACTTGGGGAATATGCAAATACATTTTCAAGATGAGATAAGGAAAACATTGTCTCTTTACTACCTTGTAAAACTGTTTTCTTTAACATCAAGTATGCCTTTTTTTAGGAACCCGAATTACATGATGTGGTATAATAGCCAGTATATCTATTCCATAAGTAGCAGACTTCCATCTGTTCATAGAGCTGTTAATATGTGGTGGCATCATTTTAGTATAGGGCCCTGGTTTTGCTAAGTGACAGGACAGATATTAGGTCAGGGAAGTAAGGAGATTCCTTGTGGAGACTTTTTCATTGAAGGCCACCTCTGCAGAGGTATGGAGACATACAGTCATTGATGCTCTTCTGGGGGATTCTATGAAATATGCAAGTATGTTTTCCAGGATGGAATAAGGAAACTATTGCCTCCCTGGAATTGAAACATTGTTTTGTCATGCTATATTTCAAAGGGAGCCAGCTGCCTTACAATGTAGCCGAGAGGAAATATTTTCAATAGACAGAAGTAAAGCAGCAAAAGAAGTAGCATCTAGTGACAGTTCTATCTTCTTGTCATGTAATACGGAGGATGCATTATTGACTATGACAAAAAAATTAATCTGTTAATCAAATTTTGTTCTGACCTAACAGGACTTAAAGTGCTATTTTCTGAACCCTTTATGATGATTTAAAAAACATGAGTGGACAGTTAGCTGCGGCTAAAGTTCTTGGAAGGGTAGGCAGTTTCCCAAAAACATCTATGTGCAATTACCGTGTCCCAGGAAAAATTGGACCTTAAGGCCAAGGAGGAGTTCCAGGGCCCCATAATGGAAGGTTTAGTGAGATGACTCTATCAAGCCATCTGTAAACACCTATAAGGTTTCTACTAATGCCCAATCGTTCCAAATATGCTGAAACCTTTATCTTGCCAGATTACATGGCTTTTTATAAGCTTCAAAGCTGTAAAGAAGCTGGGTAAATTTTTTAATTTCATGTCTGTAAACAATATACAAAAATCAACATAGAAAATACAGGAACCCTGTACAGCCTATGCATTTTGGAAAATCATGGCTTGGACTACTAACTTAACAGGTGAGTTTTAAATTGTTAATGATTAGAACAATTGTAATGATTGGGTTAAAACAAAAAAGCCTATGGTCTCCCAGCCCGTGAGCCCTCGCCATGTAACCGCACTATTGCGGCGCACGTCAGGAAGGTGTTAAAGAAATGACCTTTTTATAGATACCTGTAGATTGTGTTACAATCTATTGCACTTAGAGCTGAGTGTGTCTGTGCTCCATAATAACATGCTACGAAATTGGCAGTAGTATTTTCAGGTGAGTCGACTCTTTCTATTTGTATTCTTTCAATTGGGACCAAATAAAATCTGACAGCTTGTTTTATTAAATTTTACATAATTAATTATACTGTATATTAGATTTCATAAAATATCATTGTCACGGGTGCTCCTGCGACCTATGTCCTTGGTTGCAGGCACACCCATGCTCCTCTCTGCTCCCAAGGACACCAGCTGTCTCTCTCACCTTGCCGATGATTGTTCATGGCCGACCGCCAATTCTGATAAATATCCAGCCCCTTCCTGTGTCCCCTGTTGGATCCTTGTGCCTTATAGCCATTGTGAAAGCTTGTTGCCTATGCACCGTGCTTATACTGTTGTGACATTGGTTCCATTATTGACTTTGATCCCGTGCTGCTTGTCCTGACCTACTGCTACGTCCCCGACTCTGATCCTGTGCTGCCTGCATCAACCTCCTGCCTATCCCTGACCACGGTTTTGCTTTACGACTCTTTACTACGCCTCAGCCGCCACCAAAGACAAAGTCCTACCTGACGGTAACATGCCTGTTGAAAACTGGGTACCACTTACACACCATTCCCAGGTGTCGGCTTACGGCTTAGTCTGCAGTGGTCCAGTGGGTCCACAACCCTGACAATCATATTTATGCAGTATATGAACTTTGGTAGTGGTCAGGGACCCATGTAAGAGGTGGAGCTTATAAAGTAATTAACTAGAGCCAGGGTAAAAATATAAAGGGCTAGGGGTACTAAAGATTATACAAATCTAACTACAACTATTAGCATAGAAAACAGAATAGCAGTTTGTTGTCCATTTGTTTTAGTTCACTTGATTATTTTCTGTTAAATATGACAACTCTTATTAAGATAGAGAAACTAGGAAATGTAACATAATAGCGTAATCTAGTTAATGATCTTTCACTGTACATTTTTAATCAGTGAGTTATATTTTTTTCTCAGCACAAGAAATGCTACATAAATCAAATTATCCAATTCCCTCGCTGAGTTTACAGCATTTTGGAAAAGAAGTTAAAGGAGAAAAGTCAAGTTTTTATCATAAAGTTAATTTTGCATGAACAGCAGACAAGATGCAATATATTCCATTTCATTTGTATGCAATTAATTGATTTTTAATTTAACTTCCTGATATGTAAAGCGGATAATGGAATCAATTCCAATTTGAAAAGAGGCCACTGTGATAATTGCATTCTTGGCTATTCATTTCAGCTTTATTGTTGCTTAACAAGATCAATGCATTAAAAAGTAAATTGTTATTGAAAGTTTCCTAAATTAATAAACCACATTTGGTACACAATAGAGGGAAATTTATAAAGAAGGGTTTTTGAAGCAAACTGTATAATATAGATAAGGACTTTTGCAACAAAGCACAACTAAACAATACATTGGAAGAAGCCCTAAGAAATGCAGAGTAGAATAAGATTACCATCTTAATATTCTGAATAGAATTTCTCTGGCATGTATGAATATTGGAGTAGGGCCTTACCTGCTTTCTACTGCAATATGTGTTGTAATTGTTATAATTGTTTTCTTGCACTAGAAAACATCTCTATACAATTGGCAGTTACAGGCAGGTACATAACAAGATGTTACTTCTTGCTACATTGCTACAATGGGTTACATTTTCTTCAAAAAGACTGTAAGATACTGTTAAAAATGATAACTGTATAATAATATATTATTTTGTATTGTCATAAAACTTTTATATTAATTTGTTAAACATGATGTATTCAAGCAATATTACTGCACAAGCTATTTTTCATTATAATTTTAATGGAAATGTGCCACCAGAATATGATCTATTTTTTAAACTTAACTTTTAAAGTTTTTTGTTAAAACATATTTTTAGTTTTTTAAGTTGCAATTTTTGTTGTTTTTTTCCCATTATTTTATATTGTATTATGCAATATTTGTAAGAAATCGTTACAGTTCCCTCATGCAACCAGGAAGTCCTATGGTGTTTGGGTATGGAACTCATGCCGGAGACTCTTAATGGTTCAAAACCAAAGTTTTTTTTATAATATTTATATATAACCAATAAAGAGAGACTTAAAACTTCAAAAAAAAATTTTTATTAGCGCCACCTTGACACCGGTGTACCAGGTGGAAACCAGCCTAGCTAATAGTCGAAAATTTACAAGGGGAAAACTAAGTTAAAAGTCCATTCTTTATTGGAAAATACAAAATCCTTTTAAAACATGTGCATGGCGTCACAAAAAGTCTGACATGTTATGGACCATTGTGGTCCTTAGTCATAACTCTATTAACAGCATACTCTGTGAGTAGCGTTCATGCCCTTATTATGTTTCATTGAGGAATGGGAACTGACCACAAAAAAGAAGCCTATAGGGCCTCCTATAGGTCTAACTTTCCTAAATGTAATTGGAAAATTATTTTTATGTATATTGAAGCATTGTGTAGCCCAGAAAGGAGAGAAAGGCAGATGTGATGAAAATATACAAATCTTTATTAAATCTCAATAATACAATTAAAATCAGTTTCTTCCCAAAATAGGGAAGAAAGGATTTTGTGTATTTTGTGTTTGTGTATATTGAAGCATCTTGTTTAAGAATCTGAAATACTGAATACTGAAATTTTAACCATAAGGGTTAACTGGAAATTTGTTTAGTTTGCTTATATTTTATTAATATAACATAGGAGTGATGGGATATTCTACTTGCAAGATACATTTCCGTGTCCATAAGTTAAACCTCCTCTCCGTTGTAAGCAAGATTTAAAATGCAGTGATGGTTATGGGAAAGTTGTTCCCTATATTATTTCTCAACTATAGTAAGTTAGAATCCACACCCTAATAATATTTCCTCCACCCAACACATCCCTCCCACCAGGTCTAACAGTAACAATCCATGTATTTTCACTCTCACCAGTTCAGAAAGTCAGCTGCCTTAGAGTCATCTTTGACTCTGCTTTATCATTTAAATCTCACATTCAGTCCCTTACTACAACCTGCCACCTTATCTCAAGAACATCTCTCATATGCAATCCTTCCTCAACCCAGGGTCTTCCAAATTGCTAGTCCATGCTCTCATCATCTCCACTTGGACTACTGCAATATTCTTCTCTGTGGTCTCCTAGCTAACTCTCTAACACAACTGAAATCTATATATAATTCTGCTGCTTAACTAATCCATCTGTCTACTCACTTCTCTTTTGCCTCACCTCTTCCCCAGTCTCTTCACTGGTTTAACCTTGTAAAACAAATTCAGTTTAAAATATTAACAATGACTTACAAAGCTGTCCACAAACTGTCCCCTCTGAACTAATCAGTGAATACTGTCCCACACATAATCTCCACCCCACTCTCTGCTTCACTCTTGTATCATCCACTCTTCTCACATCCATCTCCAGCACCTCTTCCATGCATCTCCTGTACTCTTGAACTCTCTGCTAAAATGTGTCACACTGTTCCACACCTACCAAACTTTCAAAGGTAACCTGAAAACTCACCTGTTCAAGATTGCCTACAACACCCTCATCTGCTCCCCCACCTCACGTGTCCATCTAGCCTCTCATACAGACTTGTTCCAGATCTCTATAGATTTCTATTTGCAGTTGTTTTTGTCTTAAAGGAAACCTACCATTTGATTTCATGCATACATGGTGTTGCTACACTGATGCAGGATCATATCTTGGTTAATCCCTAAGCTGAGTGATTTTGCTGAAAAAACAATTATACCATTCAAGCTTGGGAAAGCTGGGACAGACTGGCTTACACATTACACAGGAGCTTGGAATTGCAAATGGCTGCTATGTGAAGAATGACTAGTCAACCTGAGCTGGATGACTCATACACAGCAGCTGGGGGGATGGTGCAGCAATTGATTATTCTATCTGGCAGGAAGAGAGCTCCAGGAGATGATGATGCAATCAGAGAAAAACTTTCCTGCTATGAGAAGCGGCAAAGCAAGAGGAAGAGCAGACATAGAAGAAGCAGAACTTCATTATCATAATGTTATATCTGTTTTATCTGCAAAACCACTCAGCACAGGGATTAACCAAGATATGATCCTGCATCAGTGTAGCTACAGCATTCTCAAGGTATTTGCTTCATACTGCATCAAATCAAATGGTAGGTTTTCTTTAATGTAATATATGTAACTCCCTTACTTATTGCACATTATCATAGAATTAATCGGGATTTATACATAAATACAAACAATAATAATCACATACTCATTCCCAAACATAATCATGCCTTTTATCTTTAAAACCTGTGCCATGAAAGTTTCAATAAGATGTGACACTTCAGAAGATTGGAATTACATAGTTTAAGGTTGCAATTTGAAGGCAATTTTCCCAATGATTTCTGTCATGTCAATGCAAATGTAAGCGTTAAACCACACCTTTAGTTCAGTTGCTGCTTCACATAACTATCAGTACATTGAGTACTGCTGATTTTTTTTAAATTAATATTTAAAATATATAAAACTCTGATGATCACTTGCTCAAGTGCCAAAGGGGAACAAAACAAAGAAACAAGTTTCACAGCAAAAATTATGATATCCCAGCTCTGATACACGAAGAACAGGTCGGCTTCGTCCCGGGGAGGGAGGCCAGGGATAATTCCATTAAGACAATCTCTTTGATTGAAAGGGCAAAATCCTCTGACACTCCTATGTGCTTGCTCTCTATAGACGCTGAAAAAGCGTTTGATCGGGTGCATTGGGGGTTTCTGGAAGCTACACTACGCTCCATTGGCCTGGGTTCAGGGATGAGAGAGAAAATCTTTGTCTTGTATCATAGGTCTTCTGCGAGAGTTAAAGTGAATGGGTCCTTGTCCTTACCATTCTTAATTTCAAATGGGACTAGGCAGGGGTGCCCCTTGTCGCCTTTCCTGTGCATACTTGTGATGGAGTCTCTGGCCATTGCACTAAGGAATAATCACAATATAAAGGGTCTCCAGGTTGGAAGCATCCAACACAAAATGTCTCTCTTTGCAGATGACCTACTATTGTATGTGACCAATCCACAAATCTCCCTCCCTTCAATACTGAAGGAATTCGACACATTCAGTGGACTAAGTAATTTCAAGGTAAATCTACAAAAATCAAAACTAATAAACATATCCCTCCCACAGACAGAAATAGAGCATTTTACCTCGAACTTCTCCTTAAAGTTGACTAACAGCTCCATTAAATACTTGGGGGTACAAATTCCTTCAGATCTATCTAGCTTATATGCTATCAACCACTTCTGAAATCCATCATTGCTGATTTAAATAAATGGAAGGGAATGAGCTTGTCTTGGTTTGGAAGGATTAATGTTCTAAAAATTGACATTCTTCACCGGTTATTGTACCTGTTTCAAACTGTACCCATGGACATCCCCCGTGACTTTTTTACGATGCTTCACAAGCTATCTCGCCAAATCATATGGCGAGACTCTCCTCCTCGCATACGAAGGAGCCTGTTAACAAGAACTAAACATTCGGGTGGGGCGGGACTGCCGGATTTTGTCACCTACCAGAGAGCCACTGTGGGGTCGTGCATACTAGATCTCTTCCATCATAAAGAGAGTAAGATTTGGGTGTGGTCGGAACTAGAGCTTTCGTCTCCTCATGCTTTGGGCTTCTTTTGGCTTCCCCAATCTGTCGCACTCCAGTCTCTTCCGCTCTCTTTTATGTTGAAAAGATTGCTGCGGATATGGAGGAAATTCGCAACTACACGGAGAGTAGTCTCTGTTCCGGGCCCAATGACCCGCAGTTTGAACCGGGGAACCAAGTTGACTCCTTTCTAGGTTTGGGCCAGGAGACTCTGCATAGAATCAGGGATGTGATGTCCGAAGATGGAATCCGCCCATTAGTTGAGCTGAGCATGGGAACCTGACCAGGCCACTGGTTTAAATATCCCCAGCTGAGAAATTTCGTTTCCACACTAGCACCAACTTCTACATTAACATTAACATCACAACCTTCGAGGAACTCTGCCTTACTAAGACCCCTCTTACCCATACCAGTTCTCTCTTATATGGCTTTTTTCTGGCAAAGGAGACTGGAGATGCAAGACCGTATTATGCTAGGGCCTGGGAAACAGATATTGGTAAGGAACTGACGTTGGAGCAGTGGAACACAGTATACACATTGACGCATACCTTGTCCTCTTCATGCAGAATTCAAGAGCTCAATTTTAAAATTCTACCCTGTTGGTACCGAACTCCGGTTAGATTAAGTCAAATCTACCCACAAGTATCAAATCAATGTTGGAGATGTGAATCCGAAACAGGTACAATGTTACACATATGGTGGAACTGTCCTATAATAGCTCCTCTCTGGCGTGATGTCAATAATCTGTATAACATACTTACTAAATCTAACCTAACCTTTGCTCCAGAACAGGCTCTGCTCTCTGCCTTGCCTGGCCCCATCTCCAAAATTAAAAAAGGTATACTGAGACACTTTCTAGTTGCCACACGCCAGATCATCCCCAGACTTTGGAGATCGACTACACCTCCCTTGAGGTCTGACTGGGTGACAGCTTTATCTCACATTCAAAGGATGGAAGAGCTTAAGGCAATAGATAAGGGTAGAGTGACAGTGTTCTATTCTACGTGGTCCACATGGATGACTTTCAAGGACTGACCTGCTCTTGCTACATGGATCTCATCTGGGGTTACTCCTTGAGTGCATGCACAGATCATTATCCTTGAAAGCTATTAGTCTCACTATAACCTACACCTATTACTCACACTGAGCCTGATGTAGTACAGGACTCGGCATACCTTTGATTCATATGTTGTATGTATGTTTGTATGAATGTAGATGTATTTGTTTAATGTATTGTTATTTAGTCTTGATGCATTTTCACCATAACTTCAATTTGCATACTACAGGTTATTCATTACAATGTATGTAACTTTATGCTTTTTACGGCACACTACTCAGAGATGCAAGTTAATGCATCAGGTGTTATTACTGGACTGTCCAAGTAATAAGTTCTGTATAATGTGTTTTGTACATTTTCAATAAATGTTTATTGACCATAAAAATTATGATTTTTCTGCATCCAACAAAGCAAAAAACACCATTAAAAGTGATCAAAGAATCTACCCCTACACGAAACTAATGAAAAGTACAACATATCCTACAAAAATAAGCCCTAAAACTGCTCAATCAACAAAATAATATTATCCCCCATATATATCATATAAGATATATAACTGTAACTGTACTGTACATAACTGTACTGCACTATAGAACATAATTAACATGTTAGCTATGGTATTTGGTGTTCACTGTTTTTACAGCTCAGGAACTTTTCAAATTCATAAATGCACTTGAAAACAGCATCATCCAAATCTGCCCTCCAAAGCTTAATGCCTCCTTCCGTTCTGTGCTCTGCTGTGGGCCCCTAATGCAGTTTAAATTCACATGTGGGGTATTACCCAACATGTAAGAAACTGCAAAACAAAATCTGATATGTGTTTTTTGCATGTTATCCTGCATGAACGTGTAAATTTCAGGACTAAATAATCATTTTATTGTCAAAATGGAACCTCCATTTTGTTTTAATCCTTGTGAGATGCTTAAAGTGTAACAAGCTTAACATTTGCTGTTTTGAATAGTTTGAAAAAGAGATGGTGGTTTAATGGTGGGTTTCTTTGACCTGAGTTACTTGGCGCCATCATACCTTTTAAGATCTCGGAGCGCCTATATATGTGATTTTAGTCATTTTGGAAGTCATCTTTTAAAATAAGGTGACTTAAAAATACTGTTGAGTTTATGGTGATTACTATTGTATGTGATAACAAAACCTGAACCATATTTTTGTGGTTCAAGTTGTTGTTTTTTGTGGCCAGTTTTACACAGCTTGTGTTAGATTTGTGAATGCTGCTTCTTCTTAAGATCGTGGAAAGCCATTCTCTTTAAATCTTTTTTTAAATGTCACTTTGAATTTTGAAGTCATTTATATCAGAACAGTTTTTCCTTATTCTTCTAAATTGACTAAATGGGATGTTGCTTTTCCATTTGTGGTAATGGGCACCTTTAAAGTGCAAGCGGCTGTTACTGTCAATGGCTTTACAGTAGGTTTTTGTGGAGATCAGATTTCCAGTTGTTAAAAGCTGAAGGTCTAGGGGAAGATGCTGCTGTGTAGATTAGACCTCAAACATTATCATTAAGAGCGTCAACAAAGTATTTAATGGGGTAGTGGAACTGCCCCAATTGATGATGAGATCATGAATGTAACGTTTATGAAAATACATTGATTTTCCATTTTTTACTACTGTAAATAAAATCTTCCTCAAATTTGCCCATATACAGTATAAATTGGCATAACTTGGTGCAAATCTTGTGCCCAGTGCTGTCCATTTAGTTTTTCTGCAAAATTAAATTTTGGAATATAAAATAGTTATGGGTAAAAATGTAACAGATTGCTTTTAGGATAAACTTGGCCTGCTGAGTAGGCATTGCTGGATCTTAATCTAAGCCAAAATATTGTGGCTTTGACCACTTTGGTATGTGGGATAGTAAAAGATGGTTTCCAAGAGGTCTTTTCGATGCACAACAATTAGCTGGTGGAGTTGGGTTGATAGGAATTAAGATTTAAGAAATATTGGTCCACATTTATTAACCCCTTAACGCTCTGCGCCGTAGCTCTACGGCGCAGAGGTATAAGGGATGTATGAAGAGGGCTCACGGGCTGAGTCCTCTTCATACAAAGGTGGGGGTTTTTGCATAACGCATAAATAACCGGCTATTCACCCCCCCATTGCCGCCGGCAAAGTCACCGGCGGCATTTAAAAGACGGCGGCGCGCGGGCGCCGCCATCTTTTTTTCGAGCGCCACGCCGCCGAACGTCATGGGGGGGGGAGCGGCGATCGGTTGCCATGGTAGCCTCGTGTCTTCTTTTGACACGAGGCTATCTGGCAGCTGCAGATTCGTTATAATGAGCCACTGGCTCATTGTAATGAATGTGCTGCAAAAATGCCATATATTGCAATACAGAAGTATTGCAGTATATGGTAGCAGCAATCTGACCATCTAGGGTTAATGTACCCTAGATGGTCTAAAAGATAGTGAAAAAAAAAAAGAAAAAAAAATGTTTAAAAAATAAAAAAAAATTAATAAAATATTAAAAATTCAAATCACCCCCCTCTCCCTAGAACTGATATAAAACATAATAAACAGTAAAAATCACAAACAAATGCCCCGATCTTCAAAATATAAAAACGTTTACGGCCGCGGTGACCTCCGAGGCGAAAATGGCGCCCAAATGTCCGAAATGCGACTTTTACACCCTTTTTTATATAACAAAAAGAAATAAAAAATTATCAAATGTCGCACAGACTCAAATGTAGCAATGAAACATCGCTTCATTTCGCAAAAATGCCCCCTCCACATTTCCGTGCGCCAAGTATGAAAAGGTTATTACGTCAGAAATGGCAATTTTTTTTTCTTTTTGTACACTATCGTTTAATTTTTGAAAATGTATTAAAACACAATAAAACCATATAAATTTGGTATCACCCGCGTCGCACCGAACCAAAGAATAATAGGTATGTGTATTTGAGAGAGCGAAGAGTGAAAGTCGTAAAACTGAGCCCACAAGAACGTGACGCATTTTTCCACATGTGTGAATTTTTTTTCAGTTTCGCAGTACACGGCATGTTAAAATAAATAACATACGGGAAAGTAAATTTGTTACGCACAAATAAGCCCTCACACGGTCTGTACACGGAACTAAAAAGTTATGGATTTTTGAAGTTGGAGAGCGAGAAATGAGCCGAAAAACCCTCCATCCTTAAGGGGTTAAAGCCCCTGTACCAGTTATTTGTCTGACTTTCTTTTTAGTGCAAACTGCTTGCACATGTACTTATAAAGTATGTAATAGTATGTAACAGAATTGTGTTCCACGCCATAAGTTAAAGGTACAACAAAATAAAGCTAGTGCACTGTGTCAGTAGAGTGTAGGAGTATCAGATTCATGAAGATTGTGTGCCACAATTCATGAATCTGGCCCAACCTACACACCCCATAGTTTTTGATAAACTGATAAGAATGTCTACATAATAAGGCAAGTTGCAAGTAAGAGAAAAGATTCCTGATACTATTGACCTTCCCGGTGGGTTTTTATCCTACTTGTGAACTTATGGTAAATGATAGGAGGTGGGAGTAATAAAAGGCTTTTTCTTTCTTAGAAAAAATACCAGAATTTTTTGCTTCATTTATTAGGGACTTAAATTCAGAGGTGTACTGTATTATTTGGACTATAAGGCACACAAAAAATCCTTTGATTCCCTCAGAAATCAAAGGTGCGCCTTATAGTCCAGTGTGCCTTATATATGAACCATACTTACAACAACAGCTGCCTTGACTGTGCACGGTCTGCCACATGCTGGTCATTCATCTTACCTTAAACCTTATACGTGCGCCTTCTATATAAACTTAGACGTTTTAGCAGGCATTTATTGATGGTGCGCCTTATACTCCGGTGCACCTTATAGTCCTTATCTATTCAAGGAGAACATGATCCTCCATTGGTGATATCTATGAATTGGTTGTTTTTATTGTAAAAATACTGTCATTTCTTTAACCATTATTTATTTATTTATTATTCATTATCAAATAATATTGTGAATATATGTGTATATTATTAATTTATGTGTAAACTATTTTCCATTCTCCACCCCCTTTCTCCCCATTTTGTGTGTATTAACCTTTAAGTTAATGAAATACCAATGTTATTTTACTTTCTTATTTTATCTATTTAAACGTATATATGTATCAGTCCTGCCCCTCAGGAACCCTTTCTCTTCCACAGCAATATCCTTGAAAAAAATTTAAAAAAGTAATTTGCATGCAACTGTATTTTGAACCCATATAGTATGGTGTTGCACCCATATTCCACTTCTACACACTGCACATCCTCTTTGCTGTAGTTTCATACAGTACTGCCTTGGACTTTTCCAACCTGTATACAAGCATATATCTGTTAATCTGTGAAAATGCCTTCCATATTTTATTAAAGAAATTGAAATTACAGACCCACATTATACAGACTGACAGTCACATTTGTGTCACATGAACACTTTTATCCCTTGTGCTTTTCCAGGAAGAAAGATACTGAAAATATATTCTAAAGATCAAATTCTCTGGCTCCAACACATTCAGATGAATGGGGGCACTTCTCACTTGACACACGGGAATATGTCAAAGAGCAATGTAACATTGTCCAAATAATTAAAGTACCCATTCAACCTTCATTTTCCTATGAAACGTTTTGCGTCTGTCAATTGGCTCTTCCAAATAAACAATTATAAAAGTACAATTATAAAAATGGGTTGCAGTTAGATTCAGCCCTGAAACACAAGGGGACCCCGAAAATTGTGCCATATATGGAAACCAGTATTTAAGTGCACATGAGGTGAAAGTTGAGAGCCTGTAAAAGTTTTTACTGAGCTCCGGGAACATCATGTCATGCTTTCAATCCAATGATTTGATCCAATGATCAAATTAAATCAGTAGAATTATCTAGGTTTACTGAATGTCACCTTGAAAATGCAGTAAGATAATGGGGGTAATTTATCTTAAGTAGGGAGTGCATGTCTTTTTTTTGTTTTCCCTGGGTTTGTTTTATTTAACTATATATTTGGCAGCTATGTCTGTGGGTCCACATCTGGATATTAAAAATATTGGGCACAACACTGAAAAAAATAACCCCCAGTATTTAGAGCTAAAAGATTCTTTGTACCATGTTAGCCAGTGGCTAAATATTTGAAATTTGAGAGTCCTCAGTTGTTGATACCTTTTATTAGCTTGTAAAAATGGTGATAACAATTGCAAGCTTTCAATACTACTTATCTCTTTTCATTAGGCATGGTATAAGAGATCAGATACTAAGAAAATAAAATACTAAAAAGGAAGACTTGATGTCAATATATAAAATATGTAACATGAAATTTGAAATACTTTGTATTGTTGTTGCATCATTATGTGGTAATTTAACATGAATTATAGGATATGTCATTTGCTACTACGCTATTGGTCCATAATTTTTTTTTTACTGGGATAAACCATGACTAAAGGTGTATCCCGAAACGCATAGGTTTGCATTGCTTGCATGGACTTTTTAATGCTTTTCTACTAAATAAAGATGAATAATTTTTCCAATCCTTTTTTCTACAATATAATGGACATTCCATAGCCAGCAGGTTAATTACTCTGCATCCATCTGATATGGAACAAGCTTGGTTGGACTATTACTCGAGGTGGAAGACTGCTGTGCATCCTGCCGTCCTTTTTTGTGAGCATAAGAGATCATATAATGCGCCACATTTACTAAGGGCTTTGCGCAAGTTTTCTGATGGACACATTCTTTTAGGTGTAAACTACTTGCACAGGTATATAAGATGTGTCTGCACCACAAATGTGTTGCACGCAACTGTTTTGTTGCGCAGCTGCACTAGGAACCATGTCACACAAATTAGGGGGCATTCTGGCACTCAGTTCGACCGTGCGCATTTGTTCTTGCCTTAATGCAATGTATGTGACTCCCTTACTGATTGTATAGCACCGTGGAATTAATGGGGCATTAGAATTAAATAGTAGTCACAAAAACTTGCACTTGTCATCATATTTTTCAATTAGCCAGTAAAGATATCAACAACTGGGGACTCTCACCTCAGTATGTAGGACATGTCAGGATCAGTGGTAGTGGCTCCCCTGGACCACCACGGACAATGATGTAAGCCGACACCTGGGACTGGAGTCTAAGTGGTACCTAGTTTTCACCAGAGCCCGCCAAAAAATTGGACTTGGTGCAGAATGGTACCACCAGGTTATTCCACAGGCGTGACTTTGTCCGCGGTGGCGGCAAAGGCGAAGTACAGAATCGAAAGGCAAACTCGTGGTCGGGGACAGGCAGGAGGTCGAGACAGGCAGCACGGAATCAGAGTCAGGGACATACTGGAAGGTCAGGGCAGGCAGCACGGAATCAGAGTCAGAAACAGAATCAAGGTCACAATAGGAAATCACTATAAATGCAGAGGAGATAGGCATAAGCTTTCTCAATTGGTGGGGGGTTACAGGGGCACGTATAGGAGCATGTGTGCGCCTGTGACTCGGCTCGTGGGTCAATGGAGCACCAGTGACAGGACATTTTGAAGGTTATAATTAAATTGTGTACTGGAAAGTATTTAGTTCTGCAGAGAGTAAGGGTTGTTACAGTTTACATGTTTGCTGTACATACACCCCTATCACTTAGCAAGCTTCTTTCCATTCTAATTTATTTCTTACACGTCTTTACAAGGTTTACAGTATATATCTGTAAGCCATATAAGAAATTCTAATTCATTAGAAAATACAATATATTAAAAATATCTCAAACAAAGCAAAAAGTCAAAAGATACAGTAAGCTCACAATAATTGTATATCTCGGCCCAGAAAATTGCTCATTCATATCATTTCTTTGCTTTGCTTTGCTGTCTGGCAGCCCACCTACCAGGCAAACAGCAGAATCTGTAAAGATAGTACTACACCATGCGGCCAACTACATAAAGGTTTTAATTTACTATGTAATGCCATGCTGTGCTACAGTATATTTAAGTACTTAGTCTGTATCATTAGGGGATAAAAAAAAGCTAAAAGTGATTTTTGATAAAATTCTGGATATTTTTTATTTTAGTAGTTACAATAAGGTTCATAATCAAGGATGTAATTACATGCATGGCAGGATTCAATACGTAATGAGGCTGAAGTTCAAAAGTGATAAGAAAAGATGGAATAATGGTATAGGAAGTGCTTGGATGCAGTTATTTCTTATGAGGGTTGTAACAGTCATTAAAGCAAAGCTGCCAATAGCAATGTAATTTTTAGCTGTTGACAGATTCTAATAGCTTATGCTTGCTGATTTTAAATATTTCTTTGTCAGCATTCTGAATCATTTCAGTAGTTTATAATAGTTTATTTTACATTACCTGGCTTCATGCCACCAGCATGTGATCCTGGTGGTTTGTGTGCCTTTGGATGTTCAAGAATTCTTCCTCTCCTCCACACTATCCACCGCCCCTGCCTGCTCAATGCACATTGGAAGAGTGTGGAGGAGGGGAAACTGACACAGGCTGGTGCCCTTCCCCCTCCCGAGGACTCATCACGTGCTGCTGGCAGGGAACCAGCTGATGTGAAATAAACTATTGTAAAGTGCTGAAATTATTCAGAATGCTGACAAAGGTAATTTTAAAATCAGTATACCATATGCTATTGGAACCTGTCACCAGCTAAAAATCACATTCCTGTTGACAGTTTTGATATAAAGGGGTTATCCAGGATTATCACATACTTAAATACTTACATACTTTCCTTCCCTACATTCCCATGTACATTCCCTACATTCCCATGTAAAAGAGAACAGAGGTTATAGGAGCTGTCTGAAGGAACAAAGGGAGGGGGGGTTGGTAATATAAGGTTTTTGCTTGTTTGTATTAAGACACCTAGTAAGACAAGTTCTTGCCTATTTTTTCTGAAGGTAATTCCTTTCATCATGCCTTTTTAGGGTACAAATGATGGTACTTTACTTGGGACTTTGGTTTTATTACCCAGAGGTAAAAAAAACTAATATGCTGGATTTAAAGACATCTATTGATCGGTGGCGGATTTAGTGTCCCATGGGCCCCGCACTTTTCACACGACTAGGGCCCCCCCCAGCATCCAAACCAACATGTGCCCGGATGTTAGCACTTAATTACTATTTCTTATACTCTACATCCTCTTTATCATGAATCTTATACTGTTCATGTATATGCAATTGCCACTGTGTCAGTTGCGTATCTGCCCTGATTTGTGCGGCCCCCACACCAGTAAAACTAAGTGAGAAAAACCACACAGAACATGTATAGGTTCTGGTGTTATAGGGCCTGAAATACAATACTATATATGGTATAAAAATATATTTTTATTGATATGCATTAAAAACAATTAGAAACAGTAACCATCCATCACTAAGATGGAAGCAACCAGATGCCTCCGATACAGGCTAACTGGTATGCTCGACCCAACCGCTGTCCAGGTGAAGACAACTAGGATGACCCACAGGTAATAAGATAAACATGCATAGGTAACATAAAATGCAGAAATACACTCACCGGCCACTTTATTAGGTACACCTGTCCAACTGCTATATGATGTATACCCCATTATTAATATCTGGTGTATACCCTTTTGTTATGCACATACCTTATGTATTCATATATGATGTATATCCCATTGTTAGTATCTAGTTTATACCCTATTTTTATGTATGTACCCTATGTATTCATATATGATGTATAACACAGATTTTATAGTTAGCATATCATGTCATTTCCCTAAAGATGGATCATAACCTCTGTCTTCATATGAAGGGTATACCATAGTTTTTACATTTGATGCATAGCCCATGCCCCCACATGTTTTGCACAACCATAGTCTCCATATATAAAGCATAGTTTACCCTATATACTGTCTATACCTCTTTTCTAGCTTAATATGGTGTATTATTCAATTCACCCAATACTTTTATATACTGTATATATGTAGTGTAGTATATACTGTACATAAGCTAATATTGGTGCATAACTATAAATCTTCATGGTTGGTCTTATATGAAACATGCAGTAATACTTTATGCATGTGGTGCTTATACATTCTCCATGTATACCGTGGTCCTTGGTCTATGCATAGACCGTGTCTTCCTATAAGGTAGATATCATTGTGTTCATGTAGTACATGCACCATACCTCCACACATGGTGCATAGCCTGTAACTCCCTATATAATGCAGAGACCATGCTTTCATAGATGGTGCATATCCCATAAATATAGATATACTCTTTGTATATGGTGTATAATCCACACCTTCATACATCCAGTGTCATGCATATGATCCAATATACCAGTATATATACACAATGCCCTGCTGCATAGTGGATATCATTGTGATGATATATGGTGTATGCACCATACCTCCATATATGGTGCATTGCCATTATTATGCAGACACCAAGTTTTCATGGTGCATACCCTCATGCATTCATACATGGAATATGGAGCATTCCCGTATCCCTGTGCATACATTGAACATAGGTGGCTTAAGCATGGAGAAAACGTGTTGCACACATTAGGCATACTTATACAAATGAATGCATGAATGGTGTATAGATGGTGCATGGACACTGCATTAAGGGAATATATTCATACCCTTGTACATATATGGGGCATAGATTGGGCATACGTATACAAATGTGCATGCACAGTACATAGATGGTGCGAAGACAAACATATAAATACATGGACCATAATCATGCCCACCTTATGTACTCGGCATACATGGAGCAGATCCCTGTGTATATATGTAGCATAGGTTGTGTATGTATGGATCATATATTGGGCATACCTATATAAATATGTATGTGTATAGATGGTGCACGGACAGTGGATACATGGAGTATACTTATACCCTTGTACATACATGGAGCATAGTTGTCTTATACAAGAGGTATAATTGGCATGGATGGGGCATACAGGGTTATACCCATATCCCTGTGCATAAGCATATGCACATGGAGCAAAATATTGGGCATACTTCTACAAATGTACATGCATTGTCAGTGCATACATGGAGTATGTTCATACCTTGTACATAGTTGGAGCATAGATGTATACATGATGGATAGATGGATACATGATGGATAGATGGATACATGATGGATGGATGGATACATGATGGATAGATGGACACATGATGGATAGATGTATAGATGATGGATGGATGGATGTATACATGATGGATAGATGGATACATGATGGATAGATGTATAGATGATGGATGGATACATGATGGATAGATGGATACATGATGGATGGATGGATGGATACATGATGGATGGATGGATACATGATGGATAGATGGATACATGATGGATAGATGTATAGATGATGGAGGATGGATACATGATGGATAGATGGATACCTGATGGATAGATGTATAGATGATGGATGGATGGATACATGATGGATAGATGGATACATGATGGATGGATGGATACATGATGGATAGATGGATACATGATGGATAGATGTATAGACGATGGATGGATGGATGTATACATGATGGATAGATGTATAGATGATGGATGGATGGATGGATACATGATGGATGGATGGATACATGATGGATAGATGGATACATGATGGATGGATGGATACATGATGGATGGATGGATGTATACATGATGGATAGATGTATAGATGATGGATGGATGGATACATGATAGATAGCTTGATCGGCTTGAGAAAGCGCCACAGTGCGTGAAACGGCCCCGTTGCCGGAACCTGTCTGTTTGCCCCCCTGCATGCTTCCCCACCAATGAGGGACGCTTTTCCTGCTTTTGGAACCGGTGAGTGCCGTCATCTTTCTCTATGTTTATGTATGATGGATGGATGGATACATGATGGATACATGATGGATAGATGTATAGATGATGGATGGATGGATACATGATGGATAGATGGATACATGATGGATGGATGGAAACATGATGGATATATGGATACATGATGAATAGATGGATACATGAAGCATACCTTTATATCCATGTACACACATGGAGCTTAGAGGGTGAACACATGGAGCAAGCCCTTATCTATATGAATGGAGCATACCCATATGAATATGTATACCGATAATGTATATATATATATATATATATATACATTTATATTGAGCAAAGATTTTGCATACACGGGGCATACCCATACCTAATATTTGTGCTTATAGGGTGTACACATAGAGCATGTCCTGACCTATTTGCATAAATCATACATGGTGAATACCTATAGGAATATGCATACACATGTAACTATATACGAGGAACATAGACCATAGATGGCACATACATAAAGAATACCCCATCTCATACTCTATACCTAAATAAGTGTGATAGAAGCTATAATACGTATATCAGGTGTGTATATATGGGGATAATCCTTATTCCGCAGGTAAGATGATGTCTAGCTTGGAATGGCTCTGAACCAATGTCGCCTGTGAGGCAGGTACCATGTGTGGGTGGAAAATGGAGGAAATTATCATGTACTTTCAGCGGGGACAAAGAGCCCCATGCTGCTAAAATCAGTCAATTAATCAGCGCTGGCACCGTGGATTATTCCAATGTAACAGCTTCAGAAAAGACCTGGTCCTGACTCATAGACGTCTATAATTATTGTCAAGTATTCAGAGTTCATTGGAAAAGAACATTGCCAGGAAAGGTTCCCTTGCTGCTTATTCTTTGTGTCGTTCTCTTGCTAAGCAATTTCTACACTTTATAATGTCATCTCATGGGAGAAAGGGATGTTCTGTACTTTACCCGACGTATTGGAACGGGACTGCAGGGTCCTGTCTTTGTGATTGCTGTTTGTGGCTGTAGGATCATTGGGAAACCCCTTGCTAAATACATCAGAGACTCCAATATGGCTGCAGATGTAGGTCCTAGAGGGCTGTTACCCTGGCTTCCATATTCCATATGCCATTCAGGGGTTAAGGAAAATTACAGTAATGGTTGAACAAAGCCAAACCAGAAGCATATATTATTTATAAAAAGTTCTATACCATTTTTTAAGGACTGATATTTAATACAATATGTTATAGAGCAGGAGGAGCTGAGAAGATTGTACATAGTGTCCTATCTGCAGGCAGCATGTTATAGAGCAGGAGGAGCTGAGCAGATTGTACATAGTGTCCTATCTGCAGGCAGCATGTTATAGAGAGGGAGGAGCTGAGCAGATTGTACATAGTGTCCTATCTGCAGGCAGCATATTATAGAGCAGGAGGAGCTGAGCAGATTGTACATAGTGTCCTATCTGCAGGCAACATGTTATAGAGGAGAAAGAAGCTGAGCAGATTGTACATAGTGTCCTATCTGCCGGCAGCATGTTATAGAGGAGAAAGAAGCTGAGCAGATTGTACACAGTGTCCTATCTGCAGGCAGCATATTATAGAGCAGGAGTAGCTGAGAAGACTGTACATAGTGTCTTGTCTGCAGGCAGCATGTTATAGAGCAGGAGGAGCCAAAATTGTATATAAGGAGTGAGGGTTGTTTTTGGGGTTCATGATAAAACCCCTGGGTTGCACAGTTCTTACTCCTCCTACTTCTAAAGATCTGGGTTGAATCTTATACTGGCATTGGGGCTATTCCACGTGATTTAGATTATCCACATCACATCCTACGTTCCGGATCATACCACATGTCATGCTAAGGCCACATTATTCTTAATGACAATGACATGTAACATAATATCTGTAGTAGAGATAAGATTCTTAGTACATTTTTAATCATCTTCTTAATTTTGACCCGATACCTGTCTGTCCATAGCTGATTTTAATTAGTGCGGCATATGTCCCGGTGCCTAGCGGCTAGTTTTAACCATGTACATTTATATATTTTTATTTATAGGTGAATAGATGGATAGATACAGTATGTCAGTGATGGCTAACCTATGGCACTGGTGCCAGAGGTAGCACTCAGAGCCCTTTCTGTGGGCACTCAGGCCATCACCAGAGATGACTCCCGGTATCTGCCTGCAGTCCCAGACAAACCAGGACTTGCTCTGCACAGAGCTAAGTGACAGCTCTACCTGGGACTATTTTCTGCTTTATTGATGTCCTCAGGTGCTGGTATCAATGAAAACTGTGACAGAGAATGGAGTGTAAATCACAAATTACATTTCTGTGTTGGCACTTTGCGATAAATAAGCGGGTCTTTGTCATAGTTTGGGCACTCGGTCTCTAAAAGGTTTGCCATCACTGCAGTATGTGATAGGTAGACAGATACATAGACAGATAGATACTATGTAATGTACATGTGACATCCCTTCATTTTTAAAGTGATTCCATGACCCCTGGTATTTCTGGTTGAGCGATGCTGGAGCCGACTAAGGACACCTGTGGACACAAATCCTCGACAACCTCTTTAAGCCAGTATTTACATTAGGTCTTTTGGATATGCTCAGCCTAAACGCCAGACGACTTATACTGTAGACTAGACTTACCTCCAAATAAGTTACATCCAGCTTGAAACACTGGAAAAAAGCCCAGAAGTCTGCTCTATATCATCCTGCTTCCTGCTGGAGAGAGCAGTATACGGTCAGCGGAGGCCATAACATCTTATATGGGACGGATGCAACTGTATAGCCTCCATCCCCAGCCTCTGCTGAGTGTATGCTGTGGTTGTTTCCCTGGTGATGCAATTGCCCAAATAAGGACAGTTACGTCACTCGGGAGACACCCAGAACATTGGCAGCAGCAAATCAACTCCTACAGCCTCTGTTCACTCCTCCTCCCGCTTTCAGTATAAAGTGGGATACAATGTAGCCCTCCATTGTAAGGATACATCGGATTCCTTCTCTTGTATCTTTCAATTTGAGGTGTGATTTTAGCCTAACAGTAGTTTTCCAGGACTTACCAACCAATTACCTATCCAAAGTGATAAGTGATAACCCCCAATATCAGATCATTAGATCATTGCTGGTCACCACCTTTGCTGATCATCAGATTGAAAGATCTGGAGAAGAGAGGGCAGTGTCTTTCAGTACATTTACAGGTCCGCGGTCCGCAGCTATTGATCCCGGTAAGGGGATCCCACTGGTAAAGCAGACACAAGGTTTCCCATGGATCATCCAATTGAAGGGTCACCATCAGAGCTCTGTACATCTGATAGTGACTATGTCTGGAATTACACCTAATTTCCATGAAAGTGATAGTGACTTCCCTGAGTTGTAATACCAGGGACTACCACCACAAAGAGTGTGGAGCTGTGCCTGATTAATTAAACCAATTTTCTCTGAAGCCTCCAATTCAGCACCTTAAAGGGGTGTTTCAAGAATGAGACCACCACAAATCTAAAGCTGATCATAACAAATGCAGGAACGGAAACATTTTATGAATATTTTTGTTCTCTTCTTCTTGCTAATTTACAGCTCAGGAATTTGAGCTGTAAATGATCCAGTCTTTTAGGAGTTAATATCTGCAGGGATTTCCTCCATAATCAGGGAGGTGCATGCCTGTCATGTAGACCTCTGCTGTGTTTGCCCTCCATTACTGTATATGTTCTACATTCCTGTTACACACAGATACATCGCCGCTTGACGTAAGCATCCGAGCAGACACTATACACGAGCCTCTTCTGCTCCGCTTCCTCTGCTATATTTGGAAGGCCTCAAGGTTGGATTGACATTGCTTTGATAAGCCAGGAGCAAGATGACTTGTTCTCCTAATGATACTCAAGATTAATACTTTCTCAGAGTTGATTTTGCATTGAGACGTCTCGCTAAGACATGGCTGTACATTGTTGTTCTGAGTATAATCTAATACACATGAATAATAACCCGGTGATTAATATCTCTTATCTATTAATTCGGGTCTGCCAGGATTCACTAAGGTCGTGCGCCCGATATCCAGCAGGTGTCACTGCTACGGCGAGGTCCGCCGGAGTTCACCTTCTTCGTCCCGGTGCATGTGAGTGCTGATCTTGCGACACAAATTCTTTTTTAAGTTCTGTGTTTTTTCCGAATCCGTCGGGTCGCGTGCAAGCCGTTGCCGATGCACCACAATACAATCGCGTGCACCAAAATGCCGGGGGGATTCGGTGCAAATAGGAAATATTCGGGAAACCCAAAGCAAGTGCAGCGTTCGGACCCTTAGTAAATGAGCCCCAATAGGTATGAGTTGCATGGATTAGTTTTAAGGTTTTGGGGGAGATTAATCTAGAATAAAACTGTTCTAGTTGGCCATGGAAACCAATCAGAGCTCGGCTTTAATTTTAGAAACAGCTGTGTGAAAATGAAAGCTGAGCTCTGATTGGTGGCCACGGACTACTAGAACAGTCCTGCTCTAAGAGACTGATGATAAATTTCCCCCCATTATCTCCTCTCTGATCCTTTCCTAAAGACAAGTGCCCCATGCGAATGGTGTGGGGTTGTACATACACGACCAGCACTCCATTCACTTCCATTGGATTGCTGTAGTATACAAGTTAATGGGGTCCCAGAGGGCGGACTCTCTGTGATCAGACACTAATATGTGTCTTTAGTGGGAAAATCCATTGGTTGCCTCAGACATACATAACTTAGAAAGGTGTCTCCTTCGGGTTCCAGACTAAGTTTGCTGCATCCCTTATTGTAATGGGGTGGTTAGAACCCATACATGTCCGACGGTCCTACCCAAGAGGATGTAGGAAATGATCCCAAGGATCAACGAAGTTCACTCATCCCTATGCATGTCCCTGTTAACCATATAAGCAATTTAAGACTTTGATGATGATGGGGGTGGTAGGGGAAGTTGGGTTGAACCGACTCAAAGGCGCTCTACCCAATCAGTGTAGAAAGTACCAGACTGTGAATGAACACACCCCTTAAAAGAGGCTGTACAAAGTAAGATTGTTATCCACATCCCCAGGATAGGGAATAACTGCTGGGACCCCCATTGATCTGGAGAACAGAGGTCCCGTTCTCACTAACTTATGGTGCAGAAGGTCCCGTTGCTTCATCTAATACTGTGGATGTTTCAGCTCCACGCTCAACCTGGCACGCCATCGGGACACCCCTTCCTATGATCGGTGGATGTTAGTTCTCGTGATCGGTGGGGTCTCAGCAGTTGCACCCTGGTTGATCAGATTATTATCCCCTATCCTGTGGGTGACTTTTTGCTATTCTGTTCCATTCAATTCTTTGGGAGCGTCAACCACATCCTCCACCTGCCGCTCCAATCATTGATGAGAATGGGGCCTCCATTCTTGTGGTCAGTGAAGGACTATATTCGTGATCAGTGGGGCTCCCTGTGGATAGGGAATAACAATGAGACTCCACACAAGCCCTTTAATGAATGGCTATAGTTGTAAGAACAGATACTCCAAAATAGAATACAGGTATTTTCTAAAACTGGCGGGAGGGGAAGCCATAAAGTTAGTTATTTTTGTGGTGAAGGCAGAATGAGAATCTGATCATTGGCACACACAGAGTTAAATGTAAAATTAGTCGCACAAGAATAGTCACAATTAAAATTGCTGAGTCTTATAGTGATGACTAGCTGTATAAACTTAACCTCACTTGCAATTGGAATCGCTAAAATGGGTGTTTTATTTTTCAACCTTGTTAAGAAAACTCTTTACATGTTTTCCGGGTGCTATATACAACAGCTTCAAGGGATTGGTGCATCTGTAATATTATGATAAAGCAGCACTGATCATTTTTAACCCTCCTTAACTATTGACTATGTCAATGCTTACTAATTCAAAAACTTTCCACTCCAGAAAAAAATTGTCAGGCCCCTCCCCGATAATCTGCATAAATAGAGTGCATAATTAGTGATAGAGAGATCAGATTTGTTTAATGGCTAAAATAACCTTCAAGCAGCTCTGTACCCGGTATAGTGGACAATCCCATTCAAATCAATCAGAGCTTATCTGCAGTAACCTGTAGTGTCCACTATACCCAGGATGGAGCTGTCTGCTTCCTGTTCCATTCTATGTATATTGGCTGTTGAAAAATGGGGGTGCTGGGTGCCAAACTCCCACCAATCTGAAACTGATTGCATTTGGTAACGATAGCTCATCACCTGGAAAACCCCTTTAAGGAGTATCGTTTAAGGATGTTGAGTCTGGTTATTGTTTTTTCCCCTTTATTTTTGGTGGAAATAAGCAGAGATAATGGACCTTCCCTTTGGACTTGAGAAATGAGTTCGGATTAATATATCAGTCTGATATTCACAGTGATGGTCACGGCTTGGTAGATTCACTATTTTCGGCTGTGATCTGTATGGCTGAGATCTGTGTGTCAGGCAATCCATTTAGCGTTGTCCTATGGCTCAGTGAGCTGGAATAAGTTGCAAAAGATGAAGCTGATTCCTATCAGAGGTGAAACTAGGCACATCCTATGGCACATTTTCAGAGAAGTTGGATAACGAGTCAGTAACAGATGTCCAGTAGGGTTCTGCTGTAGACTTCTGAGTATCTTCTTTAAAGGAGATCTACACTAATGCAGAAACATATTTTGTTTAATTCCTGAGTGGTTTTGCTGAAAAAACTATTATAAAATTCCCCAAATTATTAGGGATAAGTGGACACAAACAGTTTGGGTTTATAATATAACTTTGTCTGTTCGGGTCCCTTAAACCTAACCTCAGACTTATTAGAAGTACAAGTCTGGGCTCGATTGGTGCACCATTTGGAGGGGTTAATTGTTTAAATGCCGCCAGGAAAGTCTCTGACGACATTGCTGAAATAAAACAGTTAACATCACCAATCAGTGCTGGCAGTGGGTGTTGCTGAGGGTTTTTTAGGTCGGCCGGAGCCAAACTTCAGTGGGTCCGTTTATCCCTAGTCAGCAGCAGAGTAGTGGGTGGAATCTATCCTCTTCCTGTCTTTGCCCTGAGTGTAGTACATTATGAGCTGCCCTCACTTCCCATAATGCTTAGTGCTCTCTAATGCTATCTAGCTAGCTGCAGACAGCCTCTCCGCTCCAACCCCAAGAATTACTTGTGTACACAAAGAACGGTTTAAATTAAATTTTCGGATTAATTTTAACTGTAAGAACTAGTATTTAGCAGACCTGAATCCAGTCCGTCGTTATTGCTGACAAGATCACAGGTGTTAACTGTTTAAATTCTGCCGGGAACGTTGCGAGCAGCTTTTAAAATGCTTTGGCCCCATGAAGCCAGCACGCAGGGTGCCACTATTTTGGGGAGGATCATTGTTCCCCAGTGATATCATCAGGAGAGATGGCCCTCCCTAGCCTGCAGCATTTAAACATTTGAACCGGTCCTGAATAGATTGTAAAATTTTGGGTCTGGGTGAACTAGTCCAAAACCAAATTTTAATGGTTCTGCTCATAACTAGTTAGAACTGTAAAGATATCTAAATCACCTTTCCTCTAGGTCCCCCTGATGCTTTATACAGGAAAGAATAAAACATGCCTTGGTTGTTAAAAAGTAGGGGACAGATAACTGGAGTAACACATGACCACAGGTACAGGGTTTATGTGCAGTCTGTTATCATAGCAACACGTAGGGGGTCATTTACAAAGGGTCCGATTTGCGCATTTTCTTCAGATTTGCACCGTTTTTCCCTGAATTGCCCCGGGATTTTGGCGCACGCGATCGGATCGTGACAGAAATCGGGGGGAGTGGCGGTCGGAAAACCCGACGGATTCGGAAATAGGAATAAGATAGTGAACTCCGGCAGACTGCAGCGACACCTGGTGGACATCGGGCGCACCTTAGTGAATCGCCGGACACCCGAATCCTCGACGGAGAACCTGCCGCTGGATCGCGACAGGACCGGGTAAGTAAATCTGCCCCATAGTTCTACATATGTATATTATATAGCTATGATAAAACTGATCATTTTTATTCATTTACATTTTAGCAAGTTTATTTGAATAACAAAAATGTTGTCTGTATAATTGCACATTCCCTTTAAAGATGTTACCCCATGAAACTACCAGCCCCCTCAGGTAGGGGATGAAATGTTGTTTATAGAATTCCCTCTAGAATTCTAGAATTTATGTGAAATCTCACCAGTTCACCTACAAAAATTTTTTTAACTCATGTGAAAAGAGAAGAGTCATATTTGCTTGACATGAGTCATGCTTAGAGGCTGCAAGGGGAGAGTAATCAGGACTCTCACTGTCACTCACTGTGTGTGGGCAGAGTAATCAGGACTCTTACTGTCAATCACTGTGTGTGGGCAGAGTAATCAGGACTCTCACTGTCAATCACTGTGTGTGGGAGGAGTAATCAGGACTCTCACTGTCAATCACTGTACGTGCGGGCGGGGCAATCAGAACTCTCACTGTCATCACTGTGTCTGGGCGGAGTAATCAGGACTCTCACTGTCAATCACTGTGTGTGGGTGGAGTAATCAGGACTCTCACTGTCAATCACTGTGTGTGGGCAGGGTAATCACCGCTGTCCAGGTGAAGACAACTAGGATGACCCACAGGTAATAAGATAAACATGCATAGGTAACATAAAATGCAGAAATACACTCACCGGCCACTTTATTAGGTATACCTGTCCAACTACTCATTAACACTTAATTTCTAATCAGCGAATCACATGCCGGCAACTCGGTGCATTTAGGCATGTAGACATGGTCAAGACAATCTCCTGCAGTTTAAACCGAGCATCAGTATGGGGAAGAAAGGTGATTTGAGTGCCTTTGAACGTGGCATGGTTGTTGGTGCCAGAAGGGCTGGTCTGAGTATTTCAGAAACTGCTGATCTACTGGGATTTTCACGCACAACCATCTCTAAGGTTTACAGAGAATGGTCCGAAAAGGAAAAAACATCTAGTGAGCGGCAGTTCTGTGGGCGGAAATGCCTTGTTGATGCCAGAGGTCAGAGGAGAATGGGCAGACTGGTTCGAGCTGATAGAAAGGCAACAGTGACTCAAATCGCCACCTGTTACAACCAAGAGCATCTCTGAACGCACAGTACGTCGAACTTTGAGGCAGATGGGCTACAGCAGCAGAAGACCACACTGGGTGCCACTCCTTTCAGCTAAGAACAGGAAAATGAGGCGACAATTTGCACAAGCTCATCGAAATTGGACAGTAGAAGATTGGAAAAACGTTGCCTGGTCTGATGAGTCTCGATTTCTGCTGCAACATTCGGATGGTAGGGTCAGAATTTGGCGTCAACAACATGAAAGCATGGATCCATCCTGCCTTGTATCAACGGTTCAGGCTGGTGGCGGTGGGGAATATTTTCTTGGCACTCTTTGGGCCCCTTGGTTCCAATTGAGCATCGTTGCAACGCCACAGCCTACCTGAGTATTGTTGCTGACCATGTCCATCCCTTTATGACCACAATGTACCCAACATCTGATGGCTACTTTCAGCAGGATAATGCGCCATGTCATAAAGCTGGAATCATCTCAGACTGGGTTCTTGAACATGACAATGAGTTCACTGTACTCAAATGGCCTCCACAGTCACCAGATCTCAATCCAATAGAGCATCTTTGGGATGTGGTGGAACCAGAGATTCGCATCATGGATGTGCAGCCGACAAATCTGCGGCAACTGTGTGATGCCATCATGTCGATATGGACCAAAATCTCTGAGGAATGCTTCCAGCACCTTGTTGAATGTATGTCATGAAGAATTGAGGCAGTTCTGAAGACAAAAGGGGGTCCAACCCATCACTAGCATGGTGTACCTAATAAAGTGGCCGGTGAGTGTAAAGCCATGTAATTTTACCGAGTGATGTCCGATCAGGGGGGGGGGGGGGGACCACTGCCCCACGCGTATCGCCACCTCACTGTGGCTTCGTCAGGGGTAAATTTCATATCAATCAGCGGGGTTAAATACCTATCGGACATTCCCTGTCATTGGAGCGCGAGATCTCGCAAGATCCGGGCGCCGCGCCATCGCCGTGCAGTGCCCCACTCCTCCAGCCTCCTTGTGTGAGCACTGCGCATGCGCAGTGGAATTACAATTGATTATGATCGGGTAAGTTTTCATATCATTAGTATGGTTCCACATTATGTTAAGTCCTGGTTGGGTCTCCACCATGTTGTGGTTCTCAGATTTTTTCAATGTCCTTGGAGTATTTTTGGCAATAATTGGATATGATCTTCTTCTCTTCTTGTCTCTTCCTTTCTCAGATTCTCATCTATAGGTTGGCGATATCAGGTTTCATCTCCTGCACTGTACATCTGATGGTGTCTATATCTCAGATATCGGAGGGTTCTCTAAAGGGGAAGACAGCCGTGAGGTGAGTATTTATACATTGTGCGCAGATCTACGGGTCTGATGTGTGGAACTGAAAGAGTAAATACCAAATTATAGTACATGGGGTGAATGGTGAAGAAAAAAGTGCTAAACTGTGTCCTCTAAATCAATACAGGCGGTCCCCTACTTAAGAACACTCGACTTACATATGACCCATAGTTACAAACGGACCTCTGGATATTGGTAATTTATTGTACTTTAGTCCTAGGCTACAATAAACAGCTGAAACAGTTAACAAATGTGTCTGTAATGAAGCTTTAGTGTTAATATTGATTCTTATGACAACCCAACATTTTTAAAATCCAATTGTCACAGAGACCAAAAAAGTTCTGGCTGGGATTACAATGATAATATATACAGTTCTGACTTGCATACAAACTCAACTTAAGAACAAACCTACAGACCCTATCTTGTATGTAACCTGGGGACTGCCTGTATTAGTGCCAAAGAATGTTGTCGTGCAGATACTGTGCTGGGTGATGTGCTAAGTGAATATTAAATAATGTGAATGCCCATCGTGCAATGAGGTGATTGTGCCAATGTGACGAATTGTAGGTTGGGTAGTGATGTGAGTATTTAAATTGGTGGTGCAGTGTGAAATATTAACCATTTTGTGTGTGAAATGACGTGTATTGGGGTGATAATGACTTGTGGTTGTGCTATTTGTGCCTGGGGAGTGTAACCGGGCTCTCAGTAGAGTAAGGAGGTAAGGGCTACCTCTGATGATGTGTATGTATAACCAAAGTGACTTTAAATTGTACGTTAGTTACCTTTTTATTTTCTCTTGTAGAATCCCGTATATAAAAGTTCCTCGTTTAGACCTTGTGGTTTCATCGATTGTAATTCATAGATCCAGCGTGATTCTTTTTGTAATAATTTGCTTGTTACTTCTCCTCCTCTGATGTTTGTTTGAATCCTGTCAAGTCCGAAAATTTTGAGATCTTTGTACTTACAGTTATGGTGTTGCAGGAAATGTGTCGCCACCGATGTTAAATTCTTGTCCTTTGTCAAATCTCGCTTCGCAGTGTTGATTGTGGAAAAGTGATGTTGAATTCTTTTTCTTAGTTCTTGACTGGTTTGTCCCACATATACCTTGGGGCACGAGCACACTATGGCGTATATGACATTTTTAGTTCTACAATTTATATAGTGATTTAAAGGGTGTACCTTACCTTTGGTCGGGTCTTTGAAGGTTTCTTGCGCTGCCATGTACTGGCAAATATTGCAGTTACCGCCTGCATAGCTTCCTTTGATCTTGAAACCCCTTGTTGTACTTTGTGATGGCCTTGTAAAGTGACTTTTCGTGATTTGATCCTTTAAGTTTTTAGCCCTTGTTATTGTCGGCGAGCTTACCAGTTAGCCTGTATCGGAGGCATCTGGTTGCTTCCATCTTAGTGATGGATGTTTTTAATTGTTTTTAATGCATATCAATAAAAATGTATTTTTATACCATACATAGTATTGTATTTCAGGCCCTATAACACCAGAACCTGTACATGTTCTGTGTGGTTTTTCTTATACTGTTCATAAAGTTAAATGATCACCTTCAATCGTGCTCTTATAACCCATCTATTTAGGAAAGCCAATCTCATTACCTAACAGCATGAAAACCTCCACCGTGACTGTGGATGCCACTCCTGGCCCGGCCTCTGCGCCCTTTGCAGCTGAACTCCCCCTCATAGTGGGAATACTCATGAACAAGTGGATGCTCTTAATTTAACCACAAAAAAAAGTTATTGACTGGAGTATAAGCCATCGGATAGGAAATGCATCCGCTTCTCTGCTAAAATGTCCAGCAGCAGCAACACCTCATTACTGAAGAGTCCAGAGGAGAGCCCCCCCTTTACAGAAATGTCTACAGCAAAGCCCCCCTTTAATGAAATATCCACAGGAGAGCCCCTTTTATGAAATGTCCACTGCAGATGCCCCGTGGGTCCCCTAAGAGCCAAATGCCCTGGGCGCCCGGTCATACTGCCTATATGACGATCCGCTGTTACTATTGATACTAGAAATATATGGGCAGCATATCCATAGCAAATGAACACTAGAGAGATTACACTCTGATGAGGCTGATTGTCCTGTTTGCTTCAAATATATTTTGGGTGCTATCAGATTCTCCACCATAGATAGGTGCAATGATAACTTAATTAAGGGTTATAAAAAAGGTTACAAAATTCACTGGCACCTTGTAGTGTGGTAAATCATTAAAAATCTATGATATAATGTATTTTTGGTATTGTTTTTTAACTCATTGGGGGAATTGGTGTTTTGAACATCAGTCCTAGTTCCCTGCGCTCCTCCCCCACTGCAGGCTGCAGGGGCTCTGGCCTCTAAAAAGATCCTGAAGTGTGCTCCATCTCTCTCCACTTGGTAATACCTGGTCTTACCTGTCAGCTGTAGTCTCTCCCTGTTTTATTGCGGAGGTTATTGTAAATATCGAATGCTAGGGCATCACAATGTTCTATCCCTCAATTGTAAGGATATGTCAGTTAAAACAGAGGGAAATAAACATGACATGGACCTTACCTAATTCCCTTCCTTAACTTTAAGAATCTCTTAAACTTTCTAATCTCAATTTATGTAGCAACCTTTAAAGGGGTATTTAAGACAGGTTTCTTAAATGTACTCAGGATAACAAAATAACTCTAATAATAAATAATTCTCTAATTCACTGTTATTAACAAAAATGCAGCATTTCACAGATATATGTCCACTAGTACTAGTGGACACAGTGTACACAGTTTCAGTTGCTCCTAGACACAACCCTGTAACCTCTGACGTACGGTCAGGGAAGCCATCTTGGTTTTCTGTCTGTTGGCCGTGGAGCTGAGATTTCTATCTCTCTCTCTCTGCACTCTGCATCTAGCTCCATCCCTTGCATTTTCAGGATGGAGCTCTCTCAGTGATACACAGACACTGCTGGCAACAGAGTGAGTATTGTAAAGCTTCGGACAGATAAGTTTTTTTATCTGGGGAGGAGGAGTAAGGCACTGCAGATCTTGTGTGTTGTTGAATAGCAAAGATGTAGGAGAGCTGACTGTTATTGTCTGCAGTAGGCATCTCATGGATCTCTGTGTCTTATCTGTCTCATCTCTCTTTCTATGTGTCAGATACCAGTACAATGATCAGAAGGTAAATGAAAATATATATAGACCTTGTACCCTGACCACACTGTCAGCTCACAGAACTAAATGGATCATAATGTGTCTGCTTAGAGAGTCCCTGCCCACACCCTGGATTGCACTGACCATCACTAAGTGATAGGAGCTAAAACATCAATAAAACTGAGTAAAATTTTGAAGTAAAAGGTTAAAAATTATCTTTATTGTATTAACATTGAAATTTTAGAATTTTCTTTCATTGAAAAACCCCTTTAATGTGGCAATGCCTTGGAAAAGTGCAAATACACAACATCTACAGCCTCCCCCAAGTCCAGATTAAAACTTACCTCCGTATAGAAACCGATCAGAATAGTCTGACAGGAAAAATCCCTCATGCTGATGCTCGGTTATAAGGTTGCGGTATGTCAGTAGTAGGGACTAAGCTGTAGTGTTGCATGCTGTGCAAGATCTAAACCTACCAATCAAATTTATGTTTAATACACATAGGTACAGAACTGTTGCAAAAGCAGATGAAAGTTACTGATCTGTTAAAAAAAGATAAAATATTATAAGTTGGTTGCAATTGGCAGTTTAAGAGATCCGAGTAGGTATCAATTAAACTGAGAATGTGCACTGCTACCACCACATTACTTATTTTCCTCGATGCCAAAGCCAATTGATGTGGTGGGACAGGGGTCACATGCTCTAGAGCTAGATGTGGCTCAAAGGTTTAGATTTCTCATAAGATGGGAATATCCTTTAAAATATTGTTTTATAAATATTTTCCAAATTTTGTCAGAGCTTGCCTCTAGCATTGTTTTTGTGTTTTTAAGATAAAATTACCATCTCTGCACTAACAAAATATTACATTTTTTTTTAAAACTGAAGTTAATATTCTATCTCCATTTTGTATAATAGTGTTGTGGAGATAGTGGTTATGTGAATAGCTGAAAAGCTTACTAAGGAACAAAGTCACAAAATCAAATCAGAAGGGACTAATTAAAACAGGAAATGCATATTGGTTTTACTTCTTATTTACAATATTATGCAAGACACCATATGTTACCAAAATATGTGTAATCAATAATTTTCGGAAGTGCAGTCATTTTAATGACTAACATAATGATCAATGCCATATGCCAGATTTTCTGATATTGGAACTGCAGTGATCACTTCATTTGAACTACTTTATTATATTCTTGAATAAATAATACTAACTCCAGCACACTTGTAATTAATCATCCAAGAACCTCTACTCTTGGGTGAATAGCAGGTTCCGAGACACAACATATTTAAACAAAAAAAAGATAAAGAAATAAAATGATGTAAAATTATATTTATACAACCCAACTTTAAAGGGTGTAGTTTGATTCAAGAAGGAAGAGCTGAGCAAATTAAGAAATGGTTTTTGGAAAAGTAACTAAAACGCATCCATTCACATTTGTTTCTGGTTAAGCAATCTATTGACCTCCCACGGGAATCTTGAGCATAACTAGAGTAGGAATTTTAATTCATTTATGGAATTTAATTTCCTTTTTTTACTTATAGCGCCTGAACAGGCTTCCACAATGACCACGTAGGGCACCACTACTACAGGTGCCCACACATGCCCAACTACATTCTGTTTACACCTAGCTTGATAAAAAATAGAGAACCCAGACCCACCAAACTTCACACAGTAAAAGTTATAAGAAAAGTGTAAAATTATCTAAAATCAATTAAATAAATGACCAAATACTGTACACATAACAGAGAGTAAAGACTTTTTATATTGCATAACTTATATGCATATTAATGGAAATCAACTAGAGCTGGTAATGCCACACAGTTCTTGGAAAAGGGAATGGGAGGAAGTGAGTGGATTCTAATGCACACCGGAAGCATGCATAATTAGGAGCAGAGGAGACCTGGCTTGCAGGAAGGAGAATGGATGGGAGTGGGAGGATTCTAATGTACTCCAGAGGCATGCATCCTTAGGAGCAAAGGAGACCCAGCTCTCAGGAAGGAGAATGGGAGGGAACAGGTGGATTCTGAAAGCGTGCATCAATAAGAGCAGAGGGGGAAGGGCCCTGTGTGATGTACATAGGAGCACCAGAGCCTAATTGCATCATTTTCAAAGTAGTTTGGTGGTGTAATTGCTTGGTTTTACTGCTAACAAAGATATGATCTAGCCTCAGAATGAAAACTCTGATCTGCAAGTATGTTATGTTTAAATACAACTTTCCAAAGTCATTGATTGCCTTTAGGATGTTTGGTCTCTACTTTGGACTGGACAGCCCAATCCTGATCTTAATATCAATGGTTGCTTAAGCGTATGTATTATTAAGGTCAAGTTATATGCAATTTTGCATATAACTGTAGATGAGTGTTAGGAGGAGGGGGTCTCTAAATCCAAACAAATGTATTAAATATAAAATAATAGTGTAAATTAAACATTAAATAGGACCTGTCACCCCCCAAAAGACCCCCACCAAATATGCCCCCATAATAATATACATAAGTTTTATGTCACAATTGCACTGTGTCTAACAAGACAAAAATTTGTGCCAAAACGGGTCTATCAGTGTGGCACAATTCTGTACAGCGTGTGCCACAATTCTGCAGCTTGAACAAAGTGCACCAAAAAAAAATAATGCAGTACAGGGTGCACCAAATTAATAAAGACCGTGTGAAGGTTTTGATGAATCTCTGCACTTTGCACATTTCACAGGCAAACTGCACACAGTACAGACTGCACTAGTTTTGATAAACTACTTTTTTCAGTTTGATTTTTAGCTGAAGGACAGATTTGAAGGACTATCAAAAGTACTGAAGGAAATATACAACCTTGTATTCAAATAAATAATCTTCATTTGATAAACAGGTAAAAATAAAGCTCAGATGAATCACAGTTGTGGCGCACTGGTTCAGTTTTTGCGCCTAAATGTTGCACTCTGTTGCGCCTTAATAATCACAAGCTACAACCATCTGGGAAGAGGTGAGTTTGTCCTCTTATAAAAGGGGTTTTTTTCCCAAGAAGGCAAGTCATCCACAGGATCCGCAGATCACGAGAATGAGAGGTCCGAACGCCACAGAGGGCCACACATGACTGTTCTGCTCCATTAATCTCTTTGGAGCTGACGGAGATCGCTGAGCACTACACTGTCTACACGAGTCATACACTGTTCTGCAAAAGAGCTCAGAGTCTTGATTCTCAGTCTACGTCCCCTTGAGGATGGAGTGTTTTTGCTCCAAAATTCCACCTCAATCAAAACGTTGCTAATGATGAATCATAAATAAGCACAGCAAAATATCTGGATTGATAGGTTAACTGAGAAAAACATGGTTATTGTTTATGTGCTGCTAGTTGAAAACTCGCTAAAACAACCAAAAAAAAAACCAGGTGGGCCAAAGCTAATACATAAGAAAAACTGATGAAAAATAATCAACAATATAGTGAAAATGGATTGAGGTAAGAAGAGAAGTCCATAACTGCTTTGTAATAATTATTTCACATGGCATATTGCTTTGAAGTGGGAACACTCTAAAAGATCCACTTTAAAATGAAAAGACTGAGTGTATTGTAAAATTGTTTAATCATATCTTGTTACAAAATTACTTTGCAGCTGTCATATAGTCTTAGATAAACATAAATCTCATCTGTACTTATCACATTCTCTGATGCAAAAGTTGAAAATGGCTAAGAAAAAGATACGTCATAGCCAGTATAAAAACAGGACCTTTTTATTCATCAAATTTCGCAATAATGACACTTTACAAAAAAAGAAACATATTCAGGAAGGAATACAGTTGCAAAATTTGAACATTATTTAATTGAAATATTTTACCCAAAATGAAAAAATTTGCTCATAGCAAATTGTGGTAGAACATTTTGACATTGAACAATTTATTCCATATGCAGTGAAACCTCTTTGAGCAGACTGCCATATTTTGCACAGAAAATTGGTATTGTAACCCTTTCCCTCAAACTGCCATATTAGTTATTAGTTTCCACCATCCACCGCACTATTATGGCATGCATATGGCCCACCAGTGGTGCAAGTGCCATAAACTGCTGGTGTCTGCTTTAACCCTGCTCTAACACCCACAGGCATGATCAGTACATGTAAGAGGCTTTCCCCGTGATTTGGACCCCCTGTGGTGCTTACTGGGGGAATTGATCCTTTCCATGACAGCCCTGCGGTCTCACTGATGTCATGATACATCTGACACAATGTAATTGTAAACTGTCTGTGCATGCATCTGACCATTAGTATTGCAGAGTGTCCTTAAAATTATACCACTGAAAGTAATGCCTCTGAAAACATTGCAATGCTGAAACAAAAGAAATTTTTCCAATATTAATTTTAATTCAGAAAAATTTGACAAAAAATTAAAATCTAATTGGATTGCTGGAATCATAGTAACTCGGAGAATAAAGATACCATTTTGGGCAAAATAAAAAGCTAAAACTCTTAAACTTGTCCTCATCAATAATCAATAGACGTGTCAAAATGAAGTAACTCTAAAGTGCTTCTTAACCTACATAAAATTAAACCCTCATATTCCCACATTCCCCCAAACTTGTGAATTTTATACCTGTACAATGTGAAATTGCGGATCTGCTCTGAATGACACTTTTCCACTCCAATGCCCTGCCCTGTGCTTTCTACTCCTCCACTTCATTGCCCTATTGGCATACTCCAGATCATTTGTGTATCAAATAACATGATGTCATCCACAATGGCCTGTTTTCATTATTGTCATGCAGTGGTGTCCTGTATATTGTTGAGTGAACCCAAATACGCAAGTTAAGGTTAAACATGGTGAGTTCAGCACGGCAAGGCAGTTCGGGCTACATTAGTGTGGGACTCGGCTTTGGGAAACTTTGCCCAGTGGCTTGATTGACAGCTGAGCGGCCAATCAACCAGCTTTCAGCCTCTATCAAGCACAGCCTTGCCTGTACTGAGGACAGCTGTGATTGCCAAATGGGGCACGTGACCCTGCAGTATAAGATCATGGTCACATGTCCTTGGGCCATTACAGCCAGGAGACAGAGCTAGGGTGAGGCTGTAGTTAGAGGAACAGTGAGGGAAAAAATAGAGCTTTAATGATTTTGCAATTGCTTATTTGAGGACAGATAGGAAGATAGAGAGAAAAGGCTGTGAGAAACATATAGTAATAACTATCAATACCAATAACAGTATACAGGACCAAAATGAAAAACTCAAACCATATAGACCAATAGGATAAAATCTTTTAAATCTTTATTTCTACACAATGGCAATCAAAAAAACATTAAAATCATCACATAAAATCCACAGAAACAAATAAGAATGGTGGAGGTCAGTCCATAGTGCAAATATCCACCACAATGGGCATAGAAGTAAGTACAAGGAGGGAAATATACAACAATCCAACAGTCCAACAGTATCTTTGCCCAGAAGGGTGTTATATACATAAAGTGCCTACCAAGTATTCAGTCACTTTGCTTTAGTCTATATTATTATCACTGGTGATGCAATATAATGTTATGTAATATTATGGCCTTTTGAGATTCTTACATATATAAAACAAACATCACGTCAAGTCAATTTTGACTTGATATATACAATGAATCCTGCACTTAATGTATTTCTAGATGTATTAATAACTTCTTGTATATGTTGAAATTGGTTATGGCTGTATAAATACACATAATGTATTAACTCCACTTTAGGAATTACTCCATATGTTTGTCCCCGATCAATATAATGTGAATATGTGTTAGTTTACCAAAAATGGCTGGGTGCCGCGGATTCCCTTGGCATGACGGTGGGTCCGGACGGTGGGTCCGGACTTCTGGTTCATGAGCGCCGCTCATCTTCCGGTACCTCCCCCCCCCCCCCGTAGGCGGGCGTAGTGACCACGATTATGAGCACATTCACACACCTGTTCCTTCGCCATAGATCTTCAGGTAATAACGTTTATTCTTGGCCCTCTTTACTCACATGGGCGTACCACTCCAGGACATTGCTATACACAAGCCTTACCCCAGCACACCCCCTTGAGGAAGCGACGGTAAAACGTGTGTCGAGGTGCAGTGGTGGTGGTCCAGGGAATCTACTTATTGTTGGTAGGCACTTTATGTATATAACGCCCTTCTGGGCAAAAATACTGTTTGACTTTTTGTATATTTCCCTCCTTGTACTTACTTCTTATGGACTGACCACCACCATTCTTTTTTGTTTCTGTGGATTTTATGTGATGATTTTAATGTTTTTTTGATTGCCATGTTGTGTACAAATAAAGGTTTAAAAGATTTTATCCTATTGGACGTTATGATTTGAGTATTAAATTTTGGTCCTCTGTACTTGACCACAGTGAGGGGTTTGTGGTTTTCCCATTGCTTCTTTAATCCTTTATGTAAATAACTGTGTCTGAACACCCAGATCACCTTTAACCTCAATGAAACTAACAGCATTTTTTAAAGTTAATTATTTATTTATTTTTAAAAAATTTTAAGCTTACGTTATTATCTTACGTACTTTCACCAGACTATTTTTAAGTCCTCTAGCTCATACTACCTCCATTTTACAGACATTTTAATTTGTTAAAATTTGGGTCCCTATTACCTTCAATGGGATTCATATTCAGGGCGAAGTCTTGGTATGGAACCAATCTTTCGGCTGAATCTGTTGAACCCTAATTCTAACCTGATTCAAAAAGCAGCTAGTATATATGCATTTAACATACATAAGATCCAAGGTTCTCAACGACTAGGCCCTTTTTCCCTTTTGTGTTTTCATTTTCAAAACCCATACTTTTTTATATTTACATGTAAAGAGCTGTATGAAGGCTGATTTTCTGTGTAACAAATTGCATTTTGTAGCGAGAGTATTTAAATGGGTATTCCCATCTGGGTATTTACATTTAATTTAATTCATTTTCCATATGTAAACATTTCTTCAATTGGATGTTATTAACCCCTTCACGCTCCGTGACGGATATATCCGCCATGGAGCTGTGAAGGTTGTATGAAGACGGCTCACGGGCTGAGCCTTCTTCATACAGGAGTATGGGTAGAGGAAAAGGTTGGCGCTACGGATGGGTGCGCTTGTAACCCAGAGAGTTTTTACCACAACACAAATTGGTGTATAGGCTAGGTAGGTATTTATTATAATAAATGGTTAAAAACTGGTCTCAAACATAGGTAAATTGGCAACGCGTTTCGGGGGGACCCTTCATCAGGCCAATACTATAAAACATGATAACAAACAAAACCACAAATAAATGTATAAAAATATAAATAAGTACAAATTGGTTCACCTATGATGTGTCTACTTATAAAAATATATATGCGAAAAAAGTGAGAAAATGAACATAAGTGGTAAAGAGATAAGCCCGTGCCTAGAGAATCTTGAATGGATGCCAATATAGTTATAGTTATAGTTGTAGTTATAACAGGTGGCAGAGGTGCATCAACAAGAGTACTGAGGCTATACGGGGTGAAGAATAAGGGCAGAGAATACTTACAAAATACAGCGTCCGGGGGGACCAGCAGGAGCTGTTAGTGTAGAGCGCGCTGCAGCGCCGACTGACTATAAGCAGTACGGACGCTGGTAAGCGCGCGAACGTCGGATCACGAGTGCGCATGCGCACTGTGTGTTCAGCGGCCACCGCGAGGTGGCGCGTGCGCAATGGTGGGGAGGATGGTTACCGAGGTGAATGTGTGAGTAGCGCTTAAGTGAAAAATGCTGCGCCGTATGAGCCTAATTAAAGTGATGCACTGTCAGAAAAGGATCAATGGGTATTATAACAACAAAAAGTACAAAATGGAATTATGGGAAATGTAATGGAAAATGGAAATGTCTAGTGCAATTAGGATGAGCAGCAAAGAATAGATATGATCAATGCATAAATAAATGAATATATAGATACAGATAGATGTGATGATGCACATGGAGACAGAAAGAAAAAGGCATACATGAGTATTGCACGGGATGTACAATGGTATATAATAAGTAAATAGTAAGTTAATAAATAGATATATAAATAAATAAATGTAATAATGCACATAAAGAAAAAAACATATGACAATACTGCACAGAATATATATAGCTAAATAGTAGGTAAATAGAATATGTACAAAAAAGATAAAATATATATATAAAAACATCAGTATACAAAGGATCAGTGTATCATTGTCACTTTTTATTGGCTATACAATCTTTATTTTTTGGCAATTTGGACATATAAGAGCTTATTTTTTGCGACATGAGATGCACTTTACAAATATTTCATTTTAGTGGGTTATTAGCTTATTGATGAGATTTTATTAACTCTTGAATGTATGGGTGAAAAGAAAATTGTCAATTTTAATTTCCGTTCTTTTTGTATTCTTTGGGGGTCGTACACTAAAAATACTATATTATATTTTTTCTACAGATCACTATGATTACGGTGATACCTCATTTAAATAGTTTTTCATTTATTTTTACAATTTTAATGGAAAAAAACTATTTTTGCACCGCCATCTTTTCGGAGACGTAACTTTCTTACCACTGTTCTTTTCAGTGGTATTATTTTGGCGCACACAAACTTTTTTTGATCACTTTTTAGAACATTTTTGTGAAGAGATTTTATGAAAAATGTACATTTCTGGCAAGTTTTTCATGTTTTGTTTTTACGGCGTTCACAGAGCGGGCCCAATAATGGTTCTGAGTTATTTTTGTTTAAGCTATTCTTCACCTTACACAGTGTAATACAGATGTATTACACTGTGTAATGTAACACACTGTAACACATGCTGCGTATGCTCCGTGTGTTACAGCCGGGTCCTGCCAGAAGGCAGGGACTCGGCACCAGGAAGCAGATCGCGCAGCCCCGGATACTGGCAGTCCCGGGGCTGCGATCAGAGCAGCGGACCCCCCAGTAAGCGTCACATGGGGGGTGGGCGATTCATGTGAAATGTCCCTAACACACCGCTCCGATGCAGTACTATTACGTCAAATGTCGCAAAGGGGTTAACAGAATGGAGATATCCAATCGATAATAGAAAGCTGTACATAAAAATCAACTTTTTTGGTACAAATCTAAGGGTGGATATCTCTGGCTCTTTGAAGCATCCATACACAATCCATATATTATATTAAAGGGGGGATCCTCCTGTTTAATTTGATGCCAGATTTTTCTAGATGCCATGGTTCAGGAGATATAGCCATTCTGGTTCTAAAATACAATATAGGTATTATATTTGTGAACAGTAACTTCTCCTCTCTGTCAAATCTCACAAAATATATCTATGAATTACAAGTACAGTAGATTCCTTTGTAGGTTTCCACAACAAATTAGTAACCATATATGCTAGAATTTTGACAAGTGAATGTAGGAACACTGTACGATCTTTAAACTTACATTTTTAATCCCTGGATATATGATTTTAGTAAGTCAACATGGAAGGCTATTCACAACTCCTACTCCGGTGTGAACGGGTACAGATCCTGGCAGGTGAGGTTGGCCTAATAGCACAGCTCAGACTGGTGGTGCTCTGCTGGAGCAATCCAACGGCATAAAACATCATCAAGCCAAAGGTCATTTGGCTTGATGATGCGCTAGATTAGCGCGAAACGGCCCGTCGCCAGGCCCCGCTCTGCCTATGTACACCGCAATAAAGATTTTCCTGCATGCCATCGGTGAGTGCCGCTTCATCTTCTTTTTATTGTTTTATGATTTTAGTAAGTCTCACAATGCACAAACCAAATAGAGTCTTAAGTCAGGTGACGCCCAGAATAGAGCGCGAGGATTCAAAACGGGAGTGTGCTTTGAAACAAGTAGACTATGATTAAGCTGTCAAGCGAAACACATAGGTCTAAGTACCTGTCTCCATTATGGCTGCAACGTTTGTTACCATTATATGATGTACTTTTAAAGAATAAAGTTTTGGAAAGAATTTATCCTGCGAGTGCTGGAAGCCTTTTTGAAAGATTTCGCTCAGCTGGAGGTTTTCGATGTGTCGCTTCCGTGCTTCGAGAGAGATTGTGGAGGATATACAAACACTGTAGCTTTGAGCTTTACTTTACTCCCCAGTGATAGTGGTAAGTAATAACTGTGGCAATAATTATAAAGGCCTAATTTGTGGCTGTATGCCATTTTGATACTGAATAGAGGTAAAAATGGATCTTTAGGAAATAGTATTTATCAGTGTAGATGTTATGATAGCTCAAGGGGGTGGGTCTGTACTTCACCATCCTATAGTGTTAGTTCACTTGATTAAACAGCTGTCGGGGGAACATTACATTTCAGAGTGGACACATATGTACTATAGTTTGAAGCTTCATCATGTTTATTCCCAGCCCTTCCATGAGGAAGACCTTTCCCCTCTGCCGTCAACTCCAGTTCCTTATGAACCTCCAATTTCGGTCTCTAATCAGTTCGGCCACGGGAGGACCCCTTTATTGGTAATCTGATCACAAAGACTACCCCCCCTATTACATCCACCAGTGATCAGCTGTGATCGCTGGGAAACCTAGCTTTTTGTTTCCACACAGCACCCTCACAGGGGAAATTGGGTATAACACAGTGTCCTTCACATCAATGGATTGTTAGTAGAGATGAGCGAACATACTCGTCCGAGCTTGATGCTCGATCGAGCATTAGCGTACTCGTAACTGCTCGTTGCTCGGACGAGTATTTCGCCCGCTCGAGAAAATGGCAGCTCCCGCCGTTTTGCTTTTTGGCGGCCAGAAACAGAGCCAATCACAAGCCAGGAGACTCTGCACTCCACCCAGCATGACGTGGTACCCTTACACGTAGATAGCAGTGGTTGGCTGGCCAGATCAGGTGACCCTGGGATAGACTAGCCGCTGCCCGCGCTGCTCGGATCATTCTCTGTCTGGATGCCGCTAGGGAGAGAGCTGCTGCTGGTCAGGGAAAGCGTTAGGGTGTTCTATTAGCTTACTGTTAGGCAGGAGTGATTCTAAAAGAACCCAACAGCCCTTCTTAGGGCTACAATAACGTTATAATTTTTTTTTTTTTTTATTTGCAGCTAGTACCATATTGTGAGGAATTTGCAGGGGGACTTGCTACCGTTGTGTTTAGCTCTTAGTGACACACATATCCACCTCAAACACCAAAGTGGGAAAATTTATTAGGGGTTTGAGTAGAATTAGGCACAGTCTGCCAGTTTCTTTTTATTTTATGTTTATTGTTTTAATAACTCAGCGTCATCTCATCTGGCATAGTAGTGTGCTGTAATACTTGGCTAGAAAATAGCCATAGGAGAATACAAACGGCTTATCCTCCTCCCACCCCTCCTCCTCCGAATTACCATCCGTGGGCATGGCGCCATCAGTCGGTAGCTCTAGGCACAGCAGCAGTGCCGTCGCTAAGCGACAGCAGGCGGTGCTCAAACTGCTGAGCCTAGGTGATAAAAGGCACACCGCCCAAGAGCTATTGCAGGGCATTCCACATCAAACTTGTTAACTTTGTCGCCACCCTGCTGTGTAAGCCACAAAATATACTGGAAAACTTTTTTCATTTACGGATATTATTTCAGCGCTTCTTGCGCTTCATGTTTACATTCCCCTCACCCGCCATATCCCAAACTTATAAGAACGCTACTACACTTGATCTTATCCGAAAGGTTCTTAGAAGTGCTGTTTGGGGAGTAGCCTAGAGACAGGGGCTTGGATTGGCGAAAGCTCGCCTGGCAGCGGACCGCCAGCTCCATGCCAAGAAACAACTAACATAGTTTTAACTGCAGCACCTTTAATCTACTACTAGTTCACTGCCTCCATACATCGTCCCCTTATCAAACGAGCTGTGTCAGGCAGAATTTTGGATTGTTTTATGGTAAATATGGTAAAAATTAGAATACATTTAATAATAACATTGAAACCATTCCTGGATTTATATAATAACAAACAAGAAACAATTCATACATCTGAAGTGACATGTAATATCTTGCTGTTTGTATGTCACAATGGAATAAATGTAAGTACCTGAACATTTTATTAGCATATAGTCCTGCCAATAGAAAGGAACTGGTAGCTACACTAAAAATGGTATGCTCGGAAAATCAATTCTGTGTCTGAACAAAGCCTCTAAAAGGTTTATTCCCATGAAGACAAGATTCTTAAATATATTCAGGATAAAAAAATAACATTCTCTAATTCACAAAAAATACAGCAATTCATGTATATAATTCTAACCTGTCTCTATCAGTCCTGGTGTTTACAACTATGGTCAGATTCTTCTCATGAATAGCTACTCTTATCTGCAACATGATGTGCTCTCTGACTCCTGCTCCCCCTCCCACCCTACATTACAAGACTAGCTCAGACACAGACACCTACTGCCAGCAAGCAGCAGTGTGCAGAGACTTAGTCTACAACCTACAGAGAGATTAGGTCTTTATTCAGGAGGGGGCATATAGCAGAGTTAACTCTGTGTGTGTTATAGGTGAGTTATCAGAACTGAGAGTGTAATTTTGTTTTATTTCCATCTCAAGGATCTCATGATCTCTCATCTCTACACACAAGAAGTTTCAGATATTCTTTTCTGTTATTGAGGAAAATACAAGATGCTGATGGTAAAAATATGTGCTCTTTTTATCATCACTTACTATTGACTGTCATAACAGAAAAAATAACTTTTTTTTCCTTGTTATTTGGTCAATTAATAACAGAAACATGGCCGATTAGACCCTTCTGTCCACCTAAGTTAATTGTTAGTGTAAGGTCACATTGTTTGTATACTAAAATCTTTCCAAATTACACAAGTTCCCGGGTCACAGCTTTAATTACTCTAAGGAGCAATCAATTGTGTGACATCACATGACCATGGACAGATTTCTATCCACTGGAAGCAAACATTAGATTTCTATAGAATGACGGCAAGCAGAGATCAAGAAAACTATCAGGAATTGATACAGAGAGTATATTGGAAAATTGTAAACTTTTCATATCTAAGCAATAACATTTATTTGCTGTAAAGGTTACACCCATATTATAAATGGGTTTCAAATTAGTACAGGGCTCACAATCCTAACTATGTCTTTTACTGCCTGCATCACCAGTTCTGTAGATCAAAAAAAAAAAGATTAGTTTTTTATTTTTAATATGACACCAAAATTTCGATACAGCCTCACCCTCCTCAGTCCTAGTAGATAAAGCCTCACCCTCCACAGTCCTAGTAGATAAAGCCTCGCCCTCCTCAGTCCTAGTAGATACAGCCTCGCCCTCCTCAGTCCTAGTAGATACAGCCTCCCAGTGATTTTATATACTGAATGTGGCCAGTAGTAAAATAATAATAGATACTTATACTAGATAATAGATACAGATACTTATCTTTGTCACGCCGTGACTGTCCTCTTCTCCCGGGTCATCAGCCAGGTGCTTGCTTCTGTGCAAAAGGACATAGGCAGTATGTGATGTCACACCGTGTACTCCAGAGAGGACAGAGTGGCACAGATAGAAGTATCTGCACTGTGCTGTGCCATGGTAGCCCAAATTGCCCACATTATAATCGTCCATTCTGCAGGCGCGTGCATCTGTGCAGGAGGACACTGTCAGTATTTGATGATGTCACAACGTGTACTCTTGAGTGTATAGAGCAGCCATGGGCACCCAAATTGCCCACACTATAATTGGTCATTCTGCCTTCAGGGCACTGCATTCTGACGACTGAGGCCCTCCCCTTGAATATATTATGATAAAGTTGCCCATGAAATAATAATAGGTTGGGGGAACCTGGGTAATAGTAATCATAATATCATTGATTTTGTATTACGCTTTACTAAGAGTGTTAGGGAAGGGGCAACGAACACTCTAAAGGCATAGACTGGGATAATGTTCTCAAAGACAAAAGCCCCCCCCCCCCAAAAAAAGTGGCTAACTAGTCTTGTAAGGAAAGCAATAAGCGAGAAAGATAAGGCGTTTAAGGTGCTAAAATGTGAAGGTAGCGATGAGGCATTACAGGATTATAGAGAGAAAAATAAATCCTGGAAAAAGCAGATAAAGGCCGCAAAAATAGAGACTGAGAGAAATATTGCCAGGGAGAGCAAAAATAATCCCAAATTATTTTTCAAGTATATAAATGATAAGAAACTAAAAACAGAGAGTGTGGGTCCCCTTAGACATAACATGGGGGTCATGGTGGAAGGAGATGAGTAAAGGGCCAATCTACTGAATGTCGCCTTCTCAACTGTCTTTACCCATTAAAATCCCCTGGTGGAAGACACAATGAGGAATAATGTAAATTCTTTTTGGAATGTCAACAGTTTAACCAAGGAAGAAGTACGGCGCCGCCTAGCAACCACTAAGATAGATATATCACCGGGGCCAGATGGCATACACCCCCGGGTTCTGCATGAACTATGTACCATGATAGACAGACCGTTATTTTTAATATTTGAAGATTCACTGAGGACTGGTTATATTCCACAGGACTGGAGCATAGCAACAGACCTGTGAGTCTAACTTCTGTGGTGGGGAAAATATTTGAGGGGTTTATTAGAGATGCTATCCTGAAGTATCTCACTGTGCACAACCTTATAACCCAGCGTCAGCATGGGTTTATGAGAGATCGGTCCTGTCAGACTAATCTGATTGGTTTCTACAAGGAGGTAAATTCAAGACTGGATCTGGGGTACACTGTGGATGTTGTATATCTGGACTTTTCAAAGGCATTTGACACCGTGCGGCATAAAAGGTTGGTATATAAAATGAGACTGCTGGGAATAGGAGAAAATCTGTGTATTTGGGTAGTAATTGGCTTAGTGATAGAAAACAGAGGGTGGTCATTAATGGCACATTCTCAGATTGGGTTGATGTTACCAGTGGAATGCCACAGGGGTCAGTATTGGGGCCACTTCTTTTTAATATTTTTATTAATGAATTTGTAGTGGGTTTGCACAGTCAAGTTTCAATATTTGCAGATGATACTAAGCTGTGTAAAGTAATAAATACTGAGGTTGATAGTTTAACATTACAGAGGGATTTGTGGAAGCTTGAGGAGTGGGCAGAGGAATGGTTGATGAGGTTTAATGTAGATAAATGTAAAATTATGCACTTGGGCCATGGAAACAAAAAGTATAATTATGTTCTAAACAGTCAATTACTTGGTAAAACTGAAGCTGAAAAGGACTTGGGGGTATTGGTGGATGGTAAACTTAATTTTAGTGACCAGAGCCAGGCGGCTGCTGCTAAAGCAAATAAAATTATGGGATGTATCAAGAGAGGAATAGATTCTCATGATAAAGACATAGTTTTGCCCTTATACAAATCCCTGGTCAGACCACACATGGAATATTGTGTACAGTTTTGGGCACCAGTGTATAAAAAGGATATAGTAGAGCTGGAACGGGTGCAGAGGAGAGCAACCAGGATTATTAGGGGAATGGTGGGATTAGAATACACTGACAAAAATTTGGGATTATTCAGTTTAGAAAAAAGACGACTGAGGGGAGACCTCATTACAATGTACAAATACCTGAACGGACAGTACAATGATCTCTCCAAAGATCTTTTTATGCCTAGGCTTGTGACCAGGACAAGGGGGCATCCTCTACGCCTAGAGGAGAGGCGATTCTACCATCAACATAGACAAAGGTTCTTTACTGTAAGAGCAGTGAGACTATGGAACTCTCTGCCGCAGGAGGTTGTTATGGTGGACTCTATGTACATGTTCAAGAGAGGCCTGGATGCCTTTCTGGAGAGAAAAATATCACGGGTTACGGGGATAAAACATTTATTTAATTCTTAAAGATTGGACTTGATGGACTTGTGTCTTTTTCCAGCCTTATATACTATGATACTATGTATTTCACCACTAACTTTTTGAACACCCCTTTTGAATCAATATATAGTGCAGCTGCACCATCATTCATGCTTTGTTTCATAAAAATAAAATGGAATATATTTTTACCTTTGCAGGTGCTGTCGACCCCCAAAGTTTTAAATAGGTAATAACTAGGAATGCATTATAAATGTTGACTACTAAATTGGTACTAAATATATAATATACATATATGTGTGTGGTTTTTTTTTTAATGGAAACAGAAAAAGCAAGAATATGGGGAAAAAAAGTCGCAACCCCCATTAAAAAAATAAAATGCCCACCACCTAAAGGAAGGGACAATTTAAAATATTTAGGTTTAGTACAGATCTGCACTTGATTTTTACCATATATATTTAATTATCCAAACAGAGAAGCAGCGCTCAGTGTCATTGAATTATTTATTCACAAGTGGAAATTGCAATGTTTCAGGTAACTTAAATTCAAGGCTTAAAAATGGCTACATTGAGTTAGCTGAAACATTGCAATTTCCACTTGTGAATAAATAATTCAACGACACAGAGAGCTTCTTCTCCATTTGGATAATTGGATCTTCGGGGTCTTGAGCAAGATCCCTATGAGCTTGCACCCATTTGGATTTTACTCCTTTGCTTCATTGTGCCGCCCTTCACTTCTACTATTTTTACCATATATATTTATATATAAATAAACTAAACAAAACACAACCAAAAGACCTGCCCGTCTGGGCACTAGCTAACACAGTAGCTTTCCCTCTCTAGCTACTACACACAAAACAAACCCAATGGCAGTCTATACCTTCAGGCTTGCTTCACTCTCAGCATCACATTTATCTCTGGTCAGAGAAACCCTCCCATGGTGCAGCTAGGGCTTATAAAAACCTGGTCCAGGTGCAGGTTAACAAGCTGCACTAAGGGTAATGCCCTGATTTTCAGTCAGTTTAAAACCGCATGTGTTTTTAAAACGCACGCTTTTTTTAATGTTTACCATGCGATTGGCTGGTATGAACCTGTTTATCTTAATTTCTAGAAGTGTAGGCAACTGTGAAACAGATTAACAACGTTATACTACGTCCATGGGGATACATGCTAAGCGCACCGGGACATAGTATAACGTCCAGCTCTGCATGCTCAGACAGTTTATACTTCTCTACAATGAAAAAGTATTGTAGAGCAGTGTAGTGAACTTGAACCAGCAATCAGAGCATTGCTGGTTCAAGTTCAAGTAAGTATAAGTAAAAACATGTAAAAACACTAAATTTAACACATTAGAATAAATAATAAATAAATACATAAAAATATAAGCCCCTAAAATTACATTTTCCCATAAAACACTTAATAAACTATTAAAAACACAAACACACAAAAAACCGCCACATATTTGGTATTGCCACGTCCATAATAATCTGTATAATAAAACAGAATTGTTACTGGACCTGCACGGTCAACGCGGGGGGGGGGGGCGCAAAAAACGTTCCAAAAAAAAGATAATTTTGAATTTATACCTTAAAAAAAATTATCTAAAAAGTGATTAAAAAAATGTTACGCACTCTAAAATAAGACTACTAAAAAGAACAATCCTTCTCGCACAAAATAAGCCCCTAACCAGATTTGTCAGCCGAAAAAGAAAAACGTTATGCATATGAAAAGATGGTGATGGTGCTAAAATGAACCAAATTGTCTCCAAATTAGTTTTTATTCAGAAAAATTGAATAAAATACACAAAACCCCCACATATTTGGTATCCCTGCATCCGTAACAATCTGCATAATAAAACAGAATCGTTATTGGACCTACAAAATGAACCCTGTAAAAAAAAACTCAAAAACGCTGCGAAAAAAAGATAATTTTCAATTAATACCCTTTAAAAAATGCTCTAAAAAGTGATTTAAAAAAGTTACTCACTCTAAAATAAATATAACCAAATACTTGGAGTAAAAAGGAGGCAACACCCTCAGGGTATATTACAAAGCATATACTTTATTAAAGACATAAAAGACAATAATCAAAAAGCAATGATGGACAGACTACAATGTAAAAATTAAAATGCATGTGTCCAAGATTCATCGCCTTCAAGGGCATAAATGTAGGCAAGGCAAAGTCACTACACAATAATGTTATCTCATATATTATGGAGATGCAAAGTAATGAATAACACTTAATAGGCATACAAATAGTAAGACAAAGCTAAAAAAGACCATACCAAGCAGAAAGGACCACATGCAGCTGACCCCGACACGTGTTTCGCTATCGCGCTTTATCAAGGGGAGTGATCCCCTTTTTTTTTTTTTTTTGGTATATCGCGGTCCCTACCATACAGCCTGTACGTTTGGTGTGTCACTCTAAAATAAGACCACTAAAGAGAACAAATATTCTCGCAAAAAATAAACCCCTAACCAGATTTGTAAGCCGAAAAATAAAAAAGTTATGCATATGAAAGTCAGTGATGCAAAAATTTACATTTTTGCCTAATTACTTTTTATTCAGTAAAATGGAAATTTTTTTTTTAAAAAACTATATAAATAAGGTCTTTTCGTAATCGTGGAGACCCATAGAATAAAAAAAATATACTATTTTTACGGTACGGTAAACGGCCAAAAAAAAAATACAAAAAAGTTCCTAAAAATTGATGATTTTCATTTCCATAACAAAGAGTTAATAAAATCTCACCAATTAGCTATAGATGCCCAAAATGGTGCCTCCTTCCCTTCTATGCTCGGCCGTACGCCCATACAGCAGGTTACCGCCACATATAGGGTATCGGTGTACTCGGGAGATATTGGGTATCAAACTTTGTGGAGCCTTTTTTCATTTTATCCATTACAAATGTTTAATATTTCACCCAAAATAAATGTATTGTCAAAAAATATTACAATTTGTAGACCACACCTCCATTTTGTTTTAACCCCTATAAAACACCTAAAGGGTTAACAAACTTCTTAAAAGTGGTTTTTCATACGTTAAGGTGTGTAGTTTCCATAATGGGGTAATTTATTTAGGCCTTTCACAATCAATTAAAAGTTGAGCAGGTCCATCTAAATATTAGTTTTGGTGATTTTCCCTAAAATGTGAAAAATGGCCCTCAAATTCTGAGCCTCATAACATTCTAGTAAAATATGTGGAATCTTAAAAAACCATGGCAACATAAAGCAGACATTTGGGAAATGTAAGTTATGAATTTATTTGGGAGCTATGACTATCTGCATGAAAAGTAGGGAATTTAGAACTTTGAAAATAACGAATTTTTCAAAATTTTTGCCAAATTTAGTTTTTTTCATAACTAAACACAAAAGATATCATCCAAATTTTTTAACTAATTTGAAGTTCAATGTGTCACGAGAAAACAGTCTCAAAATCCCCTGGATATCTTATATTGTTCCAAAGCTATAACCATTTATAGTGACACAGAGCAGATTTGAAAAATTGGGCCGCGTTGAGTCCCGTAGGGGTTAAAAGTAGCCAAACACATGGTAAACATTCAAAACCGCATGCGGTTTTAAACGGACAGAAAATGCATGCTTTAAAACGGTCCAAAAACTCAATGTGTGGCATCACCCTTTGGACAACTGGTCACATAGCAGTGCATCCAATTAGATGTTGCAAATTTCTGTGTTGTTACCTTTTTGTAATGTTCTATATTTCAGAATGACTATTCATACCACTATGATGAGTGCTGCTTCTCCCCAAGACTATGTTTCTTTCATTCGGGACTGAGAAAAGAGTGGTAAATGTTAATTACATTTTTTATTTTATATTATTACTGTATATACTCGGATAGCCAAGTTTTTCAGCACAATTTTTGTTCTGAAAAACCCCACTTAGCTTTTACTCGAGTATATTAAAAAAAAAAAACGTAGTCTCTGCAGCTCCCCCTTCCTCTAGGCCTTCTTGTGTAGCAGCACAGATAGAGACAAGTCTATGAACTCTGTACGTGGAAACACTATGATACGGTGGTGTCACCTGCTGATGACATCATAGTGTGTGCTCTGGCAGAGCTTATGTACCTTGTTGTAGTGATGCTATACAGGAGCCGAGAGGGAAAAGAAGCTGCAGGGGGAACCGCATGTTTTTTTATATAACGAGGGGCTGCTGGGCAGTTTACTACTGGGGGAGGCTGCTCAGCATTTCATTAGCGAGAGGAGGCTGAGGGAGGCTGCTCGGCATTCCATTAGTGAGGGGAGGCTGCTGGGTATTTCATTACTGGCGGAGGTCGCTGAACATTAAATTAGTGAGGGGAGGCTGCTGGACATTTCAGTATGCTGGGAGGGCGCAGCAAGCACAGTGTTCTCTGACAACATCCGCTGCCAATTGCATGGGGAAAGAGAAGATTAGCATATTGACACACACACACCCCAACCCCCACCAGTGCTGCAGCTCCTACATGCTGGTATGTTAGATTTAATAAGATTGGGGTGGTGAAAGGTCCTCTTAAACCATGATGTTTCCCTAAATTCATGGTGCGGCAGAGAGTGTATGAAGAAAGAAGCTAGGAGCCACATGATTTTAAGTTCTTATTCAGAAGGACGTTTCGATTGCATGTCACCAAAAATGCAGATGTGTGATATCCGTGTTCAGTCCGTATTATATCAACATCTGTTTTTTAATACCCATTTGTTATCCTTTCACGACCGCCAAAAAAAACCCAGATGGTTTTCTTCTGTATTTTTGCCCAGACCAGCTGGTTGCCTAGCAGCATTTAAGAAAAAAACAGACCTCATACAGATGTCATCCATGTGCCATCTGTTTATTTTGCAGATCCATTGACTTCTATGGAGGTACATGGTCTGCATGTGAGAAAAAAATAGATCATGCTGCAATTGTATCATAGACTGTACAGTGAAAAAAACGGACATATGAACAGACCCATACAAATCAATGGTTCCATAATACTCAATCAGTATGCTAACAGCCATCTGAAGGAACCCTTACATAAATATGTTTAGTTGAAACTAAAAAGAAGAGGCAAAAGTTGTTATTTTTTTCTTTAAGGTCTGGATTTTTATTCCCAGGTTTTCTTTGACTGGAGGCGGGGGATGATTGAGGAACCTCATCGACTGAAAATATTAAATAAAAGACAGTCCCAATAATTCTAATGTGCAAATTGTAAATGTATAATTTAATTGTAATTAAATGCGTTGTCCAGTTTCAGTAAATAAATGTTATTGTTTGTGTAATGGAAAGTTATAAATAAATAATAAACTTCCTCATGGTTTTCTAGATATCTGCTTGCTGTTATTTTAAAGGAAGTTTCATGTTTACTTCCTGTGGAATAAAACTAGTTCATGGTTATGACTCTCACACATGGCAAATCTCATGGAAAATCTCATGCTGAGCACCTGCTGCTTTGCTTACACTATACCCACAAATTATACTATAATACTGCATTGTCTGAATTAGTTTCTTTATCTTCTATTTTCCTGGCATCATCAGAGGTGGGGCTATACTAGCATGGGGCCAGGAAGTGGAAAGTCCAAGAACAGAACGGCACTCACTTTTCTCAATCCACGATTCCTTTATTCAAGCGTTAAAATATCAGACATCTGAGGACGCCGGGGTCCACAAGGTAAAAGCCTATACGCGTGATACAGGCTGTTACCTTGTGGACCCCGGCGTCCTCAGTTGTCTCATGTTTTAACGCTTGAATAAAGGAATCGTGGATTGAGAGAAGTGAGTGCTGTTCTGTTCTTGGACTTTCCACTACTGGCTTCTATTCTATTGGGAACAGAGCACCACAATAGATCCCATTACACCAGCGATTAGAGAAGGTACCGTCCCGTGCTATTGGGGAGAGTTCACACTGTGTTCACAGTATGGAGAGACTTGGGTAGTGCCTGTTCTTCTGCATCTTTCTATATTTGAATTGGGCTCAGGAAGTATTCTCCAGAGTCCATGCTCTCTGCTATCTGCAAAGTTTGCAGCTTTTACATTCAGGTTTTGGTGCAGAAGATCTGCAGCCTGATACTGTAGCAATAAAGTGAGTGGGATTTGGGAAAATTAATGTAGACAATGCGTTTTTTTTGTCTATGGGAGAGGGAAAATCTGCATCAAATACCCACCAAATCTGCATCAACATGTGGTTGTCATGCAGAATTCCCTAAAAGGAAAGGGAAAAAAGAAAAATAAACGGATGCAGAAAATCTGGATAAAAAGTGCAAAAATAAATCCGCATGAAAATCCATGTGTATTGGATGCAGATTTTCCAAATGTCAATCACACATTTTCAAACATTCAGTTTGCATTGCATTTAGAAATGCAATGCAAATGTCAGGGGGGTGGGGATTGTGCCGATCGCAAATGCTTTTCCAAAAAAGGTAATCAAAACCGGTGTTTTGCATGTAAACATTACAGAACATCGGCTGCTCCTTACTGATTGCAGGCGGCTCAAATGCGATCTGTTAGCTCCACCCCCAGGCATTTGCATTGTGTTTTTAAACACAATGCAAACTAAACAAGTAAATGCAACTTTAGGCCATGTGATTGCAGCACAAACTGCCCTCATAGCTTTATATTCTGCACGGCCACAGTAAAGTGAGGTACAAGTGCTGTGGAGTCAGAGTCTGTGACAATTTTGTTGACAATTTTTAATATTAACTCATTCTCTTTCAAGACACAAGATAAAACAGAAATCTTTAAGTTACTCTAAAGTTGTATGGTTGAAAAAAAGACATATGCATCATGTTCAACCAAGGATGAAAAGGGGAAGAGACAGGACTGGGGTGAAAAGAATGTACCAAGGATGAAAAGGGGAAGAGACAGGACTGGGGTGAAAAGAATGTGGAGCACATGACCCTCCATTTGCGGCCATTTTATACTCAGTAAAGTCTGGCAGATGAGATGAAAGACAGGAGATACAGCCTCACCCTCCTCAGTCCTAGTAGATAAAGCCTCACCCTCCCCAGTCCTAGTAGATACAGCCTCGCCCTCCTCAGTCCTAGTAGATACAGCCTCACCCTCCTCAGTCCTAGTAGATACAGCCTCCCAGTGATTTTATATACTGAATGTGGCCAGTAGTAAAATAATAATAGATACTTATACTAGATAATAGATACAGATACTTATCTTTGTCACGCCGTGACTGTCCTCTTCTCCCGGGTCATCAGCCAGGTGCTTGCTTCTGTGCAAAAGGACATAGGCAGTATGTGATGTCACACCGTGTACTCCAGAGAGGACAGAGTGGCACAGATAGAAGTATCTGCACTGTGCTGTGCCATGGTAGCCCAAATTGCCCACATTATAATCGTCCATTCTGCAGGCGCGTGCATCTGTGCAGGAGGACACTGTCAGTATTTGATGATGTCACAACGTGTACTCTTGAGTGTATAGAGCAGCCATGGGCACCCAAATTGCCCACACTATAATTGGTCATTCTGCCTTCAGGGCACTGCATTCTGACGACTGAGGCCCTCCCCTTGAATATATTATGATAAAGTTGCCCATGAAATAATAATAGGTTGGGGGAACCTGGGTAATAGTAATCATAATATCATTGATTTTGTATTACGCTTTACTAAGAGTGTTAGGGAAGGGGCAACGAACACTCTAAAGGCATAGACTGGGATAATGTTCTCAAAGACAAAAGCCCCCCCCCCCCAAAAAAAGTGGCTAACTAGTCTTGTAAGGAAAGCAATAAGCGAGAAAGATAAGGCGTTTAAGGTGCTAAAATGTGAAGGTAGCGATGAGGCATTACAGGATTATAGAGAGAAAAATAAATCCTGGAAAAAGCAGATAAAGGCCGCAAAAATAGAGACTGAGAGAAATATTGCCAGGGAGAGCAAAAATAATCCCAAATTATTTTTCAAGTATATAAATGATAAGAAACTAAAAACAGAGAGTGTGGGTCCCCTTAGACATAACATGGGGGTCATGGTGGAAGGAGATGAGTAAAGGGCCAATCTACTGAATGTCGCCTTCTCAACTGTCTTTACCCATTAAAATCCCCTGGTGGAAGACACAATGAGGAATAATGTAAATTCTTTTTGGAATGTCAACAGTTTAACCAAGGAAGAGGTACGGCGCCGCCTAGCAACCACTAAGATAGATATATCACCGGGGCCAGATGGCATACACCCCCGGGTTCTGCATGAACTATGTACCATGATAGACAGACCGTTATTTTTAATATTTGAAGATTCACTGAGGACTGGTTATATTCCACAGGACTGGAGCATAGCAACAGACCTGTGAGTCTAACTTCTGTGGTGGGGAAAATATTTGAGGGGTTTATTAGAGATGCTATCCTGAAGTATCTCACTGTGCACAACCTTATAACCCAGCGTCAGCATGGGTTTATGAGAGATCGGTCCTGTCAGACTAATCTGATTGGTTTCTACAAGGAGGTAAATTCAAGACTGGATCTGGGGTACACTGTGGATGTTGTATATCTGGACTTTTCAAAGGCATTTGACACCGTGCGGCATAAAAGGTTGGTATATAAAATGAGACTGCTGGGAATAGGAGAAAATCTGTGTATTTGGGTAGTAATTGGCTTAGTGATAGAAAACAGAGGGTGGTCATTAATGGCACATTCTCAGATTGGGTTGATGTTACCAGTGGAATGCCACAGGGGTCAGTATTGGGGCCACTTCTTTTTAATATTTTTATTAATGAATTTGTAGTGGGTTTGCACAGTCAAGTTTCAATATTTGCAGATGATACTAAGCTGTGTAAAGTAATAAATACTGAGGTTGATAGTTTAACATTACAGAGGGATTTGTGGAAGCTTGAGGAGTGGGCAGAGGAATGGTTGATGAGGTTTAATGTAGATAAATGTAAAATTATGCACTTGGGCCATGGAAACAAAAAGTATAATTATGTTCTAAACAGTCAATTACTTGGTAAAACTGAAGCTGAAAAGGACTTGGGGGTATTGGTGGATGGTAAACTTAATTTTAGTGACCAGAGCCAGGCGGCTGCTGCTAAAGCAAATAAAATTATGGGATGTATCAAGAGAGGAATAGATTCTCATGATAAAGACATAGTTTTGCCCTTATACAAATCCCTGGTCAGACCACACATGGAATATTGTGTACAGTTTTGGGCACCAGTGTATAAAAAGGATATAGTAGAGCTGGAACGGGTGCAGAGGAGAGCAACCAGGATTATTAGGGGAATGGTGGGATTAGAATACACTGACAAAAATTTGGGATTATTCAGTTTAGAAAAAAGACGACTGAGGGGAGACCTCATTACAATGTACAAATACCTGAACGGACAGTACAATGATCTCTCCAAAGATCTTTTTATGCCTAGGCTTGTGACCAGGACAAGGGGGCATCCTCTACGCCTAGAGGAGAGGCGATTCTACCATCAACATAGACAAAGGTTCTTTACTGTAAGAGCAGTGAGACTATGGAACTCTCTGCCGCAGGAGGTTGTTATGGTGGACTCTATGTACATGTTCAAGAGAGGCCTGGATGCCTTTCTGGAGAGAAAAATATCACGGGTTACGGGGATAAAACATTTATTTAATTCTTAAAGATTGGACTTGATGGACTTGTGTCTTTTTCCAGCCTTATATACTATGATACTATGTATTTCACCACTAACTTTTTGAACACCCCTTTTGAATCAATATATAGTGCAGCTGCACCATCATTCATGCTTTGTTTCATAAAAATAAAATGGAATATATTTTTACCTTTGCAGGTGCTGTCGACCCCCAAAGTTTTAAATAGGTAATAACTAGGAATGCATTATAAATGTTGACTACTAAATTGGTACTAAATATATAATATACATATATGTGTGTGGTTTTTTTTTTAATGGAAACAGAAAAAGCAAGAATATGGGGAAAAAAAGTCGCAACCCCCATTAAAAAAATAAAATGCCCACCACCTAAAGGAAGGGACAATTTAAAATATTTAGGTTTAGTACAGATCTGCACTTGATTTTTACCATATATATTTAATTATCCAAACAGAGAAGCAGCGCTCAGTGTCATTGAATTATTTATTCACAAGTGGAAATTGCAATGTTTCAGGTAACTTAAATTCAAGGCTTAAAAATGGCTACATTGAGTTAGCTGAAACATTGCAATTTCCACTTGTGAATAAATAATTCAACGACACAGAGAGCTTCTTCTCCATTTGGATAATTGGATCTTCGGGGTCTTGAGCAAGATCCCTATGAGCTTGCACCCATTTGGATTTTACTCCTTTGCTTCATTGTGCCGCCCTTCACTTCTACTATTTTTACCATATATATTTATATATAAATAAACTAAACAAAACACAACCAAAAGACCTGCCCGTCTGGGCACTAGCTAACACAGTAGCTTTCCCTCTCTAGCTACTACACACAAAACAAACCCAATGGCAGTCTATACCTTCAGGCTTGCTTCACTCTCAGCATCACATTTATCTCTGGTCAGAGAAACCCTCCCATGGTGCAGCTAGGGCTTATAAAAACCTGGTCCAGGTGCAGGTTAACAAGCTGCACTAAGGGTAATGCCCTGATTTTCAGTCAGTTTAAAACCGCATGTGTTTTTAAAACGCACGCTTTTTTTAATGTTTACCATGCGATTGGCTGGTATGAACCTGTTTATCTTAATTTCTAGAAGTGTAGGCAACTGTGAAACAGATTAACAACGTTATACTACGTCCATGGGGATACATGCTAAGCGCACCGGGACGTAGTATAACGTCCAGCTCTGCATGCTCAGACAGTTTATACTTCTCTACAATGAAAAAGTATTGTAGAGCAGTGTAGTGAACTTGAACCAGCAATCAGAGCATTGCTGGTTCAAGTTCAAGTAAGTATAAGTAAAAACATGTAAAAACACTAAATTTAACACATTAGAATAAATAATAAATAAATACATAAAAATATAAGCCCCTAAAATTACATTTTCCCATAAAACACTTAATAAACTATTAAAAACACAAACACACAAAAAACCGCCACATATTTGGTATTGCCACGTCCATAATAATCTGTATAATAAAACAGAATTGTTACTGGACCTGCACGGTCAACGCGGGGGGGGGGGGCGCAAAAAACGTTCCAAAAAAAAGATAATTTTGAATTTATACCTTAAAAAAAATTATCTAAAAAGTGATTAAAAAAATGTTACGCACTCTAAAATAAGACTACTAAAAAGAACAATCCTTCTCGCACAAAATAAGCCCCTAACCAGATTTGTCAGCCGAAAAAGAAAAACGTTATGCATATGAAAAGATGGTGATGGTGCTAAAATGAACCAAATTGTCTCCAAATTAGTTTTTATTCAGAAAAATTGAATAAAATACACAAAACCCCCACATATTTGGTATCCCTGCATCCGTAACAATCTGCATAATAAAACAGAATCGTTATTGGACCTACAAAATGAACCCTGTAAAAAAAAACTCAAAAACGCTGCGAAAAAAAGATAATTTTCAATTAATACCCTTTAAAAAATGCTCTAAAAAGTGATTTAAAAAAGTTACTCACTCTAAAATAAATATAACCAAATACTTGGAGTAAAAAGGAGGCAACACCCTCAGGGTATATTACAAAGCATATACTTTATTAAAGACATAAAAGACAATAATCAAAAAGCAATGATGGACAGACTACAATGTAAAAATTAAAATGCATGTGTCCAAGATTCATCGCCTTCAAGGGCATAAATGTAGGCAAGGCAAAGTCACTACACAATAATGTTATCTCATATATTATGGAGATGCAAAGTAATGAATAACACTTAATAGGCATACAAATAGTAAGACAAAGCTAAAAAAGACCATACCAAGCAGAAAGGACCACATGCAGCTGACCCCGACACGTGTTTCGCTATCGCGCTTTATCAAGGGGAGTGATCCCCTTTTTTTTTTTTTTTTGGTATATCGCGGTCCCTACCATACAGCCTGTACGTTTGGTGTGTCACTCTAAAATAAGACCACTAAAGAGAACAAATATTCTCGCAAAAAATAAACCCCTAACCAGATTTGTAAGCCGAAAAATAAAAAAGTTATGCATATGAAAGTCAGTGATGCAAAAATTTACATTTTTGCCTAATTACTTTTTATTCAGTAAAATGGAAATTTTTTTTTTAAAAAACTATATAAATAAGGTCTTTTCGTAATCGTGGAGACCCATAGAATAAAAAAAATATACTATTTTTACGGTACGGTAAACGGCCAAAAAAAAAATACAAAAAAGTTCCTAAAAATTGATGATTTTCATTTCCATAACAAAGAGTTAATAAAATCTCACCAATTAGCTATAGATGCCCAAAATGGTGCCTCCTTCCCTTCTATGCTCGGCCGTACGCCCATACAGCAGGTTACCGCCACATATAGGGTATCGGTGTACTCGGGAGATATTGGGTATCAAACTTTGTGGAGCCTTTTTTCATTTTATCCATTACAAATGTTTAATATTTCACCCAAAATAAATGTATTGTCAAAAAATATTACAATTTGTAGACCACACCTCCATTTTGTTTTAACCCCTATAAAACACCTAAAGGGTTAACAAACTTCTTAAAAGTGGTTTTTCATACGTTAAGGTGTGTAGTTTCCATAATGGGGTAATTTATTTAGGCCTTTCACAATCAATTAAAAGTTGAGCAGGTCCATCTAAATATTAGTTTTGGTGATTTTCCCTAAAATGTGAAAAATGGCCCTCAAATTCTGAGCCTCATAACATTCTAGTAAAATATGTGGAATCTTAAAAAACCATGGCAACATAAAGCAGACATTTGGGAAATGTAAGTTATGAATTTATTTGGGAGCTATGACTATCTGCATGAAAAGTAGGGAATTTAGAACTTTGAAAATAACGAATTTTTCAAAATTTTTGCCAAATTTAGTTTTTTTCATAACTAAACACAAAAGATATCATCCAAATTTTTTAACTAATTTGAAGTTCAATGTGTCACGAGAAAACAGTCTCAAAATCCCCTGGATATCTTATATTGTTCCAAAGCTATAACCATTTATAGTGACACAGAGCAGATTTGAAAAATTGGGCCGCGTTGAGTCCCGTAGGGGTTAAAAGTAGCCAAACACATGGTAAACATTCAAAACCGCATGCGGTTTTAAACGGACAGAAAATGCATGCTTTAAAACGGTCCAAAAACTCAATGTGTGGCATCACCCTTTGGACAACTGGTCACATAGCAGTGCATCCAATTAGATGTTGCAAATTTCTGTGTTGTTACCTTTTTGTAATGTTCTATATTTCAGAATGACTATTCATACCACTATGATGAGTGCTGCTTCTCCCCAAGACTATGTTTCTTTCATTCGGGACTGAGAAAAGAGTGGTAAATGTTAATTACATTTTTTATTTTATATTATTACTGTATATACTCGGATAGCCAAGTTTTTCAGCACAATTTTTGTTCTGAAAAACCCCACTTAGCTTTTACTCGAGTATATTAAAAAAAAAAAACGTAGTCTCTGCAGCTCCCCCTTCCTCTAGGCCTTCTTGTGTAGCAGCACAGATAGAGACAAGTCTATGAACTCTGTACGTGGAAACACTATGATACGGTGGTGTCACCTGCTGATGACATCATAGTGTGTGCTCTGGCAGAGCTTATGTACCTTGTTGTAGTGATGCTATACAGGAGCCGAGAGGGAAAAGAAGCTGCAGGGGGAACCGCATGTTTTTTTATATAACGAGGGGCTGCTGGGCAGTTTACTACTGGGGGAGGCTGCTCAGCATTTCATTAGCGAGAGGAGGCTGAGGGAGGCTGCTCGGCATTCCATTAGTGAGGGGAGGCTGCTGGGTATTTCATTACTGGCGGAGGTCGCTGAACATTAAATTAGTGAGGGGAGGCTGCTGGACATTTCAGTATGCTGGGAGGGCGCAGCAAGCACAGTGTTCTCTGACAACATCCGCTGCCAATTGCATGGGGAAAGAGAAGATTAGCATATTGACACACACACACCCCAACCCCCACCAGTGCTGCAGCTCCTACATGCTGGTATGTTAGATTTAATAAGATTGGGGTGGTGAAAGGTCCTCTTAAACCATGATGTTTCCCTAAATTCATGGTGCGGCAGAGAGTGTATGAAGAAAGAAGCTAGGAGCCACATGATTTTAAGTTCTTATTCAGAAGGACGTTTCGATTGCGTGTCACCAAAAATGCAGATGTGTGATATCCGTGTTCAGTCCGTATTATATCAACATCTGTTTTTTAATACCCATTTGTTATCCTTTCACGACCGCCAAAAAAAACCCAGATGGTTTTCTTCTGTATTTTTGCCCAGACCAGCTGGTTGCCTAGCAGCATTTAAGAAAAAAACAGACCTCATACAGATGTCATCCATGTGCCATCTGTTTATTTTGCAGATCCATTGACTTCTATGGAGGTACATGGTCTGCATGTGAGAAAAAAATAGATCATGCTGCAATTGTATCATAGACTGTACAGTGAAAAAAACGGACATATGAACAGACCCATACAAATCAATGGTTCCATAATACTCAATCAGTATGCTAACAGCCATCTGAAGGAACCCTTACATAAATATGTTTAGTTGAAACTAAAAAGAAGAGGCAAAAGTTGTTATTTTTTTCTTTAAGGTCTGGATTTTTATTCCCAGGTTTTCTTTGACTGGAGGCGGGGGATGATTGAGGAACCTCATCGACTGAAAATATTAAATAAAAGACAGTCCCAATAATTCTAATGTGCAAATTGTAAATGTATAATTTAATTGTAATTAAATGCGTTGTCCAGTTTCAGTAAATAAATGTTATTGTTTGTGTAATGGAAAGTTATAAATAAATAATAAACTTCCTCATGGTTTTCTAGATATCTGCTTGCTGTTATTTTAAAGGAAGTTTCATGTTTACTTCCTGTGGAATAAAACTAGTTCATGGTTATGACTCTCACACATGGCAAATCTCATGGAAAATCTCATGCTGAGCACCTGCTGCTTTGCTTACACTATACCCACAAATTATACTATAATACTGCATTGTCTGAATTAGTTTCTTTATCTTCTATTTTCCTGGCATCATCAGAGGTGGGGCTATACTAGCATGGGGCCAGGAAGTGGAAAGTCCAAGAACAGAACGGCACTCACTTTTCTCAATCCACGATTCCTTTATTCAAGCGTTAAAATATCAGACATCTGAGGACGCCGGGGTCCACAAGGTAAAAGCCTATACGCGTGATACAGGCTGTTACCTTGTGGACCCCGGCGTCCTCAGTTGTCTCATGTTTTAACGCTTGAATAAAGGAATCGTGGATTGAGAGAAGTGAGTGCTGTTCTGTTCTTGGACTTTCCACTACTGGCTTCTATTCTATTGGGAACAGAGCACCACAATAGATCCCATTACACCAGCGATTAGAGAAGGTACCGTCCCGTGCTATTGGGGAGAGTTCACACTGTGTTCACAGTATGGAGAGACTTGGGTAGTGCCTGTTCTTCTGCATCTTTCTATATTTGAATTGGGCTCAGGAAGTATTCTCCAGAGTCCATGCTCTCTGCTATCTGCAAAGTTTGCAGCTTTTACATTCAGGTTTTGGTGCAGAAGATCTGCAGCCTGATACTGTAGCAATAAAGTGAGTGGGATTTGGGAAAATTAATGTAGACAATGCGTTTTTTTTGTCTATGGGAGAGGGAAAATCTGCATCAAATACCCACCAAATCTGCATCAACATGTGGTTGTCATGCAGAATTCCCTAAAAGGAAAGGGAAAAAAGAAAAATAAACGGATGCAGAAAATCTGGATAAAAAGTGCAAAAATAAATCCGCATGAAAATCCATGTGTATTGGATGCAGATTTTCCAAATGTCAATCACACATTTTCAAACATTCAGTTTGCATTGCATTTAGAAATGCAATGCAAATGTCAGGGGGGTGGGGATTGTGCCGATCGCAAATGCTTTTCCAAAAAAGGTAATCAAAACCGGTGTTTTGCATGTAAACATTACAGAACATCGGCTGCTCCTTACTGATTGCAGGCGGCTCAAATGCGATCTGTTAGCTCCACCCCCAGGCATTTGCATTGTGTTTTTAAACACAATGCAAACTAAACAAGTAAATGCAACTTTAGGCCATGTGATTGCAGCACAAACTGCCCTCATAGCTTTATATTCTGCACGGCCACAGTAAAGTGAGGTACAAGGGCTGTGGAGTCAGAGTCTGTGACAATTTTGTTGACAATTTTTAATATAGGTAAAGTGGCTAAGCTGTTTAAGATGTTAACGTCCCGGGATTGATCACAGGCATTACTGGCTGTGTGTTTTGCCAGACCCAAGCCTGAACTTCTAATGCAGTTCATTGTTGGGTCTTGGGGAGTCAGTTCTGTACTGTTAAATGGGGCACATTTACTTACCCGGCCCATTCGCGATCCAGCGGCGCATTCTCTGCACAGGATTCGGGTCCGGCCGGGATTTATGAAGGTAGTTCCTCCGCCGTCCACCAGGTGGCGCTGCTGCGCTGAAAATCATCTCAACGCGCCGGAATGCACCACCTCGGACCATGTGAAGGTAAGCGCTTCCCGAGCGACACTTTTTCGGTTTTTAAATGCGGCGGTTTTTCCGAATACGTCGGGTTTTCGTTCGGCCACGCCCCCCGATTTCCGTCGCGCGCATGCCGGCGCCGATGCGCCACAATCCGATCGCTTGCGCCAAAATCCCGGGGCAATTCAGGTACAATCGGCGCAAATCGGAAATATTCAGGTAACATGTCGGGAAAACGCGATTCGGGCCCTTAGTAAATGACCCCCAACATTTATTGAGATCATGTAAAACTGCACAAAGAAAAAATAAGAAAAGATTTCTTATGGGTCCCGGTCCAGAAACCTGTATGTATGACAGTACCCTGCAGAAGAAAAACAATCAGAAAATTCCTATTCTGCCCCTACCTGATGATAGAGAATGCATAAATACTTTACTGATGTCCTTTACTGTGGTTCATGTGTACAGTGGCTAAATTACACAGGAGTAGGGGATGCATGATTGGTATGATCTCCTTGAATAGCTCCCACCCTGACAAGGGCAGTCCTAGGGCTGTGCCCATTGTAGAACCATTAAATTTCTAAAAAGTCACCCGGCTTGCAACCACAAGGGCCTTTTTAATCCACCAGGGCAAGAGTAAATGTGTTAAAAAATAACTTTTATTAAGTCTGCTTTTAAGAACAGTCTGTTGTATGCTGCGATATCTACTGGCATACATAGCTCACCAGACTTTCAGCTCATAAGAGTGTCATCTTATGTATCAGACACTCTTGTTATACATTTTGTATATACACGCTGGGGTATTTTTAAGAGTTTTTTCAATAAAAGTTATATTTTATCTCCCTATGTGACTACTCCAGCTAGAAGTTTTAAGAACAGTAGAATGTGTGTTTATATAAACTTCAGACACACACACAATCTGCAGTTAGCCCTTAACCCCTGATGACGCCAGTCAGGCGACACATGTCGCCTGGGCGAAGCTGATCTGTTAGACAATTTTAAAGTGCAGTAGACAATATTCCACATTTGACATTTTAGGGGGGAACTGATCAAACCCTCCTGTATGCGTTACTATATAACATCAAGGGTAGAAGCCCTGTATCCCTGAGTACTGTTAGTGTGGATACTGTCTATTTGTGTTTTTAACACACATTCTACTGTTCTTAAAAGCAGACTTAATAAAAGTTATTTTTTAACACATTTACTCTTGCCCTGGTGGATTAAAAAGGGCCTTGTGGTCACAAGCAGGGAGACTTTTAGGATATGTATTTGTTGTATATGTGCCCTATCCATCCAGTGTCTACAACCAAAGGGTCAACGTTTTGTCCCGTTCAGGGATTTGGTTATGCATCGGATAACCATGCCCTCTATTGCCACAGACCTCCCTAAAAGACTTCCCTAAGGGAAGTTTGTGTGGATAACTCAGGGCGGCAGTTATTGGGGACAATTCAGAGATAACATACCATCCCCTACTCCTGTGTAATTTAGCCACTGTATGCCTGAACCAAGGTAAGAGACATCAGTAACGTATTTATTCAGAATGGGACTTTTATGATTATTTTACTTTTTTGTGTATTCATTTTTCCACCCTCTAAAATCCTAAAAACTTTTTTTTATTTTTACATGTAAAGAGCTTTATGAGGATTTCTGCATAACTAATTGTACTTCCTAGTGCAGATATTTAATATTCCATTTTGAGTACTGGTAAGTTGGGAAAAAAATCCAAATGATGAAAAAAACACATTTGTGCCATTTTCTAATGGTCCCTGTGCATAATGGTTTATTCTTTGTGTTGATATGATCACTGTTTTTATATTTTGATGTATTGAGCATTTTGCGACACAGCGATACCTAACATGTTTATGAATTTTTTTATTTTTATATCAGTTCTAAGTGAAGGTTAGACCCTAGGGGGTCTTATTGATCCTAACATATAATTCTGACATTTTGCCACCATTTTCCATTTTGGGATCTGGTCCTTAAGCCTTGTTCAAATGTATCTTTTGACACATTCTTTTGCATATATCAAGCTAAGAATTAAATTAGGTTAATAGATCACTTTAGCCTAGATAGAGATCAGCTTAGGCATGGAAGCATACTGGTTTTATATGGTATCCTATGGGACACACATCTGTCAGATATTTATGGTATTCTATGGAAATGTCATGAATGTCTAAAAGGAAATTCTTTTAAGGTGGACTACAACAGGGTGAACACTATGATGAAATATATTATTAAATCACAATAGCAAAAAATTGTTTATCCATAATTGGTGTGACCAAAAATAATGGCCAACTATCATTCAGATTATACATTGAACGCAATTAAATAAAAGCACATGAGGCAATGGTGTAATTTGTTTTGCAGGAAACAAGCTCCATACAGCTCTTTTAATGGGAAAGTAAAAAAAAATGTATGACTTTTGAAAGGTAGCAATGAACAAATAAACAGTTGGATCCTTAAAAGGTTAGGATATTAAAAATAAGCAAATCACAGGAAACTGTCAAAATAGAAAAATAAATTATATTTGCATGAAATGTAATGAATTACCATTAATAAAATGTTCAGATCACAGCCCTCCCCCATTAATAAGATTTTAAGCACCAGCCTGCCCTCTTTAATAAAATGAACACAGCAGAGCACCTGCCATTAATGAAATGAATACAGCGTGAGCCCCATTAATGAAATATCCTCAGTAGTATGCCCCCCAATGAAATGTCCCCAGCAGAGCCCTCTTAAAAATAATAAAGTCAGTACTTACTTCTGGTGCTCCTCTTCTCTTCTAAGTTTTCGGCAGTGTGGGCAGAGGCAAGTCTATGATCCCTGCAGGTGCACAACACAATGATGTGATCGGCCGGTGACTCTACCACTTCATAGTGGGAGCGCACAGGCAGAGCGCATAGACCTGCCTTTGTCCACACAGCCAGGAGGCTGTGAGAAAAGAAGATGTCAGAGCCGTGGGGTGAAGAGGAGTGCCGGAGGTAATGTATGTACCGATTTGTTTTTTTCAAGCTTAAGTCTTTTGAAAGTGGTCCAGGATTGGATGTTCCATGGCCCGGTCCTGGGCTGCAGCTCGCGGTTGGGAAACACTGATTTAGTACACCTCTGCCATTAACAACCCCCTTTTCTAAAATTCACTGTTCATAATTCTCTAAAGCATTGAAAAACATCAAGCTCTATGTTTTTTTGCCAGATTCCAAGATATTTACTGTATATTGCAAGGTGAATTGTAAGTGAAGTAAGTTCTATTGCTTAAGTGATATGTGAATACTTTTATAGGAAAGTTGCATAGTATTTTTTTTTAAAATCAAATATTTTTATTAAACGTTTTTGCGTTTTAACCCCAACAAGTACAACACCAGGGGAGGCAAGTACAGATTTTTGCCACTTACAGAAATATTATACAATATGTAAATAATGTCTTGCAACCATATATGTATTACAGGATGATTTCAGCTTTTACACTTTACGTTATACACTTTACATTTTACATGTAAACTTTCCGAGTTGGCAAACAACCATAGTCATGACAATAGAATAACTTACTCTCTACCCTATGCCACCCCCCTCCCTTCGACCTTGCGCCAGCTCTCAGGGGTAACACACACGTAGACATTGTGCTCTCATCACTTCTGAAAGAGGACCTGACCGCACTCACATACACCGATTAATTACTATGACTGTTGACTAGTATGAAGACTTGCCCTTAACCGTGTAAGAGAAGCCGATGGCAAACCAGGTGTGTCAAGCCATTTTCCCCATATTTTTTCAAATTTCGGGATACTGTTTCTTTTCACATAAGTACTATATTCCAAACGTATGATTATATTCAAACGATCTATGAATTCTTTCTTATCAGGAGGCCTAGGTCTTATCCAGTGAGCCGCTATAACTTTCCTTGCTTGGTAAAGAGAACGTTGAATCGCAATGTTATTCGGTTCCGTCATATTATCTACTTTTAATACACCAAGTAAGCATGCCAGAGGACTCCCTTCTATAGCTATAGAGAAAATACTTTACGCAACAGTTCTAAGACCTTTTTCCAGAAGGATGCTAACTCTCTACACTCCCACATCATGTGGAGAATCCCAGCTTCTTCAACTCCACACCTAGGACACTCAGAATTAGGCCTAACCCCTATATGAAACCATAATTCAGGGGATTTATATGCTCTATGTAATAGAAGAAGGTGGGACATCCTACGAGCCTCGCTAGGAGATAGGACTGGGACTAGTTCCAGGGCTTTGCATAGTATTTTACATAATGTTATGCACCTCCATGTGTTACATTATAGTTGTAGTTGCTGAAGATATTTGATGCAGCAATTCAAGACATTACAAAGCTGGAGCAGCTTGAAGATATCTAATTGTTTTGCAGTGGAGCAGGTGGGCAGCTGTTAAAGTTATCTGTAAGTACTGACAAAATCCTTATCAAGAAGCTGAGCAACACAAGAGAAGTGATGGTCTAATCATAAAAATAACCCTGGGACTTATTATTTGTATTTCTTTAAGGGAACGCTGCACATTTACTCTGCAAAGAAAATCCTCTGATCAATTTCTCAGTGTCTAATGTATGCGTAACATTTGAAGCCGTTTGATTAAGGGTTTAGTTTAGTAATCCCAATTTAATGTAAGGAAAGTAAGTGGGGACATTTAACCTCATATTTACAGCATTGACTGTCTATAACCACATAGTACACAATAAGACAAGTATAAGGATAGCCAATTTAGGTGTTTGACTTCATAATATAAAAAACATGTAAAAGTATTATGAAGACAATGGATAAATTATTAGGATATACACAGGTTCGAAGCACCAAACACTTTAGAATTTTAAGATCTATTGTAGATACCAATAATTAGGACGTATGATGTAGAAAGAAAATTTTCTAACTTCAATCCAGCAATTTAGTCCAATTTGTCCCTGGCTAGACACAGGGTTGGAACTTCAAACTTGAGGATTCTCACAGGGAGATAACAATACTGATCATAAAAAAAAGCATTTGGAATTGTACACATGTAGTAATGGTTACACCACTAAAAGTGAGTTAACTCATTTAGTTATGAGGGACAATTCCCTCTATTCATTTACCAGTGCTATATCTATATGTTTGTAAGCTTGAAACTATTTAAATAAAATGTTTTTTTTCAGGTTCACACTTATGCTTTTCCCAGGTAGAAATTTTAAAAAGAAAAAAGTTAAATATAATATGTAAACAAAATATGTATGTGTATTAAGAATTGCCAGCCCTTTACAATATATATTGCATTTGCTGGGGTTCCACTGGGTACAAAAGCCAGCTTAGCCAAAAAATACAAACAATGGTAGGACCTGGAGTAGATATATTTGCTGTTTGGCAAATGAGGAGGCCTCTTGATGTATCCGGGGAATGTTGGCAATTCTGTTGATAAATCTCCCACAATACCCTTTTTTGAATATCCACAGTATTACATAACAAACACATCATACAAGAGGAGACAAGTACACACAAAGACATCAAAGAGATTGAGGCAAAGAGAATGGGGGGGGGCGTCATTTCTAACTCTGGAAACGCATATGTATTTTATAAATATGGAAAAAACGTAGCTAGGAATAACATGCAGTCAGTAATTGATGCAGGAGAGGGATGTGCACATGCAAACAGAAGTACATATCTTGTCATTATTAAACTCCAAAACAAAGTAAAATAAACTGCAATGTGCTATAACAATTATATTAATGGCCACTTACCCATGACAGAGGACCCAGCGTCTACCAAGATGACAAGCGCGTTTCGTCATGCTACCATCAACTCGGGGATGTATATAAATATGTAAAAATATCTACCTTTTTACATACAGACATTTAACATGTTTCATATGAGTGAAATGAATGGTATTTCATTTTAAAGGTCATTCATTTACTGTTTTATGTAGAGTCCAGTATAATAGGATTAGACAAAGCCAGCGCCCAAGGCCAAAGCCCAATATATATATATTTCCCAATTTTACCTAGAGGTGGCAACTAAACACAAATGCAATATTTAACTAACCCCTATATGCACCAGGACTTTATAGTACCTCATGTTGAAGTTTAAAGCATTTAAAGATGTACTAAAATCCCCCCACATTTTATGTGGCTTTCTTCATAATCTTTGCTAATAATCTTGATCTTTAAATATAATCTATGAGTTAACCTGCTTAGTGAGCACAATAAAAAATGCCCAATAAGTAGCACAAAATGTAGTAATATTGCCACTTACTTTTCGGAAAAATTACAAAAAGTAATCAAAAAGTCACACATAACCCTGAATTGTACCAATGTAAATTAAAGCATGTCATTAAAAAAAGGCTATTACCTAGTTCCACCTATGGTAAAAAATGTTACAACTCCAAGAAATTGATATTAAGATAAAAACAATATGGGCATAATTTATCAAAACTGCCTGAGAGCAAAACTGTTCTAGTTGATCATGGCAACCAATCAGATCTCAGCTTTTGTTTTTTAAACTGCTGAGCTCTGATTTTTGGCCATGAGAAACTAGAACAATTTAGCTTTCAGACACTTTTGATAAATCTCCCCAATTAATGCATATACAAAGCACAAACAAACAAAATGCTTGTACTTAGTTAGTTCAGCAAGCCCATTTTAGGCAGCTTCAGTGAAACTAGCTGGCAGGAGGCAGTAAGCGGAAGAGGCAAAGCCAAGCAGGAGCAATAATATTGACAGAGACACTGCCGACAGAAAATGACTACCTATCATTAATAACCAAATTGGCACTTTATTTGTTTGAAACTATGAAATAATAACATAATTTTAATTAACATAAATAACATATTAATGACATAAAAAAATAACCACAGAGGCTCCTTTTTGGGTGGAAAAGGTCATACCCTGGGGACTCCAGGGGTGATGCTTTATTCTTACTAGTAGAATCCAATAAGACTTGCAATAGTAGAAAAAGAGATGGAAGCGACACCTCGAGATGGAAATCACCCCTTAGTTACTTCTTCTGTCAAGTGACGCTTATTAGAGCATACTCACATACAAGCATTTTTCATGCTTCCATGTTAGCGTTGTCGCCCCCCTTCTGTGTCATCCCTCAAATATCCTGGCAAACTTTTATCATGTACCGAATATTATTTGAGCGCTTTTGTCCACCTCCTTTGGTTCCTCTCTGCTACCCTTGGTTGGAAGCCTGCTTCCCATTTAGGGTAGTCGCCACTGCCACTCTCAGCCTTCCGCTGCGACTGCTTCCTCTGCATCCGTTCCCACTATGTGTCAGGGTCAATTATTGGATGTTTTAGATCTATAGAGCTTCATATCTGTCACTCTGTCATGGCCATGACTGGTTGCCCATTACTTTTGGCATAATGTCCATTTAAGCAGCCTCAGAGGCATCCATGCCATGCTTGCCCCCTGCGTTTCCTGTCCATTTCGTGGTGTTCCATCTTTTCGAGGTTCCCAGGTGTTTGGCCAAGCTTCCTGTGGCAGGAGGCCGTGGTCCCCTTGAAAAACTTCTCGAGTCCTCCCATGACTTCAATGGTTTCTCGTTACTCGAAGAGCACCGAGCATCGGGAAAATTCAGTTCTGAATAACGAGTACCCGAAGCATTTTAGTGCTCGCTCTCTTAATCTTTAGGAAAATATTATTTATCAGTTAGATGTTATGATAGCTCAAGGGGGGTGGGTCTACTTCACAATCCTATAGTTTTAGTTTAATCGATTAAACAGCTGTCGGGGGAACATTACATTTCAGAGTGGAACACATATGTACTATAGTTTGAAGCCAGTAACGCAAGAAGAGCATTGCTTCCGGGAAACAGCCGCCACTCCTACACGTGAAGTGTTGTTGTTGTCCTCCCTTCACCATATATATGCTTGTTATGTGAGGTATGGCTCTATATAAGCGTCACTTGACAAGAAGAAGTAACTAAGGTGATGTTCCATCTCGAGGTGTCGCTTCAATCTTTTTTCACTCTTGAAAGCTTAGCAAGGTTATGACCTTTTCCACCCAACAAGGAGCCTCTGTGGTGATTTTTTATGTCATTAAATTGTTCTTTATGTTAATTAAAATATGTTATTATTTCAGTAGTTTCAAACAATAAAGGACAATTTGGTTATTAATGATAGGTAGTCCTTTTCTGTCGGCAGTTGTCCTTCGTCATTATTGCTCCTGCGTGGCTTTGCCTCTTCCGTTACTGGCCCCTGCCAGTAGTTCATGAAGCTGCTCTAAATGGGCTTGCTGAACTACTAAGTACAAAACATTGTTTGTTTTGTGCTTTGTATATGCATTAATTGGGAGATTATCAAAAGTGGGTCTGAACTAAATTGGGGGGGGGGGGGTCTAGTTTCCATGGCCAAAATCGAGCTCAGCAGTTTAAAAAACAAAGCTGAGATTGGATTGGTTTGCCATGATCAACTAATAACAGTTTTGCCTCTCGGCAGGTTTGATAAATTATGCCCATATTGTTTTTATCTAAATACAATTTCTTGGAGTTGTAACATTTTTTACCATAGGTGGAACTAGGGTAATACCCCTTTTTGAATGACATGCTGTAATTTACATGGCACAATCAGGGTATGTGTGACTTTTTGATACCTTTTTGAATTTTTACGAAAAGTAAGTGGCAATATTACTACGATTTTGTCTACTATTGGGCATTTTTTATTGTGGCTCACTAAGCAGGTTAACTCAATTATATGTAAAGATCAAGATATTAGCAAAGATTATTAAAGAAGCCACATAAAATGTGGGGGGTATTTAGTACATCTTTAATGCTGTTATTTAACTTCAACATGAGGTACTAAAAGTCTGGCTGGTGCATATAGGGGTTTAGTTAAATATTGAAATTGTGTTTAGTGCCACCTCTAGTAGAATTGGGAAATATATATATTGGGCTTTGGCTGGGCCGCTGGCTTGTCTATCCTATTAACGTGACTCACATAAAACAGTAAATGACAGGACCTTTAAATGAAAACCATTCATTTCACTCATCATGAAACATGTTATAATGTCTTGTATTTAAAAAAGGTAGTCATATTTAACATATTTATATCCAGCCCCGAGTGTATGGTAGCATGCGAAACCGCTTCATCTTGGTAGACGCTGGGCCTATGTCATGGGTATAAGTGCCATTAATATAATTGTTATAGACACATTGCAGTTTATTTTAATTTGTTTTGAGTTAATACTGAAAGATCTTACTTATGTTTGCCTATGCACTCCTCTCCTGCATCAATTAATGATGCAGTTATTCCTAGCTTACGTTTTTATCTATTTATAAAATACATATGCGTTTTCCAGAGTTTAAAATGGACACCCCCCCCCTCCTTCTCTTTGCCTCAAATCTTCTTTGTGTCTTTGTGGTTATGTCTCCTCTTGTTTTATGATGTGTTTGTATGAATACTGTGGATTTCAAAAAAGGGATTGTGGGAGGAATTATCAACAGAAGTGCCAACATTCCCCGATACATCAAGAGCACCTCCTCATTTGCCAACAGCAAATATTCTACTCCATGGTCCTAACATTGTTTGTATTTTTTGGCTAAGGCTGGCTTTTGGTACCCGTGGAACCCCACAAATGCTGCTAAATATATTGTATAAGGGCTCGGCAATCTTAATACAATACATATTTTTACATAGAGTTATATTAACTTTTTCTGTTTAAAATTTCTACCTGGGAGAAAGCATAGTGTGAACCTGAAAAAAAACAATTTATTTAAATAGTTTCAAGCTTACAAACATATTAGATATAGCACTGGTAATGAATGAGAGGAATTGCCCCCTTATTATAACTAACTGAGTTCGTTAACCACTTTAGTGGTGTAACCATTACTAACATGTGTAACAATGAGAATCCTGTAGAATCCTCAAGTTTGAAGTTCCAAACCCTGTGTCTAGCCAGTGGACAACTTGACTAAATTGCGGATGAAGTTCGAAATTCCTTTCTACCATCACGTCCTAATGATGGTATCACCATTAGATCTTAAAATTATAAGTGTGTGGTGCATTGTAACCTGGTATATCCTCAATAAATTTATTCCATTGTCTTCATATTACTTTTACATGTGTTTATTAGATTGAAGTCCCAACACCTAAATGACTACCTTATACTTGTCTTATTGTGTACTTGTGGTTATAGACAGTCAAGCTCTGTAATATGAGGTCCCCACTTACATTCCTACATTTAAATTGGGATAACTAAAATAACCTTATCAATGGCCTCAAATGTTACGCACTTAGTACACTGAGAAATTGATCAGAGGATTTTTCTTTGCGAGTAATGTGCAGCGTTCCTTCTTAAAGAAAATACAAAAATAAGTCCCAGGGTTATTTTTATGATTAGACCATCACTTCTTTGTGTTGCTCATCTTCTGATAAGGTTTTTGTCAGTACTTACAGATAACTTTAACAGCTGCCCTAACTGCTCCACTGCAAAACCATTAGATACCTTCCAAGCTGCTCCCTTTGTATGTCTTGAATTGCTGCCATCAAATATCTTCAGCAACCTACAAACTAATGTAACCATGCGGGTGCATAACATTATGTAAAATACTATGCAAGCCCTGGAAACTAGTCCCAGTCTAATCTCCTAGCGCAGGCTCGTAGAATGTCCCACCTTCTTCTATTACATAGAGCATATAGAATCCCCATATTTGTTTCATTAGTGGGTAAGGCCAATTCTGAGTGTCTAGGTGTGAGTTGAAGTAAGCTGAGGATTCTCAAGGAATGTGGGAGTGTAGAGAGTTAGCAATCCTTCTGGAAAGAGGCTTAGAACTGTTGTAAGTAATTTCTATAGCTATAGAGGGAGTCTTGCAGTGCTTACTTGGTGTATTACAAGTAGATAATGATGATGGAACGAAACATCGCATTCAACGTTCTCTTACCAGCAAGGAACAAAGTTTATCGGCTCACTGGATAAGACATAGACCCTTCCTGATGAAGAAGAAATTCATAGATCGTTTAATATAATCATACACTTGGAATATAGTACTTATGTGAAAGATAAACAGTATCCCGAAATTTTGAAAAAATAGGGAAACATGGCTTGACACACCTGGTTTCCATCGGCTTCCTCTACACGGTTAAGGGCAGATTTAGAATATCAATGTAATAGTAAAATCGGTAGTGATAGGCCTCTCAGTAGGATGAGACAAATGCAAAACGGTTTAACGAGAGTGGCTCAAGGGAAGGGGCGGGGGGTGGCATAGGGGTAGAGAGTAAGGTTATTCTATTGTCATAACTTGTTGTTGCCAATGCGAAAGTTTACATGTAAAGTAAAAGTGTATAATGTAAAGTGTTTTAAAGCTTGAAAATCATGGGCCGTTAAATACATATATGGTTGCAAGACATTATTTACATATTGTATATAATATTTCTGTAAGTGGCAAAAATCTGTACTTGCCTCCCTGGGTTGTGTACTTGTTGGGGTTTTAAATGCAAAACGTTTAAATTAAAAATATTTGTTAAAAAAAAAATTACTATGCAACTTTCCTATAAAGTATTCAACTATCACTTAAATATATAGAACTTACGTCTTCAATCACCTGCAATATACAGTAAATCTTAAATCTGGCAAAAAAACATAGAGCTTGATGTTTTTCAATCCTATAGAGAATTATGAACAGTGAATTTTAGAAAAGGGGGGTTGTTAAATGGCGAGGTTACTAAATCAGTGTTTCCCACCGCGACTGCAGCCACACGACCGAGGCGTGGACATCCAATGCTGGACCACTTTTCAACAGAATTAAGCTTTGAAAAAACAATTGGTACATACATTACCTCCGGCACTTCCTCTTCACCCCACGGCTCTGACATCTTCTTTCTCAAACTCCTGGCTCTGTGACAAGGCAGAGGTCTATGCGTTCTGGCCTATGCGCTCCCACTATAAGTGTGTGAGTCACCGGCGATTACATCATGGTTTGCGTACCTGCAGGAGCATAGACATTTCCTCTGCCCACACTGCGCGAAAATGAGCAGTAGAAGGAGCAACCAAAGTAAGTATGACTTATTTATGTTTAAGACGGCTCTGCTGGAGAAAGACTTTTCAGTTAAGGGGGTCTCGGCCTGGGGACATTTCTTGGGGGCATTACTAATGAGGATATTTTATTAATGGGCTCACGCTGTATTCACTTCATAATGGCAGGTGCTGCTGTGTCATTTTATTAAAGAGGGCAGGCTGCGTGCCTAAAATCTTATTAAACGGGGGAGGCGTTGATCGAACATTTTATAATGTAAGTTATACATTTTCATGCAAATATAATTATTGTCTATTTTGACAGTTTCCTGTGATTTTGCTTATTTTTAATTATCCAACCTTTTAAGGATCCAACTGTTTATTGTTCATTGCTACCTTTCAAACAGTCATACATTTTTTAACTTTTCCCATTAAAAGAGCTGTATGGAGCTTGTTCACTGCAAAACACATTACACCAGTGCCTCATGTTGCTTTTATTTAATTGCGTTCAATGTATAATCTGAATGATAGTTGGCATATTTTTGGCGTCACACAATTATGGATAAACAATTTTTTTGCTATTGTGATTTAATTAGAATTTCATTCATAGTGTTCACCCATTGTTGGAAGTCCACTAAAAGAATTTCCTTTTAGCCATTCATGACATCCCAGTATATACCATAAATATCGACAGAGTGTGCCCATAGGATACCATATAAAACCATAATGCTTCATGCCTAAGCTGATTCTTCTAGGGCTATCTAAGTGATCTATTAATCATAATTTAATTCAGTGACAGTAGGAAAGAGGAGGAAGGCACCTCACCAAATTTTGTGAAGAAAATGAGTCTTCTTTATGGAATAGGATCCGAAATCAAAAAGGGTACAGCGGGGAGGGAGGTCTATGGGGCTCAAAGGAAGGCCTACGGTCGGTTGCGTGTCTGCGACTTCTTCGCCCTGGGTCACTTGCTGTGGTCCACTTCTGTTTGGTAGGCTCTTTTTTCGCTTTGTCTTACTATGTTGTATAGCTATTAAGTGTTATCACTAATTTGCATCTCCCTAATTATATGGCGATAACATTACTGTGTGTGACTTGCCTTGCCTACCTTATGCACTTGAAGGCGTTAATCTGGACACATGCATTTAATTTTAATTGTAGTCTTCCATTATTCTTTTTGTTATGTGTCTTTTATGTCCTTTAATAAGTTATATGCTTTGTAATACTACCCTGAGGGTGATGCCTCCTTTCTACTCCAAGTATTTGGTTATATCTATTACTGGCTGTTGGTATATTCACGGTCCCACTACCTACAGCCTGTAGTTTGGTGTGCACTTCTGTTCTTGCTTGGAGAGACTTTTGTAATTATTCTTAGCTTGATATATGACAAGAAGTGTGTCAAAAGATACATTTGAACAAGGCTTAAGGACCGATCCCAAAATGGAAAATGGTGGCAAATGTCAGAATATATGGTTAGACTCAAAAGACCCCCTAGGGTCTAACCCTTTACTTAGAATGATATTAAAAGATAAAAAAATTCATAAACATGTAGGTATTGCTGGGTCGCAAAATGCTTCATACATCAAAATATAAAAACATGATTCATCACAAAAGAATAAACCATATGAAAGGTGACCAATAGAATGGGCAACATGTGTTTTTTTCATCATTTGGATTTTTTTCCCACTTACCCGTACTTCAAATGGAAATATTAAAATACTGCACTAGGAAGTACAATTAGTTATGCAGAAAAAAATCCTCATAAAGCTCTTTACATGTAAAATAAAAAAAAGTTTTTAGGATTTTATAGGGGTGGAAAAATGAAATACACAAAAAATGTAAAATCAATCATAAAATCCCATTTGAATAAATACGTTAGGATGTTCTCTACTTGGTTCAGGCATACAGGTGGCTAATTACACAGAGAGTAGGGGATGCAGGGTGCGTATGTTTATCTCTGAATTGTCCCCAATAATGCGCCCTAGGTTATCCCACAACTTCCCTTAGGGAAGTCCTTTAGGGAGGTCTGTGGACAAGAGGGCATGGTTATCCGCATGCATAACCAACCCTGAATGGGGGGGACAAAACGTTGACCCTTGGTTTTAGACACTGGATGGATAGGGCACAATATACAACAAATACATATCCTAAAATCCTGCCCTGGTTGTGACCACAGGCCCTTTTAATCCACCGGGGCAAGAGTAAATGTGTTTAAAAAATAACTTTTATAAGTCGGCTTTTAAGAAAAGTCAGAATGTGTTAAAAACCAAATAGACAGTATCCACACAACGGACTCAGGGATACAGGGCTTCTACCCTGATGTTATGCGTAACGCGTACAGGGAGGGTTTCGAGCATTTCCACCTAAAAATGTCAAATGTGGAATATTGTCTACGCACTTTAAAATTTCTACACAGATCAGCTCGCCCAGCGACATGTGTCACCGTCGATGGCGTCATCAAGGGTGTACGGGCCTCGATGCAGCGTGAATTGTGTGTGTCTGAAGTGATTATATAACACACATTATACTGTTCTATAAACTTCTAGGGTAGTAGATTAGTCAAATAGGGGAGATAATAATATACTTTATTGAAAAAAATCCTTACAAAATAACCCAGCGTTTTGTATAGCACAAAATGTATAACAAGGTTGTCTGATGCATAGATGACACTCTATGAGCTGAAGTTCTGGGAGCTTGTGCCAGTAGATATCGCAGTACAACAGAACTGTTTCTTAAAGCAGACTTAATAAAAGTTATTTTATTAAACATTACCTTGCCCTGGTGTGATTAAAAAGGCCCTTGTGTTGAAGCCGGTGAATTTTTGTGAAAATTTTAATTGTTCTACAAGGGCAACAGCCAATGGACGGCCCTTGCAGGTGGAGGGAGTTTTCACGGAGATCACATCCAATCATGCATTCCCCTACTCTGTGTCAATTTAGCACACTGTACACATGAACCACAGTACAGGACATCAGTAAATATTTATTCAATTCCTATCATCAGGAGGGGCAGCCATACGGAATTTGATCTGATGTTTCTGTAGGGTCTGCAACATAACAGGTTTCTGGACCGGGAAACCCATTAGAAACTTTTCTTATTTTTTCTTTGTGCAGTTATTAATTATCTCATAAATGTTGTTTTAGGCACCACGACACTTAGGCAGAGACTCAGGCAGAGGGTCGGATTGGTCAGCAGGGAGATGGACGAGAAAGTAATGCGCCTGTACTATCTATACAAATATAAATGATCCTTTGAAAATATCGATGAAATTATTCGAGACGAGCACTCGAGCATCGGGAAAAGTTCGTCTCGAATAACGAGTACCCGAGCATTTTAGTGCTCGCTCATCTCTAATCTTTAGCTTATTGTGAGTTTTGCTTCAGATTTCCATTTAATGGCTCAGCTTGTTTTAGGGGTCGCATCATCTCCATTTGTGTTTTTAGTAGTTTTTTTATGCATTAGACACAAAGACTTGTCTCTGTTGATAAGGTGTTTGCAGCTTTTTGACCTTCACGGTCTGTGCAGATGATGATCAGTAGTGCTAACCTGATCAGAACCAGTACAGTATATGGATCCTGGCGTCTCCCAGGTGCCAGCTCAGCATTAATCTCCCATCCGCCACAATAAGAGTCAAGGACAAGCCCATCACACCAGCGCATGTGGCATCTTCTGCACTGAGGTGCTCTCAGATAATGACAATCTGCTGAGTAGATGGGATAACGTGATTGAACCACATTGATCTTGGTAGGAAAGCTCATCAGGTTTCCAACAAATCTACTTTTTCTGTAGGAACCTGATTTATAAGATGCTGGAGCTGGAATCTGTCCAGGACAAGCAATAATAGGTGAAGGGAGGACAACAACAACACTTCACGTGTAGGAGTGGCGGCTGTTTCCCGGCAATGCTCTTCTTCTGGCTTCAAACTATAGTACATATGTGTCCACTCTGAAATGTAATGTTCCCCCGACAGCTGTTTAATCAAGTGAACTAACACTATAGGATGGTGAAGTACAGACCCACCCCCTTGAGCTATCATAACATCTACACTGATAAATAATATTCCTAAAGATTAGAGATGAGCGAGCACTAAATGCTCGGGTACTCGTTATTCGAGACGAACTTTTCCCGATGCCGAGTGCTCGTTTCGAGTAACGAGAACCATTGAAGTCAATGGAGACTCGAGACATTTTTCAAGGGGACCAAGGCTCTGCACAGGGAAGCTTGGCCAAACACCTGGGAACCTCAGAAAAGGATGGAACACCACGGAAATGACAGGAAACGCAGGGGCAAGCATGCATGGATGCCTCTGAGGCTGCTTAATGCACCATTATGCCAAAATTATGGGCAACAGCATGGCCATGACAGAGTGACAGATATGAAGCTAGATAGCATCTAAAACATCCAATAATTGACCTGACACTATAGGGGACGGCATGCAGAGAGCAGGCGCAGCGGAAGGCTAGAGAGTGGCATGGCGACATACCCTAAATGGGCAGGCTTCAACCAAGTGGTAGCAGAGAGGAACCAAAGGAGGTGAGCAAGAAGCGCTCAAATAATATCGGTACATGATAAAAGTTTGCCAGGATATTTGGGATACACAGCAGGGTGGCGACAAGTAACATGGAAGCCATGAAAAAAATCCAAATTCTGCTGACACAGCTCGTTTGATAAGGGGACGATGTATGGAGCAGTGAACTAGTAGAGATTAAGGTGCTGCAGTTAAAACATGTTAGTTGTTTTCTTGGCATGGAGCTGGCGCTCCGCTGCCAGGCGAGCTTTCGCCATCCAAGCCCCTGTCTCTAGGCTACTCCCCAAACAGCACTTCTAGAACCTTTCGGATAAGATCAGTGTAGTAGCGTCTTATAAGTTTGGGATATGGCGGGTGAGGGAATGTAACATCTGCGCAAGAAGCGCTGAAATAATATCCGTAAATGAAAAAAGTTTCCAGTATATTTGTGGCTTACACAGCAGGGTGGCGACAAAGTTAATTATTTGATGTGGAATGCCCTGCAATAGCTCTTGGGCGGTGTGCCTTTTATCACCTAGGCTCAGCAGTTTGAGCACCGCCTGCTGTCGCTTAGCGACGGCACTGCTGCTGTGCCTAGAGCTACCGACCGATGGCGCCATGCCCCACGATGGATTGGCGGAGGAGGAGGTGGAGGAGGGGTGGGAGGATTGGAGGATAGTAGGCCTTTGAGACCTGGACAGGTAGGCGGCCCCGCAATCCTCTGCGTGTCGGCAGTATATGCCAGCCCCAGGGTCAGACTCGGTCCCAGCCTGCACCAAGTTAAGTGTAGTAGCGTTCTTATAAGTTTGGGATATGGCGGGTGAGGGGAATGTAAACAGATGCGGCAAGAAGCGCGAATAATATCCGTAAATGGTAAAAGTTTGCCAGTATATTTGTGGATTACACAGCAGGGTGGCGACAAAGTTAACAAGTTTGTTGTGGAAGCCATGAAAACAACCCAAAATTCTGCCTGCACAGCACGTTTGATAAGGGGCATGTATGGAGGCAGGAACTAGTAGTAATTAAAGGTGCTGCAGTTAAAACTATGTTAGTTGGTTCTTGGCATGGAGCGCCGCTCCGCTGCCAGGCGAGCTTTCGCCAATCCAAGCCCCTGTCTCTAGGCTACTCCCAAACAGCACTTCTAGAAAACCTTGTATAAGATCCGTAAATGGTAAAAGTTTGCCAGTGTTTTGTGGATACACAGACAGGGTGGCGACAAAGTTAACAACTTTGATGTGGAATCCATGAAAACAACCCAAATTTCGGCCTGACAAACCTCGTTTGATAAAGGGACGATGTATGGAGGCAGCTATATGGACGACTTTTGGAGGTAGCAATGGAGACAACGTGTGGAGGCTGCTATGGAGACAATTCAATTTGGATAGTGCCTGTATGTGGCAGTCCAAAAAATTTTTAAACCAGAGGAGCAGGTAGTGGCCCTCCAGAAAAATGGAATAGATTGAGTGCCTGTATGTGGAGTCCAAAAAGTTTTAAACCAGAGGAGCAGGTAGGTGGCCCTCCAGAAAAATGGAATAGATTGAGTGCCTGTATGTGGCCGTCAAAAGTTTTTAAACCAGAGGAGCAGGTGGTGGCCCTCCAGAAAAATTGAATAGATTGGTGCCTGTATGTGGCAGTCCAAAAAAGTTTCAAACCAGAGGAGCGGTAGGTGGCCCTCCAGAAAAATGGAATAGATTGAGTGCCTGTATGTGGCAGGTCCAAAAAATTTTTCAAACCAGAGACAGGTAGGTGGAGCTCCAGAAAAATTGAATAGATTGAGTGCCTGTATGTGGCACTCCCAAAACTTGTTTAACAACAGAGGACCGGGTCGGTGGCCCTCCAGAAAATTAAATGCAAAAAGTACTATAGCTAGAGCCAGTGGCCCTGTCAAAAAATAGCCAGTTTCCTCTGCTTTACTGTACAAAGAGCAGGAGAGGAGGAAATGAGGAGGAGGAGGAGGAGTGGATAAATTATTCAGGTTGAGCTTCCTTCACCTGCTGGAGATTGGAAATTAGGAGAATCCATGCTTTATTCATCCTTGATAAGCGTCAGCCTGTCGCGCTGTCAGTCGACAGGCGTGTACCCTTATCGGTGATGATGCCACCAGCTGCACTGAAAACCCGCTCGGACAAGACGCTAGCGGCAGGCAGGCAAGAACCTCCAAGGCGTACAGCGCCAGTTCGTGCCAATGTCCAGCTTTGAAACCCAGTAGTTGTAGGAGCATGTGTGATCATTTAGGACGATGGTATGGTCAGCTACGTACTTCCCTCACACATCTTTCTGTACAAGATCAGCCCTACTCTGCCGGACTGGGGACGGTGACAGTGTCTTGCTGGGGGACATAAAGCTGCCAAAAGCCTTGTAAAGCGTACCCTGAAAGTGCTGGACAAGCTGCCTGCTCGCCTACTCTCCCTCGCTACTTGTCCCGCAGAACTACGCACTCTGCGCTAGCGCTGTCAGAAGGGAAATACGTTTAGCTTGTGCACCACGCCTGCTGTATTCATGCATTCTCACACTCCTTTCCTCTCCAGGTAGAGAGTGGAAAGATTTTGCTTGTACCGGTGGGTCCAGGAGAGTGAACACCCAGTAATCGGTGCTGGAAAATAATTCTTTGAACGCGCGGGTCACGGATAGGCAGCCTAGCATGAAATCTGCCATATGCGCCAGAGTACCAACGCGTAAGAATTCGCTCCCCTCACTGCCTGACTGTCCATTTCCTCCTCCTCCAACTCCTCCAATTCCTCTTCTTCTGCCATACACGCTCAACAGTGAAGGACTCAACAATGGTCCCCTCTGTGTCTCGCAACATTCTCCTTCTCTTCCTCCTCATCCACCTCCACCTCCTCCGATATGCGCTGAGAAGACCTAAGGGCTTTTGCTATCAAAAAGGGAATCTTCTTCCCCCGTCTCTTGTGGGAGCGCAAAGCTTCCGACTTCATGCTGACCAGAGAGTTTTTCAACAGGCCAAGCAGCGGATGGTGAGGCTGATGATGGCGGCATCGCACTGACATCTGTGTTTGACTCCTCAAAGTTACTCAGCACCTGACAGATATCAGACATCCACGTCCACTCCTCATTGTAGACTTGAGGAAGCTGACTGACTGACTACCATTCTGGTGGAGTTGACATCTGGCAGTCTACAATCGCTCGGCGCTGCTGGTAAACTCTGGATAACATGGTCAGTTGAATTCACCTCGTGGCAGTCGCCACAACAGCTCGGTGAGCGGGCAGTTGGAGGCGGCGGCTGCGCTGCCCTGAGAGTGGCAGCATCTGTGCCGGACTTCCTGAAATGCACACAGATGCGGCGCACCTTCGTGAGCAATCAGACAGATTGGGGTATGTCTTGAGGAAACGCTGAACTATCAGATTTAACACATGGGCCAGGCTGGCACAGTGTCAGTCTGCCGAGTTGCAGAGCCGCCACCAGGTTACGGCCGTTGTCACACACAACCATGCCTGGCTTCAGGTTCAGCGGTGCCGCCACAGATCAGTCTGCGCCGTGATGCCCTGTAATAGTTCTTGGGCGGTGTGCCTTTTATCGCCTAGGCTCAGCAGTTTGAGCACCGCCTGCTGTCGCTTAGCGACGGCATGCTGTGTGCCAGAGCTACCGACTGATGGCGCCATGCCCACGGATGTCGTTCGGAGGAGGAGGTGGAGGAGGGGGGGGAGGAGGAGGCATAGTAGGCCTCAAACACCTGGACCGAGGTAGGCCCCGCAATCCTCGGCGTCGGCAGATATGACCAGCCGCAGGTCACACTCGGTCCCAGCCTCCACCAAGTTACCCAATGTGCCGTCAGAGATATATAGTGGCCCTGCCCGGCAGCACCCGTCAGGTCCGTGGCCAGGTGGACCTTGTCAGAAACGCGTTGGTCAGGGCGGATTATTTTCTGACACGTGCTGGTGCAGGGCTGGGACGGCCATCGGGAAAAGTAGTGGCGGCGGGGGACCGAATACGAGGGGCGGCCGCCGCCATGAGGCGCGAAAGGCCTCGGTCTCTACTAGCCTATAGGGCAGCATCTCCAGGCTTAGCAATCTGGAGATGTGCACATTAGGGCTGGCGTGCGGGTGGGTTGCACTATATTTGCGTTTCCGCTCCAGCGTCTGGGGTATGGAGAGCTGAACGCTGGTGGATGCTGTGGAGGATCGTGGAGGCGACGATGGGGTTTTTGTGGCAGGGTCCTGGGCAGGGGGCTGACTATCAGCTGACACAGGGGAGGAGCAGTGGTGTGCACGGCCGGAGGTGAACGCGCTTGTTGCCACTGAGTGGGGTGTTTAGCATTCATATGCCTGCGCATACTGGTGGTTGTAGTTAAGCTATTAGTGGTGGAACCCCTGCTGATCCTGGTTTGGCAAATGTGGCACACCACAGTCCGTCGTCATCCGTGTTTCCTTAAAGAACCTCCAGACTTCTGAAAATCTAGCCCTCGCCGCAGGAGCCCTTGCCACCCCGGGAGCTTCACTAGTTGACACATTTGGCGCTGATGCACAGCTCTGCCCTGCCTCTCCGTCTGGCCCCACCACTGTCTCTTCCAACCGTTCTGGTCGAGGACTCTCCTCCGTCTCAGAAGCACTGTGTTCACCGGCCTCTCACCCAGCTTGGGTCTGTCACCTCATCATCCTCCGATCCCTCAGTCTGCTCCCCTCGGACTTCCTGCCCTGACAACAACTTCCCCATGTCTGACAACCGTGTGTCCTCATCGTCGGACACCTCTTTACACACTTCTTCCAGTAACAACAAGGTCATCATCACCCACGACTGCGACTGGTGGAAAAACTGGGCACGGAAAATTGCTCATCAGCAACCGACAAGTGGTTGTGACTGTGGGAATGGTCCAGAAAAACAGTTCCTCAGAGTAGCCGGTTCAAATGGCAAATTTGCTGGGAGGGGGCAGACTGGGGGGGAGGTGGCTGAGGTGCAGGAGATGGAGGAGTGCCGATTTCGGGACATGGGTGGACTGCCTGGAAGTGACTGGTGGACAAAATGCTCGAAGCATTGTCGCATCCACGACATCACCTGTTCGCACTGTTCTGGCCTCAACAGTGCTCTACCACGATTCCCAGTAACTTCAGACATGAACCAGGGAGTGTAGCTCTGCGGCGTTCCCCTGCTCCCTCATAAGCAGGTGGGTGTCTACCCCGCCCAGGACCACGGCCTCTGACCCCTGCAGTAGTTGGACGCCCACGTCCCCGCCCTCGTCCTCTACCCTAGCCCTCGGTTAAACATTTTGAAAATGAGAGTATAACTTGAATTTTTTTTTAACTTTTTTTTTTTGTTTTTTTTTGTGTTTTTTAGTTTTTTAAACCAAACGATGCTATCCTATTGCTATTGCTATTTTGATAGCCAAGTATGAAAGCACACTGCTCTGCAGATGAGATGACGCTGAGTTATGAAAAAAATAAACGTAAATAAAAAAGGAATGGCAGACTGTGCCATAATTGAAATACAACCCGGCCCTATAAATTTTCCCACTTCGGTCTGTTGCGATGGATATGTGCGTCACTAAGCGCAAAACACAGTGGTCGCAAGTCTGACTCCAAATGCTCACAATTTGCTAGTAGATGCACTGCAACAACTACAGCCACCACAGATCAACCAGAAATCAAAATATATAACGCTACTGTAGGCGTAATTAAGCGTTTGTATTCTCCTATGGATTTCTGGCCAAGTATTACAGCACACTACATGCCATGAGATGACGCTGAGTTATGAAAAAATAAACGTAAATAAAAAACGGAAATGGCGACTGTGCCTAATTGAAATACAACCCCGGCCCTAATAAATTTTCCCACTTCGGTCTTTGCGATGGATGTGCGTCTAAACACAGTGGTCGCAGTCTGACTCCAAATTGCTCACAATTTACTATAGTGCACGCAACAACTACAGCCACCAGCGATCAACCAGAAAATCAAATATTATAACGCTAACTGTAGGCGTAATTAAGCCGTTTGTATTCTCCTATGGCTATTTTCTAGCAAGTATTACAGCCACACTACTATGCCAGATGAGATGACGCTGAGTTATGAAAAAAATAAACGTAAATAAAAAGGAAATGGCAGACTGTGCCTAATTGAATACAACCCCGGGCCTAAAAATTTTCCCACTTCGGTCCTTTGCGAGGATATGTGCGTCATAAAAACACAGTGGTCGCAATCTGACTCCAAATTGCTCACAATTTACTAGTAGATGCACGCAACAACTACAGCCACCAGCAGATCACCAGAAATCAAATATAATAACGCTACTGTAGGGTAATTAAGCCTTTGTATTCTCCTATGGCTATTTCTAGCCAAGTATTACAGCACACTACTAGCCAGATGAGATGACGCTGAGTTATGAAAAAAAACGTAAAATAAAAAGGAAATGGCAGACTGTGCCTATTGAAATACAACCCCCGGCCCTAATAATTTTCCCACTTCGGTCTTTGCGATGGATATGTGCGTCACTAAAACACATGGTCGGCAAGTCTGACTCCAAATGCTCACAATTTACTAGTAGATGCACTGCAACAACTACAGCACCAGCAGATCAACAACAAATCAATATATATAACGCTACTGTAGTCGTAATTAAGCCGTGTTGTATTCTCCTATGGCTATTTTTCTAGCAAGTATTACAGCACACTACTATGCCAATGAATACGCTGAGTTATGAAAAAATAAACGAAAAAAAAAGGAAATGGCAGAACTGTGCCTAATTGAAATACAACCCCGGGCCCTAATAAATTTCCCACTTCGGTCTTTGCGATGGATATGTGCGTCACTAAAACACAGTGGTCGCAAGTCTGACTCCAAATTGCTCACAATTTACTAGTAGATGCACTGCAACAACTACAGCCACCAAAGATAAACACAGAATCAAATATATATAACGCTACTGTAGGCGTAATTAGCCGTTTGTATTCTCCTATGGCTATTTTCTAGAACGTATTACAGACACACTACTATGCCAGATGAGATGACGCTGAGTTATGAAAAAAATAAACGTAAATAAAAAGGAAATTGCAGACTGTGCCTAATTCAAATACAACCCGGCCCTAATAAAATTTCCCACTTGGTCTTTCGATGGATATTGCGTCACTAAAACACAGTGGTCGCAAGTCTGTACTCTAAATTGCTCACAATTTACTAGTAGATGCACTGCAACAACTACAGCACCAGCAGATCAACCAGAAATCAAATATATAAACGCTACTGTAGGCGTAATTAAGCCGTTTGTATTCTCCTATGGCTATTTCTAGCCAAGTATTACAGCACACTACTATGCCAGATGAATACGCTGAGTTATAAAAAATAACGTAAAAAAAAAAGGAAATGGCAGACTCTGCCTATTGAAATACAACCCCGGGCACTAACAAATTTTCCCACGTTCGGTCTTTGCGATGGATATGTGCGTACCTAAAACACAGTGGTCGCAAGTCTGACTCCAAATTGCCACAATTTACTAGTAGATGCACTGCAACAACTACAGCCACCAGCAGATCAACCAGAAATCAAATATATATAACGCTACTGTAGGCGTAATTAAGCCGTTTGTATTCTCCTATGGCTATTTTCAGCCAATATTAAGCACACTACTATGCCAGATGAGATGACGCTGGTTATGAAAAAAAATAAATGTAAATAAAAAAGGAAATGGCAGACTGTGCTAATTGAAACAAACCCCGGGCCCTAATAAATTTTCCCACTTCGGTCTTTGCGATGGATATGTGCGTCACTAAAACACAGTGGTCGCAAGTCTGACTCCAAATTGCTCACAATTTACTAGTAGATGCACTGCAACAACTACAGCCCAGCAGATCAACAAGAATCAAATATAAACGCTACTGTAGGCGTAATTAACCGTTTGTATTCTCCTATGCTATTTTCTACCAGTATTACAGCACTACTATGCCAGATGAGATGACGCTGAGTTATGAAAAATAAACGTTAAAAAAAAAGGAAATGCAGACTGTGCCTAATTGAAATACAACACCCGGGCCCTAATAAATTTCTCCCACTTCGGTCTTTGCGATGGATATGTGCGTCACTAAAACACAGTGGTCGCAAGTTCTGACTCCAATTGCTCACAATTTACTAGTAGATGCACTGACACAACTACAGACACCAGACAGATCACCAGAAATCAAATAATTGACGCTACTGTAGGTGTAATTAAGCCGTTAGTATTCTCCTATGGCTATTTTCTAGCCAAGTATTACAGCACACCTACTATGCCAGATGAATGACGCTGGTTATGAAAAAATAAAGTAAAATAAAAAGGAAATGGCAGACTGTGCCTATGAAATACAACCCCGGGCCCTAATAAATTTTCCCACTTCGGTCTTTGCGATGGATACTGTGCGTCACTAAAACCAGTGGTCGCAAGTCTGATCCAAATTGCTCACATTTACTAGTAGATGCACTGCAACAACTACAGCCACCAGCAGATCAACCAGAAATCAATATATATAACGCTACTGTAGGCGTAATTAAGCCGTTTGTATCTCCTAGGCTATTTTCTAGCCAAGTATTAAGCACACTACTATGCCAGATGAGATGACGCTGAGTTATGAAAAATAAACGTAAAATAAAAAAGGAAATGGCAGACTGTGCCTAATTGAAATACACCCCGGGCCCTATAAATTTTCCCACTTGGTCTTTGCGATGGATATGTGCGTCACTAAAACACAGTGGTCGCAAGTCTGACTCCAAATTGCTCACCAATTTACTAGTAGATGCCACGCCAACAAACAGCCCCCACAGATCAACCAGAAATCAAATATATATAACGCTCACTGTAGGCGTAATTAAGCCGTTTGTATTCTCCTATGGCTATTTTTCTAGCCAAGTATTACAGAACACTACTATGCCAGATGAGATGACGCGAGTTTATGAAAAAAATAAACGTAAAATAAAAAGGAATGGCAGAATGCTGCCTAATTGAAATACAACCCCGGGCCCTAATAAATTTTCCCACTTCGTCTTTGCGATGGAAATGTGCGTCACTAAAACACAGTGGTCGCAAGTCTGACTCCAATTGCTCACAATTTACCAGTAGATTGCACTGCAACAACTACAGCCACCAGCAGATCAACCAGAAATCAAATATATATACGCTACTGTAGGCGTAAATTAAGCCGTTTGTATGCTCCTATGGCTATTTTCTAGCCAAGTTACAGCACACTACTATGCCAGATGAGATGACGCTGAGTTATGAAAAAAATAAACGAAAATAAAAAGGAAATGGCAGACTGTGCCTAATTGAAATACAACCCCGGGCCCTAATAAATTTTCCACTTCGGTCTTTGCGATGGATATGTGCGTCACTGAAACACAGTGGTCGCAAGTCTGACTCCAAATTGCTCACAATTTACTAGAGATGCACTGCAACAACTACAGCCACCAGCAGATCAACCAGAAATCAAATATATAATAACGCTACTGTAGGCGTAATTAGCCGTTTGTATTCTCCTATGGCTATTTTCTAGCCAAGTATTACAGCACACTACTATGCAGATGAGATGACGCTGAGTTATGAAAAAAAAACGTAAAATAAAAAAGGAAATGGCAGACTGTGCCTAATTGAAATACAACCCGGGCCCTAATAAATTTTTCCCACTTCGGCTTTGCGATGGATATGTGCGTCACTAAAACACAGTGGTCGCAAGTCTGACTCCAAATTGCTCACAATTTACGAGTAGATGCACTGCAACAACTACAGCCACCATCAGATCAACCAGAAATCAAATATATACGCTACTGTAGGCGTAATTAAGCCGTTTGTATTCTCCTATGGCTATTTTCTAGCCAGTAGTACAGCACACTACTATGCCAGATGAGATGACCTGAGTTATGAAAAAAATAAACGTAAAATAAAAAAGGAAATGGCAGACTGTGCCTAATTGAAATAAAACCCCCGGGCCCTAATAAATTTTCCCACTTCGGTCTTTGCGATGGAAACTGTGCGTCACTAAAACACATGGTCGCAAGTCGACTCAAATTGCTCACAATTTACCAGTAGAGCACGCAACAACTACAGCCACCAGCAGATCAACCAGAAATCAAATATATATAACGCACGTAGGCGTAATTAAGCCGTTTGTATTCTCCTATGGCTATTTTCTAGCCAAGTATTACAGCACACTACTATGCCAGTATTAGATGACGCTGAGTTATGAAAAAAATAACGTAAAATAAAAAGAAATGGCAGACTGTGCCTAATTGAATACACCCCGGGCCCTAATAAATTTTCCCACTTCGGTCTTTGCGATGGATATGTGCGTCCTAAAACACAGTGGTCGCAAGTCTGACTCCAAATTGCTCACAATTTACTAGTAGATGCACTGCAAACAACTACAGCCACCAGCAGATCAACCAGAAATCAAATATATATAAACGCTACGTAGGCGTAATTAGCCGTTTGTATTCTCCTATGGCTATTTCTAGCCAAGTATTACAGCACACTACTATGCCAGATGAGATGACGCTGAGTTATAAAAAAATAACGTAAATAAAAAAGGAAATGGCAGACTGTGCCTAATTGAAATACAACCCCGCCCTATAATTTTCCCACTTCGGTCTTTGCGATGGATATGTGCGTCACTAAACACAGTGGTCGCAGTCTGACTCCAAATTGCTCACATTACTAGTAGATGCACTGCAACAACTACAGCCACCAGCAGATCAACCAGAAATCAATAATATAACGCTACTGTAGGCTAATTAAGCCGTTTGTATTCTCCTATGGCTATTTTCTAGCCAAGTATTACAGCACACTACTATGCAAGATGAGATGACACTGAGTTATTAAACAATAAACGTTAAAATAAAAAGAAACTGGCAGACGTGCCTAATTCTACTCAAACCCCTAATAAATTTGTCCCACTTTGGTGTTTGAGGTGGATATGTGTGCCACTAAGAGCTAAACACAACGGTAGGAAGTCCCCCTGCAATTCCTCACAATATGGTACTAGCTGCAATAAAAAAAAAAAAAAAAAATTAACGTTATTGTAGCCCTAGAAGGGCTGTGGGTTCTTTTAGAATCACTCCCTGCCTAACGTAATATAGAACACCCTAACGCTTTCCCTGACCAGCTGCAGCTCTCTCCCTAGCGGCATCCGACAAGAATGATCCGAGCAGCGCGGCACGGCTAGTCATCCCAGGGTCACCTGATCTGGCCAGAACCACTGGCTATTACGTGTAAGGGTACCACGTCATGCTGGGGGAGTGCAGAGTCTCCTGGCTTGTGATTGGCTCTGTTTCTGGCCGCCAAAAAGCAAAACGGCGGAGCTGCCATTTTCTCGAGCGGGCGAAATACTCGTCCGAGCAACGAGCAGTTACGAGTACGCTAATGCTCGATCGAGCATCAAGCTCGGACGAGTATGTTCGCTCATCTCTAATAAAGATCCATTTTTACCTATCGTATCAAAATGGCATACAGCCAAAATTAGGCCTTATAATTATTGCCACAGTAGTACTTACCACTATCACTGGGGATAAAGTAAAGCTCAAAGCTACAGGTTTGTATATCCCCAATCTCTCTCGAAGCACGGAAGCGACACACTCGAAAACCTCAGCTGAGCGAAATCTTCAAAAGGCTTCCAGCACTCGCAGGATAATTCTTCCAAACTTTATTCTTAAAAGTACATCATATAATGGTAAACAAACGTTGCAGCCATAATGGAGACAGGTACTTAGACCTATGGTTTCGCTTGACAGCTTAATCATGGTCTACTTGTTTCAAAGCACACTCCGTTTTCAATCCTCGCGCTCTATTCTGGGCGTCACCTGACTTGAGACTCTATTTGGTTTGTGCATTGTGAGACTTTACTAAAATCATATATCCAGGATAAAATGTAAGTTTAAAGATCGTACAGTGTTCCTACATTCACTTGTCAAAATGCTAGCATGTATGGTTACTAATTTGTTGGTGGCACCTACAAGGAATCTACTGTACTTGTAATTCATAGATATATTTTGTGAGATTTGACAGAGAGGAGAAGTTACTGTTCACAAATATAATACCTATATTGTATTTTAGAAAATAAAATAACAAGATTACTCAAATATTATATAATAAATTCATACCTCATTCATAAATTATTAGTATTAACATATAATTAGGTCTTGTCTTAGATTGAAACCCTGTGGTTGCAAACCCCCTTAACACCAAGTATGACAAGAAGTCTGATAACGTGATCATGGGATTAAGCCAAATCAGTATATCTGTTCGAGAAGGAACGGGTTCCCAACTGTAGACAGCACTGTTTCGATCTGGTTGAGTCTCTTCAGTAAAGCGTAGGAAACTGGTTGGCAGAATGAGAGGCCATTGACTTGGTCCGGATAGTAAAAGTTTGCCAATTAAGGCAACATTATAGGTGTGTGGAGACTTATAGCCATTGATGCTCTACTAGGGGATTCAGGGAAATATGAAAATATGTTTTCCAAGGTGGGAAATGGAAAGTAATGCTCATTTTGCTAGATTAAATGCCCAGTGCCCCACCTAAGGATTTAACTCATAAAACCTAAAGCACAGAAAGCCTTAATTGGGCTGGACTTAGCGCATCCTTAACTTCTGTTTTACACTTTACTCTGCCACTGTAAGGCCAATGGTTCACCTGCCTCGAGATAGATGCTGTTGCTGTTTGTGCTTTCGGTTTGTGTTTGGGGAAAATGTGGCAAGTTGGTTATTGACCGCTTAGCAGCAAATCAACCAGCTTGTAAACCCTCAACACCACATGGGCATGTTATGATTGGCCAGATAGGACATGTGCTGTGTAAGAAAAGGATTATATGTCACATGTACAGACATGCAAGGAGGGTTATTGTTTTCAGGGCACTTAGTTAGTGAGAGGAGGTGTTGTGATTAGGGATAGAAAATAATTGTCATTTTAGGGCACTTGAACAAATGCAATTAAGCTACTGATTAGCTGCTATAGTGAAAGCCAGAATTATACAACAACTTCATCCAGCAACACTTTGAACCATTTCATTACCAGGCAATTTTCAGTTAGCATTTCCTTTTTGTATTTTCCATCTACAGAGAACATGGAGGGCTTCTTATTTGTGTGACAAATTGTATTTTCTAGTGGCATCATTTTTTATTTTGTTTATTGTACAGAGAGATGGGAAAAAAATCCAATGTGGTAGAATTGCCAAAACCTTAATTGCACCATTTCTTTTACATCTTTCCTTGTGCGTCCAAATCACACCTCGCCTATATATAAAATTTTATGGTTACAATATGGGAAAAAAGTGGTGATCTAGACATTTGAGCACCATTACCTTAACAAAAGTAAAGGGATTTAATGTCAGGAATAATCACTTTTATATTATGAAAGATTGGACATTTTGGGATGTGGCAATACCTAAAATGTTTATGATTTTACTTATTTATTTTATATGTGTTCTAGGAAAGGGGGTGATATACACTTATTTTTTTAATATTTACTATTATTTCAGACCTCCTAGAGCAGTGGTGGCGAACCTATGGCACGGGTGCCAGAGGCGGCACTCCGAGCCCTTTCTGTGGGCACCTGTGCCATTGCCCCAGCACACAGACAGGTCTCAAATAATCTTCCTGCAGTTCAAGAACACTTGGATGCAAAGATGCTGCGATATTTTAAAGTGACTACTTGGGATGTAGGAAGAGGGAGAATGGTAGACAGGGCCTAATTATCTTTCCTGCTGCCCCCAATTCTCTGTGTACAGAGGGACACTGAAATTGAGCTAAAATGATGCAATTTTTTTCGCTAATTTCTATGCTCTACTAGGGGATTCAGGGAAATATGAAAATATGTTTTCCAAGGTGGGAAATGGAAAGTAATGCCTCATTTTGCTAGATTTAAATTGCCCAGTGCCCCACCTGAGGTTGTTTTTTTAGGGCACTTAGTTAGTGAGAGGAGGCTGTTGTGATTAGGGATATAAATAATTGTCCTTTTTAGGGCGCTTTGAACAAATGCAATAAGCTACTGATTAGCTGCTATAGTGAAAGCCAGAATTAGTACGAACAACATCATCTAGCAACACTTTAACCATTTCATTACCAGGCAATTTTCCAGTTTAGCATTTCCTTTTTGTATTTTCCATCTACAGAGACATTGGAGGGCTTCTTATCTGTGTGACAAATTGTATTTTCTAGTGGCATCATTTTTTTTTTGTTTATTGTACAGGGAAGATGGAAAAAAAATCCAAATGTGGTAGAATTGCCAAAAAACCTTAATTGCACCATTTTTTTACATCTTTCCTTGTGCGTTCCAAATCACACCTCGCCTATAAATATAAAATTTTATGTGTTGCAATATGGAAAAAAAAGTGGTGATCTAGACATTTGAGCACCATTACCTTAACAAAAGTTAAGGGATTTAATGTCAGGAATAATTATGAAAGATTGGACATTTTGGGATGTGGCAATATCTAAAATGTTTATGATTTTACTTATTTATTTCTAGGGAAAGGGGGTGATATACACTTTTATTTTTTTAATATTTACTATTATTTCAGACCTCCTAGAGTATTAAACCCTAGAGTGTCTGATCATTCATACAGTATACTACAATACAATTGCATTGCAGTATATTGTGAATATACTGCTTCTGTATTAGAGTCTGTCTATGACAGACTGTAATACAGATTGATGTATGACAGCTATGGGAGGCTCCCAGCTGTCATGCAACCAATAGGTGTCCTCCAATTACATCACGGAGGGCTCCGTTCGGCTGTCCAAGATGGTGGTGCCCATCTGAAGCACTGTTAGGCGCTGCTGTCAGTTTTGACCACAGCACCTAGCTGCTTAACTGCCTTGATGGGTGCCAGCACTGACCACGGCAGTTACTAGCGAGTCAGCTGTGTAATACAGCTGACACCTGTCATGTATGCAGAGTGCTCAGCCCATGAGCCCTCTCCATACTCCCTTTACTGGAATTCAACATATGTAGTCATACAACAGTATGGTTAAAAGACCAGACTTAGTACTATTAGCATTTCCAGAATCATCCAGGAATATATCTTAGAGGTGCAGGCTCAGTAAAAGTTGCATCAGAAAAAGATAATCTCTTAAGATTTACCACAAAATACACATCTCAGCCAAGGGAATCGACTCTCAATAATTGAGATGTCTTGGGTGTGGTTAACAAAATAAGAGCACTGCAGCTGGAATTCTTTTCAAATGGATCACACACTTTTCTTCATTTGGCATAGTCAATATAAAATTCCTACATTTATAAGTAAGTTATACCCCTTTAAGTGGAATGTAGCTACCCCACTGCAAAAGTAGCCTACTTGTCCTTATTGGAAAATCTCTTAAGAATTATTTGGAACATTTCACTTTCCTAACTGGTACTGGTTATAATGGTGCTGTTCTTTTTACCATAAAATTCAACGTGATGATGTGAAGCCTAAAATTGTTATATAATTACATATTATTTGTATTATATAATTATATATTATTTATATTATATAATTTAGATGCAGCACTGTAAATTCATCATTATATAGTTTTATGTTAATCAAGCAAATTCACAAGCAGTACTCAAGAGAAAAGCCAAAGATCTGTTGAAGAGTTAATAAGAGGGACCAAGGAAGAAAGTCTTGGAAAAAAGGTTACACTTTGGGAGATGTTAGGAGATTAGGTCACAACTGTTTGGAAGTAAAAGTTGAGATGCATGTCAGCCTTACATGTCAGATGCAGAGGCATAAATACCATAGACAAGGTAAGTGGTAAATTAACTAGAGCTCACAGTGGATTGTAGGGTTGCAGTTGTGCTATATGGAAGTTCATGTTTCACTAGTTTAGGTTTTAGATGATGAAGTTATGCATGAACATTTTTTTAGTCATTTTTAATCTCTTCAGGACTGCTCCATGTAAATATAGGGCAGCTTTTACTGTTACAGATAGAAGAAAGGATGTTTATTTACGTCATGACAGTGGCCAGAATGGCTATATCTCCTGAACCCCACTGTATGATACATTCATACAGTATACTACAAATACCTTGCATTGCATTTATACATTGTGATATACCTACTCTGTATAGGAGGTCTGTGTGCTCTCCTACAGCCTGTAATTAGATTGATGTCTGACAGCCTATGGAAGGACCCCCGCTGTCATGCACGCCAATAGGTGTCCTCCAATTACATACACGACTCTCCAGATCGTTCGTCCAAGATGGTGGTACAGGGCCATCTGAACACTGTTTAGACAAGCGCGCTGTCAGTTTTGACCACACACCTAGCTGCTTAACTGCCTTGATGGGTGCCCAGCACTGGACCATCTACAGTGTCAGTTACTAACTAGCGAGTCGCTGTGTAATACAGCTTGACACCTTCGTGTATTGGCCAGAGATGCTCAGCTCCATGAGCCCTCTCCATACTTCCCTTTAACTTTACTGGAATCAACATCTGTAGTCATACAACAGTATGGTTAAAAGACCCATATTAGTACTATGATAGCAGTTCCATTCATCCATGAATATATCCTTAAGGGGCAAGAGCTCACCTAAAAGTTGTCATCAGACAAAAATGATATAATCTCATTCAAGAATTATTTGGAAACATTTCACTTTTCCTAGAGGAACAAAAGAAAAAAGGTTCACCCACTCATATCCGCACTGGGTACAACAAAGTTAAAATATAATTTTTCCAACCTATTCCTAACTGGTACTGGTTATAATGGTGCGTGCTTTTTAACCACTGTGTGAAATTTCCACGTGAATTAAAAGTGCTATAGGGGGCTATTTCACATGGATGTGGAAGCCTAAAATTGTTATATAATTAACATATTTTTTGTATTATAAATTATATATTATTTTCTATAATTTATATTATATATTTAGATGCAGCACGGTACAATTTCATCATCATATGTTTTATTTTAAATCGAGCAAATTCACAAGCAGTACTCAAAGAAAACCTAAAAATCTGTTGACGAGCGAAAAGATGGACTGCAAGGAGAAAGTCTTGGAAAACGGGACACTCTTTGGTAGATGTTAGGAGATCTAGGTCCAGACTGTTTGGAAGTAAAAGTTGGATGCATGTCATCCTTACATGTCAGTGCAGAGGCCTAAAATACCAAGTCAAGGTAAGTGGTAAATTAACTAGAGCTCACATGGATTCTAGTGTTGCAGTTGTCTTATAGAAGTTCCATGTTTCACTAGTTGAGGTTTTAGAGGATAAGTTATGCAATGAACATGTTTTTTTAGAGTCATTTTTTTAAATCTCTTCAGGACTGCTCCATGAAATAGAGGGCACGTTTACTGTTACAAATAGAAGAAAGGATTATTTAATTTACGTCATGACCGTGCTGCTTACTTTTTTGTAATTTTTCCGAAAAAGTAAGGGGCCAATATTACTACATTTTTGTGCTTACTTATTTGGGCATTTTTCTTGTGCTCAAAAGCAGGTTAACTATAGATTATAATTTTAAAATATCAAGTTTTATTAACAGATTATGAAGAAAAGAAAGCACAAAAAACTTGTGGGGGGATTTAGTAAATATTTAAATTGCTTAAAACTCACACCCCCCCTTGAGGTGGGACGAGAAAGGCCGGTGGAGAAGGGAGGGGTAGGGAAAAGAGTGACGGGGTGGGAGGTGCCACCGCGAGGGAAGAGAAAGCGGCGATAAGTGAGGACACCGCCAGCAACGAAAAGGGGGAGGAAACGAGTGAGAGAGAGAGAGAGAGAGAGAGAGAGAGAGAGAGGGGAGAGAGAGAGAAGAGAGGAGAGAGGGAGAGAGACAGAGGAGAGAGAGAGTATATATTATATATATATATATATATATATGTCTACATATATAGATATATATATAAGGGGCTTTGCTGGGGCGCTGGCTTTGTCTAATCACTATTATACTGGACTCTACATAAAACAGTAATGAAGGAAACCTTATTAAAAATGAAAAATACCATTCTTTCATCATAGGAAAAATGTTAAATGTTGTATGTAAAAAAGGTCAGATATTGTTACATATTTATATACATCCCCGGTTGATGGTAGCTGACAAAAACGCGCTTGTCATATTGGTAGACGCGGGGGTCCTCGGCATGCGTAAGTGGCCATTAAATAATTGTTATAGCCACATTTTTGCATGCCTCTTCAGGCAGTTCATTTTACTTTTGTTTGGAGTTTAATAATGACAAGATTATGACTTATGTGTGCATGTGGCCACATCCCCTCTCTGCATCAATTATGATTGCAAGTTATTCTAGCTACGTTTTTTTCCATATTTATTACAATACATATGCGTTCCCAGAGTTTAGAAATGACGCCGCCCTCCCCATTCTCTTGCATCAACTCTTTGATGCTTTGTGTTGTACTTGTATCTCTTATGATGTGTTTTTTGTAAGGCTACATTCACACACAGTATGGGGTGACGTATATACGGCCCGACGTTAATACGGCCGATCTCCGTCCCCAATACACTCCTAGGAGGCTCCACGGCCCTGTACGGGGAGCGGTACGGTGGCGACACACGTGCGGCACCCGTACCGTCCGTTTTAGCACGGGGAAAAGAAAGGAACTGTCTTTTGTCTATCTTTCCCATATTACGGCTAGTGCGCTGTATCTCCCTTGGAGAGGGCAGGGGTGAGCAAGCGGCTCTCATCCCATGATCCTCTCGCAGCGGCGATGTATGCCCGCCGTACTACGGTCGGCGGGCATACATCGCTGAATGTGGCCTAATACTGGGATGATTAAAAAAAGGGTATTGTGGGAGATTTATCACCAGAATGCCAACATTCCCGGAGACATCAAGATGCTCTCGATGTGTATCCAGCAGGGCAGTCAAACAGCAAATATATTACTCCCGGAGGTCTACCATTGTTGTATTTTTGGTTAAGGCAGGCTTTTGTACCCATTGGAACCCCCCGCAAATGCAATATATATGTAAAGGGATGGCAATTCTAATACACATACATATTTTGTTTACTCTTATATTTACTTTTTTCTGTTTAAAATTACCTGGAAAAGCCAAGTGTGAACCTGAAAAAAACATTTATTGACAAAATGTTTCAAGGTTACAAAAATATAGATATAGCACTGTTAAATGATAACAGGGAATTGCCCTCATAACTAAATGAGTTAACCTCCCTTTTAGTGGTTGAAACCATACTTACATGTTTGAATTCCAAAATGCTTTTTTTTATGATCAGTTTGTTATCCCTGTGAGAATCCTCAAGTTTGAAGTTCCAACCCTGTGTCTAGCAGGGACAAATGGATAAATAAAAAAAAAAAAAAATTGCTGGATTGAAGTTAGAAAATTTTCTTTCTACATCATACGTCCTAATTGATTGGTATCTACAATAGATTCTTAAAATTCTAAAGTGTTTGGTTGCTTCGAACCTGTGTATATCCTAATATTTATCCATTGTCTTCATAAGCCTTTACATGTTTTTTATAGTATGAAAGTCAAAACACCTAAATTGGCTATCTATACTGTCTTATTTTGATACTATGTGGTTATAGAAATCAATGCGTTTGAAAATATAGGTTAAAGTCCCCACTTTCTGTCATTACATTAAATTGGATTACTAAACTAAACCCTAATGAAACGGCTTCAAATGTTACGCATACATTAGACACTGAAGAAATTGATCAGAGGATTTTATTAAGTAACTGTGCAGCGTTCCCTTAAAGAAATACAAATAATAAGTCCTAGGGTTCTTTTTAGATTAGCCATCACTTCCTCTTGTGGTGCTAGCTTCTTGATAAGGATTTGGGGGTTTCAAGTACTTACAGTATAAATAAACAGCTGCCCACCTGCTCCACTGCAAAACAATAGGATATCTTCAAGCTTGCTCCAGCTTTGAATGTCTGAATTGCTGAAATCAAATTCGCAGCAATAAAATCTAATGTATACATGGAGGTGCATAAATTATGTAAAATACTATGCAAAGCCGGGGTCATGGACTATCCCAGCGTCCTATCTCATAGCGAGGCTCGTAGGATTGTCCCCACTTCTTCTATTACATAGAGCCGATAAAATCCCTGAATTATGGTCATATAGGGGTTAGGCCTATTCTGAGTGTCTAGGTGTGGAGTTAAGAAGTGGGAGGATTCTTCACATGATGTGGGAGTTGTATTGTCGGAGATTAGCAATCCTTCTGAGAAAGAAGTCTTTAGAACTGTGCGTTAAAGTCTGTTCTATAGCTATAAAGGGAGTCCTGGCATGCTAATTTGTGGATTAAAAAGTAGTAGTATGATGGAACCGAAACATCGCGATTCAAGTTTCTTTACCAAGCAGGAAAGTTATTAGGGGCTCACTGGATAAAGACCTAGGCTCCCTGAAAGAAAGAATTCATAGATCGTTTGAATATAATCATACATTTGGAATTATACATTATGTGAAAGACCACAGTATCCCGGAAAAATTTGAAAAAATATGGGGAAAATGGCTGAACACACCTGGTTTGCCATCGGGTTTCTCTTATAAGGTAGGGCAAGTTTAGAAATCAACCTGTAGTAGTAAAATAGGTGTGATAGGTCCTCTCAAGAAGGATGAGCTCAAATGCAAAGGGTACGAGAGATGGCTCAAGGGAAGGAGGGGGTGGCATGGGAGGAGTAGTTATTAATTGTCATAACTCTGTTTTGTTGCCCAACCGGAACGTTACATGTAACATTAAAGTGTAAATTAAAGTAAAAGTGTTAAAGCTGAATGAAAATCATCCTGTAATAACATATAGTGGTTGCAGACATTATTGACATATTGTATAATATTTCTGAAGGGCAAAATCTGGACTTGCCTCCCCTGTGTTGTACTTGTTGGGTTAAACGCAAAAAAAAAGTTTATAAAAATATTTGATTTAAAAAAAGAAAAATAACTAGGCAACCGTTCCTATAAAATATCACATATCACTAAGCAATAGAACCTTACTTCACTTTACAATCACCTTGCACTATACAGTAAAGATCTTGGGAATCTGGCAAAAAAACTAGAGCTTGATTGTTTTTCATGCTTAGAGATTATGAACAGTGAATTTTAGAAAAGGGGGTTGTTAATGGCAGAGGAGAGGTGTACTAAATCAGGTTTCCCAACCGAAGCTGCACAGCCCAGGACGGGCTGGAACATCCAATCCTGACCACTTTCAACAGACTTAAGCTTGAAAAAAACAAATCCGGTACATAACATTACCTCGGCACTCCTCTCAACCCCACGGGCTCTGACATCTTCTTCTCAACGCACCTGGCTGTGTGGACAAAGGCAAGTCTATGCGCTCTGCACCGTGCTCGTTACCCAATGTGAAAGTGGTTAGGTCACGGGGCCTGATTACATCATGGTTGTTGCGCACCTTCAGGGATCATAGACTTGACCTGCCCACACTGCCGAAAACTGAGAAGAGAAGAGGAGCAAGCCCCAGAAGTAAGTACTGACTTTTATTTTAAGAGGGCTCTGCGGGGACTTTTCGTCGGGGGGTGGTCTCGGCTGGGGACATTTCATTGGGGGGCATACTACCTGAGGCTAATTATTAATGGGGCTCCGCTGTTTCATTTCATTAATGGCAGGTGCACTGACTGTGTTCATTTTATTAAAGAGGGCAGGTGGTGATAAAATCTATAATGGGGAAGGCTGTGATCTGAACATTTTCTTAATGGTAATTCTTAATTCATGCAAATATAATTTATTTTTATATTTTTGACGTTCGTGATTTTGCTTTTTTTAATATCATACTTTTAAGTGTCCAACTGTTTATTTGTGCATTGCTACCTTTCAAAAGTCCTACATTTTTTTTTACTTCCATAAAAGCGCTGTATGGAGTGTTTCCTGCAAAACAAAATTACACCATGCTATGTGCTTTATTTTAATGCGTTCAATGTATAATCTGAAAAGATATGCCATTATTTTGGTTCACACCACTTATGGATAAACAAATTTTTTCTATTGTTGAATTGAAGTCAGATACTTCATATAGTGTTCACCCTGTTTGTAGTCACCTAAAAGAATTACTTTTAGAAATTCATGACCATTTCCATGAGAATACCATAAATATCTGACACAGATGTGTGTCCCCCATAGGATACCATATACAAACAAGTATGTTCATGCTAAGCTGATCTCTATCTAGGTAACGTGATCTATTAACCTAATTTAATTATTAGCTTGCTATTGCAAAGAAGTGTCAAAAGATACTTTTGAACAGGCTTTAAGAAACGTCCCACAAATGGAAATGGTGGCTAAATGTCAGAATTATATGTTAGGATTATTAAGACCCCCTAGGGTCTAAACCTTTACTTAGAAATGATATAAAACTAAAAAATTCATAAAACATGTTATGGTATCGCTGTGTCGCAAAAATGCTCAATACATCAAATATAAAAACAAGTGACATATCAACACAAAAAGAATAAACAAATTATGCCACAGGGACCATAGAAAATGGCACAAATGTTGTTTTTTTAATTCATTTGGAATTTTTTCCAACTTACCAGTACTCAAAAATGGACTATAAAGATACTGCCACTAGGAGACAAGTGGTATGCAGAAATCCTCATAAAGTTGTTACATGTAAACAATAAAAAAACGTTTTTAGGATTTTAGAGGGTGGAAAAATGAATACACAAAAAAAGTTAAAAATAATCATAAAAGTCCCATTTTGAATAAATACGTTAACTGCTGGGCCATACCTTGGGTCAGGATGACAGTGGCTAAATTACAAAGGGTAGGGATGGTATGTTATCTCTGAATTGTCCCCAATAACTGCCACCTGAGTTATTCCACACACACTTCCCTTAGAGGGAAGTCCTGTAGGGAGGTCTGTGGCAAAGAGGGAAGGGTTGATCCGATGCATAACCAATATCCCATGAACGGGAAAAGACGTTCGTTGACCCTGTGGTTGTAGACACTGGAGGGATTAGGGCACATATACAACAAATACATATCCTAAAGTCTCCCTGACTTGTGACCAAAGGCCTTTTAATCCACCAGGCAAGAGTAAAGGTGTAAAAAAAACTTTTATTAAGTCTGCTTTTCAGAACAGTTAGAAATTGTGTGTTAAAACACACAAATAGACAGTATCCACACTAACAGTACTCAGGGATACAGGGGCTTCTACCTGATGTTATATAGTAACGACACAGGCGGGTTGATCAGTTCCCCCCTTAAAGTCAAATGTGGAATATTGTCTACTGCACTTAAAATGTTGCTAACAGATCCGCTTCGCCCAGGCGACATGTGTCGATCTCTGCCTGACTGCGCCATAGGGGTTGTAAAGGGCTAACTGCAGCATGTTGTGTGATGGGTCTGAAGTTTATATAAGCACACATTCTACTGTTCTTAAAACTTCTAGCTGGAGTAGTAGTCACATATGAGATTAAAATATAACTTTTATTGAAAAAAACTCTTAAAAATACCCCAGCGTGTAATACAAAGGTATAACAAGAGTGCTGAGACATAAGATGACACTCTTATGAGCTGAAAGTTGCGTGAGCTTGTATGCCATAGATATCGCCAGCATACAAAGACTGAATTGTGTTAAAAAGCAGACGTAATAAAAGTTATTTTTAAACATTTACTCTTGCCCTGGTGGATTAAAAAGGCCCTTGTGGTTGCAAAGCCGGTGACACTTTTAGAAATTTAATGGGTCTACAATGGGCACAGCCCTAGGGACTGCCCTTGTTCAGGGTGGGAGTGGAGTATTCACGGAGGCCATACCAATCAGTGCGCATTCACCTACTCCTGTGTTATTTAGCCACTTGTAACATGAACACAGTAAAGGACTCAGTAAAGTTTAATGCATCTCTATCATCAGGGGAGGGGCCAGAAAATAGGAATTTTCTGATTGTTTTTCCTTCGCAAGGGGGTACTGTCATACATAACAGGTTTCTGGACCGGGACCCATAGAAATCTTTTCTATTTTTTTTGTGCAAGTTTGACATGCATCTCATAAATGTTGGGGGTCATGTTAATTAAGCCCCCCGGAATCGCGTTTTCCGCATGTTACCTGAATATTTCAGATTTGCGCCGAATTGTACTGAATTGCACGGTATTTTGGCGCAGGATCGGGATTGTGGCGCATACGGCGGCCGCATGCGCGCGACGGTAAATCGGGGGGCGTGGACTACCGACCGAACGAAAACCCGAGTATTCGGAAAAAACCGCCGCAATTTTAAAAACCAGAAAAAGTGTCGCTCGGGAAGCGCTCTTACCTTCACATGGTCCGAACGGTGTGCCATTCCGGCGCGTTTGAATTGAGATGTGTCAGCGCAGACAGCCGCCCTGTGGACGGCGGAGGAGGAACTTACCTTCATACAATCCCGGCCGGACCCGAATCTGTGAGAGAATGCGCCGCGATCGCGGAATGCGGCGGGTAAGTAAATGTGCCCATTTAAGTAAGAACTTGACTCCCAAGACCCAACAAGAAACTGCATATTAGAAGTTCAGGCTTGGGTCTGGCCAAACACACAAGCCAGTAATGCTGGATCCAACAGGCCCCCACCACGTTAACATCTTAAACAGATTAGCCACTGTCACCTTATGCTTTTTGTAATGTGAGGTAAGAGTTGGGGGCTCACAAGATAAACAGTCATTTACCGTATACAATCTATTCCAACACTTTGCACAGCTTTCCCTTTAGATGTAAGTGAAGATTCATGTCTTTATCCATCTGCCAGACTTTACTGAGTATAAAATGGCTGCAAATGGAAGGTCATTGCTATACATTCTTTGAACCCCAGTCCTGTCTCTTCCCCTTTTCATCCTTGGTTGAACATTGATGCCATATGTCTTTTTTTAACCATACAACTTTAGGTAAACTTAAAGATTTCCGCTCTTCCTATCGTGCCTCTTGAAGAGATGGAGTTATAGGGACTCAAAGTCCCATCTTATATAAGTAGATTTACACCTATTAAAATAAAAGCCCATTTAAGTAGCCCCCCGACATGAATTGTCCTTCCAGACCATTGACACTTTTATGTGGAATCCCACCTTTTTTCCTATTAAAAATGTCCTCCCAAAGTCTTTGGCCACTATGAAAAAAAAAAAAAGGCTCAGCACGTGCGCACTAGATGAGTCCAGTCTTAGTGGTTGCACTACTGAGATTACTCAATTTCACCCTCTAGTCTTCAGTTCTTAGTTCCTTGAAATTTGGGTCATAGTAAAAATAAAAAAACTTAATCTTTTTTTTTTGATCTACAGAATGGTGATGCAGCTGGCAGTAAAAGACCCATAGTTGGATTGGAGCCCTACTAATTTGATTGAAACCCATTTTGTAATATGGGTGTAACCTTTTCAGCAAATAAATGTTATGCTTAATATGAAAGTTTACAACTTTTTTCCTAATTATACTCTCTGTATCAATTCCTGATAGTTTCTTGATATCCCCTGATCCGAGCCGTCATTCTATAGAAATCTAATGTTTGCTGCCACAGTGGATGAATCTGTCCATGGTCATGTGAGTGTCACACAATTGATTGCTCCTTAGCGCTCCCATTACCGCTGTGACCCGGGACAGGGGGCGACGGGACCCGGCAACCCCTTGTGTTAATTTGGAAAGATTTTAGTTACAAACATGTGGACCTTACACTAACAATTAACTTAGGTGGGACAGAAGGGTCTATCGGCCATGTTTCGTTATTACTTGACCACATAACAAGGAAGGAAAAAAAAAGTATTTTCGTTATGACAGTCAATAGTAAGTGAGGATAAAAAGAGCACATATTTTTACCATCAGCATCTTGTATTTCCTCAATAACAGAAACGAATATCTTCTGAAACTTAGTGTGTGTCTGGCCTACATTACTGTATGTTAGTCCTTTCATGTACTCTTCAGTATTTTTAGCATTGCTTTCTCTGCGGAATGCTTTATGTTATTTTTTGGTAAAGCAGCAATAACCCTTCAGATGCTATTTATTGTTGATATAAATATAATATGTGATTTTCTATTTTACAAAATACTATAAAAAAGCAAATCTAAACATGAGTGCTTTTGTTGATGAAAGCTTTCACGTGTGGTAGATTATTATGATTCATATCTCATTACTTACTAAAGGCTTAGGGAGCATATATAGAGGCAAATGCTGATTCTTCACTATGGGGTTACTTAAAAGATGCAAGCAGCAATCAAGAATTGCATGTGTAAGTTAATAAACACTGAAGCACCATTGAAATTTTTTATCAAGTACATCAACGCTACATGAATGAGGAATAGAAACATTTCTTTGAATATTGAATTGGTGGCAATACAGACTTCTTACCTTGGGTTCTTACCCAAGTGCATATCAGATTAGTCAATGCAGACTCATCTATAGGTCCTCTAAAATGAATAATCTGCCTAGTGCTGGCATTCAATGTAATATGGCATAAAAGATACAAAAAGAAACAATGGGGGACATGTATGTATGATCATGTCATGTATGTTATGTATGATCATGTCTTTTTACTTGAGATACATGTTCAGTTTTTCCTATCCTGGCAGGTGCAACTTTTGGCTTTTTTTTAGACTTTTTGTTACAAATGTTTCAAATCCACATGGACACAAGCCATGTGAGGGGGTTATATGCAGGACGGTACTGTAAATTTGAGGCTGTGGCCTCCATTTTTAAGCACTGTATTCACACCCCAGGGAGATGAGGTTGCAGTCACACATGGTGTTAACACATGCATTTTCAATTCACCACAACACAGAAGAGGAGATTTGCCTAGTAACATTGCTGTCAACATGGCGTTTACATTGCTGGACCAAGTTGCAACAATAAGCAAAAATTTGTGATACATAATTGAAAAGTCACACAAAACATCTGGAAAACGAAGATACATAAGGCACACTGCACAAGGTGCAGACCAAGGCGACAGCAAAAGTCACAGTGAAAAGTTGCAAAAACGACAAAAGTGAGACAATTTCTGCTCAGAACATGAGCTTTTGACAGTTGCATCAGATGTAGGTGGGATCCATCTGTATATTCTGTGTATCTTCTGCGCTGACTTGAGACAATTAAGTTTCTCTGAAGATTGCCATTGTAAGCACAAAAGTTATAAGAGCGAAGGCCATTCCAAGGATCAGGTCAGCTACTACCAAAATCTATAGACATGACCTCACTGGACATCAGGATCACCTGTATGGAGTGAGATTGGTGAGATCCATCCATACATACTCCTTGTTTCATCTTGTTTCATCTTATAACCCTTGCCTTTAAATTGATCCCAAGCGATTCACTGACTGTATTGCTTTCCCTAACAGCAGGGAATTTGAATCCTTATCAAAAGAGATTGTGTATACTCAATTTATTGTACATTAAGGGGCAGAGTTGCTGTTTTTAACATTTATATATTTTATTTTTTTCATTGTGCTTTGCTTAGCATTAATTTTTGGATGATTGGCTGCTGACAGATCCAAAGTGAATAGTAAGCTGTAGGATTTTGTTGCTTTTCTTGGTATTTTTACAAGATTGCAAAAGAAATTTGATCTGCAAAATGTAACGACTTCAGTGCAGCACTAAAACCACTAGTAAGTGGTCACTAAAGGTTCTGAGTAATGAAGATCCGCAGCTGACTAAGGTTTTTCTGTATTATTAAGATGGGGAAACTAATTGTGCAAAACAGGAAATGTACATGAAGCTAATCTTATCTTTATTAGTTTCAGGGATGAGAATAGAATCACCAAAGCCATTAGAGAAGTCAAAGAGGTGCTCTCCTCAATGTACAAGCACTCCATTTAAAGGAAATGGATTAGCAATGCAGGGCTAACCAAAGAGTTTTTACAAAGATCTGTGATCACAGTAAATGTTTCTATGGACGATGGAACAATACTGTACGTAGCGCGAAAAAACACAACTCAGAAATGCACGTGATAGCCTCTCTTAAATTAGCAAATAACAAATTATGTGCAAACAAAACCAATTATGATGTTAGAGAAAGGGAGGTACCGCAAGTTTCCTATCATCATACAAAAATAAAAAAGAAAGACCTTGGTTCACATATAGGCGTGGCAGAACACCGTATAAACACTGACCAAAATAAAATAATGTATAGAATGTAAGGGCATTTTAAATAGGAGAATTTGTTATGGATAGAAAGACAGAAAAGGGTTATTTTAGGAACGCATGTTTCATGTTATACTGGTGGGAAAGCTTATTTGAAGTAAAGTGCTCTAAACTAGGTTACTCAGTTATCACATTTAGGCTGGTTTTGCTAGTTTGTGATAGAAGTCAAGAAGGAATTGGAATAAAGAGGAGGAGAAATATCTTTCCTATTACCCACAGCTGGTTTTGGCTTCAAACTGCATGCATTAAATGAGTTTGCCTCAATTTGACTCAGTTATATTGCTGTTTTAGCTCCTATAACTCATTGTAAAATTCCAGAGTGTGCATGTGTGTATGTGTAGCTGGGAGGCTATACATGGGATACAGTATATTACTAAGCTGAGAGGGCTGTATATGGGATATAGTATATTGCTAAGCTGGGAGGGCTGTATATGGGATACAGTATATTACTAAGCTGGGGGGGGCTGTATATCGGGTACAGTATATTACTTAGCTGCAGGGGCTGTATATGGGATACAGTATATTACTAAGCTGGGGGGGGGGGGGGCTGTATATGGGATACAGTATATTGCTAAGCTGGCAGGGCTGTATATGCGATACAGTATATTACTAAGCTGGGAGGCTGTATATGGTATACAGTATATTACTAAGCTGGGAGGCTGTATATGGGATACAGTATAAAAAAAAAAGCTATTTAAATTGTGACACTAAGAAAAGTGCCTTGCTATAACCTATATACTCAGTCCACAATCACCCAAACCACAGATTCACTCTTAGCACACACAGAAATCTGCTTTTTTTCAACTCCACTTATGTTCACAAGCCAAAATTGAGCAAGCTCAAAAGTGAGTTGCTAGACCTTAATTTATCAGGTGTGAACACTAAACCCTCCTCCCAATTAGCAGACCAGGCAAGGAAAGGAAAAAAAAAGCTATTTAAATTGTGACACTAAGAAAAGTGCCTTGCTATAACCTATATACTCAGTCCACAATCACCCAAACCGCAGATTCACTCTTAGCACACACAGAAATCTCTTTTTTTAACTCCACTTATGTTCACAAGCCACTTAGAAACACAAGCCAAAATTGAGCTTTTTAACCCTTTCCTGAAGCGTGCCGGGACAGCTGGGTCCCGGTGCATGGAGAGGGCTCGCGGGCAGCAAAGGCTTACCGGTAACACCAGTAGCACCGATCGCGGGTGTTTTCAAAAAGAAGCCGGCGGCTTCAAAAAGATGGCGGCGCCCATGCGGTGACATCACGGGGAGTGGCAATCCGTCGCCATTGGTAGCCTCGGGTGTTCCGAATACCCGAGGCTACTTCGTTTTAACCCATGCATTACAATGTGCTAATTGCACATTGTAATGAATGGGGAGTAAAATCCACATATACTGCCATACGGTAGTATGGCAGTATATGATAGGATGAATCAGACTACCTAGGGTTAGAGTACCCTAGGGAGTCTGAAAAATAGTAAAAGTAAAAATAAAAAAAAGTAAAAAAAAAATTATAATAAAAAAACCTAAAAATTTAAATCACCCCCCTTTCCCTAGAACTGATATAAATATAATTAGTAAAAATCATAAACACATTAGGTATCGCCGCGTCTGAAAAAATGTCCAATCTATCAAAATATAATAACGATTTTTCACTGCGTTTAACCCCGTAACGGAAAATAGCGTCCAAAGTCGAAAATGGCATTTTTTTGCCATTTTGAAAAAAATTAAAAAAATGTATAAAAAGTGATCAAAAGGTCGCATAGTCCCAAAAATTATAGCAGTGAAAACGCCATCAAAATTCGCAAAAATGACACTACCCACAGCTCCGTACACCAAAGTATGAAAAAGTTATTGGCGCCATAAGATGGCAAAACAAAAAAAAAAATTTTGTACAGGAGGTTTTTAAATGTATGAAAACATTATATAACCTATACAAATTTGGTATCCACGTGATCGTACCGACCCAAAGAATAAAGTAGACATGTCATTTGGGACGCAGAGTGAAAGCTGTAAAATCCAAGCCCACAAGAAAACGTCGCAAATGTGTTTTTTCCCCATTTTCACTGCATTTGGAATTTTTTTCCCGCTTCCCAGTACACACCATGGAATATTAAATACCGTCACTATGAAGTGCAATTTGTTACGCAGAAAATAAGCCATCACACAGCTCTTTATGTGGAAAAATAAAAAAGTTATAGATTTTTGAAGTTGGTGAGTGAAAAATGGAAGTGAAAAAAACTAAAAAAGGCCAAGTCATTAAGGGGTTAATAATTATAACAAAATGGAAGTAAAATTTAGAAGGATCTTTCTCCCAAGTACAATAACACCCCATATCTGGATGTTACTGGCTGTATGGGCACTTCAGTGGGCCACTGAAGCACATGAAGGCCATGCAGCAGCCGGTTTTGACTTACAGAGCAATAAAGTATTTGTTTTTCCATTAATGCATACATATGAGGGCTTATTTTTGTCAGATGAGATGCTTTTTTTTAGTTATACTATTTTGGTTTGGCTGTCTTATTAATGAAAATGTAATAACTGACAATCCATGGTTACTGATAGTTACTCATGCCATGATTGCTATTTAACAGTGCCCACGGCCGTACATATATGGTGAGTGGCATTAAGGGGGTAGTTTAAAAATTCTTATTTTTCTTTTGTTTATATTTTTATGTTATAAATGTAACATATAGGTTAAGGGAAGTGATTAAAACACAGTAATAAAACAAGATATGAATGATGTATTCGGTGAGGTCTTCCGCAGTGTTTATTTACATAGAAATAAACACAGCTGGTGAATTTTCATATGGATTTGGGAGAATTTGGGAGGATTGGGGAGAATAATCGTAAGTGCTAGCAATAAGCTAACATTTGTGATTACCGTATATACCGGCGTCTAAGACGACTTTTGAAGACAGAAAAATCTTCTCTGGGGTCGTCTTATACGCCGGTAATCGTCTTATACGGCGGCGGTCCCGGTGCATGGAGAGGGCTCACGGGCTGAGCCCTCTCCATAGCCGGTAAGTCTTTGCTGCATATTGCAGCAAAGGCTTACCGGTAACACCCGCGATCGGTGCTAGCACCGATCGCGGGTGTTTGCACAGCGATGGCTGCCGGCAGCCTCAAAAAGCTGCCGGCAGCCTCAAAAAGACATCGGGGGGAAAATACTCACCCTCCGTTGGCCCCGATGTCCGCGCTGTGCTGTCTTCAGTCTTCCGCGCCGCCTTCTTTCTTCTGCTGGGCGCCGCCATGTCTTTCCCCGGGTCGGCGCCTAGTATGACGTCAGCAGCGGCGCGTCATACTAGGCGCCTGCCGGGGAAGATCAATGGCGGCGCCCGGCAGAAGAAAGAAGACGGCGCGGACATCGGGGTGAGTATATGTTTATTTTTTTTTTAATGCTGGGCTGTATACTACTGGGGGCAGTGCTGTATACTACTGGGGGCTGTGCTGTATACTACTGGGGGCAGTGCTGTATACTACTGGGGGCTGTGCTGTATACTACTGGGGGCTGTGCTGTATACTACTGGGGGCTGTGCTGTAATGGTAATGCCTTATGTTTATGAGCGACAGTTTTCCTGCTATATACCTGCATGTCATAAGAATTTACATTTAAAAAAGGACCATGTTAAATTCAAATGTTTTTTTTTTTATTTTTACCGGTGTTTTGTATGCGTTGGAAAAGGGGTAGTCTTATACGGCGAATATATCTTAAACTCTATATTTTAAACAGGAAAGTAGGGGGGTCGTCTTATACACCAGGTCGTCTTATACGCCGGAATATACGGTATTTCAGGGTCTTTACTAGACTGACATGGTGCAGAGGCCCTGATATATATGCCCCATTGCCCCATTTGTAAAATCCTTATGCCTTGACGAACTTTGGCGCAGCTGCTAGGAATTCATTTCTTGGGTGAGCCTTTAACATAGACTGTGCAACACAATTTTGTTGAGTCGATAAATTCAGTTTGTACGTTTTTTTAATGTAACATCTGACAGAAGAAGGCACAAACACTTTAATAAATGTGGGCTTATGGTTTTTTTAAAAAAAATATGCATGCTTATTTTAAGTATGATTATATACCAATTGTTTGTTTTTTATGCATACAATGTGCAACACCATTGCCGAAGCAAGGCAGAGGAGTGGTTGCGAATACGTCCCACCATGTAGCTTGCAGCCTGTGTAGGGTCTGATTAGCCTCACAGCATGTCACTACATAACACTAGATAGCCACCACCTGACCAGGGGGAGTAACAAAACCCTGGTCAGGAAACTTCCAGAAGAAGTGAAGTTCTCTCTGAGAAGAGAGTGCAGTGTGAGGAGAGAGTTCACTCTCTCAGATTAGAGACTCTGAAGAGTCTGTGCAGCTAGCACACCAGACCAAGAGCAGGTGAGCCTAGCCCCTGCCTGAAGAGTGGAACTAATAGCTAGTATAGTGAGGAAAGGGGTATCATCCTACCTTTAAGGGTGATACCTGAAGCAATCCAGGATAAAGCTGAAGCATCCTTCCAGGACACAGCTACCTCCCAGCCTGCCCTCTGCATCCAGGCTGGTGATCTACATCCTGTGGCTCCCTCCAACTGCGTCTCAGCAATCTTCCATTCTGTTAAGGCACGTTGCTGCGGTTCCTGTCGGTTCCAATAAAGAACTGTAAGTTGTTTTTGTTCAACGTCTGCCTTCATCTGGTCCCTGCTACTACGGCTGTCACCATCACGGGCACCCTGTCCACCACACAGAGACCCATACTCTAGACACCAAAGGGTTGCCCCAGGGAGATCCGCTATAGCAGCCTCTCCCTCATCATTTGTTGCCAACACCACCCTACTGGAGACCTGCCAGGCTGTAGGACAGCCCTCCGGTTCCCCATACCAAGCACCGTGACAATAGCGTGCCTAGGCCGCAACCGCCAGCCACTCAGGTACTGCGGGCCCCGGCTGTCTCCAGGCCTCGAGAAAAGGCTAGGCCCCGGTGGGGGATGTTGCAAATGTTTGACCTGATGAAGGGGACAGTACATACCCGAAATACGTTGTCCACAAGAAATATTTTTCCAATTTCTAATCCTTTGTTCTAAAATGCTATTTTTCCTGCTGTACACTTAACGTTTTCACCACTTTTCCTTTAAAGTATGTAAAGTACTTTGCAATGCACTGTCTAAAACTGTCTCAAAGGTTCAGTTTAGGAAAAATAAGCCTTAATATCAGTTTCACTACATCATTTTCTCTTCCATCTCAGGCAAATTTATAGCTTGAATAAACTTGTCAAGGAATACAAAAGCATAACATGCCTTGTTACCCTCCATATCTAAAGCTTCGAATGTGAAACAATACAGGAACAAAATTGTGTAAATATGGTTTATTTTATGCTAAATATAAGGTTCTTCATTTTCCTTGTATTAATTAAAGCCTCTGTTATAGATAATAATTTTGTACTAAAGAATACAGATCTGTTATCTCTCCCTTGTAACATAGGACAGATGGCATCATTTTCAGACCTAGCTGTTTTGTAGTTAGGAAGCACAGAGTAAATTGGCCATAGCTAAAGATGTAATGGCGTATAATCATCTTACGTAATTGGATCACATTGTCCCTGCCATTATATTTCCTGACTCTTCCCATGCTGTTTCTCCTCCCTGTGTGGTCTGTCAGATATACATTTACTTAGGTAAATGAGTGCTTGGAAAAACTAAATGCCTTCTCTGATTGTGTTCTATCTACTTGGCTATAGGGAAAACATTAAACGATTCTTAATTACTATGTAATGTATTGCTATAAGATTAATGTGCAAGTCATGCCTACATTTTACCATTACCAAAATGAGTGACTGCATTAACGTCCATATTGGTTATGTTCAGCTTTACCTGTGCTTGACCTTGTGCCTTTTTATTTGCATTCATATTGTCGGTTGCATTCAATGTTTGTCCCGTTTTTCATACAGAATAATGTATTGTGTATTTTTTCTTTAAGTTTTAGGAACTCTTAAAAATCTTTTTGTTTCAGTTTAAGAACTTGTCATTATTGTTGCAGTGTAGCATGATTGAATTAAAATCAATGGGGCTTATTTACTAAGGGCCGCGCTGCTCACTTTGGGTTTTGCGCGGCTTTGACAGGTATTTAACAGGTGTCTGCACTGGTATTGTGTCGCACGCGATCGGTTTTGTCGCAATTGCGCTGCTTCCATGCTACAGAAATTGGGGGGCTGGCCATTGGATGATCCTAATTTGGACTGAGCGCGGGATTTAACTTTCAAATTGTGTCGCAAGGCAATGCACTTACATGCACCAGGAAGAAGATGGTAAACTCCGTCGGACCTGAGTGGGGAAGCAACACATGCAAGATATCGGCCGCACGGTCTTAGTGAATCACGGCACAGTGTATTGTCGTTGGACAATGCACTTTCGGTGAACTCCAAGGAAAGGGTAAGTAAATGTGCTCCATTGTGTGAGAAGATGACAGCTCTCTACACTCTCTGCTCTCCTGACAGATCAAGCAGACTCTATCAGCTCCATGGCAGTGTAAAAACAATTAAGAATTAAAGAATTTTGTTTTGTCTTTTTAGGTTTGTTGCAATACAATTTATGCTTATTTAAATGCTCCGTGTAGTTGTGGAGACTCTGGAGGGGATCTATTAAGACTGGCGTGCACCCAATTATCTATTAAGACTGACCTGCAAGTGCACTTCCCCCCTCTGGGGCAAAGTGGCCCTAATCTACTAGTAGTTATTTACTAGCCTCTTGATAAATCAGACCTAACCTGTTTTAAGAACAGGCACAATAAACCTTACCCCCCCTACTGTGCCGTTGTTGACAAGTGCAGCTAATCTGGTAAGGACAGGGAGAAGACTTCCTGTCTGCTCAGCCTGCGATTTGAGTCAATAGAGGGAGGTGTGGTTCACTGACCGCCTGGGAGAAAACTTGACCTTTCTTTTTAGATGTTGACTTGGGGACCCTTTGCCAGCAGGTATTACTGGTTAAATTACCCACTTCCCAATTTTTTAACTGTCTGTGAAAAAGCTGATGTTTGAATCATGAAATTCAGTGGGGGAGGGGAGGGAGAAACCTATACCAGGTGGTACCTGATATAGATTTAATCCTAACACATGACGCCCAAATGGCCCACCAGATAAATAAATCTTACCTGGCTGCTGGCTATCTGGCTGCTGGCGTCACTCCGTTCTATGGATGGGCACAGGCGGCGGATGATGACGTCACGCCCCATTTGTCTCTGAGTAGAGCTGCGGCTCTTCCGTGAGAAGAAGGGATTCGCGCGCCGGGGGAGCATCCTGCCTGGAGGTAAGGTTCAGTTTTATTATTTTTAATGTACATATATTAATTAAATGTGGCTAATAAAGGTAAGGGCCGAATACTGATATAACGGGGTAGGGGTGGGGGGTGGCGGTTCTGTATATATTTATATGCAGGCAGAATCATTTTATACTGAGGAGAGCTGTATGTATTATATGGGGCCAGAATCATTTTATACTGGGGGGGGCTGTAAGTATTATATGGGGCTAGAGTCATCTGTACTGAGGGGGGGCTTTATATATTTATATGGGGCCAGATTCCAGCTGGGAGGGCTGTATATGGGATACGGTATATTAGTAAGCGGGGGGGGGGGGGCTGTATATGGGATACAGTATACTACTAAGCTGGGGGCTGTATATGGGATACGGTATAATACTAAGCTGGGGGGGCTGTATATAGGATACAGTATATTACTAAGCTGGCGAGGCTGTTTATGGGATACAGTATATTACTAAGCTGGGAGGCTGTATGCGTTGGTACAGTATGTTACTAAAATGGGAGGCTGTATATGGGATACAGTATATTACTAAGCTGGGAGGCTGTATATGGGATACAGTATATTACTAAGCTGGGAGGCTGTATATGGAATACAGTATATTACCAAGCTCTGGGGGCTGTATATGGGATACAGTATGTTACTAAGCTGGGAGGCTGTATGTGTGATACAGTATATTACTAAGCTGGGGGGCAGTATATGGGGTACAGTATATTGCTAAGCTGGGAGGCTGTATATGGGATCCAGTATATTACTAAGCTGGAGGGCAGTATATAGGATACAGTATATTACTAAGCTGGGAGGCTGTATATGGGATACAGTATATTACTAAGCTGGGAGGGCTGTATATTGGATACAGTATATTACTAAGGCTACATTCACACACATGTATGGGGGACGTATATACGGCGAACGTATATAAGGCCGATATACGTCCCCCATACACTTCTATGGGCTCACGGCCCTGTACATGTCCTATCTTTTCCCGTGATACGGCGCTGTGCGCTGTATCTTCCAATGGAGAGGGGCGGGGTAATTATAACGTAATTATAGGGTGGGAAATTTAGTTATAGAATACAATAGATTACTTTGCATCATGTAAACCAAATGTTGGGGGTTCTGTATTAATACATTAGTGGTGTTGCATATTGATTGGTGTGCTGTGCATGCTATAATTCCAGTAGAATATATAGCAGATTAAAGTTGAAACTGTGCATTTATTCCAGAAAAACAACAGTATCAAACAAAACATCAAATAAGATCATTGCCTGTCCGGTTCTAACTATACACTTGGCGGCCCTCACTAGCCACTGGAGGGCTTCTCCCTGCCAGCATGGAAAATATGTTCAGTAACTCCGTGTCACTCATACATGGCTCTCACACAGTCCAGCTTCTGTGTCTCCAGGTAGAGAGCCTCTTCTGACTGCTCCACACCCTTCTTTAAGGGATTGCACACCTGTTGCATTGTTAGACCCATTGTAATGTGGAAGCTTTGGTCTGGAGTGGTGATCATACTTCTGTCTCCACTCCAGCAATTAGAGTCCTGTACCAGGTCTTCTAATAGACCAACAGATGCAAAACAGCTTCCAGTTAGACCCAATTCACATTCTGGTAGGGGTATATATTATTTAGGAGCAGAGTGTTATTACCCAGGATGCTTCATACTCTAAGTGACTGTGGTATTTTTAGGGACGCCGGGTGGAGATGTGCTGCACAGAGCTGAAGACATCTGGCCGTGAACTCATCATTGATTGGAACACCCGGAATAAAGTCTTCCTGATAGAAGAGATTGTCATCTATAAGGTACTAGATGCCACTTATGACTCTCGGAACCTGTAGTCAGCCCCACAGTGTCAATGAGCCTGCCTGTGGGGATGTTAATCATTAGTAAAGTTTTCAGCATTTAGCAGAGTTTGGGCAATGTAACAGGAGTGTGTGTGTGTGGGGGGGGGGGGAGCATTGTAATATTCGCCTCAGGCAGCAAATATGCTAGAATTGGCCCTGAGTGTGCCATATTTATCTTTGTAGGTCAAATGTTTGTTCAACTTGTGAGACTTTTGGGCCCTGAAATTCTCCCATTCTTGCAAAAGTGAGACTAAACAGGCAACTCATTACATGTATCATGAAGAACTTAAACCTAAAATACATTGCAATGATTATGTAGGCTAAATTCAGGAAACTTGAAAAAGTGACAGCTGAAAAACTATGATACATATCCCCCAATAAGTAGCATTTGTTCTTATAAGTTCATGCGTCACCACTGTGCATGCCCTTATTAATGTTTTACATATTTGCAACAAATAAACGGATGTCACAGATTTAATAATGAGTTAAAGAGCAACAAAACAAAAACAACCTCCTCATTCCGTAAAAAAATATTTTTTATACTTAAGGTGATTGATTTTTTTTTTTTGCTAAAAGCTGTTACAAAATGGGTTGAATAAACAGACACCAGACGATAAGTGCGTACAAATGTGCCATCAATGATCTACAGACCAATGCTCTTGTGAATCATGCTGAGGAAGAATATTGATCACTCATTGACATGTTTTTTCTTCTAACACAAGAGAAAAAACAATTAAACCTTATTTACCAAACTACTGGTACATATTTTACAGGATAGGTAATAAATGTATGATCACAGGGTGCTCCTGTCTTAAATTCAACTGTGTCTCTTCTCGGTCATAATTCATCTTTAGATCCTCATAAATCTATCTAGTCTACATCTCTAAATCTAAATTTAGCACCACTAGGTATTTGGCTCATTCAGAAGACCTTGATGCTTAATTGTCAGAAGCTTTTAGTAAAACTGCTAGTTCTCTTCCAAGAGAGATACCTGTAGACAAGGGTTTATTCAAAAACCTATTTTTATTTTATTAATAGCATATTAAGTTTACACTTAACATCTTGGATTAGGGAAGAAAAGTATCACTAAGCATATCATGTGTTGTGATAAGAAAAAGAAAGCATTCTTGGATTCTAGGGTAACAACTGACAAATTCTATAAAAATTAGGGCAAACTGCCAAAGCACTGTGTGAAAAATTAAGTGCACTTTTACTATTACTATATATCCATACAGCTGGTCCCTGACTTAAGGACACCCCTAGTTACGTACGGACCTCTCTGCCCAATGACCTCTGGTGAAGCTAAGTTATAGGTATTCCTTGTTCCCTTGGAAGCGACTCCTCCCACTGACAGATACTGTCAGAGTGGAGGAGGAGAGAGGAGGTGTGGCAAGGTGTGGCTATAGCTCCTCCCACTCTGTGCCGTCATAGCTCTTCCCACTCTATGATGTCATAGCTCCTCCCATTCTGTGACGAAGGGAAGTGATGTCATGGTTCCCCCCCACTATGTGACGTAATAGCTCCTCCCATTCTGTGACGGATGGAACTGACATCAAGCTCCTCCCACTCCGTGATGTTATAGCTCATCCCACTCATTGACAGAGGGAAGGCCTCTGCCTATCAGCTTTCTGACTGAGTATGAGGGATGGCAGCATCAACTTTAAAAGTGTTAGAGAACCAGATTGTGGCGCCCATGCCACTACATCTAGCTACCATACTACTATAACTTGTATTATACGGGCCACTGCTCGTTTTTGATTCATTTTAACCCCTTGTTGTGGAGCTTTTGCAGCCGTACTTAGCATCAAGACTGCATAGTCCACTACATTACTTTATTCCCCAGATGAGTGCATCACACGACGTACGAAACGCATAGGAATTACATATTAGGGACTAACAGGGTCTGAAAGGGACAGTACTGGGACTGTCCATGTCAGGGCGGGAGCAATATTGCGGGGTCAGGATACACAGCGATCGTAGGGCTTAATAGGTCCTGTACCTCCGGACCAGTACCGCTCGACCAGGAGACGGAGCATCGAAGACTGGTGAGATCCACCCTATTATTCCTTACTGTCCGGATTAATGTTGGTCCGTGGTTTTGAGATGATGCACTGTGTCATATGCTATACAGGAATTCACTAAGGCACGGTGAGGTATTAATGGGGACCGTGTCAGACAAGACTTATTGGAGGTCTGAATGAGCTCCCTTTCTGATGTGTTTTTGCTGACTAGATGGTTGATGTGCATACTATTGTGGTTCACTGTGAACTTATTTTATCAGTAATTATTAAAAGTTACGTTTTACTTATGGTACTAGTACAGTCTACTGGATTTAGCCAACTAGGCAACCTTTTTCTGTCTTGTTCGGATTTAGAATTTTCATAAAAGCACACAATTTAGCTTGAAATGAAGAGAGCGGACGGTCGCGCTTTCAGCGGCTGCTCTATTAATCTCTATGGTGCTGACGGAGTTTGCTGGACGCCCTACTCGGCAAATTCCATCAGCGCCATAGAGATGGATATTGTAGCACATGCACGACCAGCTGCTCTCTTCATCTCAACAACACTCCTGCAATTGACTAATAAAGGAGGACTGATAAGAATATAAAGCTAAGGATAATCAAGTTAATTTGGCTAACGGTGATTATACAAACCATTGATTCAAGGGGGATTTCAAACCTAGCTTTTCCATTTTGGCTTCATTTTTGGTAAATTAAAATGATACAGTGGAATCTTTTGTGTTGTGTTAATCTTAGTCCAAGGACGTTATAAGATGGTGGACTTTCTTTTCTATATATAACTTTGACATAATAACAAAAGTAGCAGCTCTGCCATTTTTCCTGACCCATTTTGTCATGTGTTTGATTTATGACTTGCCTGAGCAGCTGAGAAAAGCATTTTGAGGGTCCATGTTATATAATACATTATTCTCATTCTTAACACCTTCATTCATAGCTGAAATAAGATATGTATAATCAAGCCTATACCATAATATTAATCTTAAGTAAAGGGAAGCGACTGCTATGTGCCTATGAGAGACTCAGTCCTTGAGCATGTTAAGAAGGAATATTTGAATTGTAAGGATTTGTCAGCACATGAATGATGAACAGATTATTGTTACCAAAGATCTGTGTGCTGAGAGCATAAAATGAACCGTATTGCTGAAAATACAACAGTTGCATTTTCATTACCATAAATTACTTTGCCTCTGCTGCCCCTGAAAAGAGATTGCTTGTTCCTGAGAGTTATGATTAATTTTATGTTAGCTGTCGGCTCAAAAGTCTTGAAATAAGAGCTTAACACTTTCTGAAGGAGTCTCTAATAACACAGAATGAAACAGAACTGAATTGACAAATGAAATCTCCTCAGGCACTGTGTAAAATAAATGTAAGGGACATTGCAGCCTCACTAGAGAGCATTAGCCACTAATGGCTTTATCCCTTCACTACCAAGAGCCACTGTTGCGGCACAATTTCCTCTCCTCTGCTTATAATACAAGGTTAGAATACTACTTTACTGCTGATGCCTCATGGTAACAGGTATTTATTTACTGCATGGGCAAGAGTACCATCAAGAAGAAAGAGATTATTTATGATAGATAAGGCTTGATAGACAAAACTTCTTAAACTGAACTTTTATGATATCAGTTACCAAGAAAGAGTTAATAACACTACTGAGTATAAAAGGGGTTGATGTCAGTGGTTTGCAAATAGAAAATACACAATTATACTAATGCTCTCTAAATTTAAATGGGCGCATGGATGGCCTGACTTCAAAGTCATCTAGTCCTGCATGTTCAGAGATTTATTTTGCCTAAACTGGCAGGAAGTCATTTTCCACTTCCTGTTTTCGGCCCCGTCTTGAAATTTAAAGGGGTTATCCGGGTTTTAAAAATAACAGAGGCCCGGGCTGGGGTGGGCTAGTTAAACATAACAAACATCTTACCTCCTCCTGCGCCGCCGATGTCCCGCTCCTCGGCCGGTCTTCTCTGTGCGCTGGTTTCATTACAGGGGCGCACAGGGAGCTTCCGGCCGGCTGGAAGCTCCTATCCGACACCATCTCTCAGCGCTTACAATGCTGAGAGATAGGGACGGATAGGAGGAGCCGGCCACATCCCGGACCGGAAGCTCCTTGTGCGCGGCTTCCGTGCCCCTGTAAACAAACAGAGGCACGGATCAAAGGGATCGTGGCGCGGGACATCGGCGGCGCCGGAGGAGGTAAGTACATGTTTATTATGTTTAAATATCCCTCCCCAGCCCAGCCATAAGAAATTTTTAAAACCCGGATAACCCCTTTAAACAGCCTATGCCTCTGCCCTTCTATCAATTGTGACACAGAAGGGAACTTGCTTAGTTAATGAACTATTCATCCATGTTACAACAGTGCCCGAAAGAAGTTACTTCCCACATAAGGATGGCAAACATCAGAGTTTACATAAGATCATCTCAGGCTCTTCAACCATGTGACTGAAGATTGAATCAGGCCCCCTGTTCAGATGCTTGCATGCAGTTTTATAAAACCCAAATCCATAGTAATTGGAAAAGAAAACAAAAGGAAATCATTTGTCCTATATAAATTTTTTTCACAGGCAGAGACTGTGGGTGCCTGACTGCCTTGCCTACCCTGAGTTGTAGAGGACAATCAGTCAATGTTCCTTTCCTGCCACAAAATTCAAAACACATTGACAAAGAAAGTACAAACAGATAAGAAGACTGGGTCAGAACCAAAATGACTATTCAGTAAGCAGAAATCACACAGCAAAAGGATAGTCTGAATATAAGCAGTCAAGATAGCAGAATATACACTAACAGGGTACATAGCTAGCTTACTAAGTACTTTTGCTTTAGCAGGCAAGAAACCCAGAGCAGACAGAATTCTTATGTGATGTCCGAGTCCTATTCCAGGAGGTGATTGCTCCAACTCTGAAATCCAGACAAGACAAAATTTCAAGGGAATAATATGAGTGGAGGGAAATTCAGTCAGTAACTGCAGGTTAACTATAGCTGAACTGGAGCAGAGCTGCAGGGGACTGACAGGTGGGGTGTATTTCAATAAAGACAGCCAAGGAAAAGAATACACCAGTGTTCACACAAGCAAAAAACAGCATGAAACAAACTGAAATCTCAGTGCATCTTTAGCTTTAACTTAAAAACAGAAGATAAAATAGGCACTGATGTAACGGCAGCATCAGGGACATGTGTATGTTTATCATAGAGAGACGTTTAATATAATCAAATCCTATTGCAATATATAATATTCATATTGTTTACTCAAACAATTTACAATTCACAGTGTAGATGTCGTCTTTAGGTAAATATTCAAATGGTGCTAGAACTTCCCTTACCAAACCGCAGTTACAAGTAACTGAGTAATGAATCATGCCATTTGCCTTAGCTGGAGTTGTAAAGTATTCAGACTTTGTAGAGCTAGTGTCAGCAAAATGAAATTTCCTATTCCCAGCGACAAGATGTGAAAAGTGTTAGCACAATGAAGGCAGGAAAATATTGTGTGATGAATATGTTAGTCACTGCCAGCATGGAAGACTAAGAAAAATTAAGTCTTTAACCAATTAACTTAGCTTCAGGATGTGTATGGGAAAATCACTGTAGCATCTGGCAGGTTTGAAGGTTCTATACATCAAGGTCATAACTAGCTAAAGTGCAGAGGGAGAGGTTTGTGGGAATATGTGATTTTACTATGGTTTTTACTATAAACTATGTAATTGAGATTAGTATGATGTATGATAAATTGTGCTCAAGAAGTGCTACAATTAAAGAAAATCGATTTATCATGCAAAAGAAAATAATAACATACCAGTACTAAATTCTTTATGATGGATTTAAGAAAATTTAATGATACTACTGGAAAATTATTAGGGTGGAAGCATCAGTTACAAAAAATGACATGTTCCGTAAACAGATCCCTTCACCTTTCCTGACATTTCTAAATTAGCAAGTTTTTGTATTTGCCATATTATCCTCCAAAATCAAACCTATGATAGACATTTTGAATATTTATGAGGTTCTCAGAACATAGACTTTCTGTGAGGAGGGTGGCAAGAGGGCACAGGATAACAGATAGGACAGTGAGCCCTAAGCTGAGCCTCCCAAGATGTCACCTAAATTTTTAAAAGGCAGCATAGTGAGCAGCACTTCTGCCTTGCAGAGCTGGAGTCCTGGGTTCTAGTCCCACCCAGGTCAACATCTGCAAAGAGTTTGTATGTTCTCTCCATGTTTGAGTGGGTTTCTTCCGGGTACTCACACTCCAAAACATACTGCTAGGTTGTTTAGATTGTGAGCCCCATGGGGACAGGGACCAATTTGTCATGCTTTGTGCAGCGCTGCGTAATCTGTGTACGCTATATGAATAAAGAATTATTATTAAAGAATTATTATTAATTGTGCCGCAAAATCAAAGCACTTACATGCACCAGGAAGAAGAAGAGGTTCCCAGAACATAGGCTTTTTGGGAGTAGGGTGGCAAGAGGGCACAGGATGACAGGAAACCTCCAATAACGCTAGCAGACACTGCTGTGATGTACACTAGAAACTTCGGACCACGCTGGAAGCGTTCTGATGTATTCATGAAGGGGGAGGTCCAAGGCACTGTCTCTTCCCCGGACCACCCTGCCCACTCCATAGGCCAGCACCGCCCTAACGAACGAACTGTGCTGGATTTAACTTTCAAATTGTGTTGTAAAATTAAGCACTTATATGCACCAGGAAGAAGAAGGTGAACTCCGTCTGACCTGAGCAGGTAAGTGACACATGAAAGATATTGCCCGCACGATCTTACTGAATTGCGGCAGAGTGCATTCCGGTCGGACAATGCACTTTGGGGAATGCGTCAGGACGGGTAAGTAAATGTGCCCCAATGCATTCTTCAAATGATGTTCCCTTGTGGCTTTAGTGTCCATGGTTCCCAGTTTCATAGGCTCAGGCTCAGAGACAGGAGGGACAGATCTTATAGATGGCCTTATGTCTGATGGCAAGTTCTGGCCTTACGTCTATCCATAATTCTGCATTCAATGTGGACTGCTAGAGCCATAGTTTGTTCCAAAGACGGTTAACACCAATTCACAATGGCACAATGTTTTTACGAAATTCTATGCAAAACTCCTCAGCAGAGCGTCTGCCGTTTCGTACAGAAAGGAGTTGAGATTCCACATGTGCCACATTGTCTGGCTCAGCATAAATCGACACCAAGGAACAAAAAAAACGTATCCAGGGAAGTCCACTCCTCTGCTCAAGGAGGATGTTTCAGGGCTCCGATGGGGTACTTGCTGCCAGAGTAACTTTATGTCTAAGGTCCTTCCTGGCTGTTCTTTGAACCCTGAGCCACTACTTGACCTGCTACATTAGTTTAGTATGCTGCCTATGCGGATGTCTTCAGCAAAAAGGAGGCTGAGACTCTCCCACCACATCGTTCATATGACTGTATGATTGATCTGATGCCTGGAGCTTCTCCTCATGGACAGATTTATCCTCTATCTCCACCAGAGACACTGGCCATATCTGCCTATATCAAGGATAACCTAGAGAGGGGTTTATAAGGAATTCTTCTTCTGCAGCTGGAGCTGGGTTTTTCTTTGTATAGAAGATGGATGGTTCTACTCAGCCTTGTATAGACTACCGTGGTTTGAATAAGATCACCATCAAGAACAAGTATCCCTTGCCTTGTCTTATGTCCGAACTCTTTGATGGGATCCATGGAGCTAAAGTCTTTTCTAAGTTGAAGTTGGATCTCTGAGGGGCCTACAACTTGATCCAAGTCCATGAAGGTGACCAGTGGAAGACCACATTCAACACCCGAGATGGTCACTACAAGTATCTGGTGATGTATACGGTCTGTGTAATGCTCCATCCCTGTCTTTTCACTTTTTCTCCAAGCTCTTCTCTTCTGCTGAAAGAAGCTGTTCCATTGGGGATTTGGCCATCAAGTTAGCCCTGGAAAAGTGGATACATCTTTTGGAGGGATCTATGTACCCTGTAATTATTTTAAACAGACAACTAGAATCTTACCTACCTGTAATCTGCACAGCATTTGAACCCTTGTCAAGCCAGATGGTCAATGTTCTTTCCCAGATTTGATTTTGGGCTTCATTTTCATCCTGCTGACAAAAACATTAAAGCTGTTGCTCTCTCCAGATCTTTTAAGACTATAAGTAAGGAAGAAGACATCATTGTCTCAGTGGCTCCGCTTCAGGTCAAAGTCATCTCATCTGAAAAGACTTATGTTTGGTATGTTGATTCTATCCTAAGATCTAAGTTTGCTGGTCACTCCAGAACTCGTAAGACTCTAGAACTGAATTCAGGTAAATACTGGTGGTCTACACTTCCTAAGGATATACGAGAATATGTACAGTCATGGCTCTACAGGATAACTGGACACAGCTACTTCCCTGGGCAGAAATTTCTTATAACAACCATACTAGTGAAACTACTGCTGCATCTCCATTGTTCACTGTTTACAGCCTACATCCTCATGTACCTCTTTCTGTACCAGTAAACTCTAAGGTTCCTGCAGCTTATGAGGTGTATGGTCCATTCTCGCAGATTCGGCAGCAAATTAAATCCACTATTGTCAAGGCAGCAGTTTGTATGAAGAAGTATGTGGACAGAAAACCAAGACCTCCTCATTTTTCTGGCTGTCTTCCAAAAATATCCATTTAAAGGTGTCCTCCTATAAGTTTGCTCCCAGATTCCTTAGGCCATTTGAGAAACCCCGTGTCTTACAAGCTTCGTCTACCTCCGACCCTCAGGATTCCAAACTCTGGGCCCACTGGGCCCTCCACAAGCGGCCTTGCGATCTTTCCGCAGAGAAGTCCAGATCCACGGATGGGGATAAAAGGGTGTATACTGGAGAGCTCCAGGGCTAACTCACTTAGTGCGTGGCCCAGTCAGACTAGTTAAATAGCAAAGTGGGTTAAAAACCCGCTGCTTGTTACAGAGGGATGTTTTGGCACTGACATTATACTTCCCCACAAATATGTTCTGAAATGTCTTAATGTGATTTTTAATGGTGCACATAATTTCTAACTAATCTTTATTACATTTATATTCCTTTACAGTACGTAGAGCTTGGTATCTTTTCATATATTTTGGTACTTGTGGTCATCCTCAGCCCCAAGAAAGCATGTAACTTATATATTAATTCACTCAGAACAAGCATTCAAAGCCACTTTGTCAGCAAAAGATTTGTTAACTGAAGTGGAAATGATACTCTAAATTATAGCAGACCTTGGGGCAGCTGTTTTGTGATGAAGATGGAATGGACTGCAATAAAGACTGTTCAGGCAGTGAAACAGATCTGTGTAAAATATACACTTTCTATGCTCATTATTAGCTATCTGTGACTGCACCTTTCACAGTGTTGTAGCAATGCATCAGAAATGTAGACCCACATGAAATGTATGTTTTTACCTCACATTAGCATAACAGAGAAAAAAAAAGAACCAGTTTGTTATAAAGAAAGGTTCCTGTGATCTGGTGTACATAGGTTTATGATTTTATAATACTTAGCTAAATGTGTAATAGGTTTGTACAGTAATTATATTACTAAACGGCCTAATATAAGCTTCAGACTGTCACGGGTGCTCCCGCGATCCCTGTCTCGGATTGCGGGCACATCCGTGCTTCCCCGTGTGCCCCTGCTGCAGCCCGGTCTCCTCACTCACCTCTCCCGGCTCCTGCTCTTCCCCGGACTGCCGTGTGCGCGCGTCCCCGCCTCCTAGGGCGCGCGGCTCCTGCCGAAAATTTAAAGGGCCAGCGCACTGCTAATTGGTGCACTGGCTGAACACCTCACCTTTAAGAATCCTGCCTCTTCCTGTGTCCCCTGCCGGATCTTTGTGCCTCATAGCCTTAGAGAAAGCTTCCTAAGCGAGTATTCCTGCGTTCCTGTGTATTCCTGCGTTCCTGTGTATTCCTGTGTGTTCCCGCTCCTGAGTCCTGTGTTGCTGTTTTACCTGAGTTCCTCCGTGTTGCTGTGTTCCGTGTGCCTGTGTTCCCGTTCCCACCTGCCTGGACTTCCTGTTGCTGACCCTGGACTTGGACCTGACGTTGCATCTCTGCCGCCTGCCCTGACCCTGTGCCTGGACCTGTCTACGAGATTGTCATCCGCTAAGGTACCTCGACGTCGGCTGCAACCGTGGGCTAGTCACACCTGGGAACGACCTAGTGGTATCCTGCCGCAGCAAGTCCAACCTGCCTTGCGGCGGGCTCTGGTGAATACCAGGTGCCGCTAGGCTCCGGTTCCGGGTGTTGGCTAGTTCCATCTCCCGCGGTGGTCCAGAGGATCCACTGATCCTAACACAGACAAAATCTATTGGTCCCAGTATAATTGTTTTAGTATTATAGCTAAACAAAAAATCTAAACATTTTTGGTATTGCTGTTATCCTATCATCATGGAGAATAAAATAATCTTTAAACAATGAAGATGTTGTAAGTTGAATTTTGCTAAATTTATAATGTAAAAAGTTAACGGCAGTTTTGCTGTTTTTTTTCTTATTTCTTCACAGAAAGAGTTGACGAAATGTAATCAAGAGTTCTTTGGATGCAATTGCTCTTGGGATGCAACAAATCACATAAAATAGCTAGGCCAAAACTGTCCAGTCACCAAGGGGTAATAAAAAGAATGAGGCAAAAAAACATGTGAACGTATAGTGTAAACAGGCGTTTGTGTTTTGCCTTTTTTAGTTGTAATATTTTTGCAATTAGCATATTTTTGACCTTAGCCACCTAGCAATTTTTTATATTAACAAAGCCCATGACTTTTTCTCTTGGCTTTGCTGTGTGAGGGGTTATTTTTGCAGGAAAGGTGCATTGTTAATTCTGCGATTTGATGTGTAAAATCTTTTAAAAAAACTTTATTAACCTTTCTGTAGTAGGATAGAAAAAAATGTATTCTGTTTTTTACAGTTTTGACCAAGAAGTTCAATTGAACTTTTTTTGTATCCTTTAGGGCATAATTATGGTTGAGATGATACCAAATATGTGTATATATATATGTGTAATTGCATTAAGAATTGGCAAGCTAATGGATTAATACCCTAATAATAACCCTAATAAGCTAAAGGGTTAATGTTCACACTGTTTTTACAATTAAATGTAATCAGCAATTGTTTGATGAGCCCAGCATACCTTGCAATGAGCTCCTGCTAAAGATTATGTAAGGAAGCTCCTTGCAAGGCTCTTGGTCAGTCTCCAGTTCCAGTCTTCAGGTCTTGTCTTTCTATCATCATTCAGCAACAGATGATCTGCAGAGACAGCTATTAGCTCTGTGTGCATCCATAGAGCTTGCACCAAATTGTTGCCTAAGCAACCTGAGTTATTCTCCAGCTGCAAGCCAAAGGACAGGGCTGTGATTGATACCCAAACTGCAAAATCAACCAACCTTGTGGATCCTGCAGGAAGGATGTTCTGCTTCAGCCTATTACCCATTACTGTATTGGAAGTCTATTGAGTTACATGTTCATCAACCCTGTCTCCATGTGTGATCCCTGGCTGCCGCTAACACCACATGCCTTCCCTTCATCAACTGCCTGGAAAGCCCTTCATGGAATGGATGCCAGAAGTGCCCCAGGGGGAATCTTCCATGATGTTGCAGCCTCCCCCTCTTTTTGCATCCCCTGTTGGCCCTGACTGGCGTGGACGAGGCCTGTCCACCTGAACTAACCCATGACCTAACTCTCATACTAAATTGCACAGAAAGCCTGCCACTAAGCTACCAGTGGAATCCAGCTGCCCCCAACACATAAGGTCAGGCCTAGGTGGGTGGCCGTTGTATATGTATTTTTTACTTTTACAAATTGCAACCATATTATTTATGTAAAAAGGCACAATTACTTATGCTATTCTCTTTTCTCTTAGTCCAAGAAGCAGCAGAGAACACAGGGGTAACTCTCTGCTACTGGTATGAACAGTACATATAATCATGTTTACTCCTCCTCACTTGTAATCCAACACAAATAGAAAATAGCGCTCAGCACAATCCAATTTTAGCGATCACAACGCAGACCAATCACGGGGCAATAGTAGTCACTGCAGAGAGACTCCGGCAATACAATCCTTTTCTAATAACACTGTTAGTGGCGCTCTGCTAAAATGACGAATAGTCCAAGCAATATCCAAAAGAGAAAGGATGAGCGGCCCTCACCATTACTGTGAAATCGGTATCTTTATTTCGGGTGCAAGTACAGGGAGGGGCGGGACCTGGCGACGAGCCGTTTCGCGCCTACTGGCGCATCATCAAGCCAATGACGTCACTCGCCCGCGCCGCGCACCTTATATGCGCAAGCGCCGACGAGAACACCAAGTTGTTTCCCTTAACGCATCCCACCTGGTATACTCACTCAGAGGATCATCTGAATTGAGACATATGTAAACATCATACTCTGCTGAATATAAAATAATACTTATTATCTATTCTGCTATCTGCTAATGTGAATACATATGACTTTGTTATTTTTTTATAACTAGTTAATCTTAGTTTTTATACTCACCGTGTTTTTCACTAGCGTTTTTGATATATGTATATTGTTCCCATGGCGATGCTCATCAGCGCTTGCGCATATAAGGTGCGCGGCGCGGGCGAGTGATGTCATTGGCTTGATGATGCGCCAGTAGGCGTGAAACGGCTCGTCGCCAGGTCCCGCTCCTCCCTGTACTTGCACCCGAAATAAAGATACCGATTTCACAGTAATGGTGAGTGCCGCTCATCCTTTCTCTTTTGGACCCTCCTCACTTGTGTTATTATGAAAGTAATATTTCACTGGAATTCTCCCTCCAATCAAAAATCACCTTGGAGCTGCTGTTATCAATAATCCATTTTTCTTTTTTTATAGTATCATAGTTCATAAGGTTAAAGTTCAACCTACTAAATTATATTGTGTTGAATGCAAAAACCCTGCAAGGCAGATGCCAATTGGCCCACAAGCAGGGAAGAATCTCTTGAACCCCTTATATGGCATTAAAAATAACTCCCTGGATCAACAGAAACTACTTACAAAAAGCTATATTCCCATAACATGTTATATTATTGCGCTCCAGGAAGAAATCAAGGTCTCTCCTGAACATTTTTAAATTATCAGCCATTACAACTTTTTGCAGCATAGAGTTCCATAGTCTTATTGCCCGAACAGTAAAGAATCCCTCTCTATGGTGATGGTATAATCGCCACTCCTCTAGGCGTAGAGGATGTCCCCTTGTCCTGGCCACGAGCCTAGCTATGAAAAGAACTTTGAACATATCCTTGTACTGACCATTCAGGTATTTTTACATTGTATTGAGGTCTCTTTTTTTTTAACTTCAAGTTTTGTAATCTATCGTTATATTCTAGCCTCCCCATTCCCCTAATAATCTTGGTTGCCCTACTCTGCACCCATTCTAGTTGTTCTATATCCTTTTTGTATAATGGTGCCCAAAACTGTACACAATATACCATGTATACAATATACCATGATTTGTATTAGAGCAAAATTATGTCCTTTTCATGAGAATCTATTCCTCACTCGATATATTCCGAAATTTTATAGAAGCCTCGCTAAAGATTGCTAACATTAAGTTTACTATCTACCAATACCCTTATGGCTTTTTCTCCATCAGTTTTATCAAGAAAGTTATTATTTAAAATATAATTTTCATTTCCTTGACCTAAATTCATTACCTTACATTAGATGAGGTGCATACCTCCTCTGCCATTTGTGAGCACATGCCACAAATCCCATAAATTACTTTACAAAGTTTAGTGTAAAGCAAATATTCAAACTCTACTGTGTAAATCCTCTATGCAGTTATTAATAAAAAAATATTAAAAAGAAATGGCCTGATTGACCCAATCAGACAATGTGCCATTACTGGCCACCCACTGTTTAGCCATATGCTAACCCAAATACACAGATTTTACCCTAGTCCCAGCAGTTTCATTATATGTACCCACCTGTTATGCAGCAATGTGTCAAATACCTTGGAAAAGTCCAGAAATACAACATCCAGCCTCCCCTAGATCCAATGTAGAACTCCTCAAAGAACAACTTCTTCCATGTACGAAATGCATTAATAGAGGGTAGGATAGATACCTGTTATTTGGGGACACTGTTGTCTATTTTCTTGTAAATTACTAAGTACATCTTCTCTTGTAATTATTCTTAACCTTATCAAGAATATATAAGAAGACCTACTGCCACCCAGTCCCAAATAAAGGCAGCCATCTCATGTGGATTGATTCTAGTGGCAGTGCTTTCCAAAAGATGACTCCTGCAAACTACTATTTGCAACAATTAAGTAAAGATGTAGCACATTAAAATCTAGATTCCTGTCTATGGAGGGAAGAGCCCAGTTTCATAGTAGTTATATTTTGTACCTAGGAGTAGCATTATAGTAGTTATATTCTTGCACATAGGATGCAGTATTATTGTAGTTATGTTCTTCATACAGAGCAGTGTCATAGTAGTTATATTCTTGTACATAGAAGGCAGTATTCTCTTATGGTTGACCGCATTTCAGTTTTCACCTGTGGCAGCAAAAAGGCTAGAATCGGTACTGTGCAGTAGATGAAGATGTGCAGTAGATGAAGGACTGGGTTCTACCATCTATTCACAATTATTACCCGCTGGGTGAGTTCAGACAGTTTCCATTTAATTATTATTGCCTTGTTACTGCACAGTATTGGAGTCTGCTCTGGGGTCTATGTTACTTATTATACAAATGCAGTACAAATGCACTCATTCAGGAGATGGCATGGCCAAGTAGCATGGGATCCATTTCTGTCTCATCTTAATGAATGTGAGTATGTCTACTTTTGATGAGGGCAGATGAACACTCTTGTTGGTGATAAATTTACCTCTCGCAATTTTCCCACCTAGAAAAAGAATGCCCATCCTTCATTACCAGGTGACATGTGGACAGATAATCTTGCATTATGTGAGTCATAGTTTGCCTCCTGGTACCCTGTGCTGTATCCGTTGTTGGTGTAGGTTGAGGAAAATTGAACCTCAGCAAGACCATATTGACTCTCCCTGCAAGGTGGTGTTATTGCCTCTGCTCCTTATGCTGCCTTAAGCTCTCAATGTCTGATGAGAACTCCGTCAGTAGTGCCTCCACCAAAGTGCGCCATCCAACATTGAAAGCTCAGTGGCAGCACAAGATGGCGGAAGTTGGCAACGCAACAGGAACGCTTCAAGAGGGAGAGTGAGCAGGCAACAATGTGGAATGCCATGTTAATTTCTCCTCAACCCCCACCATAGGATGGGGAACATAGAACAAGGAGGCAGTATGTGACTCACATGGTGGAAGATTATTTGTCGACATGTCTCATCGACATGAAGGATGAAGGAAGAGCACGTGTTCAGCACTGCAGTGGTGTCATTACCAAAAAAAGGATCTGCCTCTCTACAGCCAACATGGACATCCTAGCACAGTGGTGGCAAACCTATGGCACGGGTGCCAGAGGTGGCACTCAGAGCCCTTTCTGTGGGCACTCAGGCCATTGACCCCAAAACAGAGCTCACCAAACAGGACCAAAGTCACCAAATCTTCCTGCAGGCGCAGGCAATTTAAGAGATGCTGAAATCAGCTCTATTTTAAAATGACACTTCATTAGCTGTTTGGAACTGTGGTAAAAGTGAGAAAGTGTTGATAGAACTGCAGTATCTTTGTAGGTCATCCTACTGGACCAGTACATTCTTACTGTAAAGAGAGACCCTGGTGAGAAGCTACAATGATAGTCTGAATGTGCCCTCCTTCTTTCAACTGTATTAGTGGCCTAAAGAGGCCGATACGATTGATAGATGTTGAAGAGCAGGTAGCAATAAGTTACTGCTTAAAATGCAATGTTGGCACTTTGCGGTTGTCATGGGTGCCCCCGCTGCAGCCCGGTCTCCTCACTCACCTCTCCCGGCTCCTGCTCTTCCCCTGCCGAAAATTTAAGGGGCCAGCGCACCGCTAATTGGTGCACTGGCTGAGCACCTCACCTTTAAGAATCCTGCCTCTTCCTGTGTCCCCTGCCGGATCTTTGTGCCTCATAGCCTTAGAGAAAGCTTCCAAGCGAGTATTCCTGCGTTCCTGTGTATTCCTGTATTCCTGCGTATTCCTGTATTCCTGCGTTCCTGTGTATTCCTGTGTGTTCCCACTCCTGAGTCCTGTGTTGCCATGTTACCTGAGTTCCTCCGTGTTGCTGTGTTCCGTGTGCCTGTGTTCCCGTTCCCACCTGCCTGGACCTCCTGTTGCTGACCCCGGATTTGGACCTGACGTTGTATCCCTGCCGCCTGCCCTGACCCTGTGCCTGGACCTGTCTACGAGATTGTCATCCGCTAAGGTACCTTGACCTCGGCTGCCACCGTGGGCTAGTCACACCTGGGAACGACCTAGTGGTATCCTGCCGCAGCAAGTCCAACCCGCTTTGCGGCGGGCTCTGGTGAATACCAGGTGCCGCTAGGCTCCGGTTCCGGGTGTTGGCTAGTTACATCTCCCGCGGTGGTCCAGAGGATCCACTGATCCTAACAGCGGTAAATAAGTGGATTTTGGTTATAGTTTGGGCACTAGGTCTCTAAAAGGGTCGCCATCACTGTCCTAGCATTTTTACTGTTTACTGTTTTAATGTTTACTGTTCTCTCATTATTAACTAATTATTTTCGATGTTGTTTTTTTTTTTACAAGTAATGGGAGCTTGTTTCTCTCCCACTCTGGCTAATTTATACATGGTCTTATGGGAGGAGAGATACATTTTTGATACTGTGGATGTATTTTCTTCTTGTATAGTATGGTAGATATATTGATGCCTGTCTCCTTGTGTGGCGTGGTCACCAAAAGATATCATCTCTTACATTTATAGGATTGACTTTAACCTTTCTTTCACATTTGAGCATCACAATACCACAATTTCCTTTTTGGACCCGGGGGTATTGACACTAATAAGATACACACTAATCCATACTGTAAGTCTACATATGGAAAGCTGTCACCCTTTATAAGAAATCTTAGCATTTTGGAATTTGTATGAAGCACTGTTTGTCATTTTCTGACATACTCTGATGAGTCGGCTTGGCGACAGAGGATACAATAAAAAAATTGTGTGACAGGGCAAGACACATAGTCGAATCTAAACCACACTCACATTATTTGGTTTTTAAAGCACCTAAATCAGAGATGGGCTCCCATGATAGGTAATAGTGTTTACTCCAATTACTTCACAACAGGGAATCATACTCCCATTCAATGTTATTATTAAATGTATTCTAATTTTTACCATATTTACCATGTTTTTAATATATTACCATAGTTACCATATTATTATTGCTATTATTTAATTTGAGTGCCATATACTATCATGAACTGTCACATAAAGAATTTAAATAATGAATCCTAAAATACACTAGAAAGAGAGCGTAATGGTGCAGCATTGTGATTCAGTGCCAAACAAGGTCAAGACAAGGTATTTCAGTGTCCTTGGCAGACAAGACAAATTGGTAAAGGGAACCGGTCAGCAGATAATTGGGACTCCATTCATGGGTATAATAAATAAGGATTAGCTCCTCTTCATAACTGTGTGTAACTCTGATATGTTAGGATATCCATGCGTGAGAAAGAGCTTATGCTTGAGAAAGAACTTTCAGCAAGTTTGGTGACAGCTTCCTTCACACAGTCTGCTCCAACTCCATTTGGATGTATTTCACTGATCTCTAAAGAACCTGCATTAATATCTGACCAAAACTGTTAGTTTATTGAATTTATGTGTAGATGTTGTTTTGCCTTGGGTCATAGAAGCTGTGATGATGATGCCATTGCAGGTCCTTTTACCACAACAAATTCACTTACGTTTCATGGCATATTTGTCATGAATTGCAGCAAAAATTTCTCAAAACTGTGCCCCCAGCAGGTTGGTGGGCAGGCAAACCTTTTGTCCCAGCCCTGCTTGTAGTATAGTTCAGAGACTTGTAATGAGAACTATATTTGGGGGGAGGTTCTTGCAGAGTGGCTTGTAGCATGAGGATGATGAAGCAAGCTTTTATCAAGCATTATAATCCCAATAATGTACATACCTTATCTGTCTGCAGCTTGTAGAGTATCAGCTCGCTGCTTGCTGGCAGGAAGTGCCTGTGTCTGAGCTGGTCTTGTAATGCATGCTATTCATGAGAAGAATCCGACCAGTGAATCGTTTTACGGATTTCACTGTATGGCCTAAATGACATGTCTACTTTATTTGGGTTAATACAATTATGGGGATACCAAATTTGTATAAGTTTTATAATGTTTTCTGACAGTAATAACTTTTTTAAACTTTGGTATACTGAGCTGTGGGTAGTGTAATTTTGTGCAACTTTTGATGACATTTTTAATGCTGCCATTTTTAGGACTGTAAAACCTTTTGATCACTTTTTATTGCATTTTAAATATTTTTTAAAATGGAAAAAATGTACCATTTTCGACTTTGGGAGCTATTTTCCATTCTGGAGTTAAACACAGTGAAAAACTGTCATTATATTTTGATAGATCAGGCATTTTAAGACATGTCTATACCTAATGTGTTGATGATTTTTACTGTTTATTTATATTTATATCAGTTCTATGGAAAGGGGGGTGATTTGACTTTTTAGTTTTTTTTATTATTTTTATTTTGTTATTATTTTTTTTACTATTTTTCAGACTCCGTAGGGCACTTTAACCCTAGGTTGTCTGGTCAATCCTGTCATATATTGCCATACTACAATATGGCAGTATACGGGGATTTTTCTCCGCAAAGGAAAGGTGGGTTCAAGGGAGTTAGCCTCGGGTCTTCAGAAGACCCGAGAATGTCATGGTGACCAATCTCCGCTCCCCGATGATGTTACGGGGAGCGGCAATCCTCGCTAAGATGGCGGCGCCAATTTTTTTGAAGCCGCGGTAAGCTTCGCAGTCAGGATCTTGATCTTAGATTTATGAATAATATCATAAAATCCATGCAGAGCAATTGTTCATAGACAGATAGAGATCACATGATCCTCCATCAACAGCCATTTTTTGGGCAGAAATGTCTGGCTGATAAGGTAAAAGACAAGAGGCTTCACTTTATATATCAAGAATGCAGAGCAGAAGTTTTGATAGATGTATAGTGGCAAATTAGAATTATCTTTATTTTATCTTTTTATTCTATAATTGGTAGAGGTGAGCACTTGGGCCCTTCAGTGCCACTTTGTCCTTTTTTGCCCAGCCTGTGATCTCAAAAATGCAACCAAAGACATGTTTATAAGGTTTACATGATATATATATATGTATGTTTATGTCTATGTATCATATATTTTGTCTCTGAACATAGTTACATATATTGTCTTCTCAACAAATTTTTTTTTGTCAAAAATAACTCTTGGTGTACATTGTGAATTTTTTATTTAAAATGTTTATATTGGCAAATTACCTAATATCCTGGCCCCGCACTTACACACAATACAAAAAACATAAGGTAAAGTGGGCAACCTCTTTAAAGGCAATCTACCATCAAAATCAAGTATAAACTCATAGATCCAGGCACCGTGACTATGGTAATCTTTTATTTGTTATCCATGTATTCTTTTCTTCTAAAAACAACTTTTATAATTATTCTAATAAGTCTCACAGGCTCCGGGGGTGTTATCAGAGCCCCTCCTCCCAGTAGCCTCACAGGCTGTTACACAGTCTCCTCCTCCCCCTGCTCCCTCGACCCTTTCTCCTTTCTCTGCCTGCTGTAATCTCACACAGTAGGAGAACGTGTTTCCTGCACAGTGTAACTGTAGTTTCCTACACATGCTGTGAACAGTGTTTCCTTCACATGGTGTGAAGCTACAACATGGAGGGGCTTTGGGAATGTCCCCCCAGGGCCCTTCTGGATTATTAGCATAATTTTTAAAGTTGATTTTCGAAGTAAGGAGGTGATGGGTAACAAATATTAGAAGATTACCACAGTCACAGTGATTGGATCTATGAGTTGGTGTCCCGAGGTTATCATGCTTGATTTTGATGGTAGATTTCCTTTAACAAATGCATCAGGAGTAATTAACATTATGGTGGGCTTTTCAGAAACCACCACAGCCATAAAAGAACCCATACAAAGCTTAGCTACCTCACAAATTTTCTTGTTAGATAATCAAGTTGCATGGTGTATAGGAGGATATAATAAGTCAAAGGAAATTAAGCTACAAAAAACAACAAATGCAGAAAAAAAGTATCAATCAGTTAAGAAGCGTGTAGCTTTTGTCTTTGAGAAATTATAACAATAAAACTTTACCTATGCTATAGGTCTAAACAAATACTGATTTCTGTGCATGGAAAAGACAATCAGAACCTAAATGATTTTAGGCTTGGGTTGCACTAAAGATCACATAGCCATGGTCGTTAATGAAAGTGAATGTGGTCACATTGTAGCAGAAGGTTTGAATCATTGGAGCTCATTTACTAAGGGTCCGCTGAATGCATTTTCATCGGGTTTTGCGACGATTTTCGTTTTGTGATGAATTGCCCCGGCATTTTGGCTCACGCGAGCGGATTTTGGCGCATCAGCGCTGGCTTGCACATGACAGAAATCAGGGGGGTGTGGCCATCGGACAACCGGACGTATTCGGACAACGCGCATTTTAACATTTAGAATTGTGTTGCAAGACGCGCACTTACAAGCACCGGAAAGAAGAAGGTGAACTCCGGCAGACCTCGGCACGGAAGCGACAGATGCAGGGACACGGGCGCACGACCTTAGTGAATCGCGGCAGACCTGAATCCTCGTCGGACAACGCAGCACGGGATCGCGACAGGACCGGGTAAGTAAATCTGCCCCATTGTGGTACATGACTTTCTGGTTGCTGGTTGCAACTGGATCACATTCATTTTCATTACATATAATCCATGAGTCAAACAGATTGTAATCTTTAATGGTGTAATGTGGGTTGTCTAGATATCTGTAGATTACAGAAGGTGGTATGTGATGCACAACCATTAGTAAAGCACCTTACATCAGTGCTAGCACATCTTGGGTAGGACATTAGTTTCTGATACCTTAGGTACAAGCATAATGTAAGGTTAAGAGAATATGAAAGTTCAACCAATACCCAAATGTCTACTCTGAAGTTTTGTGAATATGATGGGAGTTTTAGAAAAGAAAAATGTGGGCATCTTATTCTTCCAAATAGCTGAAACATACAGTCAGACACTACAAACCTTTGAACCACACATTATAATTTATGGAGAGAGGCCCACACATGCAGTTCAATAGAGAATGATTCATTTTTATTATGCTTTTTGGCTGTTATTTGAACATGTTTAGCACTTTTAATGGTTTCGGTGTTATTTATAACTAGAAAAGAAAATTAATGTAAGCATTCAAATCAAAGTTTGCACAAATTACAGGTATTTTCACTGACTGGAACATTAATAAACAGGTACTCCTATCTGGATCAATGTGAATTAGCATTACAGCACTGGGACATAATGAAGTTGAATTGATATGGGTCAGTAAGAATTATGATATTTCTTCAGATTTTTGAGCCCTTTGGTCATAATTTTCATGAAGCAGAACAAATAAGATTTCTTGACTTAACAAACGTACAGTCAAACAAGTGTATTGTGAGAACTGTGAATTGCATGATATTAATCATCAGAGTAATAAATTCATCTTTCCCTAAGTTGTAAATAGATCCAGTCCCTATGTATTTCAAAGGACCATCATGAAAGGGTTTGACCAAGGTTTAACATTGATTTTCTTTTATTTTTAGAAATAGAACCAGTTATGTCCATGGGTTGTATCTGGTATTGCAGCTCAATCCTATTTTAAGTGTGACTTGCATTTGTAATGACTTGTAAATATAGTAATGAGCAGCTTGTGTTTTGACAATTTTGTAATTTACTTTATTATGAAAGTTCAGCTTAGTTTCTTAAGAAACAGACTGTTAAGTTTTCATCTGTATTGGAGTAAGTGACCTTCTGTAAGATAGTCTGTATTAAGCCTGTATAGTGTATATCTATGTAGACTGCATATGTAGTCGTTTAAGGTTTAAGGCCTCCTTAGCCAACACATTGGCTTTACCTAATCTCCAATGAGGTTTTTTAACCCTATTCTAACCAGCTCTTTACCTGTCTGTTAAGAGAAAACCTTATTTCTGTACTGATACAATACCTGAAACATCCCATTGACAGAAATGCTGCTGTCTCTGGACAAAAAGGGCCCTTTTTCTAATCCTGTATATACCCTTTAAGGAAAAACATTTTAAAATGCAACATTCACAATTATCCCAGGAACTTTCTCTGTTCAAGGAACCTTCTCCAGAAAATTCCCTGAAAATGCACTAGTTTCCTCCTCTGTTATATACTTAGTAAATGCTACAATTATAAAAATTAGTATGAATAAATTGTTTTCATTTTGTCAGACATTTATGTACTGTATATAAAATAATTTTTCTTTTTTTAACAAAACACTGATGTGTTCAATGGCTTTATGCATACATTTTGTTTAAACAATTTTAGTGGACAGCCTATTAAGCTTTATTTTTTTTTTGTATTGCATGAAGTTTGTCTTAGATTTCTATAGGCATTTGCTACAATACTATTCTTTTTTTTCATTTACTGTAAGTGATTAGATACAACTGGGTAATTCTGATCTCCACTCTAGAATCTTACTAAATAAAATTGGTCAGGCAGTAATCTCCGGTTTGAGTGAAGATCAAATATTTTTCATTACAGTAAATGGATCATTTGTGATATTAGGTATAAAAAATAACTTAGCTCTGTATCAAATTAGGTACATGTCCTTATAAATATTGTCACAAGTAAATACAACCAATCATCAGTTTAGCCTTAAAATGTTTTTTTTTTCCTGGCAGCTAAAATCATAAAAAACCTAACCTGGTGTCTGCTCAATAGGTTTTTCCATGGTTGCCATATTAAAAACCATGCAGCTGAAGGTAAGCTCTATATAGACTGGTTCAGATAGTGGACATTGTAATTTTGAATATAAAATAAAATTTTAACATTTATAATTTCAATATAATCTCTTTATACGCATAAAAATATCTTGGCATTTTAAACCTACTGAGGCATATTAGTAGATTGGACCAGTTCTAGATCAGCTGCATTTGATCTTTAGTATGAGAACCATAGTTGATCTTATTGAAGTCATGGTTAGTGGAGACCAAGTACAATCTCTCCTTTGTATTGCTTCAGTTGGGGCAAGTGTATAAAATACAATAAACCATACCAATTCATTTGTAGAGTGAAACCAACGAGAAAGAATGATGCTCAGCTTAAACAAATGATATCTACAGATACAAATTACACTCTAGATTATGTTTTGGACACGTGTGTCATTTTATATGTAAAGCCTACACTGTAGGTTTGTTTGCTTGTCTTTGTTTTTAGAGTGGTAGAAAATGTTGAATATTTGTCCATGAGAATGAGCCAACAGTTTGTTACTGAGATCCCCAGAATGCCAATATTTGCAATGCAAACAATTAGTAAAACAACTCCATGAAATGCCCTCATGTTCTTGCCCATAGGTCACTGGCCTCTCTTGAGCAGCTCCAGATGGTTTCTCCAATCCTATAAAACCAATTTGATACAATGACAACTGCATACAGCTGCCTTCACCCAGCAATCCAAATTGCCAGGATATATTAGTGGGTAAAAACAATGCCATGTTAAAACAAAGCTCTGTAGACATCTTCCCACTATATCATTTTCATATTAAATCTCCTGGGTGCAGTGCCTGTGACATCTGCTTCCACTACAGCACCATTGTTTTTCCGAGGAACATACTCCAGGTCAATGTTGTTTTTATGCTTTCCTTTTCCTCGGCTCCACACAAAAAGCAGTAAGAAGCAAAACAAAACCACTCCCAGAAATGTGAAGCATCCCATAGCTGTAGACACCAAAATTGTCTTGAGGTCAAAGGAATATGTCATGTTTGCATTGGTTCCATTGCTGTTTGTTTCATTTAATTCCGTAATGAACATAGGCGTCATGTTAGTATAGGAACGATCCGGAACAAATCCTTTCACAGTAAGGTAAGATGACAAGGTATCATTTCCAGCAGCATTACTAGCAACACAAACATAGGTTCCAGTGTCTTGAACTTGAGCGTATCTTATTTCCAAAGTACCATTTCCAAGAACTTGGGCTCTTCCATGCGACTTTGCAGAAACCATTCTTCTGCGTGGAGTAACCCATGAAATCATTGGCTGAGGATCTCCCTCTGCATTACAGTTCATCTGAACCCTCTGTCCCTCATCTACAAGAAGTTGTAGCATTTCTCTGTCCCTAATTTTAGGCTTTTTACATATAAAGTGTAAAGATAATACAGAGGTGTTGAATTCCTTAAATGACATCTCTTTAATGTCATCTGGACTAGCACACATTGGCTGTTGGCTCCCAAAGTTCAACACAGGATGCCTCTGCAACATCCAAATTAGGCGACAGTCACATATTAAAGGGTTATTATCAATGCAAAGCACTTCCAGAGCTCTAGGAGAGTGGAGCACATTTTCTTCCAGTGTTTCCAATAGATTTTGAGACAAATTAAGGAGGCGCAAGAACCGGAGGCCTTGAAAAGCATGTGGCTCAATGACCCGCAGTTGGGCTCCTACCATGTGTAATTCCTTTAGTCGTACCAAATCTGCCAGTGCTCCTGCTTCAATAACACTAATGGGGTTAAAAGAGAGGTTCAAGTGAGTTAGGTAAACCAGGTGTCTTAAAGCATGATAGGGAATTGCTGAGATATTGGTATTGGAGATTGTGAGAAATGTAAGATTTAGACCATAAAAACTGTTAGCAGGCACCATGTCCAGCAGAGGCCAGTTGCTTATTTCCAAAATTTTCAGACGAAACAATCTTTTAAAGGCAATTTCTGGCAACATATTTATGTTTAGATGCTTCAAATGCAGACTATGGAGGTTGTGGAGGTGTGAGAGGGCATCAGTAGGAACAGCTGTCAAGTTGCATTTCTCCAAAGTGAGCTGCTCCAGGCTAAGCAGTCCACTGAAAGCTCTATGAGATATAAAAACTAGCTGATTATCTCCAACGTCAAGGGACTTTAGATTATGAAGACCCTGAAACATATAGTCTAGTAAAATGACAATTTTGTTTTCACTTATGTCAAGTTTAGTCAAATTTGACAAACCTGTGAAGACACCTAAGTCTAGCAGTTTTAAGCGATTTCCTTTTAAGCTCAAAGAACGCAGATTATAAAGATTATGAAATGTTCCAGGCTCCACGCTTGAAATTATGTTGTCACTAAGGTCTATTTCCTCCAACAAAGGGTAAGATGAAAAATCTACATTTTTCAGTCTGTTCTTACTTAAATCCAGAATTTTAGTCTCTATAGGGATTCCATCAGGCATTGCTTGGAGTCGTTTTCGATGACACGTGACGGATTTGTTATGTGCTGAGCAATCGCAACGGCTTGGACAACCAACAGTAGATCCTACATAGACCAAGACCATGGCCACGCATAGGATTATTTGCCAACAAGATGTGGCCGTGTGAAGCATGACTCCTCCCATGAAGTACAAGTCTCTGGTCACGGACCTGAAAAAGGTAAGAAAAATGTGTGTAAGTAAAAACATATAATAAAAATTGTATATTTCAGAACTAGAAAAATATTAAATCTATCACTGACAGAAACTGAATATGAATACATAGACATTCAGATCATTTCCCTCTTTTATGCGACTCCTAAACTTACTCATATTGGTAGCCCTTCCCTTTCTTGATGAGTAACAGCGATCATTAATATTCTACTCCTACTCTGAATTATTTTGTCACACCATGTTAATGCCAAGAGCACTTAAACACATGAATACTTTAAATGGCATTCATATGGCTGTTTTAGAAAAAATGTGAATCAACAATGCATAATATCATATTTCACATTTTGAGAATGTGCATATGTTTAAATTACCTGGATATCTCAACAGTTTGGAGGAAAAGAATGAATCATAAAGGCAATAGTTTCTGAGATCTGCCTTTTGTGATACATGACCTTGTAATTGATGCCAATACATATATCATACTCTACTTGCCTTATGAATGTTTCAGAGGAAATTGCAATAAAGCAATATAACATTTTACATAAGGTTCAATTACATTTACTTCAACTCATTTATGTTACAAAGTTTGTTTTTGTAAAATTAAATAAGTATATTGTGGATCAAAATAGTTTTATACAGATCGTAATGAATGTAATAAGACACCTGTTTCCCATATGTGTAATTTCAAGGAAGATTGAACAATATTCTCTGTAATGATAATCCTATATATCTTGTCTTGACAGTCATCTTACATGCTGCCTGAAATGCTGTCACCAAGGACGAGTTTGGCTCTTGTTTGCATCTACTTCAATGTTATTTTCATAAGACGTAGGATTTCAATTTATTAAGTCAAAATTGCACTTTACATTTGTCAGGTAGCTTTTAATTCTTCCATGTAGAAAAATGGATTCAGTTTAAAAGTAAAATAAAAATGTAGTGGAAAAGGGGATAGTACTAGAATTTTGCAACCAGACAAGCAGTCTATATGGAACTACTTCACAAAATATATAATATGAGCTTAATCAGTTTATCCTACCAGAAGAAGAAAAACATGACGAATAAGGCATACATATACCCATGGCATGAGTAAGTCCTCTTACACACAAATGCACACATGTATTATGTAGGCCATCTGACACCGGCGTGAGAACACAGTATACCCCAACAATGTCCATAGGAAATGACTGCCTGAGCTGCAAAGATGGGCAGGAATAGGGCCTGTCCTATATTTTTCGGTGCTGCCATTTGTCACATCCGTAGCATAGTGATGCACGGTGCATGAACCATGCTGTAAAGGTGTCCACTAGAGAGAGATGAGGCCATGCGTTAGTTGCTGTTTGTGTGGCTAGCTCATGGCCAAGTCACATGTGCATGAGGCCCTAGGACGAATTGCTTGAAAAGCATGAGCAATGGATACTTCTAGCCCTTGATGCTGAGTACATTACAAGCTATTTTTAGAAACTAAATGAACAGGAGTACCATTCCCTTTGGGACTGAAGGCTGTCTGGATGAAGGGTTATGGCTTAAATAAGTGGCCACTTTAATTCACATTTTCTTTAATTTGGTATATTATGTAACCCAACAATATACATATATTAAACGTTCTGCACAGTTTACTTGAAAGTAAATCCTCCTGGCCCCGAAATGTCTAGCACCTCCATCAGCTGCCATTTATGTTCATGAAATGGCTGACTCTCCAAGAGCAATCTCTTTTCTAGGACCCTAAAGGGGTATTCCCATATGGACATTTACATTTAATTTAATTCATTTGCCATATAATCATTTCTTTAATTGGAAGTTATTAAAAAAAATTTGCTGTGTGAAGATAATTTCTCATAATTGTAGCAATTGTAGCAATTGTGGACTTATCCAAGGACACAGTCTTATATCTAAGGGATTGTATGACTACATTTATGAGAAATTATCTCCCCACAGTTATTTTTTTTGTATTACATCTAATTAAAGAAATATATATATATATATATATATATATATATATATATAGCAGATTAATAAACTTTAATGTGAATGCCAAGACGAGAATACACCTTTAAGCTTGTATTCATGAATACAATTATAAGGTCCCAGAAGATAGATTGGACAGTTAGGGTAACAAGACCCTTCACTTGTTGCTATTTTATGGACAGGAATGACAGTTGATAAGCTAAAAGGCATTTCTGAAGCAGGGGTTTTACTTTACATTTCTAGTAAGTGGTGTAGAATATTTAATAGATGTATAATGGTAAATTACCTAATAAATACATGAAGCAAAGTAACCAACCATCTAAAGTAGCAAAGATAAATACTTTAATGACTTCAAAGAAAGCCAAATTGTATTTTCACAGACATTTTGTAACATTTGGTATATAGTTTGGTATAGTTTGGTATATGGTTGCAGTCCACCATAATGTCGGATCATAATCATACATTTCAAATTTATTCATTTTATCTGCTTGACAAACTCATACAATTTGTAAACTTAAATTTTGAGGTTTAGTAGGTGAGTGCTAAAGCATAAAAGGTGGCTTTAAAGGGGTACAAGGACAATAGATTATACTCTGTAATGGAACCCTCTTTCCTTAAACCAGATATGAGCCCAGGCAAGCTGAGAAATCCCCCTGCAGAATATTTCTAGGTTATACACAATAGGACAACTCAGTTGTTTTTATGCCAGGTATTTGGTGGGAAATTTGCTCAGAAAAAGCAAAAGATTAGGCTTTGAAGAAGAATCTGTGAATAGTATATCTTGAAATCCATCAGCTCAGGAAAAGAAAATGTGCAGTAAAAGAGCATACTTTCTGGGCATTACCACCGGGATGTGCATGACCGCTGTCTGACATGACTGATTTCCACAATGTATTCCTGAAGATTAATTATATGTGTTTCAGAGGGACACTGCTGTAGGCTGAATAGGAAAGGACTTCAATATTCTGGTTAACTGCCTGATATTGTAATTGCAGCAAAAGTAGAGCATTATAGTACTGTTAGCTACAGTGTGTTCTTTTTAAAAAAACACATAGTTAGATGTAGAACTTAAATGAAATATTATGTTTTCTATACTGTTTCTATATTTACTTTAGGCCAACAGCACGTCAAACCTGTACAATATTGGGCTGCAAACAAGGTACCCGTGGTACATAGTTTGTGGCCTATGTGTCATCGGCACGAGGTCCACTCACAAACCAATGACAATAGAAAAAGCTGACACAAGGGAATGTGATAACCTTGGTTGTATGTATAAATCCATTGAAATACATGGACCTGTCTAGCTGTTGTAACATAGGCCTGTGCATGTAGCCGTAGACCTATGAAGATCCTTGTCTAATGGACAAGAGAATTATAACTAGTAGATGTCCTTGGAACACCCTTCCAACCACTCATACGGGAATGAGACGGGTCCTGAAGGGAAGTACCTGCTCAGCTGGCTGGCACCCACCACTCCAGGTGGCTCAAAGGCAGTAGTGGATTATAATTTGGGTGATAGACCATGACCACCCAAACCACCCACCAAGTTTTATACCCAGAAGGACCTTCACCCATGAAATCCTCATACATCTGTTCTAGACAGACATGCTCTCAAAACACATTAAGGTCCTCCAAAGGTCCTGAAACCACAGCATCCTCCATTCCCCAGTTGATTCTGGTACCATATGTAGAAAGTTAATTCTGGTCTCGTAGGGGCTATAATATTGATACAGCCCACGGCCAATGGCAGTTTTAATCCCCCCATGCTGAAATGAAGGTTAAACAGAGTGAGTATAATATGGGTTACCCTATTAGGTTCTTCAACCCTATTAAAATTTCACAAAGGTGATCAACCCCTTTAAGGTGTGACAGAGCAGAAAGTAAGTCAGCTAATTGATGCTATAAATATAGGCTAGAAATTTTCTCTTCCAGATAAATCTGGTGGATGTTTAGCCTTTGTAATGTAGGTTTACACTGATCAGTAAATCGGACACGATATACATATACAGTATTTGGAACTATTATTTCACAATTAGTACTAAATGCCTTGTAGCTTAAAAAAGTAAGAAATGACACATTATATTCTTCCAAAATTGGATAAAAGAATAAGAATACTACATTTGTCAGGTTTGCTCACTATAACCATATACATTTGGAAAGTAATGTAGTAATTAAGAGGTGTGATAGATTTTATGCATCTTATACTTTCCAGATAGTACTTAGTTAGAACGTGAAACTAAGACACTTCATTAAATTGAGTCCTTCCTGAGATTTTGTATTCAAAGCCTTCTAATTACAAATGACTGTGAAAGGGATTGATCAGATCAAATGTAGTTCATTAGCAGGACAGATAAAGAAGAATATCTTGGACTCTGACTCCGGTCTTTAGAAAAGAACCCTAATCAAAAGGATTTTTTTTTTCCACTCATTGTGATCATTACTCATTGAATGAGGTTGCATTTACTGGCAATCTCAGCCAATTGCCAAAAGCATACAGAAAAATAAGACATAATTCTTATAGCACATGTGATAAAACATAATTAGGGTACAATTTATAAATATCCTATTGCCATACCTCGTTCATAAATCACTAATACTGTTCACAATGTAGACAGAGTCTTAGGTTGGGTTTTACACCATTGTTATTTAGTTTTCTAGAAAGAAAAGAATTGCACTATTCCATTATTATTAAAGGAAATCTGCCATTACAATCAAGCAATATAAACCAAGGACACTTAATCATAGATCCAGACACCAAGACTGTGGTAATCTTCATATATTTGTTATCAATGACCTCCCTACTAAAATCAACTTTAACCCCTTTGTGGGAGGTTTATGGATAGAGTTCATGGGTTGAGCTCTCTCCATACACAGTGCTATGCATAATACATCTTAATCAGACTGTGGCATCTAACAAAGCTGCCAGTGGGCACTGCCATCTTGGATGGGTGATCCCTCCCTCGTTATTTCATCTTAGGGCTCTGATCTGTTGCCATGGCAGCCTACAGTTTGCAGACAATGCAGGGTTAAAGTACCCCAGCGGGTCTGAAATAGTAGTAAAAAAAATGTGAAAATATTGAAATCAAAAAGGTAAAAGTTTAAATCAGCCAAGTTAAAATCAGTTTAATATCACCACGCCTCAAATTTCCTGTTCTGTCAAAATATAAAAAAGATTATTTCTGTCCAGTAATATAGGTCCCAAATTGATACAAATGAAAATGTCACCATGTACCAAAAAAATGACACCTTACATAGGTCCATACACCAAAGCTTATAAAAGTTATTGGCCTCAAATTTTTTTTTTGTTTAAAACATTTACAGTTTAAAAAAATCTACTAAAACCTATTAAAAGCTATATAAATTTGGTATCCCTGTGATCGAATAGCACCTAAGTACAAAGGAATTGCTTGAATCCTCTAAGGGCTAAAGCTTCACAGGCTTTTACACTTTCACCCACCCACTGTGTGCTGAAACTTCTTATGCTGCAGTAAATTACAGCAGGCAATGAGAGGTGGGAAGTGCAGAGGGAACAGGTGGTTGACACAGTGTAACAGCCAATGAAGCAAGATGTGCTCTACTCTTATAAGCCCTGCTGGATCATTTCCATGATTTTAAATGGAAGGATACCATAGTGCCGTAAGCCTGTTTCCCCATTTTACCCCATTTATCTTTATCCACCTCCATATGGGCATGGAAGGGGCACAATTGGCCCGCACCTGCACACATGCTGCTGAAAGCCATTTTTCATAGCTGAAAGACCACACGCTGTGGGGAAATAATGTGTTTGCACAGTTGCCCTATTGAGTATAGTAGGAGTTCGGGCTTCCTGATGTATCTACTAAAACTAAAACATATGGCTCATTTGCATAATTTTAAAATACTCTTTTTAGAAACCAGGGCACAAGAATTGAAAAGAAGAGCCAATACTGCTTGAGGGGGTACACACCGGTATGTCCGTGTGCTTGGTTAGCAATCCTTCATCCTGGTAGTAGATGTCATTTAAGGTCTTTAGTGAATTTGGGACGTTTTATAACAAAAGTTTCCAGAAAGGTCACAAATGGCCATTTTCTACGCCTGTTAGGGCAGATGTGTACTTGCGGCAGTATTTTTTTGCTTCTGGAAACATCTGGAAACGGGTGATAGCTCAAGGAACATTGACCATGGAGAACTTTGAAGGAAGATGCTCTTAGGTGCAACAGCCAAGTCAGCAATAAGGAGTCTGTAACCATTCAGATGCAATATTATGGCTGCATTCTATTACTTTGAAAGACAGCATAAAAACATACAAAGCATATTGGGACACAATATTGCAGGATTATGTTGTTATGAGACACATATTGGGACCTGTCCAGCTGAGGGTAATAGTAAAGACAATACATTTGTATACAGTACTCTAGTTAGAATTCCTGTTAGCATAATGCTCTGTCAGTACATTTTTTAGTCTATTCAACAAAATGTTCTAAGTATGATCTGTGGCCATACTCCTGGTGGATTTTATAAGATATCCTACAAGCCTGAATGTTTTATCAGCATATTTTATAGCTGATTCACCAACATGTGCTTAGGATCTTCTTTGGCTGCTGATGTTACAGGTTAGTGTATATGATTTTATGAAACCTGCAGTGTATAAAGCACCATTTGAATAGATCCAGTATACAATTAGTGTTGAGTATTTCTGACACTGTAGATAGATAGATAGATAGATCTAGGTTCACTTACAATTACAAATATAATGGGCCACATGTATCACTCATTTTTTCTGTTGTTTTTGCGCCTTTTCATTCAGGCGCACCGTTTTTGCAACATTTTTGCGACTAAACGTCAAATTAGCCGTGCAGCAAAAATAACCAGCTTTCCCTCGTTTATCCTAGCAATCCAGATGTTTTGCTGTGCCTAATGATTTTCATCACTTGCAACGTTTTCATTTAGGTGCAAAAACGGGCGTAAAAACACTCCAGCCCGAAGGTGGTGTTACCTGAGAAGAAAACACTGAGCCCCTTTGCAGAACAGCTCATTTCTAGCAGTAAAGCTCAGACAGACACTAGAAAAGATAATACAGACATTACATACACTGCAGATAGGAGCTGCAGACTCTATTTACAGTTCATCACCTTCTATTTACAAAACATTCTGCAGAATCCTGAGCTCAAAGCAAGAGCTTAAAACTTTGCAGAATGTTGCACATAGTACAGATCAGTGTCTCCCATGTAATTCAGCACATTATCACCAGTGTGTCTGAGGGGGATACTGTGCAGAATTACAGGGGTGCAGCAGGAGATCAGCACTGGGGGATCCCCTCCAGGAGAAGCCAATGCTGAGGAAATCACAGGGTGCAGGGTGTCACACACCTGGGTGCTGCTGTGAGTGTTATCATTCTGGGTTGTGGGAGAAGCAGAGAGGAGCTTGTAGCAGGATGACATGTAAGTGCCTGAATCTACCATTACGCCTTAACTGCGCCAAAATTGCGCCTAAACTGTGTTAAAGTAAAGTGATTAATAAGAGGTAGGAAATTAACTTATCACTGATGGTTGTAGCATGTGATAATTCTGGCAAATCAGTGCGCCAGAATTTAGGCGCAACTACTACACTTAGGCGCACAAAAGTGATAAATGTGGCCCATTATTTAAAGTATATCTTTATAAATTTGTGATCACTGTTTCCATCATGAAATCCTTTGAATTTAGATATAAAATATAAATCATTTGAGTTATTTTGCATTTACACTACTCACAAAAAGTGCAATATATTTTCTAACTTTGAGGTGTTAAATTTGAAATAATGACAAATACTAAGATCATAGAATGTTCAATTTGAATTTGACACAACATTTTTGCATCGCTTTTTTTGCTTACTAAAATTTTTTACATGGCAGTGGAATGGCTGCTGTAGAAGGAAGGAAAAGATAAAACAAGGAAAAATCAACCAGAACTCTGATGCCAAAAATTGATTGAACATTTTTTGAGGATTTATGATTTGTAACAGAGGATTCAGCATTCCTTAAAGGATTTTACAACTAGTAAGTGGTGTGGCCCCAGAGGAAGGTGCAAAAGGATACTGAACAGTCTTAAACCTAGACAGATTTACTATCCAGCAGAAGGCAATTTGAAAAATTATTACAGTGTAGTCTCCAACAGTGCACTCTCTACATTTTTGAGAATTTTGATTTATCCTCCAAAATTGCTTTGAGGAAGGTGGCAAAAATTAATATGTTTTTGTACTAATTGTGTGTGTATCATCTTTTGCTTCTAGATTTCCTTTAATGAAGTATATTACTAAGTTTACTTTTATCACCTGAAAGATTCATTTCTGAAATAAAAAAAGTAGATTCAGAGGTTTGGTTACTTTTTAAAGCCATCACCCTTAGGGCACATTCACATGGCCGTCTGCGGGGACGTACATGCGGCCGCAAATTTGCGGCCGCATGTACCTCCCCACAGACGGCAATAGCGGCGCACATGTGTGGTACTGATCCGGCCCGCACACCGCAAAAAGATAGAGCATGCTCTATCTTTTGGCGTGTGTGTGGCCGTGCGCCGCTATTCTCTATGGAGGGAGGAGGGGTCACCTCCTCCTCTCCAGCACACGGCGGTATGCCCGCACGGCGGGCATACCGCGTGTGAATGGACCCTTATCCACACAACTCTGAACAGTGCTGCATCTCTTTACATCTCTTACCACATCTCAGTCTATTGCCCAGTGCCTGCTCTTTGATTGTTTAATATGAACCTCCCACTCATGTATCCACGACTCATGTAACTACACCTGTTTTATGCCTTATAAAGAATGACTGGAGAATAATGCAAGCATAGTCACCCCCTGCGTCATCCCTTCTTCCACATAGATTGAAGGTTCTTGTGTGCAGGGCCTTCATTCCTATATTTTCATCTTAAAATTTCATTACTCAATAATGTTTTATTTTATTTGTATACAAAATGCACTACTACGCTACTACTACTATTATTATTTATACTATTATTATGACTGGTATGTGGCCCACTATGTCTTTTTTGATTTTCTAGTTCTTGCTGTAAATATATTGTACATTACATAATGGGATGAATGCAATCCAATAAAAGAATAAATAATGCAGAAGTCAGTGACATTTAATACATGCTGCTACAGCTTGCAAGCTCATTAAAATACATGCATTTTAGGATTCATAAGATCTTCATACATTTTCTATATAGGTTTGATTTGTAGGAAAGCATTTTGCTTGTTAGAGACGCTATGCAATTCCCACTCATGCATAGTCACAGCAGCATTCTTATACCCTCAGGGAATGTCTCCAATTTCTTTTTATTTTGTCAACATGCTCAGAGAGCATATGGTCATGCTTGTTTAGATTCAGTAAGTGATGCCCGTGTGCGAAGCCTATGTAGGGAAATATAACACATAATAAGCTGTTTAACCAGGTGACTCTTTCAATGGAAGATTTCCTATCTGAACTTCATTTCATTAAAGACTGTACATTTACAGATGTAGCAGAAACAAATTAGTCCTTGCTCGCCATTCCGTAAGCATCAGCACCATGCATGGTACAATCTTGCAATAGATTTATCTTCAGTGTTATCGGATTTCAAAGAGCACATTGCTCAAACACAGCTTTGCAACTTATTCTCCCATTTCTAGTTTTGTAAAGCAGACCTTGCTATTGTATCAGCCTTATACCTGCACAAAATTCTAGGATTTTTATATAGATCTTATATTTTTCTCTGTAGCAACTATTCACCCCTTTTCCCACCGTATCCTACTGCCAAGCGCCGAGAGGGACGACAAGTCAAGCAGAAGGCAAAAGAGACTGAAAGCTACTTGCCAGCATTGTTCCGTCTCAGATCACTGTGGCATCCCTTGAGTCTCTCAAACTCCCTAAACGCTGGACAGCTACAGAATGGAATGGGAAAATGACTGGAGAAGCAATTCAAGCAAAAAGCTTTTGGTATTTCTCCAGGCAGTTATTATCCGGCAGCTATGCTTTACAGGAAGAAGTAGAAATGCATGTAACACCATAAAGGGAAATCAGTATTTTAATGTATTGTATATCAAGTTAATTTATGAGAATTACATTATGTCTGTAGAGCAATATACATACTGATGTTGGATTTCTAATAACAGCATATGAATTCCTCTCAGTTTTGAAGATGTGCTACGCTTGCAAATACAATGCTTGCAGGAAATTTATGTCACCTATAAATGGCTATACTACACCTTTCTAACCACCATCATAGATTGCTCCACCTGAATGTGCTCACATTCTGCAATAGTTGTTCCATCAATTATGGTGAGCCTAAACCAGGAACTGTTATGCATACAGAACAGGTACAGATCTTTATATTATACCGTATCTGTGTGTAGTCTCTATTAATAATTCAGAATAAACTATGCTAAAAAAAACCCTGAGGTTTGATGTAACTGAGGTTTGAACCTCACACACAATATTTATTTCAAGGACTGCCCTTTTTTCATTAGCACTAAGTACAAAAACATAAATTTTACAATAATTTGATTACAACAGAGATCAGTTTGATGATTTTGTAAATCCATCCGCTCATTTAAAAGATACGGCATCACTTTATACATGAAATATACATGCTTATAATAACCAAAGGGTAGTTACATTTTATTTTTGTACAGCACAAACAAAAATAAAATGTTATCACTTGGTTAGTAGAATCTAACTAACATATTAACTTCCAGGAGTCATATGATAGTAAGAGGCTTCCACGACCAGTGCAGAGCTATTATAGTGAGAGGTATGGTACTGACTCACAAGCTGAGCTGGTGCTATACACAGCGTATGTCGTGTATTTTACAACCAGTGGTGGAATTAACATTTTTAACTGTTTCCCTAAGTTACCTTCCCCTAATAGCCTTTAATTAAGCTACCTGACCCCAGTAGACTGTAGTCAAGATGCTTGCCCCAAGTAGCCTGTAGTTAAGGTTCCCCACAGTAGCTTTTAGTTACGGTACCTGCCCCCGAAAGGTGTAGTCCTAGTACCTGCCCCCAGTAACCTGTAGTTAAGTTGCTTCCTCTAGCAAGTAGATACTTACCTTACTCCTGTCTGTGTCTTCTTTACTTTCTGCTTTCTTCTGTGCAGGAGCTCCAGCTCATGTGGTGCGCATTCATCTGCACGCATAGACCTCAGCAGCCTCTGACTCTCTTCAGGCGGACATGTCATTACACACACTGGTGGTCTTTTTGATGGGTGGAGTTAAAATTAGTAAGGGGTGGGAGCTGGCACTCTGCCTGGCTTTTCCGTGGCTTGGACAGCCGGCTGTGTTTCTAATATCTAGTTTGTCTAAGCCAAGGAGAGTCAATTGGATCCCAACCCATGACAATCGACACTCTGCCGTAACATCCAAAATCAGAGAATACTCTGATCGTGGGTATTAACCCTTCCCATGTTGTGATTACGCATGCCTATAGAGTGTAAGGATTTTTTTTTGTACTGTACCTCCATGTTTGCACCCCCCACGCCACATTAGGGAAATCAGATCATTGCTAAGACAATCCATATATCAGTATTTCAGTGTCATAAAAAGTGATCAAAATGAGCATCTCAGGTAGCAAAAAAATAAGATGCCTTTTTAAGTCTTCTTATACCTCACCATTGTTTGCAAGAGTTGTGTACATCCATAGAGCCATGGGCACAGGGCTCTTCTGTCAACTACTACACAGAGAGCGCTATCACCCGTTCTCCCCCTCCTTCCTCCAGAGTAAGCAGGGAACACAAGGCCCTCCACTCTATGAAATCATTTTGTATTTGTTGTATCTATTTTCTGAAATAAAGTTTTATATAGCAGTGGAAGTATTCATAATGCTGACTAAGGTATTTTTAAAATCATCGTTGCATAGGCTATTGGAACCTATCATCAGCTAAAAATGACATTCCTGTTGACAGGTTCACTTTAAAGAGGGTCAAAGGGAAAGTAGTAAAAATATTGATTTCTTCATTCAACCTGATATGATAAACTTAAATTGTTAAGGAAAAAAACTCTATTCAAATCAATAAGTCTAATATCTTTCCTGAAAGACAGGTGAAGAGAAATTGCTAGATTTAGAGATTTAAATCAGGCGAAGGATTTGACATGGATTGTAATCCAATGTATCATTTTTAGAATTTCATTCTGTCACTGTGTGTCAATAAAACTGCCAGATGTAAGCACTAAAATTGTCTGTCAAAGAATATTATGTTCTAAACCTACAAACCAGCTTATTAGATTTTACGCAACTGCTGAAAGATGTTATATTAAAGAAAGGCTTAGAAAAAAAATGACTTTTTGTAGTACAACTGACGGCGACATAGTAGCGTTAATGATATTTTCTTTCTTGTAGTTTGACAAATGGTAGCTACATCTATAAAGTGCCATAGGAACTAGTGAGTTCAAATTCAGCAGAAATGAAATAAACAACAACCTCTTAATTTGTATCACTCATGTAAATATCAGACGCTGATGTTATATGTCTATATCCCCAGTGACTCTCATAATGAATACAGAGCCAATTACTACTTTGTGTTTATCAATGAAGTTGACTATAATTGGTGCATAATTGTTCTCATCCCCTGATACCATGACCCAATTTGGTTTCATTAACTTTATATGATGTTGAAATTATCAAGGGCGGTGGCCCTAAGACACAAGTGAATGTAGAGGTAGCTTCTGCAAAGTATACAATGTATAAAGGGTTTCTAAGGGATCTGGTAAAATCACTACAGTTATACTCAACCTTGTGATATACTGTCAGATTTAATATAGTCTAATGCACAGATCTCCAGAGTATTGGATTTAATATGGTCCTAATGCACAGATCTCAGGAGCATTGAGAGCTTATTTGCTTCCATGGACAAGAAATACACAGGTAGATGTGCTGCAAATCTGAAGTGTTAATCTGTTAACCTGCAGTTATTGCATTAAAATTCTCAGCAAATCCACTGCCGATTACCTGCAAAGTTAGTCAACTCATCTCATGTAGCTAAAATTTTAAGGAGAAGGCCCTTTATAGACGTTCATGGCATATCCAAAAATACTCAAACACATATCTTTTTCCTGAAATGGATTATGGTTACCTCATCCATCCTGTCTAGTATGGGGAGTGTTGCGAGTGGAAATTATGCCACGTTAACTAAGTAATCTCTAAAATTGGCAGTGAAAGTTTGTTTTCAGAAGTTGTATAGTGGTGACTAGAAAGTGTCACAGTATCCCATTGTCTGTCACATGGCTTACTTGACATGATCATTCAAGTTTAATTGGCTGGAAATGCATAGCTGTCAGAAATCTCTTTTCAAAATCAATAGGGATCCAGGAAATAGGCAGTTACAAAGACTTCCTAAACAAAGACTTCATAAACAAAGTCGATGACACTTGTTTCAAATGGGGTTTGGTAAGGGGTGTGACATATTATTAATATTATTATAATCCCCAGATTATGTTGAATACTTTATATGTAATCAATGACACTCACACCTTAAATTTATTGAAGCTTATTTTAGGGTACGGTCCCACATAATGGCCACGTTGTGGCCAATCTCTGGTAGAGATATAGGGGGAGATTAATCAATGCTCCTTCGCCAGTTTTCTGCACACTGCAAGATATTGTGATTATTTTACAACTATGCCACCTCCGCGTCATGTGGTTGTGGAAGGGGCATGTAACGGACTCCATGACTGTGCACTAGCTAAAGCATTCAGTGGTGAATGTTCACAGGTTTTTACGCAAAACTATGTCAAGTTGGGCATGGCACAGTTTTGACCAGCAGCGCAGCCAGCTCACGAATACATCAAGAGGTCTAAGCTTCTTAAAGGAAACCTACCACCACAAATCTACCTATAAAGGTAGATCGGGTGGTAGGTGAATCAATGGGACGTGAGGATAGCCCTTTTAAGGGCTAATCCTCACGTCCCCGCACTTTTTTGTAAACTTTTATTACCCTAATATGTTAATTTTGTTATGCGGATACTGGGCGTGGAGTAGCCGCATCTGAGATTACACGAGGCGGCTACTCACGCCCCCGGTAGCCACTTTACCCCTCCTACTCACCATGTTCGGCGCGCAGCTGCTCGTAGCTGCGCGCCCTCGTCCGCCGATCCTGCCGTCTGCGCATGCGCAGAACAGCAGGCCCGCGCCTGTGCAGCCGCGGCTTCGGAGCAGTGACCGCGCAGGCGCGGGCCTGCTGTTCTGCGCATGCGCAGACGGCAGGATCGGCGGACGAGGGCGCGCAGCTACGAGCAGCTGAGCGCCAAACATGGTGAGTAGTAGGGGTAAAGTGGCTACCGGGGCGTGGAGTAGCCACCTCGTGTAATCTCAGATGCGGCTACTCCACGCCCAAGTAGCCGCATAACAAAATTAACATATTAGGGTAATAAAAGTTTACAAAAAAGTGCGGGGACGTGAGGATTAGCCCTTAAAAGGGCTATCCTCACGTGCCATTGATTCACCTACCACCCGATCTACCTTTATCGGTAGATTTGTGGTGGTAGGTGCCCTTTAATGCATCTGCCACAGGTAGGCATTGCCATTATCATACTCTATGGTTACGGAGCAGCAGCTATGATAAATTTCCCCTATAGAGTTTATGTGGATAATGTTCCCGTGGTTTTATATATTTATTGTACATATTATTTGCTACCTCTGCCACTTTAGCAATAACTATGTAGCCACATAAGTGTACTGGCTTTGTTTGGGATGCCACAAAAGCAACAATTTTTCATTTGTAAACTAGAATTTAAAATTTCCTATTTCTTAACAGCGCACATGAGGACACAATGTTGAGGCACCCACATGAAGCTATGATAACATCCATATCCTTAGCTGTGAGTTTGTAGCTTAGGGCCTTTATCAGTTGTATTCATTACATTCTGTGTACAATATAAATATGTTGTTTTCTTCTTAGCAAGTTTAATTATGACACCACCAAGTGCTCCTCAGCTCATCTCTTCAAGAAAACACCTTTGCTAAGCAAAGTACGGTACAACCCTCACTTACAGGATTATTAATAGCTTCCCAAAGGGTTTAATGTTCCCAGATGAGCACCACCCATGGTTCAGAAGCTGAAAATATATGCAATACATGAGAAAACTGAGAATTACAACTGGTGTGGAAATGAGGTAACAGTTTAGCATCTTCATGCCCTCAATGACATATTGAATTTACTGTCTCCACAAGGTCAGGCTAATAGTTCTCACAATTAACTACGATCCGAAAATGTCATGTATGCAACTCAAATGAAATGGAAACTTTAAGCATTAGTATTGATGGAAGTGCCACAAACATGGCAATATACAAGAAAAACCATTCTGCTCATGTACATTTGCATGTCCCTGAAGTATTTCATGCTGGAGACTGAACTCGGAACAGACAGATGCAAGAAATAGCCACTGCAATTTATCCCATTAATGTAAACACATTAGCCAAGGCAAATAAATTAGATTTCACAGCGTTCATATTTCTCTGTTAGATTACTGAAAACAAAGTTGAAGGATAAAACACAAACATTAATATCTTTTTGCTGCTATGATTTATCTACATAAGACAAATGCGCATTGAACAGAGTTCTGGTGTTGGCCGTTAATCTAAAGTATCCAGTTAAAAGAAAGAAAGATAATTAAATGCTAAATACATCCAAGATCTAAGGCACTTCTCTTTGTATTTCAGGAATTGTCCTATTAATTGAAAATAGGCAAACACATGTCAAAATAAGCATGTACAAACACAGAAACTTACAGCATATACTATATGTACGTTATTAGCTTATAGGACTGAAGTTTTACTATTCTTATCTAAAACGTGAATCATAGAGAAAACACAATCTGGAATTCATCAGGATCCCACAAGGTTCAGATATGGAGTTATCTTATGACTAAAGTCATGCTGAAATTCCCTGCACACCTGTTTTGTTGGAAGAGGCAGTAAAGGCAGTAAATGTAATTTTTTGACATCTTACTGCCGATGCTCTTATTGGACTGGCTTTCCCATAGAAGTCTAATGGAACGTGAAAACTGCTGATGCCACACTGATAAAACTGCATGTAGTCTGTTTAAGTTTAATGGGCATGATTTAAGAATTAAAGTTTAGACTGAGCAATAAGGGCAACATTGGAAGCAGAAACAATTGTTCCAGTTTCACTCCCACATATGGGCAGTTTATAAGGCGGATAGACTTGCCAAAGATATGCCAAATGTATGGATCAGTTTATGAATTTGGTTCATCTCTAAGTTCTAACTGACTTTGATAGGTGCATGCTAATAAATTATCCTAGGTCACTAAGGATTAAAGAGGTTCCCAGGGAACATCTAAAGATGGTGTATCCAAACAATATTCTATCCCTGTAGATGTAGATCACTGAGATGGTCATTTAAAGGGTTTTTTATAGATCAGAAGAAAATTGAACAGAGTCAGGAAATAAAATAAGACAACAAAGAACCTGTAATCAGTTGCTAAACCCTCTGCAATTTTATCATCATTATTCCTGCAGTCTCCAGGACCTTTGATTAATTTCTGACAGCAGTGATGTGGCATTTACATGACTGATTTAGCCAATACCTGGGCTTAGCATGAACCCACTGGACTGGTGATTGACTCTAGCAGTGATCACAAGCCTAAACACAACATCATTGTTACAGAAAAATTAACAGGTGCGTTCACACTCTACATTTTAGATTAATAGCATTTAGATGTTTTTTAAAACGCAGGTGTGGATCATGATGGGTAACAACCTATCATTGTGATAAGCTGCTCCTTCTCTTTTTTCTCCACTTCTGGTTTGGACATCAAAAACTGTATTTGAAAAACTTAACATGTGAACGCATCCTCAATAAACAAGCAGAGGTCTTTGGTGATGCTAGAGCATAGGGGGATTTATTAGGTGGGTATGGATTCTTTTGTTATATCGTGTCACTTTTTCCTTGTACTCTGATCTGGACAAAGAAATAATAAAAAAAAAAGAATAAATAGTTCATGTCTCTGGAAAACAAATAAATGGCAATGAAAAAACAACAGTAGTTATAACAACATACTGTCACTTGCAATGGACATCTAAATATGACAATAGATATGTAGCTATAATAGTAGTTTCTGCAGGCAGAAAACAAATTGACAACTAATAATGAGAATAAAATAAAACTTTACTCTCCTAAATACCTAAAATTCAGACACTTCTGCAAACTCATTTTAATAAAAAAGCTGAAAACCAGAGCCAATGAAGAACAGCCTGTGTCAGACTACAGATTGCAATCTCTAAAAATAATAGGAAAAATAGAGGAGGAATATGCAAAGAGTGAAATGGTGTGTCTTCACCAGTAGTCACAGGCTGAGCCTCATTAGCTGAGTTAATAGTGTGCTCACAACACCTGCAACCCTCTACAGAAGGAAAAGACACAAACTAAGCCATACAGTAACTAAAGCCTTGTTTTTTTTTTTAAATTTAGCAAAAAGCAGCCTTGAAACAAGTTCTCATTTATAGAAAAAATAGGCAGAAAAGTCGGCACTAGAAATAACACCCAATTGCACTGAGGAGGTGCTCAGTGTATTCCGAATTTCACTCGGATTTAAAATTTTTTTTTTTTATAAGTTCTCATTTTTATACTACAACATTCAGATTCAAAGTGATCGGATAATCAGATTCTCCAGATCATTGAATGTTCTTGAATCAATTACATTTATAGACTACACAAGCATTGGCCCATTAATAGTGAGGGAAATGTGCAGTTTGCCTCACTAAAGTGCAGAGTGCGCCAGATTATTGAATACTGGTGTATGATCTTCAATAATCTGGAGCACCGAGCATGTGCCGATCATGCTTAAACTGAGTGCACCATTTTTTTTGGTTCACACAGTTTAACGGACATGAGCCACATTTCTGTCAGATTTTAGACAAAAATGTGGCGCATGGTCCGAATCTGTACAAGAACACCCCTTTATGTGCCGAGTATTGCATGGCAAAAAAAATTAACAAAAAACCATGCAAGCACAAGTTTAATAAATCTGTCTCATTGTGTGCTTTTGCTGCCATTTTTAAGTTTTACTCAAACAAGCACAAATATATATATATACACTCACCGGCCACTTTATTAGGTACACCTGTCCAACTGCTCGTTAATACTTAATTTCTAATCAGCCAATGACATGGCGGCAACTCAGTGCATTTAGGCATGTAGACATGGTCAAGGCAATCTCCTGCAGTTCAAACCGAGCATCAGTATGGGGAAGAAAGGTGATTTGAGTGCCTTTGAACGTGGCATGGTTGTTGGTGCCAGAAGGGCTGGTCTGAGTATTTCAGAAACTGCTGATCTACTGGGATTTTCACGCACAACCATCTCTAGGGTTTACAGAGAATGGTCCGAAAAAGAAAAAACATCCAGTGAGCGGCAGTTCTGTGGGCGGAAAAGCCTTGTTGATGCCAGAGGTCAGAGGAGAAAGGGCAGACTGGTTCGAGCTGATAGAAAGGCAACAGTGACTCAAATCGCCACCTGTTACAACAAAGGTAGGCAGAAGAGCATCTCTGAATGCACAGTACGTCGAACTTTGAGGCAGATGGGCTACAGCAGCAGAAGACCACACCGGGTGCCACTCCTTTCAGCTGAGAACATGAAACTGAAGCTACAATTTTCACAAGCTCATCGAAATTGGACAGTAGAAGATTGGAAAAAATGTTGCCTGGTCTGATGAGTCTCGATTTCTGCTGCGACATTCGGATGGTAGGGTCAGAATTTGGTGTCAACAACATGAAAGCATGGATCCATCCTGCCTTGTATCAACGGTTCAGGCTGGTGGTGGTGGTGGTGTCATGGTGTGGGGAATATTTTCTTGGCACTCTTTGGGCCCCTTGGTACCAATTGAGCATCGTTGCAACGCCACAGCCTACCTGAGTATTGTTGCTGACCATGTCCATCCCTTTATGACCACAATGTACCCAACATCTGATGGCTACTTTCAGCAGGATAATGCGCCATGTCATAAAGCTGAAATCATCTCAGACTTGTTTCTTGAACATGACAATGAGTTCACTGTACTCAAATGGCCTCCACAGTCACCAGATCTCAATTCAATAGAGCATCTTTGGGATGTGGTGGAACGGGAGATTCGCATCATAGATGTGCAGCCGACAAATCTGCGGCAACTGTGTGATGCCATCATGTCAATATGGACCAAAATCTCTGAGGAATGCTACCAGCACCTTGTTGAATCTATGCCACGAAGAACTGAGGCAGTTCTGAAGGCAAAAGGGGGTCCAACCCGTTACTAGCCTGGTGTACCTAATAAAGTGGCCGGTGAGTGTATACACATATAACAAATATAACATCATTTACATAACCAAAGCACTTGAAAGAGCTTTAATATAAAATAAACCATTCCAGGAACTTTTTGCTGCAATCGAAAAAAAAGGTTCAAGACCGCTGTGCCTGGTCCATGAAATACAAAATGTATGTTAATCAGATTCCCTGGACCAAATACTGCACATGCACATATGCTCATAGGACTCATCGTTGCACATTTATTTGGAAAGTCAGAAATTGTACTAAAAGAGCTATTTCACTGTATAATGCTGGGTGAGGCGATTCACTAAGATTGTGCATTATAAATCATGAATCTGTTTTGTGGTACACCTTTAACATATGGCGTGCAATACAAATTGCAAGTTAAATGCAGCGCTCGACTGACGGCACATCCCCTTATTTGTGTGGCATAGAGGCCAGCACAGCTCTGCCACTTCTTAAATGCCTGTGCAAGCTGTTTAACCTTAGAAGAACGTGCACAGTCCGACAAAAGCCCTTAGTAAATGTGCCCCATTATCATCTGTGATGCAAGGAGTCTCTTCCTCCACACTGGGCTACTAGCCCATACTTTAAATATCATTGGAGTACTAAACATTAGTCCAGCTGGGAGGTAGGGACTCCAAGCATAATAGATAACAATAATGATGTAAGTTTCTTTACAGTGTTAGGCTACATGTACACCTCTTGATTCAATGAAATGCACACTGACAACTTTGTTTCCATGGTCTCATACACATGGCTGTTACTTTCACGGCCTCGTTGTTTGCGGACAACAAAGCACCTGTTTATGTGAAGGTAGGGTTCACAAATGTGGCACCAATATACAAAAAAGGATCAAAAAGCGATCCTGGAAACTACAGACCCATGATGTCTACCTTTGGTGGGGAAAATATTTGAGGAGTTTGTTAGAGATGCTATCCTGGAGTATCGCACTGTGCACAACCTTATAACCCAGCGCCAGCATGGGTTTATGAGAGATCGGTCCTGTCAGACTAATCTGATTGGTTTCTTCAAGGAGGTAAGTTCAAGACTGGATCTGGGGGACGCTGTGGATGTTGTAATCTGTCTATTTGGGATGTTGAATCTGTGTATTTGGGTAAGTAATTGCCTTAGTGATAGAAAACAGAGGGTCGTCATTAATGGCACATTCTCAGATTGGGTTGACATTACCAGTGGAGTGCCACAGGGGTCAGTATTGGGGCCACTTTTTAATATTTTTATTAATGACCTTGTAGTGGATTTACAAAGTCAAGTTTCAATATTTGCAGATGATACTAAGCTGTGTAAAGTAATACATACTGAAGTCGATAGTTTAGCATTACAGAGGGATTTGTGGAAGCTTGAGGAGTGGGCAGAGAAATGGTTGATGAGGTTTAATGTAGATAAATGTAAAGTTATGCACTTGGGTCATGGAAACAAGAAGTATAATTATGTTCTAAACAGTCAATTACTTGGTAAAACTGGAGCTGAAAAGGACTTGGGGGTATTGGTGGATGGTAAACTTAATCTTAGGGACCAGAGCCAGGTGGCTGCTGCTAAAGCAAATAAAATTATGGGATGTATCAAGAGAGGAATAGATTCTCATGATGAAGACATAGTTGTGCCCTTATACAAATCCCTGGTCAGACCACACATGGAATATTGTGTACAGTTTTGGGCACCCGTATTTAAAAAGGATATAGTAGAGCTGGAACGGGTGCAGAGGAGAGCCACCAGGATTATTAGGGGAATGGGGGGATTAGAATACAATGACAGATTACAAAATTTGGAATTATTCAGTTAAGAAAAAAGACGACTGAGGGGAGACCTCATTACAATGTACAAATACCTGAACGGACAGTACAAGGATCTCTCCAAAGATCTTTTTATACCTAGGCCTGTGACCAGGACAAGGGGGCATCCTCTACGCCTAGAGGAGAGGCGATTTTACCATCACCATAGACAAAGGTTCTTTACTGTAAGAGCAGTGAGACTGTGGAACTCTCTGCCGCAGGAGGTTGTTATGGCGGACTCTATGTACATGTTCAAGAGAGGCCTGGATACCTTTCTGGAGAGAAAAAATATCACGGGTTATGGGAATAAAACATTTATTTAATTCTTAAAGGTTGGACTTGATGGACTTCTGTCTTTTTCCAGCATAATATACTATGATACTATGATTTAATAAGCAGTTTTCTGATCTGCATTTTGCATCAGTAGATAAAAGGCAAAACATGGAGCAGATTGTAAAGTATAATGAGAAGGATTATGGATCTATTTCTTATTTTGACTGTCAAATTCTCATGCCAAATACTTCCCAAAATACTGCTGTATAATAATGGCTCAGGAGATACAGCTGGCATATAGTCACTACTATTCCCAGACCTAACACAGTGGTCTGAAACAGGTCTCTTTCAATGGGCTGGATATATCATGCCTTTTAGACCAGAAAAATCTTGTAATCCCGATGATTAAGACTGGTGCATCAATGCACCAACCTTAATACATCGCCCCCAATATATTCTTTCTATGTATTGCCAAAGAAAATGGGCAATAACTATAATAAAACACAGGACAATGGGAGAGCTTTATCAGAAGTGTCTGAGAGCAGAAATGTTCTAGTTGCCTGTGGCAACCAATCAGAGCTCATATTTCATTTTATAAACTTCTGTAGGAAAAAAATGCTGGGCTCTGCTTGGTTGCCATGGGTAACTAGAACCGTTCTGGTCTCACACACTTTTGATCTCCCCCATTGTTTGATTTTCAAACATATTAGAACATTTTATTAGCAATGTACATATGATTTTATATAACCTCATGTACTACAATACACACATTTTGCTGCAATGATGCAACAAAGTAGCCAAAATGTATTGAAACAGGGTTGTCTACATTTTCAGCTGTGGTCTGTATTCTGGCCTACAATACAACAGAATTAGCCAAATTTTGTTGTATTTTTCACAATATTGAATCACCTTTTTTAACATTTTTAATAAAATAAAATATGAATCGAAAATAACTGGGGGTGAGTTATAACCACATCGGGGGTCATATATGTTGACTTGATCTTTTTTTTTTTAATTTATCAAGACAGATGTTTTCTTTGATTTGAGCCTTCTTTACCTCCTACTTTGAGCAAAGAAAAGACTTTTAGGTACAAATCAAATTACAAATGATCCACTATTACTTCCATACATGTGAAAAAAGTCACAAAAAAGTAAAAAACTTTCACAAAACTACATGACCAAGAAAACACATGTTCTTATGTATGTCAGACGACTGAAATATGTTAGAACATACATGTGTGCTGACAGCAGACAACCTGGAAAAGAAACAGCAAAAATACAAAGATATATGTGCCCCCAAAAAGTTGTTAATGAAACCAGACAATGTGGGGATCACACAAGTTGGCATGGCTTTGAAAAAAGAGCATGGTTTAAAAAGCAACAGCGTGCCTCAAACTGACATTTGTAATGTAAAATAACACCACCAAAAATTGGTAACATTAGTAAAAGGTACAAAGATGTATCAGATTTGTCACCTAGCAAGTGCCATTGAAATAAATTTGTAACATTTGCAGAATTTTTGCCTGCTTTGCTGCAACTGTAAATCGCTGCAGGTTAGCCACTGGAAAACTGATGAAGACTAACCTGCAGTGATTCAACCATGGCCTGCTATAGACACTTAGACATTTGTGTAAATTTGCCCCCATGTGTGAAACCAGCCTAAGGACAATTTCACATAATATCATGGAGCAGATGACTGGGGGATCTGCTGGGGGTAGTTAGTTCTGGTCATTAGACCCACAGTCAGAGCAGTACTTTCATAGTCGTAATAAATCCACATTACATTTGTGTAATATAGCCTGTAGGCAATATTCACACACAGCTTGTACAGCACTTTTGTTGATATGTTCAACAGCAAATCACTGTCAAAAATACTAAAAATACTTTCACAAATCACAGAAATACGCAATATACATAAAAACCCTTGAAATAAAAGGTGTTTCATTTCAAAATGTTTTCAAATGCTAAAAGCAGAGTATATGCGTCCAGACATCATAACAGAACTTTTAATGGCCCGTGGTATCACACAAATCCAAAACCCCCACAGTTTCTGAACTGAACTACGATTTTCTATTTCTAATAAATCCCAAGAAATGATTATATAAACTCACAAGTATGGCTACATATTACTGCCTTGAAAAAGTAGTGAGACAGACCAACAATCACAAGGTCCTTAGTATAATAAAAGAAAAACTGATGACCTACATGCAAGCTGGTTAACACTTCATCCAACCGTGCTCATACTGACAAATACAGCCAAAGGATAATGTGAGCTAAAAATAATACAATGACATCTACACCTTTACGTATACATTAGCACTTCTTCTATTCTCATTTTCCAAGAAATGCCCCCTCTCATTCTGTCCCTTAAGAATTCTTGTAGTACCTTATAAAGATTGCTGTGATCCGAGCACATTGCCACCTCTTCTCCCAGACACTGTCCTCCAGTGCTGAACGGAATGATCTCAGAAGGCCTTCTCGGCACACATCTCCTAGCTCCTACTGATCACTGTCAGACTGTACACAAGATCCCTCCCCAGCACTTAGTACAGCATCAGCGATGGGCTGTAGGAGGCAGGCTATGCACATTTTCATTGTGCCCCAAGGGACAGGCTAAGAATGATCTTGCTGTCTTATTTGAACGCAGATGCTCAACTCCTTTCATGTGTCCATGTCTTGCTGCGGAAGATATTAGCTATTAATGTGTAGCGACACAAGCTGAATAAACAGTATATAGTCAGGTATATAGTTTCCTACTAATATTATGTAAAAAATGACTAGAATTTGAATGATAAGAAAATGAGTGCCTTTAAGAGTCCTACACATAACATCTGTAGCTTATGATGACCTAACCAATATTCTTCACACAAATACAATGTAAGCTCTTTCCTGGTCTTCCTTTCACTAATCCAGATCATTATAATTACTTACAACTAACAATAGATTGTATTCAATGCTGCAAGCATATAGGGATAAAACAGCGCTAATGTTACTATTAGGTCCATACAAGAACTAAGACAATACTGTAACTTACCTAACTCATCAGTGTTAATGTGCATTCCCATTCAATTACACACTGCTAAAAGTGTGAACAGAGGCAATAGATAAATAAATCAGAGCTTTATGAGATACATTCCGGTGACCCTGGCTCATTATCAGGTATCAGATAACACAGAATAATTTAACACTTATCTCAATTTCCCATATTGAGGAAATCAATCCCATTAACAAATCCTACCGTAAAAAGTGACAAGTTTCATATTGCCATGATGTATCCTTAAGAATTATACAGTTACTTGACTTGCGATGGTAAATAGAATTAATTTGGCAGACGCTAATGAAACTTGACCACTTCATTAAATATATACTTCAGAAATTTTTCAACTAAACGTAATTGGAAAATGTATGTCTAACCATCATGTTCAATTTTGGCTGGGATTTAACTGGAGAAACATAAGCAATAGGGACATGTTAGGCATGTTCAGCTTTGGGGGGGCACATAGGTTGTTTCCGCAGCTAAATGTTTGTCGCACTGGTATAAAAATTCTTAAGCTGAAATAGGTCTGTACGTTTCTCTTCCTCTACCTTGTAAATTCATATTTTCTTACCACTTTGCAACAAGGAGATTGGAAGGTGGTATAAAAGCAATAGACAGCCAGGAAGAATTTGTAGTTTTTGTTCCCAGGTAAATGACAATGGTTCAAAACAGTACATATATTTGTGAATTAGAACGTCTGGTTACTTGGTTTAGCCAGTCATGTTATTCAGTGCTACATATGCTACAATGCTATTATTATTTATACACATACAATGGAAAGAAGCAGCACTTAAGTGGAAGCGGTGGGCGCACACCATATATATATCATATATATATTTTTTTATTATTGTTCAACACCACATACATTAAATTGCAAACAATAAATCATACAAGTCATACAAATTGTGCAATCAAAAGACAAAAGGAAAAAGAAAAAATATAATAATCTAACCAAAAAGAGTCCCCATCTTTTCTTTCCTACTCTTATCTTGCCTTCTTCTATCAAACCATTTCCTCCGCCCCCCCCCCCATTCACCTAATAATATGAGGATTTTTTTTTCTCTCTTTAAAAATTTTCCCTTTTCCGGTATATATATATACACTCACCGGCACTTTATAGGTACACCATGCTAGTAACGGGTTGGACCCCCTTTTGCCTTCAGAACTGCCTCAAGTTCTTCGTGGCATAGATTCAACAAGGTGCCGGAAGCATTCCTCAGAGATTTTGGTCCATATTGACATGATGGCATCACACAGTTGCCTCAGATTTGTCGGCTGCACATCCATGATGCAGCTCCCGTTCCACACATCCAAAGATGTTCATTGGATTGAGATCTGGTGACTGTGGAGGCCATTGAGTACAGTGACTCATTGTCATGTTCAAGAAACCGTCTGAGATGTCCAGCTTATGACATGGCGCATTATCCTGCTGAAAGTAGCCATCAGATGTTGGGTACATTGTGGTTCATAAAGGGGAGGACATGGTCAGCACAATACTCAGGTAGGTTGTGGCGTTGCAACGATGCTCAATTGGTACCAAGGGGCCCAAAGAGTGCCAAGAAAATATTCCACACACCATGACACCACCACCACCAGCCTGAACCATTGATACAAGGCAGGATGGATCCATGCTTTCATGTTGTTGACGTCAAATTCTGACCCTACCATCCGAATTTCACAGCAGAAATCGAGACCAGGCAACGTTTTTCCAATCTTTTACTGTCCAATTTCGATGAGCTTGTGCAAATTGTAGCCTCAGTTCCTGTTCTTAGCTGAAAGGAGTGCACCGGTGTGGTCTTCTGTTGCTGTAGCCCATCTGCTCAAGTTCGACGTACTGTGCGTTCAGAGATGCTCTTCTGCCTACCTTGGTTGTAACGGGTGGCAATTTGAGTCACTGTTGCCTTTCTTTCAGCTGAACCAGTCGCCCTTTCTCCTCTGACCTCTGGCATCAAACAGGCATTTCCGCCCACAGAACTGCCGCTCACTGGATGTTTTTCTTTTCGGACCATTCTCTGTAAACCCTAGAGATGTGGTGCATGAAAATCCAGTAGATCAGCAGTTTCTGAAATACTCGACCAGCCCTCTGGCACCAACAACCATGCCAGTTCAAAGGCACTCAATCCACCTTTCTTCCCCATACTGCTCGGTTTGAACTGCAGGAGATGTCTTGACCATGTCTACATGCCTAAATGCACTGAGTTGCCGCCATGTGATTGGCTGATTAGAAATTAAGTGTTACTGAGCGTTTGACAGGTGTACCTAATAAAGTGGCCGGTGAGTGTATTATATATATATAATATATATATAATATATATATATATATATATATACAGATCATATGGTTAGGGGGATACTGATAAACAGATGAAAAGAATTCAAGTAGTATATAGGTGAATCCAAGAGAAATAACATATATTAAATAGATGATAAGCTTAAAAAACATACATGACAATTATTTTAATTTAAATAGTTAGCAGATACATGTAACAGCTTAGTGACCAAGTTAATTGGAATGTATAATGTGTATATAATTGAGTTAAAAAAGGGGGGTGGCTGTGTATTTAATTTATATAGTGTGAGTGACACCATACAGAACAAGTTAATGGATGTAACACAACCTATTTTACTGAATTAAGAGCCTAAGCCGTTATCTTAATGTAATGTAAAGTAAATCATGATGACCACAATGAACAAAAAGAAAGGTGTGGAAGCACTTCTAACCTAGGGACATACCTGTCCCTCTTTATGTGTCCTGGATGCCGGGAAGAATAGAGATGCTGAGTGGGACATGGGACATGCACACTAATGGAGAGGCGCGGCGCAGGTTTCATGAAACAGGGCTCATGTGGCTGGTATAGTGCGCAGGCGCACTAGTAATGTGGGAACCAGTGTATTGGTATCCTAAAAGAGGAGCGTCAGATTGCCTGTGTTTCTGTGTTTTTCCATAAAGGAATGTCTGATTGCCTATGTTACCTGTGTTTTGGCTGGAATGAGCCAGGGCAGTGAGAAACTATGGCTAGAATATTGAATATTGGATGTTTCATTTACATTATGTAATTAAAAATATAGGTATATAGGATGTCAAATGGATATACACAATGTCCGGTATATACAATTAAATACATGCTAACATAAATACTTGTAACAGGGGAGAGGGGAAGATTTATATAAATCAAAATGGAACTAGTCAGCAACAAGTTGTTTCTAGTAATACAGCCATATATAATATATTAGCACAGGACTAAAACCTAAAATTTTATCCTCTACACCATAGAGGCAGTCATATTGACACTTTCCTTGCTATGGTAGAAAGTGATTTTAAAAATATAAATCAAATTTTTACTTTTTCACATAACCTTCAGGGACATGAAAGACATGCCATAAAAAAAGCTAATTGACCACCCTGACTTAGTCATCAGAAATGCAGACAATGGAGGTGCCATTGAAATCCAGGATAAAGAAATGTACTTGACAGAGGCCCTGAAAATCTTTTCAGATCAGAAATATTATGAAACACTTGCCAAATACCTACGCCTCAGAGCTTAAAACCATGCTAGATTCGGCTATGGCCTCCGGCATCATTTCCATATCTGGATCTGGATATCTGGATAAAATATCTTACTACACCTATCTTCTATCACTTACCTTAGGTCCATATAGACCCCACAAATTTCCCTCCACTCATTAAATACCTTGCAGCTCCCCCTACACAAGGTCTGTTGTTATATTAAAAATCTAAATGCAGTAATAACCTCCGGATTTCCCCACAGGTTTATGTGCTCTATAACCATGTTATAATGTGTGTGCAGGTAGAGTGCATGGACCGCTCTGTACCCAAGCTACTATGCAGAAACCCTAGAGAGAAGAGCTGTGGGGAACGCCAGAGGTAAGTACTAAGTTTATTTTTTTTATATACCCTAGAACAGTGGTGGTGAACCTATGGCACGGGCCTTTACCGAAGCATGAAGTTCACCAGACAGGACTCAAAGAATCTTCCTGCAGAATCTTCCTACATTGATAGATGAATTTGCCCTCCTCCTTTCAACTGCGTTGGTGCCATTATTAGGCTGAACGATTGAAAGTTGTCAAAGGACAAGGAGAAATAACTTACTGCTTAAATTGCTGCGCTGGAACTTAGCAATAAATAGGTGACTTTTGGTTCCAGTTTGGGCACTCAGGCTCTTAAAGGTTAGCCATCACTGCCCTAGAATAAGGCGAGTGGGTCTTTTTAGCACAAAAGTTGTGCTGAAAAACTTGGCTTGTACTTTAGTATATATGGTACGTAAATACTCTAATGTTATCCATGGCATGCTTGCAAATCATTTATAAAAGGAGGTGATAAAGTAAGATGATGAGAGATGTCATCAGCTTGAGAATCATTAATAATAATACTATATAACCAGCTATTCACACATGTCATGATGCATAACTGAACATGACAAATGAAACTTGCTTGTTTCTTGAATTGGCACCTCTAACAGCATAACAGCAGTGGTTGGCAGCTGCCAATGACATGTGGTGCTATGTGAAATTTGGTTTTGTTTCAGAAAAGTTATGCGCTAGTGTGATTCTTCTATTGCTGTATAAAGTTATATTATAATAAAAATCTGTTAGTACAGCTGTACAAAGCAAAAAGCAATCTACCTCACTCACTGTGTGAAGAACTCCCTTGACCTAGGAGGTTTGTGTCCATACCATCAATGAGCAGAATTTATTTTCCCTACATCACTCCAGTCAATGCACATCAGCTTCCTAATCTTCTTTCTCCACCATCTTGTCTGCATCCTGGAGTTATCTATTGCTCACCCTCTCCTTTAATAATCATTGAAATAACGGGTTTGCTAAGTGTAATCTGATATACTATTAACCTATTGCCATTATTTCATTTGTTTTTATTTTATAATTATATCTATAGATAATTATGGAGTAACTCGTCTGTTTACAGCATTTAGAGATAAGCTTTGCAGCAACCACGTGAATCATAAGCAGCAATAGTCCGGAGATTTTCATTGAGATCGATGGAAGACAATATCATGTATGCTCTTGTCATGCCATTAACTTGTGATACATTCCCTTTGTAACCAGTTCATGATTTTCATACATAAACACAATAAAAGTGAAATAATATAGTAATAAAATTACTTATTTATGGCAATGTGACAGGTTTCACCTGCGATCAGCATCTTCGCCATTACATATTTTATAGCACAGCCTAACCTTTAACACATAACCAGAAGTCATCAAGCTATATTTCTGTTCTTGAGTTATTAAATACCTGCAATTTTACATCAGAGTATGCCGTGTAAGATAATTCTTATATCATTACTGCTCGAAATAATGAACAAAAGCTTGTCTGAAAATGAACTGTCATTCCTTCTGTTCTTCTCTGTACTCAGTAGGGAAATCCTATCCATCTCCATATACACTGATACCTAATAAGTCCTCCAAATAGTGAAGTGGATTGGTAGCTTCACCCCATTAAGGGGCTATGACAAGATAGAATAGCATATGCGTGTGTGGATGATGGCGCTAGTCATCTGTTATATGTAACGCATGTGCAGTAGGATACAGCACACTCCAGCTAGGAGTTCAGAAGGTACCATGCTGAACTTGAGTGTAGATAAAGCCACTTCCAAATGCACTTATGTCTCTTAAAGGTAACCAAGGCACAGTAGAGGAATGGAGGGCATATCTTTGCTAAGTATGTAGCCAGTTAATTTTGATTTCCCCTGTTGAATCTGTTTAACAAAGTAGAAACATGTTAGGATGAGACAAACTCATTAGTTTATAGAGTTAGCTGTGGACTGCCCTTATGCGGGCAGTACTTGATATTGGGTACAGAGTTATAGTTATCATAGGGGCAGATAGGTGTTTGCCATCAGGGCTAAGGACCCGAGGAATTGTCAACCTGGATCATTCCTCCCATGTCTGCTTTTTGGCAGTGATTACCTGCAGTAATTACCTGATTACCAGTATTTATGTGATTTCAACAGATGATTAATGGATATCAAATGGATTATATGCTTGTTCATTAATACTGCAGTTTGAGTATTGGGAATAAGTGCAATATATCTGTAGATACAATCTACCCTGAAAATTGTATTTCTTTTCAGAACTTCATGCATAATATATAACACATGTACATGTGGATACACAGATTAGAACGGTATACAGCTATTGAGGTTTTTTTTTTACAGTGGTGCTTATTATATACTTTCTGTTGGATATATTTAAGTGTACCCATGAGTATTTATTTGTCTTTTTGAATTGCTATACACAGTGGAGGTGTTCTATATCTAAACTGTATTGCTACTCTATTACAATTATTTGATGGTATGTACTGGTCTTTAAAAGTGACCCCTTACTTTTTGGATTCATTGCTATTTGATGACTGACTGATTTGCTTGTTGAGACATATACACTGGCTTTCATATAACAGTGTTAGTCACTTTCTTATAGCGTGGGACTGCTATATATCGGCAGTCTTTTCTACTGCCAGTGGAGCATAAGGATACGTCACACAACAATGACACACTGGCCACAAACAACAGATCGTGGGTCTGTTTTTTGGGGCCAAGAATGCACATGTTCTTATGCAGGAAGGCTTACAATGCACCAAATTCCTCAGTCTCTAGTGCTAAATAGTACATCTTCCAAGTTAGTCTAACTTTGCTTAGCTTAAGCTAAGCCACAAAATGTTTGCATATTTGCTGTTTCCACAGGCCAAACCACTTTTGTACTACTTTTGAACAAAATATCTAAAAATGTCCAAAATCCTTAAAAAGTGTGCCACCACCACTGATCTGCCTATAAAGGTAGATTGGGTGGTAGTTGCATCTATTGGATGTGAGGATTGCCCTTTTAAGGTCTAATCCTCACGTCCCCGCAATCTTTTAATAACTTTTATTTTCCTATGCAGAGGCTACTGGGGCGTGGAGAAGCCGAAGCTGAGGCTGCATGGTGCTGCTACTCAACACCCCAGTAGCCTCTTTGATCCTCCCACCAGATATCTTCGGCATGAGCTATGAGGAGCTGCACACCCTCATCCACGAAGCCTGCTATCTGCGCATGCGCAGTAGCTCCGGCTTCAGAGCAGTGACCACGCAGTCGCGGGCCTGCTGTTCAGCGCAGACCACAGGCTTCACGGACGAGGTCGCGCAGCTTCTCATATCTGCAAGCCGAAGGTATCTGTCTTGTCACACAGTCCGACAGAGAGTAGTTGCAACTAGATAACTATGCTGAACTCTGATATATGAGCTGCAGGAATAAGATGGGGCCAACCTATGTAATGGGTTGTCCTGACTCTCCCCAACTGGTGACATTGGCACACATTTACTAATGCCCTTGCACCAGTTTCTGTCAGACTTTGCATGTTTCTGCTTGCACATGTATTTCAGAAGTGGCAGCACTACATATGTCTCACAAGCGACTCATTTGTTTTGTGGCTGCACTATACCCGACACAACACAAAATTTTGCACATAAAGTGGTGTTCCGGTGTACAGTTGGACTGTGCGGCACATTTGTCATGCAAAATCAGACAGGAGTGTGTCACCTGCCCTTTGTTAAAGGTGCATCAAAAAAACATTGGTACACTCTATTGGAGCAATGCAGTGAGCACCATATTTCTGCAGGATGGGTGCCACGATTTACTAAATCTGTGGCACCCTGCACATTTCACATGGTGCAGTTTGTTTTGTTTTTGATAAATGTGCACCATTATCTATTGTCTATATCTATTATCCAGAATAGTATCCTTTAGAACATGATTGGAGGATTTAGAAGGACGAAAAAAGAGCAATAAAGATACCCCTTAACCAGTGAGAACAGAAAGTCACTGATCTGATTTGAACCAGATTTTTGTGTTTCCATTTTTTACTCGGCTCTTTCCATTAGCCATATCTTTTTTTATTTTTCCATTTGCAAAGATGCATGAGGGTTTATTATCTGTTGGACAAATTGTACTTTCTAGTAGCACCATTTTATATTTTGAACAGTGTACAGGAAAGCAGGAAAAAAATTCTGATGTGGTTGATTATTGTATTGTTTATAATTTTATTTTTTCTTACAATTATTTCAGCCCCCAGGGAACATAAGGGATCTGATTACTCATGCAATATACTGCAATAAACTGTATTACAATATATTGGGAATATATTGCATCTGTATTACAGTCTATCTCTGGCAGATGACAGCTATGGGAGCCTTTAACATTCTTATGATGTCAGTGGGGCTCTGACCGGCATTTAAATATGTCAGTACTCATGGGCAGACTGGTTAAGGGACGTGATTTTATTTGAATAATAATATTGTCATGGCTGTTTTGATGGTGGATTTCCTTTTAACCCCATCATTTGGTTAAAAAAACTCAGCGACAAAACAATTGCAGGAATGTTATCACACACCTACATGTCACAAACCAACACTCCATGTGACACATAGCAAGCCCCCCTGCAGTGTCTTTACTTGCTTGTTAATAAATACTGACAAAGTGCAAATATTCTCAAATATTTAAATAAAATCATTACTTTCTTGTACATTTAACTAACATAAAAGGGAGTGTTCCATCTACCGCAACTATATACAGCTCTCACCACTATGTAATAGCTGCCATCTCTCTCATACCTTTACACAGTTATTCAGAAGCGGAACTTTGAAGTATGTAAAAATGTAAATTAGGTGGTTTATGCACATGAGGTACTTCTGATCTAGTCTAGTTGTTCATGGCAACCAATGAGAGTTCAGCTTTTCTTTTCCCACAGCTGTTTTTAAAGTAAAAGCTATGCAGGAAATTTAAGCCAAGCTCTGATTGGTTGCCAAAATCGGCCACAACAGATTTTCTTTCAGACACTTTTGATAAATCTTCCCTACAGTGCTTGGCAAAGGGAGTTCTGTCAAAGAATATAGAGCATGCTTTACATAAGGAAAGACTGAAACGTTTAGAATTGTCACCAGAGCAGTATTTTACCAGCTTTTTTCCTAGTCCCATAAGTGGCCATATCTCTGACCAACTACCTGATTGAGGGACCTTCTAAGCTGTCCCCTATTTTTGGTTTGAGGAGTAGGCATTCCTACATACATCACATGGATTGTATGTAAGTATTAATTCGATTTCAACCAGATGCATGAAAACACGGTAAAATGCCAACAACCAATTAGAAATAGACAAAATACAGTCATTAAACATATGCTAGACTTCATGAAAAAGAACATGGGTGTCAATGAATGCAACCAATCAAAATTGTCATGTTATTTTCTGTACGAATGGTAGACTATGAGTGGTTGTAATGCCAATTTTTATACTTTTATGCCTGTACTGTTCTGCTTGATATACACAGAATTGATGTTGCCAGGGTTCAATGTGTTAGTGTGCCAGTAGACTGATCTAGGTGACAGCTCAGATTTAATACCAAACACAACCTGTGGACCAGTGTGTCACTGTTTTCTTCCCGTAGGAATCAGCATGGCATGTTTTTCTAATCCGTATCTAATACTGTCTCTATAGCTACAGTATAAGTTATTTTTCTTAAAGCTCGATAACACATACACTTGGCTCATCTCTTCATGAAAATAAAGTTGCTGTCCATATACTAATACTGAAAATAATGCGTGCAACGGACAGAGTTGAGGTGTTTATTCACTAATAATACACTTATTTACATGGGGACTAAAGGAACAAGGAATTAAATGCAGCGCCTACTACAATCAATATCGACAATCTTTTCTTATAAAAAGGAATTAGCTGGGAATATATTATTATTGATCCAGTAGTCGCCATGCAGTCACATCTACTGTCTCAGGTCAAAGGGATTTCTTCCAGTGCGGTATCTCATGTTATTATAATGGCGGTGTCTGCACATATCTGTATACAGCTACATTACTACTGTAACAAGAATAATAATCATATAAATAGTGGTGTACTACATCTGAAAGACAATGCTTCCCTTCATAAACACAAAACAACTTTTCCACAACAGAAAAGAAGATTACAAGTCATTTACAGTGGCTGTACAGTAGGTGCTCTTTATCCTTTAATATATAAAAGTTTGTAGCTTCAGATGAACTTCATATCCAGGTATGTTTGACCTTCCTTCATACTTCCATCTCCCGAGACTTCACCATCCATATAAAAGCACAAGGCTGCAGGCAGGGTACTTTTATATAGCTCACAAAACAAAGTAAGGAAATACAGTATTTCTGACAATACTCAGTGCTAGAAAAGGAACATCTACTTGTATAAAGGCAGGAGAACTTAACTGTATGAAGATAGATAGTTAAGTAGAGGAATAGATAGATAGATAGATAGATAGATAGATAGATAGATAGATAGATAGATAGATAGATAGATAGATATAAAGGTAGATATCTTTATTATAGATTGATACAGATATCCATCTTAAATTCTAAGGAAGACAGGTAGAAAGACAGTTGATAGATGGATAGATAATCTGTAGAATAGATAAAAATAAATGTAGATAAATGTATTTTAGGTTAAAATTAAGAAACATATATCGATAGAAATTATTGAAAGAGATAGAAATGTAGAATAAAAATCTAATATAACCTTCATCCTTCACCCATAAAGACTATAAGGTACAGCTAAAACATTATTACATGAAGTAAGATACGTAAAGATAGATACCTGGATAAATAGATCGATGAATAGAATAGAATTGAAAAATAAAAGAACCTAAAGCTAATATATATAACCTTCATTCTTCCACCAAAAAGGCTATAAGATACAGCTAAAATATTGTAGATAGGTAGAATAAACATAGATAGATAGATAGACATGTATACTATGAATGATATGTAAATGTAGACCAAGCTGAACATTAGATTTTATTACTATTTTAAAAACTTTGTAATCACGCAGCTGCCACTCTCTCTGTAAACCATATCTTCTCCACACATAATTTACTATGGTAATTCGCTCTAGGGGGAGTCATTCGGAAATAAAATATCTAAAGATTAAGTGACATTTTACATTTAGGCTGTGGATCATGCAATATCCGTAAGATGACATAAAAGAGATTTCCCTATCAAAGATAGGATTTGTAGAACACAGTGTACTGTATCCTGCTCTGAGTGTTCCTTTGTATTGCACTTTTTGTTTTTTCTTTAGATCCCCTCATATTAAAACTATTCAGGGAGAAAACAGAGAGTCTAGGTGACTTCCAATTGGCTTACTGATGTTACAGAACTGATTTCCGTTGTCTAAAGTCATTTATTCCCAGGAGTTAGCAGCTACCTGAGTGTTGTCTTGTGTTCTGAATCACTCTGCAAATGTATAGCCTCTAAATAATTATCATGCTACGAATGACTCGAAATTTGTGTCTTGTCTCATTAGCTGCTTAATGTCACATGCCATTTCACTGTATTCATTACTTGCAGATTGTAGAAAAATGGAATTGTATACATCTCATTTGGCACCAATTCAAGTAAAACATCATGTCAGCAGAAGATGTGCTTAGAGGGGTTGTCCACAGAAAATAATTGATATAGTTTGTGTAAGAAAAAGTTATACCATTTTCCAATATATTTTCTGTAATAATTTATCTCTTTTTCTAGATCTCTGTTTACTCTCAAACTATAGAAAGATTCTGGGGCAGATTTACTTACCCGGTCCTGTCCTAATCCCCGAGGTGCATTCTCCGACAAGGATGAAGTCCAGCGCGATTCTTCAAGATTGTGAGTCCATTTTCCTGAATTTGTCGCATCCCCACTTCTTCGCAGTGTATGTGAGTACATTGTCTTGCGACAAAATTTGAATGGTAAATCCTGCGCTTAGTCCGAATCAGTCGGGTTGTCTGCATGCAAGTCGTGCGATTGCGACAAAATCCGATTGCGTGCTCCGAAAACCCCACTTAAATGCGGCACAAATATTCGGGAAACCTGATGAAAATGCGCCATGCGGACCCGTAGTAACTGGGCCCCTCTATGTTCACGTCCAGTGCATAAAAATCTGTCCATGGTCATGTGATGGACACACAGGTGCACGAGTTATTACTATCATAGAAAGTAATCAGAACCATGTGATATAAACTGCTTGTGAACCTACATGTCTATCACAAGACCATGGACAGATTTTTATGCACTGGACGTGAACATAGAAGCTTTTTGTATAAGGTAATTAAGCAGAGATCTAGGCAACTGTGAGGAATTGATTTCTTACACAAACCATATCAATTATTTGCTGAAAGTGGACAACCCCTTTCATTTCTTTTGGAAAACTTTAATATTATACAAGTGTGATGATAGCAATGATGTGGTGTCTTGTTGAGTGAAGAAATTGATAGAAGACTACATGAGAGGCTACATGACCTTTGGTACCTTTTCAGGTATAACCAATAGCAGCAGGGGCGTAACTACAGGGGTAGCATCCAGAGCATCCGCTATGGAGCCCGCAGTGTTAAGGGGCCCCATTATGCAACCTGACACACTAACCAGTGGAGGATGTGCACTATTATGTAAATATCATGTTGCACATTGTACAGCATAATATCTATATAACATATATGTGATGTATATATGCGGTTTCTGTGATGTGTATATGCTGTAGATGGTGTGTGTATATATGCTGTACATTTGTATATGGCTTTGTATGTATGTTTATATGCCCTATATGTGTGCACATAAAATGCATTATTGTAACTTGAATGCATGAGTACACTAATATGTATATTGGGAAAGAGGGGCACATGCTGAAGCCTGCTATGGGGCCCAGTCTCCAGGTTCTTAATATTTGTATTTTTTATAAAGTAATTCCAAAAGCTATGTTCTTGGAAGTCTACTTTTTAGACTCATTCCTTTTGAAAATGTATGAATAAGGTAAGAGATTGATGCTACCAGTGGCATAACTTGACGATGATGGGCCCCAGTGTTTATTTTTTCTGTTTCTATAGCAAAATCAAAACACAAACTCCAAGTAGATGTGATATAGCCTAACATAGTAATGGCACAACATAACAATTAATTGTTATATTATAATATAGGAAATTCAATTTATTGCTAAGCTTAGCATTCCTATCTCAAAAGGGATTTATAGGATGATAGCTATAGCTCCAGGTGTTGCCCAGGATAGTAAATAACTGCTCTTAGCTATAACGAAATAGAAATAAAAATATTTTATCTGTCACTGACTGTCACTGACTGTCAGTCTCTGTCACAGCCTGTCTCAGTCCCTGTCACAGTCTGTGTGTCCCTGCCATAGCCTGTCTCAGTCCCTATCACAGCATATCTCAGTCCCAGTCACAATCTGTCTCGGTCCCTGTCATAGCCTGTTTGTCAGTCCCTGTCACAGCCTGTCTCTAAGTTTGTTACAGGGAGTGAGACAGGCTGTGACAGGGACTGACAGGCTATGACAGCGACTGAGACAAGTTCTGACAGGGACTGAGATAGGCTGTGACAGGGACTGAGACAGGCTGTGAGAGGAACTATTTCTGTCTGTCACCGTCTGTCTCAGTCCCTGTCACAGCGTGTCGGTCAGTCCCTGTCATAACCTGTCTCAGTCCGTGTCACAACCTGTCTGTCAGTCCCTGTCACAGTCTGTCTGACTGTGAATTTCGGCTCTCAAGAATGGATGTCCCTAGGTAGCTTCAAACATTTTCTTCTATAACTTCTGCATATCTGAATGGAGAGTGACACACTGCCCTCTGTCCCTTAACTACAGAGACAGTATGGAGGTAATTCTTAAGATATGTTTAGGTCCATCTGATCCTTCATTCATTTTCTTATTTCTTGTAGACATGCCTTTTGTATATGTTATAGAAGAGGCTGCATTAATATGGTTTCCCTCTATTAGTCAAAACAGAGAGACACTAAAACTCTACAGTATCTGGCTCATTTGTGCAGCCCAATAAATACAATGGATTTAAAGTTATGCATCATTACTCCTGCACCATCTCTTGCATGTAACCAAGAAAGTGAGGTAATAGATAAGGGGGGAATTTATCAGGCTTTGGCTGCTTAATATATTCAGCTCATGGAGCAATTGTATGACGGGCCTTTCCTGGCATAGAATTGCGCTATAACTGTCGTCAGCATCTTGTGTAGGCTATAGCTGATGCTACAGTATGTGAGTCGCACTCCACAACCTGGCACGTCCCACTCCACAACCCTACCCGCCACTTGGTGTCAAGGTAGCTTAAGAGGGGTAAGTCACAAAGTAAAAGTACTCCACATAGATGTATGGAGGCCATTAACTTAAGGAAGTGCAAAGGGTATTTTCGCACGTGGGCCTAGAAACATTAGGCCCCTATTAAGACGTCCATTCTGGAACAATTACTATTGAAAGTCTACTAGGCACTTGCAACCAGCAGTATGATCGAGCCTCTATGTCAGTGGTGGTGAACCTATGGCACGGGTGCCAGAGGTGGCTCTCAGAGCCATCTCAATGGGCACCCTTGCCATCACCCCAGGGCAGTGTTTGTCAGACAGGACTTTTGCAGCCCAGGACCCTAAAAGGAAGCTACAATGATAATCCAAACTTCTTCTCCTCCTTTCTACTGTATTGGTGTCCTTAGGTGCCTATACAGTTCAAACCTGCGAAAGAGCAGGGAGTAATAAGTTACTGCTTAAATTGTCGCATTAGCACTTTGCGAAAAATACATGGGTTTTGGTTGTAGTTTGGGCACTCGGTGTCTAAAAGGTTTGCCATCACTGCTCTATGTGATATTGTGAACAAAAAACTACAATAAACCATAAAAAGAAATAGAAAATAGTATAGAACAATCATTTTCGAAACCTGTTTTTTCTTTTTCTTTCATTGCATGTGGCAATGATTTAGGGCAGGTTAAGGAGTACTTGATGTGAGACCAAAAAAACGACATAAATGTTTTATCCTTTATACTGTGTTTGCATTCCTACTGGCCATATGTCTTCTCTTAGTTGGCATAGACTTTTATCTGCAGAGATGGCAATTTCATTCCTTAAGATTTGGCCCTAAATTTTCCTTGTGCTGGTGATGAATAAATGTTTAAGTAAATCTACTTTGTCCTTTGGTATAAGTCATGTTCAAATAATTAATTCAAAGCACAAAAGCCCCTGGCTGTCAGGCTATTAAAATGCAATCTGTTAAGACTCTCTGCATGCCAAGCAACATAACCCTTGCAAAAAAAGCAAAGCAGAAGGCTAAGCAAATAAAAGCTATGTGTTGCATCCAAGCACAACACTCCGATATTACGGTAAATTATCATTACTCTTGATTTGTGAGGGGAACTTCACAGACATGGAGAGAGAAAAAGATGTGCCAACTTTTGCCAAAAAAATTAATTCTCAGACGACAGCAGTTGGACAGTAGTTATAGGATGAAGTTTGCTTATTATTACCCAGGCGCAAGATATTTAATCATCATAATCTTTAACTCATAGACAGCAATATAAAACATCTTACACACAGATTAACTAGGAACATTTATCAAGCACCTTGTGCTATAGTCTACACCCTAAGTACTTCAAGATCATTCTCTATAATAATCTATATTGCCTTATCCCACATAATAGGACATTGTAATTACCCAAGAGGCTCATGACTATTGTCGGTAGATCCACATGACTTAAAAATGGTAACAGTACAGAAAAGATAGCTGAACAAATGACTACAGCTTTAATATGTAGGGGCCCGTTTACTAAGGGTCGCGGAGTGCACTTTTGTCGGACTGTTCAAGTCATCCTAAAAGATGGTGAACTCTATCGGACCTAAGCGGGGGAAGCAACACATGCACGATATTGTGCGCACAATCTTAGTGAATCGCGGCACAGTGCATTATTGTTGGACAAGGCGCTTTCGGTTAACTCCAGTGGATGGGTAAGTAAATGTGCCCCAAATTGTTTCCCTACATGCAGCCTTCTACTGGAGCAGACATAAAACTAATATTTATGTCTGCAAGCAATGTATTGCTTGGGGGAAAAGGAAAAAAATTATGTTTTTATATTCCATACTGATTTGAAGGTGGTTAGAAGATAAGCTGCTGTCAGGTATTATACAGTGGCTTTCTTGCCTCTCTCGATTAAAGGAGACCTGTCAGCAAGATTCCATATATCATATTAATGGCACGCTGCTTTAAGTCCCAAGAAAAACAAACATGTATTTGTCTAAGATTTCTGATGGGTCATTTTTGAGAAAATGACTTTTAGAATACATACCTATATTTATTTAACTTTTGGAGATTAAGTCATGTGGGTATCTCAAGGAGCAACCCAAGATACGGAGTGGCACTAAAAACACATCCACATGACTAGGGCTCCAGCCCTTCAATAGAGATAGAAAAACAAACCAGCAGAAATATCAGTTAAACTGAAGTTTGTGCAGCAGCATGCCATTAATCCATTATGTGAAATCCTGCTGACAGATCCCTTTAGGAATATAAGAAAATGCAGTTGAATTTGTATGGAAGGGTTGATGAAATAACTGTTGTATAGTGCTTTGGTCATTGTTGTTTTTGTCATATCATTGAACATCTTTAGACTTATTCTTCCCCAAAATTGCAATAAGTACTAAGGAAGTGGTGGGGGCTGATGTGAATTGGCATGAATTCATTTTCCAAGTCTTGGTAGGTTGGGAAAAGAAGTATGTTAAAGCAGTCACCTTAGGTTTCTGTATGACATTCTTCTAATGATAGATACCACTTCAGAACCTCTGGTGAATGCTAATAAAGTCAGAGATTGGACTCCACGAGCATTCTTCAGACAGTTTGTCTCCCATTTCTCCTTCATGATATTATTCCAGCTCTAATTAGTTCCCATTCATGTTATAGTGTTCACACTAACACCCTTCTCAAATCCCTTAATTGGATTCCCACTAAACAATGAATCACCTACAAGATCCTTCAAAATCCCCGGTTTATATCCTTACCATCCTGCTGGTTCAAAATCACCATCATCTGCAATAATATTAATATCCAATCTATATTTGCCCATTATTAACTGCATGTCTGAATCTGCAGACATGACCAATGCTTTTACATGTATCACTTGTTTACTTTCTCCAGTTTATATTTTTATAAGAGAAAGTCTAGCAAGAATGTTAACCGTGCACTAAATAATGGCTGTACTTGGTATTGCGAATGAAGAAAATCTACCATAAAAATCAGGCATGATAAACCATTGACACTTACTCATAGATCCAGGCAATGGATATACTTATATTTGCTATCTATGGCCTCCTTCCTTCTAAAATCAACTTTTACAATTTTGCTAAAGGGCTCTAGGAGTGCTACGATAGAGTTGTAGCTTTGCAGGCTACAACAGGCTATAGCAATGAGCAGAACATGTCTCACTCTCTCCCTCCTACATCTGCCTGTGTAATCTAGCAGAAGCAGGAAGTGCAGGGGGAGACCTGCTCTGCTCATTTCAAAAGCTGTGAATCTAAAGCACAGAGGTGCTCTGGTAACAGCCCAGAACCCTTCAGGTTCATTAGCATAATTACGGAAGTTAATTTTAGAAGGAAGGACTTCACGAATAACAAACATAAGATTACCACAGTCACAGTGCTTAGATCTATGAGGAAGTGTCCCTGTTATAACATCCTTGATTTAGATTTCCTTTAATAGTGACAGGGTTGTGAAAACCTCCAATTCTCTCTTCTCTCAGACACTCCAAATTATTTGAGCATGCGTGCATATAGTAAGAAAAGACAGAAGACTCAAGTTCTGTTTTATTCTTAGCTTATGCTCTTAACTCGCCATGCAGAAAAGAGAACTGAACTGAACTTTATTTCCTGGTATATAACTTTTTATAATCATATAAAAAGGCATGGTTACACACATTAAAATCATTATAATTGGTTATAGCTAAACATATATGTCTTGAACTACCACCATAATGATCATCTATGCTGGGAATAATTCCTAGACTACACCTTTAAATTATATCCCAACAAAAATGCAATGAAACATAATCAACAATGGAAAGTGTTGCATAAGGTGAATTGCAATTCCTGCTGGGAGTTTGGTTTTGATTCTAAAACAATATTATATCACTAGATAGTCATAGAATATGTAAAGAAAATGTCATCAGTGCGGCAGAGAACATTAGGAAACTGTAATCGGTAAAGCATATCAGACGTTGAATAGAAGGCGACATACTTCAAATGCAACACAACAAAATAACCAGGCTGCACTTAGAATCTGTGACCTTCCATCCATTTACCAAGTAACAAGTCACGGTCTATCATTTGTGCTGAGAATGTGCACATATTGAGTGACTGCTTTATGGTTATGGAATGTAACATTCATTGTCTCTGAGTAAAAATTGAGTCACATAGTCAGAGTCCTTGTATTATAAACTACATTAAAAGCAAAGCCAACAGGCCTTGTGAAAACTTCTGCATTATATCACACCATTACATAACACATTTTTCGCTTGCTTACATATTTATGGAACCCGTTTTTATATAATTTGTGTTTGGCTTGTATTGTGTAGTAGGTAGCATGAGTCAGGATCTTATATGAGAATGTATGATTGCAATGGTCTATCAACATATAATGAAAGTTTTGCATGCTATCCAGTTATCCTTATGTATTACCTTTCTTCACTATAGTGTTTCCAATTGTATTCGTCAAGCTATGTCATGATCCTATTCCAAGATACTTGTGGTCATTGAATGAATGCAATAATTACATGAGAAGGTTGAACATATGTGATTTCTTCATATTTCTTCTAAATCGGACTTACTACAAATTAAAGCCACTTTCACCATAACAACCACATTCAGATATATTGAACTGATTTTTCAGGTCTATTTATGGGTGGCAGCTTCCATAGAATATAATGGAAAAAAATTAGAGAGGAGGTCTTCTCAAAGGGGTTTTACTATTCACAAATATATACACATTCAGTATCAGTTATAGTTAGAATTAACTTCTTTTCACCTCCTCTCCTTATATAAAGAAAGGGGTTTCCTGCCTGGCAATCTATACAATTAACTACATATATATTAGTAAAAAAAAGACCTTTCCTATTTGCTTGTACCTGTACCTTATCAAATACTATGGATAACTTTTTATTACATGACATAAAATCTGGAAATCAGGATAGAGAAAAACGGCCACCATGGAGACATGGATACTCATTGGTATACACAGGTTATTGGGAAAACTACAGTACAGGCAGTCGTCGGGTTACGTACAAGATAGGGTCCGGAGGTTTGTAGATCCAGACAAAAAAAAATGTGTCCCCAGTGACAATTGGAGTTTAAGCATGTTTTGCTGTAATGGGACCAAGGTTTATCAATAAAACTTCACTACAGATACCTTACAGCTGATTATTGCAATATGGGCCTATAGCAAAGCATTCAGAAAGCTTCACCAGAGGTCAGAGGGGTCTGTCTGTAACTATGGGTTGTCTGTAAGTCAGGGGTCCTCAAGTAGGGGACCGCCTGTAATATAGTATTAGTCAAGTGTTAGTAATGCCAAGGAAGAGGTGATATTTACAGTAATTCCTAATTCACAATGTAAAATATATAAAGACTCCTGCACGGACATAGGATATAGGTCTTCTTCAGGTCATTTTTTTACTTTTGTATCTTTAATACGATACCTGTCATTAGGGATATGTTCAATAATGCAGGCACATAATAGCACTTACAGCTGATTATATGAAGTGAAAAGGATCCTACCTAAGATCTATACTCCACTTTAGGTTTTGGTTATAAAGGCGTACGAAAAGTTAAAATTATGAAATGCAAAAAAAAAATGAATAATAAAGATTTTAAGCTTAGAATCCTTGGATTTTTCACATTCTCCCATAAATTCACTGATATTATTCCCCAGTATTTCTTTAAGACTCTATTTATAAATAATACCTGCATTGTGATACCATATAAATGTAAAGTATAATCCTGACTTGGGTAAAGAAATAAATGATAAATACTACAATTATGAAGGAGAAACCTAATGATTTCTATTTCATCAGATGACAAATCAACAAACACAGTGAAGCTGTCAAGATAAATTGATATCCCAAGGCTCAGTGCTAATTATTTATTGTTTTAGATGACTTAAGTGATTTGTTTTGCATCTAATTCACTTATGACACAGGTATTTCCATATCTCACTCTATTGTGCATTCCCCAAAATGTAGGATTTCGAATTTGAAACCTATAAAGCGCTTTTTATAGTAGTGACATTTATTGTTAATATTATTATTATTGTTATTATTATTATTATTAATAATAATTATATTAGTAGTTTCAGGAGTATGATTAAAGTATTAGCAAGGAAAAGTTGAAGCTGATGGGCACCAGCGCAAAATCGGTTCCAGGTCCCTACTATAATGTATGTTTTATAATACTAACCTTCTCATATTGGAAAGTGGCAGCTTACCAGCCTCCTAAGCCTCTTGGGCCCGGTTATGACTGTATCCTTTGCAGCCCCTCAAGTTACACCCCTGGTCCATGTTATGCTTAAGAATATGTAAATGGCTAGGGAGGACAGATGATGGCTGTGTTTTTATGGGCGGTATTTGTTTTTTTCCCCTTATCTATGCAACTGCGCACAAACATGATATATTATTACATTCTGCCTTCATATATTTTTTGTCTCCTGTAAGGCCATGGACATTTCACTGCGATTCTGAATTTGAGCAATGTTTTAGCTGCAGTTGGGTGACAGAGCATAATCTGTTTTCAAGAATTGTAGCAATTGACGGGTTGTGGAAATAATTTTTTTACTGTGTTTTTTTTGCATCATGTGGATTTGTGCTAAATGTGATCCACTCTTTTTAGTAAGTAATACTAAGTGAGTTTAGAATGTGTTATTAGTCAGGATTTTAATACTGGGTAGAAAGCAAAATCTTTTATTTCCAGAATTGTGGGTGGGCAGACAACGCATTTTGGGGGTCGGGAAGCTCGATTCACCAGGTCCCATAGATACTCAGGCTAAAATATATATATGACCTCCTGATGAAGCATCAGTGCGAAACGCACGTCGGGGTGTATACTGGCCTCCCTTTGATAGTCCAGCGTCAGTTTTTCATCATGTTTACGGGTAAGTATGCTATAGTAATATGGAATTTTTAAATACCGGAAGTAATGTCCCTCCCAGGAGAATGAGAGCATGGAGTCAAGTAATTATAAGATGTTTTTTGTTTTAGTATACCCCCCACCCCAGCCAGCCATATGCAAAAACATTTTTCTAATCCTGGACAACCCCTTTATAGTTGTATGTTATGTATTTATTACACACATTAACATGCATTAACACAACAATGCCAGATTTTGAATGCAAAATGCTGAAGTTGCAATTCTTACAGGAAGATAAGAAGGAGAAATATCTCATATTACTACTGTTCTATAGCTAGGGAAGCCTATTTTTAACACTAGTGTACAGTATGTTCATTATGCTACCATTTACATTCTGTCTAACAAGCTCACTTTCCACACAATAAATAGGACCTCATGAATAATTTTGTCAGGCAGTTGTCATCTATTCTCCTTGACAACTACAGGTACATATTGTAATATAAATCTTATAGTATTATCCATCTCATCAAAAGAAGAAATGGAAAATTCTGTCTTCACAAGCAAGCATAAAAATGTATCAAAGTAACCCTACTAAAACCTAAAACTTTTTTATTTAAAGACAGCTATTGTAAGTATTGTAGCATAAAATAAACTGTTAAACATAATCATTTGGTTCTGCAATGAATATATGAATAAAAAGGAAAATAATGTGATATATAGGTCAACCTCAAATAAAGAAAATCAATTTTTATTATGCTTTTTGTGATAGCTGTGGACAGAATCTCTTTTTACCTTTGTAATATACACAGATGAACACTTATCAGCTGAGAGCCCTGTCAGTAAAGCCATTAGGAATTTACTTATTTGATTTATTTGCAGTAACTTGTATTAAAGTGGCTAACATATAGTCTACAGTCAACCACACATATACACAACAGGGGTTGCAAATTTACAGATATTGAGATCTTTAAAGCCATAATAATATGTCGGGTTTGAAAACGTTTACAAGTATGGCACATAGTACATGCTTGTATTTCTGTTTGTATTATTAGGGTTTGTGGGGATTACTATTCACTGGTGTCTAAAGAGAAATTAAACCTTACCAATGTCCATTGAAATTCTATAGTAGTTTGGTTATACCTAGCACCAGAGACCAGATTAGAGATTTGCATCCCTTAAACTACAAATTGAATAATTGATTCTATAACCTACACCACAAATGCTGGCCACTAATCCTCAACCTAAATACAGCATGGAATCTCTTGAAATACATATTCTATCGAAAATCTAAAAATTTATATACAATGATACCAAACTCAGCTTTCTACCCTCACCCTGTGTCTTAAATGGGAACCCCCAATGTTTATTGCAGATTTAGTTTCCTCCTGCAGAAATTACATTCATTCAATCTACAACTTAAAGGACACCTGTCACCAGGTCTGTGTCACTTGTCCTGTCACTACTACCTGTTGGAGCAGCTCACATGGATCCCATCACAGCCTTTATCTAGTTATTTTATACATTAATCATTATAAAATCATCTATTTTTTATTATGTAAATGATACTGGTCACATGGTCAGAGGCAGTGATGTCACCCCTGTTACCCCTCCCCTCTCCTCCCCCTGCTCATGTCTGTGTGTAATGTATAGTAAAGCATTGCTAGTGTATGTGTTGCATCTGCTGACATGCTACACAAGTCCCCGACATGTTCTGCTATAACATGGCTGCCTGGAGCTGTTGTATCTCTCACATACACACACACACATGCACACACAGGCTGCAGGGGGCGTGGCCACCAACAAGCACATGGAGCAGCCATCACATCATTATACAGTCTCACATCATTACACAGGCTGTCAGTAATGCACTGGGGGTGTGGCTGTGCCGCCCACTCATGAATAAGCTGGACAGCTTGAATATGCTAATGACTCATTGGACATTTCACAGGTCATTTGCATACAACTTTAGGACCTCATTGCTTAGGTTTACAAGCAATGTAAACAATGAAGGGGTAGAGGCAATGCTCTCTAATGGCAGTTTATGAAAATATATTTCGATTAGGGGGTATTTTGCATGACGGGTTCTCTTTAAGTATAATCAAAAACGGGGATTTCTTAAAGATTACATATCGAATTGAAAAACAATAAAATATGTGACAAATATTTCATAAAAATCTGTTCAGTGATACTAAAGTTGACCCTGTGGGAGGAATCTAAGTTTTTACATAGAAACTACATTCAGCGTAACATAGGAACAATGATTACAAATGTAGTTGGTTTCTGTTCTCTTAGGGGGGCTGATTTAATGTGACTTGCCCTTGCCTCTAACACATCGGAAAGCTTGATTAATTTAAGTCTCCTCCCCTCTGAAGATAGGAATTTTTCAAACAAAGTTTAAAAATGTCAAATGCTCTTCAGTAAGTGCTCAAATTTGATAATATTGGATAGCTTTTAGAAAAATATTGCATGTGTCTTGTTTCAGATTTGAGATCTTATGGGTATTTATCGAACATTTGGATTTTTTGCGATTATAGCACCATCTGTCACCAAAATTGAAAAAGGTCAAATGAAAATGATTTTTCCTGGGAAATCCAAATCTGCAATAAATAATGGGGAAATAAGATTTTAAAGTTACCACCTGCCCCACCTTCAGGGTAGAAGACTGAGCTTGGTATCAATGGATGGATTTTTGAAAAATATTTGATACCCATAGAGCACAGCCCGGTTTTCCAAATCTGTCATGTTATGCAGTTATGACTTTGGAAAGCTTTATCTTACGGAGTTTATATTCAGACTGTTTTTTCATGACATGTTGTACTTCACATTAATGCTATAATTTTGTTGAATTATAATGCACTTATTTGTAAAAAGAACTGGAAATTTGGTGAAGCATTTTGTATTTTTCTAATTTCTAAATCTCATCATAAAGTTAGTCTAACTGCCCAAACTAGTTGCTAACTAACATTATCCATATGTCTGTTTTATGTTGACATAATTTTTTTTAATGTTAATTTATTTAACAGTTCGAACAATGATTTTTCAAATTTTCAAGTAAATTTCAGATTCAATATTTTTTGAGGACGATTCAGCTTAATGAATCTTTCAACTTTGAAAGCTCTATTTATTAAAAAATCTCCACAATTCACCACATTTTTAAAACGCACCCCTCAAACTATTCCAAACAGCCGTAAGATTTTGGTGTACAGTTTCTTACAAGTAGAGCAATATCCCACATGTGCATGAAAACTACTTTAGGAGTGCACAGCAGAGTGCAGAACGGAAAAAGGCATTGAGCTTTAGAGGGCAGATTTTGATTACGTTTTCAGGTGCCATTATATATTTGAAAAGTTCCTGAGTTACGGGAAGAGTGAACCCTCTCCCCCCATAAATGATCTTATTTTGCAAACTACAACTCCAAGAGAATTTAACAATATATATTAACCACCATAGATGTTTCATAGAAAGTATTGAGATTGGCTTGTGTGAGTGAAAGTCTTTTTCCAAAAAATCTTGGTTGGCCCCTAAATTTTTATTTTTAGAAGGGCTTAAAAAAGTAAATGCACCCCTACTTTTTTACCAAGTTTCTCATGAATGCAGTAATATTCCACACGTGATCACAAACTGCTATATGGGCACACAATGCTGCTCGGAAGGAAAGGAGCATCCATTAGCGGATTTTGCTGCAGGCGCGATGTCACATTGGTTGAACCCCTTATATATTAGGGCAGTAAAAGCCTCCAAAGGGTGGACCTATTTTTAAAACTAGACCCCTCAAGGATTGCAGTAACACTATATTTGGGGGCACCATACACCATCATTTAACCTTTTTTAGCTTTATTTGGGCTGGGGTCGCAAAAAAATCTATTCAGTGTATGATTTTTAAGATATTTTTGGTTTTTTTATACACCAAATAGCATAGATTGCATATTCTATGGGTCAGTACAGTTATGGTGATATCCTATTTATATAGCTTTTTTATGTTTGACTTGTCCTAGAAATTAAAAACTCATTTGGAAAAAAAAATCTCTTGATTTTGCATTGCTGTCTACTAGATGGCCTAATATTTTTATTATTTTTTTGATTGAGCTGTTTAAGGGCTGTTTGTGGGACAAGTTGTACTTTCATTGGTATCATGCAAGGGTAAATGTGACTTTTTGATACCTTATTATGGTGTTTTTTTTTGTATGGTTGGATGTGCAAAAATCATAATTTTTGCAATGGTTTTTATTTATTTATTTTTCAATTGTTCGCCATACGGATTCAGTAATGATTTTGTTTTATTGTGCGGGTTGTTACGGATGTAGTCATACCCTATATGTGCCGTCTGTGTGGTGATTTTCATGTTTTATTGTGTTTGGGAGTTTTACACAATATGGGGCATTTAGGGGACTTTTATTTTGTATAAAACATTTCAATAATTTTTTTAAAACTTTTTTTTTACACTTTTTTGTCCCCATTTGGGACTTAAACAAATGATCATCTGATCCCTTGTTCAAATTAATACACTGCCATACTCATGTATGGCAGTGCATTAGAACAGTCATCCCATGCAAATGCATCGGCTGACATTGGCTGACAATTGCACTGCTGACAAATGCCTCGGCAGACAAGTTGTCGGGTCCTTCATCAGGTCTCGAGACTGAGAGGTGTGTGACCCCTTTAGGGGCTCCGACTATTGCAATCCTGGCTGCTCATGCAAAGGCTCGACTGTAACATACAGCCAGCTTACTGCATGGATCGCACAGGCACTGCTTCTGAGCCTGTCCGATCCGCATGACTTTGAGGAACGTCTTCGTGGTCTAAACAGAAACTCACCATGACATTGCCCAACTTCATGGTGGTTTAAGGGGTTATTTTTTTTACTTCAATATCATTGAATATCAATAACATTAAGTTTTTGAATTTAACATTTAAAAATGAAGAGTGATGAATATATATAAGAATACAGCAGGAGGGGCACATGTCATGTCTACATCAGGGCATTACATATGTCACAACTATCCCTCACCTCGTCCAGCCTCATCCCTAATACAAGCAGGATAGGGTTATTAATTCCATGAGGGTGCCAGCCATTTCACACCTCGAGCAGTCATATTTGAACCACGAATATTCATACGAAAGGGTAAATGGCCAATGACTTCACATGCCAGTTATAGAATTATGGGCCATTCCAGCTAGATACCTGGTACATTTTTGTGATCATGGCATCAGGATAAATGTCAGCTTACCACTCCATGTAAGTACTCCCTCTGTGCTTGGAGAAAACCCTCAAAAGGCTCCTTCATACACAATACCAACAATACAGACTCCAGCACATCCACTGAAGAGAAAATAAAACTTGTCTTTTTATTTTCTTTTTTAAAAATCCATAATAATAGCAGCTTTAAACACACCTGATCACAGTAAATAAAATCAACACATTCCGTCCAATTAGGATGAAACACATTGGTTTACATATCTCATAAAAGCAAATGTGCTGCTTTGGCCATTTTTCTTTCCCTGAGGTATAATTACATCAAGATCACATCAAAATGCAGGAAGAACCTGAAAGTGCAGGCCATACTTCCCCATGAAGGCCATAATCACCAGAAGGTGATTGAATTTCATTGGGTTGCTTATATTTGTTGTACTTTGGTTGTAATTTATACTCTGTCAACTTTACATATATTCTCTTGTGTGTATAGTATGGTCTAGTGTGCCATTAATGCAATCAAATATATACATTTAACCTTTTATGTTCTTTTATCTCGATCCACACGTTTATATCTTGGTCATATATATAGGATGTCTGGGTTGACTTCTAGGATGATATAATGGGTCTAAAACATCACAGGATGGAAAGTTAATGGGGTATGAATGCTTTGTAACCTACTCAATGTTCAGCTATACAGACCACAGTAGCTCTTAAGAGGAAACCTGTCATCTGTTCTCTCACTAATTTTGACATCACTACCTTTTTTGAGCTCACATAGACTCCATCCCAGCCTATATCTTGTTGATCTATACATCAATCATTGTAAAATCATCTTTTCTTTGTTATACAAATGAGCATCAACACTGGAGTGAGGAAATTGAGTCAGGGGTGGGCTTCCTTGTTATCTCCTTCCCATGGCTCATTTTGTCTGTGTACAGTAAAATATTTAATTGTATAAGTAGTTATTTTGCTTTATGTGCTGCCTGTGAGAAACACAGATAAAGCAGCACCTACATAAAGTGTCTCACCTGCATCCTGTAAACTTTCCGCAGCACACACTGCAGACAGCTCAATATTTGCTTCTCACAAAAGCTTCGGGAGGAGGGCCAGCCATTGACCTTGTGCTCTTCTCCACACAATGGAGCAGATAATCATATAGGCTTTCCATCAAGGCTTGGGATAGGTGGCTGTGCAGTGAGAAGTGGCTGAGTCCAGCTCTTGAATAAGCTGGACTCAGCTTCAAGAAAGATGATTTTCAGACTATTAGGTCATTTGCATAGAGCTTTTGGAAGTTAAAGTACAACTTTAAAGTATTAAACCTTTTTCCAAACTCTGTTCTAACCAAAAATAAGCAATTCTATAATTTACTTTAATTAGCTATCTGCAGGTGTTTAGCAGCTAGAGCCACATTTTGGCTGCCGTTATGCAGAGGGACAGGAGGAGGAGGCGGGAGGGCTGAGGAAACTTCACCCCTCCTCCCTCCATTGGCAGACATGCGGCATAACCTATGCTTTCCGACATGGCCGCCATACCCCGTCACCCACTTTGTTCACCGTCCGGGAGCCATAGAGGACTATTGGGGCCGTGGGTCCCCATTACAGCCGTGTGACAGAGCCCTTAATTTTACAGTTCTGTATTATACTATGTGTACATTGCAGCAAATACTAATAGCTTTCATAGTGTTGGAACTGCCTAGACAATCCAGTTTACTTTGTATTGTATTATTTTGTCTATTGTGTAGAGTAAACCAATGTAGTCAGCTTCCTACATTTATCACTGCCATCATATATGGAATTCCCAAGAGTTTCCAGCACTTATAACAACAGCTTTCAACAAGCATCCGTGATTGGTGGCATTCTCCATGAATCAATATACTGTAGTTATACTAGGAGGGAAAGTTGTTACTCTTTTCTTTATCAATTTTCTTTTTCACATTTAGAAATTCATGAGGGATTCTGAAATAAAATTGTTTCTTATAAAAACTTATTTGATTAATTAAATAAGAGAGGTGATCCATTTCTAATAACTAGCAGAGTCACTTTATCCTACAGCATCAATAAATGATGGGGCTTTAATCATTACCAGTTCATTATTATAAACTTCTGTGCAAGCAGTACAGTAACAAGCTACTGACTATATAACCAAGCACTTTGGAATTGCTGATATTTTATATTTAGTTTCCACTTTTCACTCTTTATGACGGCTTCAGATAGCCATATGTTTTGCTAGGCATTTCTCAAAAACTAGCATTGAATTAGTGAATTATAAATACTGGAGCCAATTTAAGCAATTCTCCAGATGTCAGTGACAAGTTGGAAAGTCACAGTTTTCTGGAAAACCCATTACATGTAATGAACGTCGAAACAAAATGTGAAGATGCAGCGTGTCATTGCACAATGAGGTACAGGTCAAGTCCATGACAATTTGGTGCTCCGTGTAATTTTGCTTTGGGAAGTGAGTTTCTCAGATTAATTGTGTGGCTTTTGTGTGAATCTGCTCCGATGGCCGATCAACTATAGTCTCCTGCTTAATTTGCTTTTGCCAATCAGTAGACCATTGCTCACTCTGGGTCGCAATATTCCCCTTATGTAAAGGATTCAGAGAAATTCTTGGTTCATTAAACTAGACACAAGGTTTCTTATCTCAGAAAATCATCTGCATTAACTATCCTTCAGACCACAAAGAGATCGGTCTCAAATAATTTATGGCATTTGGCAAAATTCTTTCATTACTGATACACATAAACCATTAAGTCTATTTTCTCCTTATCGTGATTTTTTAAAATACAGGGGATTATTTTCTTCTTAAGGTGACTTACAGGGGGTTATTTAGCATACACATATGCAATCTGCAGCTTCCTACCCCTCCTTGTCCCCTTGGTATGGAGCTGGTGTAAAGATGGAAACAATAGCAAGTGGTGGTGGATTGGCAGGCATTTGCAATTATTTCAGGGCTTTGCGTGATAAACAAAACCCTATGTGTGTTACATGTGGTCAATGTCTAAATTGTATCCTACATATTTTAGAAAGTATACTATTTCTAATTCTTAGTTTTCACTGGGCTTATGGGTGAAGACTGGGAAGATTTTACTTTCTCACTCTTTCTTACTATATCAGATGTGGATAACTATATATATATATATTATGCACTAAACTATATATATATATATATATATATATATATATATATATATATATATATATATATATGCTACAACCTGCAACATAGTGTGTGTGTATGTGTGTAGAGCATTTCTACTTCGTTCTCCCTGGGTCAATCTTCCCTTCCGCCCCCACTTCTCTCCATAGACTCCAAGGGGCAGATACACCAGGGCTTTTACACCAGGAGTTGCGCGTATTTTATAGCTTGTACACCAGAAATTGTCAGGAAACAGCCAGGAATTGCAACAATTTATCCTTTTACACCATGTCCATGCCAAGTGGGCTTGGAGAAGCATGAGGGGCTCATGCCAGGCTCCCTGCACCACACTTGCACATACTGGCACCTACAACTCACACTAGGAACTGGAACAGGCTATAGCGCAATTCTGCACCAGGCTAGACCTGGAATAGAACCGCCCAGTTATGCAGCCAGCCTCTGTATCTATCAGGAATCTGGATCCCCACTGCCAGGTGGGGTCTAAGCATATGATAAAAATCCCCCCCAAGAGATTAAAATGGCTGGGCACATATATACGTAACTTTAACCGGTAAAATATAAGGTTCTTATAGGGTTATTCATACACTGTTACTTACACTGTTAAAGTTTACAGAAGCCACTGGAAACATGTCACCAGGAGGACACAAGGCATGAAAGGAAGTCCAGAGTCCTGCTGCCCAGGGGTCATGTGACCTGCAGCTCTCTCTACCATGGTAAGCATAATATGGTGATCATAGATAATTTTAACATACAACAAAGGAATGTTGTTATATCTAGGTAACCTATTGTATTTACCCAGTTAATAACTCAACTGTCGGCTATGCATGCAGTCTGGTTCGCTTGGAACTAGAACCCGTTATTCTTAGGAACCTATTCTTTGTGTTACATGGATCATTCACTATTAAGATATAGTACATTCTGCACATTTACCATTCTAATTATCAGTATATACCTAATATATTGTTATTTTCATATATTGTTTTTTTTTAATAATTTCTACTTTTACAAGTGTGAATGATTTGATCAGGTGGATAATAGATGCCAGTGTATGTTGGCAAATCAGCTGTAAGTAAAGAAACTGTATTCTGCTCTTCTCAAGAAATGAGGGGTACAGGAATTAAATTGCCGAAAACCCAACTTATTTATTAATCAAAGTGTTATTCTAAGATAATTAATGCGTATATACTCGTGTATAATCCGAGTTTTTCAGCACAAAAAATGTGCTGAAAAACGTCCCCTCGGCTTATACACAAGTCAATACACATATACTTAAACTTAAAAAATATTTAAAGAATAATAAACTTATATACTCACCCTCCAGTGGCCCCGACGTGCAGCGCTGCTCACCCGATGTCCGCGCGGGTCCTCTTCCGTCTTCCGCGACGTCTTCTGTCTTCTTTAACTTCGTGCTGGGCACCGCCATTGTTTTTATCCCAGGCGGCGTCTAGTATGATGTCAGCAGCGGCGCGTCATACTAGGCGCCGTCAGGGGGAGAACAATGGCAGCGCCCAGCACGAAGTTAGAGAAGACGGAAGACGGGCGCGGAAGCCAGAAGACAAGCCGCGCGGACATCGGGGGAGCAGCGCTGCACGTCGGGGCCACCGGAGGGTGAGTACACAAGTTTATTATTTTCTTTTAATGCTGGGCTGGCTGTATACTACTGTAGGCAAGCTGTAAACTACTGGGGGCAGTGCTGTATACAACTGGGGAAGTTCTGTATACTACTGGGTGCAGTGCTGTATACTACTGGGTGCAGTGCTGTATACTACTGGGGACTGGCTGTATACTACTGGGAGCAAGCTGTATATTACTGGGGGCAGGCTGTATACTACTGGGGGCAAGCTGTATACTACTGGAGGCAGGCAGTATACTACTGGGGGCAGACTGGCTACATACTGGGGGGGTCTGTGACCAATGCATTTCCCACCCTCGGCTTATACTCGAGCCAATAGGTTTCCCAGTTTTTGATGGTAAAATTAGGGGTCTCGGCTTATGCTCGGGTCGGCTTATACTCGAGTATAAACGGTAAATGTGCTCCATTCCTGGAATCCTCATGTGCAATACTAACCTGTTCCTGCACTGCATTGCCTTTTCCGGAGTGTTTTTCTGGCTCTTTGAATAGTTCTGTAGCACTATTGAGGTAATATGATACCAACTGAACATACGTATTGTTTCCCTGTAATCCCCTGCTATCCTGTTGTCCTGGTTTATCTATTATCCTATCTCCCTTTCAATCACTATCAATTCCTCTTTCTATTATCTATCTGAAGAAACCATCTGCCTTCATGAATCTGTCTTCATTTTATTTAGTTGAATTGCACAACCAATGGCAGACATGTTAAAAAAAAAATTTGTATTCCTGACATTAATTCCAGTAAGATCTTCACACTGACCAGCATTCTGTACATTGTTTTTTTTGTAGCTTTCACACTAGGGATGTTAAATGAAGTGAACACTGCATGCTACATTGAACTGTTGTTCTTAATAGCTAAACTTGTAATGGTACTTGTAAAACATGGAAAAGAAATAAAAATGCATTATGTCTCTCCAAGCCATGGAGAAAAATGGAGCTAAATGGACAAATTAGGACTTGGGGGCAAGGATAATGGAATTAAATGTCCTTTACAACAACACAGCCAAGTTGGAGGAGCTTCTACTTTCTCATCATGTCCTTTTTTAATCTCATAAAACATAAACAATCATCTTTCACATTTGCTGGAAACACTAAAATTACTATTTGTTTTTCTAATTGAAATCCCTTTTTCTATTACAGAACAGTGTCTATAATTCTATAATGTATTCATTGCATTAACACTTATTACAGCTTTTATAGTCATCTTACACAATACAAAATTAATCAACGGGAAACTTTTGGATACACAGGGGGTGATTTGTCACACGCCGGTGCACTGTGTTTCAGTGAGTGATGTTAGCCACGCCTCTCCCATCATGCCAGATATATATCGAGAAGATCCCATCTCCTAATATATCCTGTGTCTGGCACGCAGTAGTGAAGTTATACACCATGTCCTGTCTGGTGTATAAATTGCCCCATAAACTATGCCACTTTCTGGCACAGGCTACAGCTATTGCACAGGCATTGAGCCCACTCCCTTCAACCCCTCCACACCAGCAAATGACTGGGAATTGCAATTATTTCAGGGCTTGTACACCAGAAAACTATACATGTTCATACAAACTCTGTAAAATGTCTTGTCTGTCTGCATTATAAAGATGATAGTATGACTATGTGATGTGAAAATTAAACCACACGTGGCACCAAGTAACAAACATGTGTGTCTGTGGTAACTGAACTGTGTAAGGTTAAGCTTAGTTTGCATAAGGGGAGTGTAAGAGTAAGTGAATGAAGCTTCTTGCTAATGCATCATAATAATGAGGCACATCTATTTACCCGGTCCTCCGGAGTTCACGAAAGTGTCAAGCACTGTGCCGCAATTCACTAAGATTGTGCGCCCAATAACCTGCATGTGTCGTTTCCCCGCTCAGGTCCAACGGAGTTCACCTTCTTCTTCCTGGTCTATGTAAGTGCTTGATCTTGCTACACAATTTGAAAGTTAAATCCCGCGCTCAGTCCGAATCAGTCGGATTGTCCGGCGGCCTGCCCCCCGATTTCTGTTGCATGAAAGCCAGCACAGCTGCACCATAATCTGATTGCGTGTGACACAATCTCCAGTTAAATACTTGTCCCAACGGGGAGAATCCCCAAAAAACCCAGGAAAAAACAATGAAAGTGCAGCCGTGGAGCCTTCGTAAATAAGCTCCAACGTGGCTGGAAATATTTAAAGTAGCGATAAATGTTCCCAGTGAAGTCCTAGATAGTGGGACCTGAATTATTTCAGGGAGTACCAGAAATATACGACTGTGTACTACTACATAATGCACTGAGACTGTAAATGAAGTGTGTCTATAACAGACACATTAGCACTCATCTACATGGGCCATGCTCCTCATTCATCATTTTCTCTAATCATACGGAATTGGATTACATGAAATCATTCAAGTAATACATAAAACATCTTTACTTTTGAGGACAAAACAAAGTGTGGCTGAAATTGAAGCTCAGTGTAATAGGTGACCATTAATGCATGAATCACATAATTACTCTTTCCAGCAGTTGTAGTAACAAGTTTATTTTATTGCATTTTACATTCACAAATAAATTATTCATGGTGTATGACACATTCCTAAACTAATTGTGAACTTTACAGCCACAAGCTTCAGGAGATTTAACATTTATTACTGCAGTAACAGAATTGATGTGCTTGTTAGCAAAAAGCAATGTATGATTTCAAGGTCATTATAGAAGGTCAGAACCTTAGTTAAAAAGTGACCCAGTCACATGAGGCTTTGCAAGATAAGTGTTCTGCAACATAAACATGTCCATTTAAGAAAATCCACTAAACAAATGCTGAAAAATCTCCATTTTTACTTGTATGCAGACGACCTTTGCCGTCAACCCTGGGTGTGACCACAGGACCTGATGCACCCTGTCTTGATCAGTTTTACTGGCTAAACCTCCAGCTTACTCCTATCTAATTGGGCGAAAGAGAGTCACTAGACCTTCCACCGCCATCCATGATATAAAAAATCATCAAATTAACAAATAGACAGAATCGGAGATTTCTCTGTATTCAGGCCACAGATCTTATCAAGGAAGGCATGCTTATTATGGTCAGGGCAGTTTAGCTACAAGGAAAGGCCATAGACTTTCTTACAGTTATATAGTGCTTTAAGCTGGTTGACTCTAGCAAGCCACCCACACACACACAAAGTTCACAACAGAAGTGGCGTTCCTGGTCACTCTGTGTGAGGTCCTGATTTTTTATTCCCAGGCTTGAGGTCAGAGTTTGGAATCATAATGTGATCAACCTTATTTTAGATATACATTTAACATTCTGACCTCCAGAAAACAAAATAATTTTCTGAACTCACATTTGGCAAATATTTAATCTTAAAGTGGTTTGCTGAAATTTTGGCAAGCCACTATAAGATTAAAAATTTGCCAAATGTGAGTTCATCACATATGCACACAATTAAAAAGGTTTTCCCATTAAAGTAAATTCTCAATTTTAATACCCTAGTGATGTCAACATAATAAAGCTATTTTTAACCCCTTACTTTACAATCTTATAGCTGTTTTAGCTTCTATAACTATTAGCTTCTATGGTCAGTTTGAAATTCCAGAATGTGGGCAGGGACTCTCCAAGTAGACACTTCATCTAGTTCTGTGGGATGACAATGTGGTTAGATTATCAGGGTACAAGGTTTATATACACTTTCATTTATCTTCTGAATATTCTACTGGCATCTGACACATAGAAAGGGAGATGAGACATTTCAAAGATGATGAGATCCATGAGATGCCTATTCCACACAATGACATAGTCAGCTCTCCTACATCTCTGCTAGTCCACAGCACACTAGATGTGCTGTGCCTTCCTCCCCCTATCAAGATAAAGAATTTATCTGTCTGTAGCTTAACACTCCTCACGCTGCTGCTGGCAAGATATCAGTGTCATTATATCAGTGCAAGCTTCATCCTGGACTGGAGGGGGAGGGGCTTGAGTGCAGGGAGCAAAGAGAAAGAAACTCAGCTCCCGGCCGTCAGACAGTAAAGCAAGATGGCTTTCCCGACCCTAAGTCAGAAGTTACAGGGTCGTGTCTAGGGGCAACTCAAATTGTGTACAGCAGGAGAATGTGTCATTTTGTTATCCTGAGTACATTTAAGAAACTTGTCTTCATGGAAATACCCCTTTAACCCCTTACCGACGTTTGCTAAAATAGTGCGGCACGTGTCAGGTTCTGGTGCATGTAGAGAGCTCATAGGCTGAGCCCTCTCCATAGCTGGTAAGTCTTTGCTGCATATTCCAAAGCCCGGGGGCTGACTTGTGTTAACCCTATCATTACAATGTATCAGCACATTGTAATGAATGAGGGAAATCCCCATATATTGCCATACAGTAGTATGGCAGTATATGATAGGATCAATCAGACATCCTAGGGTTAAAGTACCCTAGGGAGTCTGAAAAAAAGTAAAAATAAATTTTTTTTAAAAAAAAAATTATAGTAAAAAAACCTAAACATTCAAATCATCCCCCTTTCCCTAGATCTGATATAAATATAAATAAACAGTAAAAATCATAAACACATTTGGTATCACCATGTCTGAAAATGCCCGATATATCAAAATATGATAACGGTTTCTTACTGCACTTTTTTGCAGCATTAACTGCATGAGACTAGGTCACACTATTCAACATGTATGATGATAATGCATGATGTTGGATCCCAACAGCACGCACCAAAAGTGAAATACATGTACTATAGCATCTAGTTACAATGTTGGAATAAAGGGGCTTATGTATTTAGACAGGCACATTTAAATGGGGAAGATTTATCAGAAGTATATGGAACAGAACTGTTCTAGTTGCCAATGGCAACCAATCAGAGCAACCAATCAGAGCCCAGTTTTTTTCCCACTGCTATTTATAAAACGAAAGCTGATCTCTGAGTTCTGCAGTCGGTGCACTTGTGCAGAATTACTAAAAGGTTCACTCCTCTAATGCAGCTCTTGTGCCCTGGAATTTAACTCCATGCCAGGTCCAGTAAAGATTTTAGCTATAATCTGTTTCAGTTATTTGGCACAGGTAGAAGTAAATTTGACTGGCCAAGGCATTCTCGCACTGTTAGCCAAGCGTACTGGGTGAAATTCAATAGTGTGCACCCAGAATTGCAACTTTTTGATTCCCTGTAAGTCAAGAAAATGGCATTTTGTCATGTTTTATTGTTAACCATTAAAGTGAAATAAGCTTCAATACATTCAGAGAAATATCTTTTAAAATTTTTAGATTTTTAGCTTTCAGTGATAAAGTATATTTTAGCTTTTGGTGACAAAAATACAGCAAAGCAAAAAAAAATACAATAGTTTAATAAATAACATAGCTGCTATCATTATTACTATTGTAACATTGCAGATAATGCAAGCAGTAAATCTTTCACAACGCCCCTTGCTATAAAATATCCCTCTTGAAAGGAAGCAATATTGCTTAAATCCCTAATTCCCATGTAACTTACTAAAAATACTCTGTGGCATCAATGAATTGTTGGCGGCAGCATGGCTCAGACCATCAGTTTATCATGACAAAGATAAATCCTGGCATTGCACAACTTGTATAGCCTAGAAGAGAGAGAATTGCATACATTACCACGTGGAATGAGAGCCAAATTATACAAGTGTTGTTTTACTGGTCTTCTGTGGCCTTGAAAGAAAAACATGGTGAAGATTGACTTTTCAACATAAATAATGTATGCAATACTTCCATTTGTATATCCCTCTTGAATTGACTTTTGTCAATTTCCTCAGTACATACATACAGCTCCCTTCGCTTCATGTTTTAATTAGACAACATGAGAGTTACTTGTGTTCAGTACACGGTTTTGAAGAATCACTGGTTACATGCAATGCTTGATATCTAAGTAATAGTTTACATTGGCATCTGAGATCGCTATTACATGATAAAAATTTAGCAAATTTATGAATTGTCAAGAATTTTAAGGTTCATAAATTATCACAAGGTTATAAGTATCATAACTATAACATACCAAGATTTCTGATCTTAAAAATCAGCATCCTAGTGGTTGTGGCTAAGTGGCTGGCTTCCGTATGGGTTATCACATGTACTGTACAACTACAGTTATTAGTTGTGTCTTATAAAAAACTGTGACTTTACACCTGGAACTTTAAAATAAAGATTTCTTTTAAAAACCAGGATGAACTGCACATGGTATATTGAATGATGAAATAGTGTTCTATCCCACAAACAATGGTGAATCTTCAGATGTATGAAGATTATATGAAGATTATGGCGGCTTCAGGTTAAACAGCTATACTTACCTCTGACTTCTTCTCCCCACGACTCTTTCTTCTCCTCTTCCGGCTCGCTTGCATTACTATGACGTGTCGGGGTCATGGCTGTGTGAGATCATAGTCTTGTGCAATGGTCATAACAGGAGAAGACAGAGCCGTGAGGAGAAGAAGACGTAGGTGAGTACAGCGTTTATTTTTTTTCAAGGGGCTCTTATGTGGACATTTCTTTAAAGGGCCATTTCATTTATGGGGGCACGTGCTGTGGACATTTCTTTAAAGGGGGCCTCTGCTGTGGATATTTCATTAAAGGGGGGCTCTGAAGTGGCCATTTCATTAAAGGGGGTTCCACTGTGGACTTCTCTGTAAAGGAGGGCTCTGCTGTGGACACTTCGGTATAGGTGGGCTCTACTGTGGACATTTCTGTATAGGTGGGCTCTGCTGTGGCCATTTCTGTTAAGTGGGCTCTGCTGTGGACATTTCTGTAAATTGGTTGCTCTGATGTGGATATTTATGTAGAAGGTTATCTGTTGTGGACATTTCATTAAAGGGGGCCAATATGCGCTGTGGTGGTGTAGTTGGGCAGAGGAGATTAGGCCACTGGACAAGAGGTTGGTTTGGACACTAGGGGAGGGGGGGGGGCTCTTGTCGTGTAAACAGCTCAGGGCCCATGCGACAATTAATCCGCCACTGCCTACTTACAAGAAGACTAGTGACATGATGCGGGATGGTAGCAAAACCAGTATTTCTTTTTCAAAAGAAAGAGACTCCTTTTAAAATTGTATATTAATTTCCATAATACCAAGTGGAGCATGCATGGCTTTAAAACGGAATCTGTCAGGTGGATTAACACCAGGTTTATTCATTGATCAGTGTTGTGGCATCAGTGAGAAAACCAACTTTGAAGTGAGATCAGATGTATAAAGTCATGGAGAAAGAGAGTTTGACACTGAAGTCTAGCCTCAGAACTAGACACTCTCTCTAGCCTCAGAATTCACTCTCTGCTCTGAATGACATCATTCACCAGACCTCTGGAGAGCTATTTAATGATGTCCCTGGATGGCAGGAGAGGCAGGGAGAACTTGACTTCATGATAAACTATCCTTCTCCAAAACTTTATACAACTAATTTACATTTTACTTTAAGGTTTATTTTCTAAATGATGCCAGGTCACTGGGCCACATGTGTCACAAGTGCTGGAAGATGTTAAACTGCTTTACAAAATACTGGTAGTAGTTTATACGGGATATTTCTTCTGACAGGTACTGCCTGCAAAGATGGCCTTCAAAGACAAACTTTCCATAAAGATATTAGTTTCCTTGACTAGTATCCATGATCCCATACCTAGACAAACCAGTACCCTACACTGTGCTGTCAAGATGTGACTACATTGAAACATTGATGTCCCATAGTTGCTTTCCCGAAAAGACAAACTGATTTGGCTATTATCCCACCTGTCACATTTTTCTCTGATCCTGCAAATTATATTTGCATATATCCTTCCCAGAAAACATGCCCTTTATATCTCCATACGCCTGCAAAGGTGGCATACCAAGGGACATTCTCCAAAATGAGTTTAGTTGCTTAACTTTTTTCATATTATATTATCATATTATATTTTACTGACTTTGACCCTTCATCTGCCTTCTATATTCTCCTAATCCAAACACAGACTTTTTTGTGAATTCTGTGAGCAAAAGCTCATTGAGGTGTCTAGCTTTATAAAATCTTGCAGAATAGAAGGGGGTTCAGTGAGTTATAGCAGCATCTTCTCCGCCCAGTAGCTTAAAGGGTACTGCAAACAGAGATGAGAGGTACTGAAACAAAGACTTCAAGTCACATAGTCCATTAAACACAATCCAAATGTAGCTCCTTTTATGTGGCAGTGTGAATGGAGGTCTATACTCTAACACACCCACTCTTCAATAACAACCTAGTATTATACAAACAATTACGACCATCCTAAGTATATTTGCAAAATATTCATTTATATTCATCAAATGCAGTAAAATATCAATACATTAGTACATCACCAGTCTTTTTTTTCCTGGAAAGTAATTGTCCATTGTTCACACTGCACTCTCGGCTCTACTGAGACCATGAACGTACCAATATAATTACGGTTATTCCCGGCTTTAACCCCATAACACAAAATAGAACCCAAAGTCGAAAATACCACTTTTTTTCCATTTTGAAAAATCAAAAAAATTTTTTATAAAAAGTCTTCAAAAGGCTGTAGAGTCCTAAAAATCATAGCATTGAAAGTGTCCTCAAAAGTTACAAAAAATGACATTACCCACAGCTCCATACACCAAAGTATAAAAAAGTTATTAGCGCCAAAAATGGCAAAATGAAGACTTTTTTTTGTACAGGAGGTTTTCATTTTTGTAAATGGATCAAAACAATATAAACCTATACAAATTTGGTATATCTGTGATCACATCTACCCAAATAATGAAGTAGACATGTCGTTTGAGGCACACAGTGAAAGACGTAAAATCCAAGCCCGCAGGAATATACGGCGCAAATATGTTTTTTTAACATTTTCTCTGCTTTTGGAGTTTTTTTCCCGCTTCCCAGTATATGTCTTGGAATATTAAATACTGTCACTATGAAGTACAATTGTTATGCAGAAAACAAGCCTTCACACAGCTCTTTACATATAAAAATAAATACGTTATGGATTTTGGAATGTAGGGAGTGAAAAATGAAAACGCAAAAACGAAAATGGGCCTCGGCGGGAAGGGGTTAATCCTTGTTCCTGTGGCAGCGCAATATTATGAAAAAAATAGCCTGTACTCACCTTGAAGCATGATAAACCTTCTTGTCTTACAGCATATTATCTACCATATGTAACACAGTGAGTCCTTACTTACATATAGGCTAAAAATGCACACAATAGTCCAAACATGAAAGTGTAGTCACCCCTGTTAACCCCGAACATTCAGCTCTTAGCTGCAGTGACCCAAGAATGATGTTGTTTGAGGATATGATTTTGGCAGAACTCCCTTTACTTTAAGGTGGAAAACAAAGTGAAAATTCAAATCAATCCTGAAAATGTGCCCTGGAAATATCATGACATTTACAAGTCCGACGAAAACAAACCCAAGGCAGCCAAGCGCTTCTAAAATATGCAGTTTTCTATCATTTATTTAATATAATTAGAATATCCTATGTGCAGTATGGGTCAGATTAGATTTAATGACTGCACCTCTACTGTTTGTCTTTAAGGAGTATCACTTCACTGTTACTGATCTTTCACTATAGCAATGGTTATCTCTTCCGTAAGTTTATAAATAAACACCAACTGGTATACGGAAAATAAAAAGAGGAGACAAAGTATAAATCCTCTCTTCTCGTTTCAAATGTTTCATAAAATAAATCTACCAGGGCAATCATGATGGAAATAAATGATCTAAAAATATTGTGATTAAATGAGTTGTCCAGTAATAACTCATTTAATCACAATAAAGATGCTTATTGGTGTTAAAAATGTTAGTTTCATAACTTAAAACTAGGTGACCTATTGCATCTGGAATCCTCTTTACCTGAAAGTTCTGAGGTTTGTTGTAAGCTACCTTGGTCGATATGGCACTCTTTCTGTGAAAGTCATATCAAAGACGAGAGCAAGCCATATGGCTCCGTTTATTAGTTTCCGCAACATATCTGATGTAGAGGCAGCAAAGACTTCACTAATAAATTGAACCAGACCAAAGAGGGAAGGATGCTGCCACCTGAGACTTTTTGACAAAACATAGCTTATCAAAATCTTAGAAGTTGCGGGTAAAGCAGATCATAGCTTTAAAGCGTAACTGTAAAGTTACTGACAAAAAATCGTTTTAGCACAGCTGGAGAGAGCCTTTGACAACAATTCCAACAAAACCTATAACATGCTGAAGGCTTCTTCTTAGCCATAGATATAGGGCTAATAGATATATGAGGCTATCTGTAAAATCCGCTCAGCTTTGCCTGAAGTAGGTTGTGACATCAGCTCAGGACAATGAAACCAGAGCACTCAGGGCATTCACATGAATCAAGACAGCATGTTTGTAATTGGACAACCTAAAGAATATGACGAGCCACATGCTTATGACATCTCCCAAGGTCCTGTTTTCTTGCACTCCTCTACTACAGTCCCACCCAACATACCTCTTCTTATCCTTTCATTTAGCTGTTATATACAGTTTCATAGTGACCAGAAAACATGCTTAATGGAGAGTAGCATGTGGACAAGGTAGAACCTCTGCTAGCTGCTATAAGAGAAAGGCTTCTTGTGAGCTGAAATGTCGCACATGGAATAAAGACACCCCGTTATTTTGGACACTATTCTGGAGTGCTGCCTGTTCTTGAAAGTATGCTATAAGAAACCTGCACATATTTGATGCAGATTTACATGGGGATTTTCCGCATTCGTGTGCAGATACTTATGTCATTCAACACTCCACTTTATGACTGCATAAAGGCGTCTTTATTGAGGGCTTTATTATTTGCTCTTTAATACTGACTTTTTTTGTTTGGTAGCCTTACATTTACACAGTTCATCATCATTGCTGTATTTTTGTTCAAATTGATTGCAATAAGCATAAATGCAATGTTGCTAGAAGAAAACCTACTGCAAACCAGAGCTGCTGCAAAAGATTATGTGGGAGAACCCATGCTGCAATAACTGCAGTATTTCCACCTAAATAACCAGCCCAAGGGGTAGTCCTTCTGCTGTGGATTAAAGACAATCCTTTCACAACTCTACAGTTCAACTGTAAGGGATTAAAAATGAGTAACTCTGTTAACACCTTTTTGGTGTACATCCTAAGTGGACACAGTGCTGGAGCAGCCCTCCAGAGAACCAGAGCATTTTCTGATAGGAAAAGTCACTAACTCAACAGTGGACACCAGATGTCCACCAGAAAACATCCCAATTTGGAGTATAATGAAGTTAAATGAAGGTGGGCCCCAAGATTAAGGAACCCTATTCCAACACTGCATGGGCATACTCTTAATACATGACAATTGCTTTGTGTATTTTTCTATGTGACTTCAATGGTTTAAATCTTTAGGATGTACACTACTTTAAGAAGTTGTCCGAGAGAGAAAAAAAACCATTGGTGGCTGGGAGGGGGCTAGTTAAAAAATAAATATTTACTTATCTCTGCAGTCCCTTCCATTGTCCTGTGCTGCCCTTTCTTTGCTCTGTGCCCTGTCTAAACTAACATGAGGCACATAAGCCCGGTTGGGTTCAGGTTGGGGGAAGCTGTAAGCAGCAGGCTTCCGTGCCCCTGTTTGTGTACATGGGGAAAGGACCAGAGAGATGGCAGCGCAGGATGCTGGGAGGGAATACAGACATAAGTAAATGTTTATTTTTTTAACCAGCCACCAGAGGAATTTTTATGCACCCAGACAACCCCTTTAATTGTAAAATGAAAGTAATATATTTTTTTTACACTAGTTCTTTTTGTCCAAAAACTATACTCAACCCCCAGCCTTTAATATTTAGAAGAGATTTACACAATGGGGGGGATTTATCAATCTGTCCCAGGTTCCATTAGTTTTGGGGAGGAAAACCCTAGTCATTTTCTGCGCCATTTTCTGGTGCAGGACAAGACTGTCGGTTTTCCAGGTTAGACCTACTTTAAAGCGGTCTAAACTCTGCGTCACAATTTTTGGCGCACATTATAATAGGCCACGCCCCTCAGTCGGACAAGTTGAAAAATGGCTAAAAACGGGTCTAAAAAGCCATGATAAATGTGGTGTAAGGCTTTTCACACACCGGAATTGTGGCCTATAGGAAAAACGCCAATAAGGACAGAGACAATGTGGGAAATCCTTATGGACCAATGAACCACAGCAAAAGTCCAGTCAGCAGATATATCAATATCCCAAACAAAATAATAACAAGAGAAAAGATTGTGGTTCTAATTAATACAAAAAACTATATTTATGCACATTAAAAGTTCATGTTTAAAATTCATCAAAAGAGTTCAGGGTTAGTAGCATACAAACGGACAATCTAGGCAGCGTTTCCAAATTAAATTATGACAATTTCACTGCAACCATATAAAAGCACCTATCACATGTGCTCAGATATACAGTATAAGTGATTGAGTGATACAAAGAAACGGTGCCAGTTGCAAGGAAGAGTATCAGCATAGTAAAGCCACAGTGCAGCAGTCAAATCAAGAAAGTGTGTATTAACAGAGTATATCTAGTAAACATGTATATACCTGCATACTGTGGACTACAACACGTGGACACGCTGCATGGCATCCACCCCAACACGCCTTTCAACCACACAGGTCTTTGTCAAAGGGTTAGATTGGCCCTTTGTGTGCTACTTTACCCTGAACTATTTTGATGAATTTTAAACATGTATTTAAATGTACAAAAATAAAGTTTTTTTGTATTAATTAGAAGAACCACAATTTTTTATCTTGTTATTATTTTGTTTGGGATATTAAATCCATGCAGAAATACTTTTAAAAAGGGGTTTACATGCACAACATGTAAGAACACATACACTACGAGTACAATAGACATGTAACTAACTAGATGGCTGCACTAACTAGATGACTTCATTGATACAAGCCTGAAAGAGGACCATGCCCACAAGGGATTGGAATCCAGGAAGAAAGAGGTTGACTGAGTAGCTTGCAATTCATAAGGTCAGTGGTTTATAACTGCTGTCAGTCTCACTACCGGGGTAGTTGGAAAGTATTGATGTTGATAGGTCCAGGAGGGAAATCACCTATTTGTTTTTCAAGGTCTCACACCAGGTATTGATGCTTTTGTCTACGTTTCAGTTTACGGACCGTTCATAGCCCTTGCACAAATGACTTTTGTTGACTAATTAGATGATAACTTTAAATTGACACTATGAGACAAATTAGACTGCGTCCTGCTACTGTGTATGATAATTATGGCCCCACGAGAGGTAGAGCCTCAGACAAACTGTCATGTCAATTGACTAATATATGCTTTATTGAATTGTTTTTAGAAGTCAATTCTTGTCATTTTATGTGTTTAGTTGTAGCTTGGGAGAATGAAATATCCTTTTGCTCATACAAATGTGGTTTGTTTCACTTGTTATTTTAGGTTAGCTGCAAAATTGTAACATCTTAATTACTGACTGGGAAAGAGTACCTAGATTTTTTTAATGTTAAAGGAATACTTCAGGCAAAGTTATTTATATATATATATATGTTATATACTGTAGGGAATTTATTAAGAATACCAATCTTAAAAACCAGGTCAGAGAGGCCAGAAAATTGGTGGGAAGGAGGATATGTGCTTTTTTAATGGATCTCTCCCATTTGAGTCGGCCTAATACAAAGTTAAGGTTGGTAGTCTACAACACACCCTAGTCTTGTACTAAACATAACACAGTACACAGTAAAGTACCCTTTAATCCAGTGTATATTTCCAGTGGTTTATTATGAAAACAGCCCATCTTTTCATTTTATTGATTGACCAATACTAGAGATAGACCATGTGAATATGTGATATGTGATTGGTGGGGGACCAACACGTAGCCCCCAAGGAAATTTTGCGTTGGGTACTAGATAAATTAACCAGTGCTACTTTTTAGCAGACCTTTAGAAGTTCAGGGGGTTGGGTCCAGGTTTGGCTCAAATCCCCCCCACAGGTAATGCCCGTGATCAGTGCTGGGACCGCTTGTGGGTGTTAGCTCCTTTATTACAGCTGGAAGAATCGAGAGAGGCATTATCTGTCAAGCAATAGCATTATAGCGGTGCAGGCGCCACCATTTTGGAGAGGATCAGCACTCCCTGATGATGTCATTGGGAGCCACGATCCTACCCAAAATGACTAGATGCATAGATTACAATTTCACTTCCACCATTACCAGCATTAAAGAGTTAACACCTGTGATCAGTGCCAGCAATGATTGCTGGACTTACCAGCAGATCTAAAATTTCAATAGGTCTTCTCTTAACTAACAAGAGCCAAAGAGATGATTCAATAAACCTTTTGTTGGATTTATCTCTTTTTATAAAAAAAAACTAACCAAATGAATCTCTATGGAACTAGAATGCAAAGAATAAATTGGAGTTTCCCATTTTTGTATCTTTACAGTTTAAAACAGATGTAAATGGCAAAGTAACACATACTCTGATTTCTATTTATGTAAAACAGCACTTTATACTGGCTGTTATGGACTCAAAACTGAACACATTAACTTTAATGGTTTGCTTCATTTCAGAGTGTACTAATATATCCAGTATACCAGAGTTTAAAACTTGCAACATGAGCAAATGATATTACTTCCAGTTCTTTTTGTACAGAGTCACAAGGGAAGATTTACCAGAAGTATCAGAACTGTTATAGGTGCCCAAGGCAACCAATCAGAGCTCAGCTTTCATATTCCCACAGCTATTTATAAAATTAAAGCTGAGTTCATATTGGTTTCCAAGGGCAACTAGAACAGGTGTACCTCAGACACTTAACACATAAATCTCCCCTGCCACAAGTTGCATTATAAACACAAAGGGTGAGATTTATCAGAAGTGTCTAAGGTAAAACTCTTCTAGTTGCCCATTGAAACCAATCAGACATCAGCTCTCATTTTATAAACTGCTGTGGGAAAGTGAAATCTGAACTCTGATTGGTTGCCATGGGCAACTAGAACAGTCCATCTCTCAGACACTTATGATAAATCTACAAAAAAGTATTTAAAGTATATTCTTTAGTGCAGAATTTTAATGCAATTTTATGTACAGTAATCCAGAAAATACAAGAAATCACAGTGCTACACTGAAGATTGGAATGCACTGAACCATTACACCAAAAACTGCCATTCAAATGCAAATTGCCCAGTCTTTAGAAGTGATATTAGCAATAAGTTAATCATGATTCAACAGTATATTATAGGTCTTTTGTCACTGTTATTAATTAATTAATTTATTAACTGTAGTTAAGAATATCATAAAAGGGATGCTATCAGCTCCCTGGTCACATATAAATGATACATATGGCCTTGTAGGTAAAGTGTCCTGTAATATAAGCCTGCCTTTTTTTGAGAAAACATGTGGCATGAATGCAGGATAATATAAAATTTTACTTATTTGTGAATAAGTACTTTGAGGTACTATTCATGGGTCTGTGATGCACTTCCTCTGCCAACATCTCTCACTCAGCCTGTATCGACAATGCCATGTTCCTCGATGAACCTAGACATAACCATGTGGCAAATCTGCATACAAATGAAATGAAGATTTCTCTGTATTTAGGATCGGAAAGTAGGAGTTCTCCTTATGAAAAGTTTACCAATTAAGGCCGTCGTAAAGTCATGTGGAGACTTAAAGCAATTGATGTTCCACTAGGGGATTCTGGGAAATATGAAAATATGTTCTCCTTCAAAAGCATATTTGCATATTTCCCAGAATCCCCTAGTGGAGCATCAATGGCTATAAGTCTCCACTTGCTTATAAGGTAGCCTTAATTGTGAAACTCTCCATAAGGAGAAGGCTTACTTCCTGACCCTAGTCAACAGCCTATCACACAGCCAAACCAGTTCCCTAGACTGTGCTGAAGAGACTGAACCAGGTTGAAACAGTGCTGTCTACAGATGGGAATCTAAAATCTGTTCCTCCTGTAATAGATATACTGGTTTGGCTTAATCCCTCTATATTTAGGGCATAGATTTTCTAAAGAAATGCATGTTTATAGTGTTTTGTGTATACATGTGACTGAAGAGCTGATATAGACCCTTTAAGCTTAAAACTTTATCAAAGTAAGTACACGACCCTGATATGATCTTAGTAAAGATTCTGTAAAGCTACCAATAACAGAATTGTGAAGTGACAGGAAGTTATGATTTCTGCTACCGAAGGGTCACATGACCTGCTGCACCTGGTTGAATTGCAGAAACTTTACCAAGTAGTATATGGGTGACCGTATTAGGATACTATACTTATTCTGGTAATGTTTTGTGATAGTGGCCAAGACCTTTAACATCCATTTATAGACCTCAAGAGGTTTTATCCAATGAAGCATACATATGTCTTTGTGCTTGATGCATCCATAAACATGTATAGATTTGTTTCACTGTTTTATCTATCTATCTATCTATCTATCTATCTATCTATCTATCTATCTCTCTATCTGTCTTGCTGTCTCATTGCTGTATCTGTCTCATTCTGTATTATCTAATTTTTCTCTAAGAGCAAGAACCAAAAATGATGCTGTCTAAATTCAAAGCAAAGCATACCTGAGTGTGTTTTCTACATACTTTGCTCTAAAAATGCATACTTTGCAATTTGTCGTGGTAAAATATATTTCAAATATTATTTGGGTTGGAATTTAATTACACAGTTCACAAGACAGAAGGAATTTACATGTGTATGAGACAGCTGATGCATACAATATTGCTGTACCCAGAATAGCCATCATCTACATAATTGGTATGTGATACATAGATGTAAACAAGAGGATTTTCATTAATAAGATCACATTGATAAGATACACAGTGTTTAAAGCTGTTGATCCTTAGACCAGATATAAAGGGGCATTTCCATTAAAACCATTGTCTGACTTTTGGCAGGTGATATATCAGAACATCTATGGATGCCCAGGGTAACCTCTTTATGACACATAGTATGACTCTAACCCAATAGCTGCTTCAACTAATAAGCCAGTACATGATCCATGAACTTGCTCTATGTAACCACTGAACATAGCAATGTATAACAAGTTGTGAGCCAATGTAAAGTTGCAGTATAACACAAGTTTTACCCTGACCATACAGGAGGTAAATCCATAATTCACTTCTGCGCATACTGTAAATACATCTTTCAAAATGATGGTATAACCATTTATATAAATGGTTATACTATCTGTATTTTTTTGTCTGTGTATGTCTGTATTTCTTTTTATACACTTTTTTTTGTGTGTGTGTTTGAGTGCCAGCAACAAATGAACCTTCCATTTTGAAAGTCACAGACAGACAACTTTTATACATTTCAAAGAAATGCCCTACATTTCCTAGGGGAGTTTCTATGACTTGACTGAGTTGTCTTAATCGCTTCTCTATACACAAAAAGAAAAATATATGAAATGTAGCCCACAGTGAGACTAAATGCCTGAACTACAAAGCATATGGTGCTTGCTGCTTTGGTACGGTGCTGATAACATTAAAGTATTAATATACAGTAAATTAAAGCAGCCTTTTTTGTGAACATTAGGTCATATGAAATCATATGATATAAAAAATATTGCTTTTCCAATGTGATACAGATGGTATTATTTCTCATTTATTTAAGGAACAGATTAATACAGTGAGTTAAAAATACAGAAGAGTAACTGAGCAGCCCCAGGCTGTGTATAGGTACCCAGCTTGTTTAACAGCTTGACATATCATAATACAAAGCCACAAAGCGTTTATTGTTAAAGAGTACCTATCTTTACAAAACAAAAAATTGTAATTACTCCTTAGGCAGACAAAAAATAGGCAGCACTTCCAATGCTTCAAGGGGAAGTTAATTTATTTATTCCCCTCTTGTGTATCACATCTTTAGATCCTTTCTAAAGCTCTTGAGAAAGGCTATATAGAAGAATCTGAAACATTGCACTCTGGTTAAATTAAGTGCTCCTTCTACTGGTTAAATAAAGTGCCCCTTTATATTTGTCACATAAAGCATTGGAACTACTGCCGATTGTTTGCCGTTTTATATTTATGGGCGCTTCTATAATGAAGACTTACCAAAATACAGGAGCATTACATACAAAATGTAATACTTTCTTGTTGCTTCTATTGAAAAATGTTGGTAGCAGCCAGGTGCTGCTTATAAAATGTCCTGATTATCAGTAAGTTTGACCTCCTTTATAAATGCAGTTTTGTATTCAGACGTATGTTAAAACATACCGAAAAGACTTCAGAAATGATCAGTTTTTGCTGCACATCAATAAATAGATTACAACACAATATCTAACCATTTGAAGTTTATTATTCAACAGTGAGAAACTTTATTGACAAGTTTAATACAGTTAAAACAGTTGACAATCTTCTCAGGAGCATGCGTTCCCCCAAATTAACCCCAAGATCAGACTCCAGAATTCAAATGTGCTACATCTCAGACTCTCGCATTAGAGATGAGCAGACCTGAAGTTAATGTTCAGTGTTCGACATTCGGGTCGGCTTCCTAACCCAAAACATAACCCAGGCATGTTGTGTGATATACACCCAAGCAGTCATTCTGGCAGATTTATGCCCTTTTCAACTAGGCATGTTTTTGTGATTGGTCAGGGGTGTCTATCCAGCATGTAAAATGTTTTGAAAGCATGAAACATTAAATGATATCCTAAAAAAAGTCTATATTGAGAAATTAAAGCAGTTGTCCACTTTCAGCAAATAATGTATATGGTTTGTGTAAGGAAAAGTTATACAAATTTCCAATATTCTTACTGCATCAATTTCTCACAGTTTTCTACATCTCTGCTTGCTGTGCTGCTATAGAAAGCTTCTCTGTTTACTTCCAGTGGATAGAATCTGTCCATAGTGATGTGATGGATATGCAGGTGCACGAGCCGTTATTATCACACAACTTTAATAACTCTCTGTATTTTACTGGCTTGTGCACCTGCCTGTCCATCACAACACCAGGGACAGATTTCTACCAGTATGAACAATAAAAAACCTAAGTATAGGTGGTACCCTACTTAAGGACACCCGACTTACAGACGACCCATAATTAAAGACGGATCCCTCTTCCCACTGTGACCTCTAATGAAGCTCTCTGAATGCTTTAGTATAGTCCCAGACTGCAATGATCATTTGTAAGGTGTCTGTAATGAAGCTTTATTGATAATTCCCAGGGCCAAAAATATTTTTTGTCTATATCTACAATTATAAAATATACGGTTTTGACTTACATACAAATTCAACTTAAGAACTGCCTGTATGAGTAATCCAGACAATCTTGTTTTATGACTAAACAGTAAATTGTTTATTATAGACATAATTAATTTGTCAACACTCTTGAGCTCTGGATTGTGTTGAGGATCAGTTCACTACTAACACTATTTCCTACTTCAAAGGACAGTTTATTTCCTGTATCCATTTTCCCTCTTACCAAGAATTCTTTTCCTCTATTTCATTGAACTTCTTGAAGAAACCAATTCATGTTCTGAAAGACTCTTAAAACGGTTTGTTTGGCACATTTTTCTAGAGATCCTATGTGAATTTCAAGAGTCCACTGAGAGTGAAGAGAATCCAAAGCTATACAGTATAGTACTTTGCAGCCCTAGCTTTGTTTTAAGTCTCGAAAGTTTTTGAAAAAAAGTAGAAACAAGCAAGAATATATGAGTTTACTGCATATTGCATGAGTGACATAGCTGTTCTAATCTTTACCTTATTGGGTGAAATATTTTAGATTTATATAGTTCAGTACAGAAAAAATATAACAATCAAGTTGTTTAGGGCTTTCCAGCTGGTCGTACAAATGAGATGGGAAAGTGTCAAGTTTACAGCTACATTAACATGGCTCGACCACCTCTAGCAGTGACCAGTCTGATCAGGAAGAAAAATCAATGAATGCAATTCAACTGCCTGATCCTTATCTTTCTGTCTGTATTAATGATTGATCAGGGAGATTAAGGAGGTTTAGGTATGCAACAGATGGTTACGCAGTCCCACAAAAATGGGTGGATTACACATTAATAATGTGTTGGGGAAGCTGTACAACAATCACTGTTGCACCAATCTCTTCACGGAGAGCACACCTAGTTGTAGGAAACACAAAGTTATATGTAAAGTCTTCCATAAGTTTGTTAGCAAGTAAAGATGAGCAATATTGCTATACTTAAATCTAATAGTCTGCTTACCAGAGGGAAATCATATTTGTGCATGCTGGTAAAAGCAAGCGGCAAGAAATGAAGGAAAAACAAGGACAAATGAAGTAATCTTATGGCTTATTAACGGAAATGTACATGCCCCAAAAGACCATTACAAATTACACCAGCTTTTGTTTTGTTATAATCCATAGGTTATAATGGTAAAAAGTGGTCGATGTGGAAGTTAACACTTCTATTTGCATTAATCTTGTAATGGAACGAAAATATTTTCTAGAAATTTTTGGCATCAATAGTATAAGGCATTGAGAACACATTATTATTCATTTTTCCCCTTCTGCCTTTCAAGAGCCATAATATTACAATTTGAATAAATTTTTTAAAAACTACTGATCCCGATTCCAATAACGCTGCCTTATTTTGGTTGACTGGCCAAGTTCCTTGTTGTTGAGTACCACCCCTACTCATATATGCCTTCAGCAATTATAAAGATAATTGGGGGAGGGTGCTGGTTATATGTACTTTAGGTCTTATGACACTGCAGCTCTCTTGAAGAGTATGGTAAATTGGTTCTGCTCACCACTGGACAATGGATCACCATAAAGGGGTTAGGAATCCTCATGTAATATGCAATATAGCATGCAATATATTAGGTTCTTGATCAAGGTGACTTGCTATCTTATGGTGCTACAATACTTGGGTCCTCTCACTTCATTTTATTGACAACCCTGACTTCACTCTGGTAGTGGAAGCAGATAATTTCATTATCTGGAAGAGGCAAGAATATCCCTGGCCCACGCTTTGTTAAAGCATTTACACCCATATAAAACATTATGAGCTCCTGCCCACAATGCCCACAAAGCTTGTATCCTTTCTGATGGTGACATGGCTGCCTTTTTCAAGAATAAATCCCCAGTGTAGATCTTGTTGTCAGTTGAGTTGACATTAGGATCCATAAATGGTTTGTATAAATAATGCTATGCTATGTTATGTAAAAAGGGCAGTTCAGAACGCTAAACCTAGACAATGTATTTGTCAAGTTTCATAAAAAAAGAAGGTAAGTCACAAAGAGGTAAGTTATTCATCTGTGAGGACTGTACATACAGTGAGACCTTTGAAGACTTTCTTTTATAGTGCATTTTAAATATCAGAAGCGACTTAAATAACCCATTGTATTGTTTTTAATCAGTCAAACAACCTAAGCGATTGGTCACCTCTATCAACACCACTACAATAAAGTTGCAGAGATCAGCAGCAGAACCACAAATCCAATATATATTGTAGAGGTGCCTTAATAATAATTTTCATGAAGCACACAGGTTTCAGTCCTTCAAAGCCAATCTGCAAAAGAAAGGATTGGGCAGTTCAAAAGTTACTTGACCTTTTTGAACTTAGTGGCTTGGTGAATGATTAGCCCATTTAGAAGCTAAATTGAATTGAGCATATCGATTCAGTGCCATGGTCCAAAAAAAAAAAACAACCCAGAGACATGATGAAAAGACACAAAATCCATATATGTCTTCTGCCATTAGGGCATCATGCCCTTTTTAATGAGGAGGATTGGGATTTAGAAAACCGTCCCTATGTAAATTGTCCCTCTAAACTAAGATCGACACATGTGTTTGTGGGTAAAATATCTGCAGCATATGTCATATAAATGGGAAAAAGATCTTGAGTACAACGAAGTATATGAAGCACTGAAGGATTGAGACTAGAATGTTCAAAGTCTATAAGATTGAAAGGTTTCATTTTAGAGAACCTCCTCACAATTCTAATGTTCTTACTTCATCTTTGTCACAAATACAAAAGAAAGGCTGCATCTCTATTGTCACAATAACATGGCTGTACGGCAGAAATATAGATTATATGTAACATTAGTTAAACTAACCTTTGGGTCACCCTATGCTATAAGTGCAGTGTGGCTTTGTAATGTGCATAGAATTACTATACATACATTCTCTCTGTATTAGAGAGGCAGTGGTTAAGCCTTTCTTATCATGGATATTACAGAGGTATCCACATATTTGTATGATTAAACAATTTTAAAGGGATATTCCAAAACTGGTCACACTTAACAGTGCAGTGAAGAGATGGACCCACATGATATATTCCAAGTGTTTACACTAAACACATATTTTTCCGTGATTATTTTTAAATTGTTCATGTTAATATTCATATTTGAAAGATGGCCAGATATTTCAATTCTGACATTAACCCTTCTATAAAAGGGTCATTTCATTTTCATCAAAGCAGGAGTACAATGAAAGATAACACCTCTATTATAGGATCCACCATTTACAATGGGTGATGGTCACAGCTTATCTACTCCCTTCCCCCGCTCCACCGCTTGGAAAGGTCACATCATGTCTAGAAAAATCACCTAGACATCAATGAACATCTTTACATTATTGTGCACATTGTCAATGTGGTTGCTGTAAAATGTTTCTCTCAACAGATAAGGTAAAAGGAATATCCCCATGAATATGTCCAGAAAATGCTATACCTTTTAATAACCTCATCGCTATGCTAAGCATGCTCGTCTCAACATAGTTTTTGACTGTGTACGGTATGGTATCGTTATCTGTGAACAGGCAGTCCCCAGGTTAAGTACAAGATATGTTCCATAGGATTGTTCTTAAGTTGAATTTGTATGTAAATCAAAACTGTAAATTTTATAATTAGAGGTTCAGAGAAAAATGTTTTGCCACATTAGTTTTAAAAATGTTTGCTGTAATTGGACCAATAAAGTAATTTATCAATAAAGCTTCATTACAGACACTTTACAGCTGATTATTGCAGCCTGGGACTATAGTAAAGTATCCAGAGAGATTCACCAAAAACCACAATGGGCAGAGGGGTCCGTCTTTAACTAGGGGTCGTCTGTAAGTCGGTGCCCTTAAGTAGGGGACCTCTTGTACATTGTATTCTGTTTTCTTGTATTAAAGAAATACAGTAATCCATCTTACTGTACAGTAAACCAGATCATGCTTTATGTCTGAATAGTATTTCAACTTACAACAACAATGACTGTTTATACACCAAATTAAATTATTATGCTTATGGAATAGATATTTGTGAATGTGCATTGTTAATTCTGGCTTTCTATATTTGTTATAAATAATATGTATGAAAAGTATATTTAAAAGTATATTTAAAACAGAATATACAGTATATATGTGTACAGTATGTGCAGTATTCTGGGGATCTGTGGGTGTTAATAAGTTATACACATTTGTAGTCCCATATAATTTTGCTAGGGGAGGTTTTTTTCCACTATTAAACAAGTCTTGTAGAAGTGAAAAGAACAGTGCTCCAACATGACTATCACTATCACCTGGGCACCTTATTCCTAGTTGGTTGCAATCAGTCAGTCACCAATCATGTGAATAAGGGATAAGCATTATTAGTACCAATACCCTTCTACGCTATACTGTATAGATCAGAGTTCACATATTGACCCATATCTACCAGTATCTAATTAAACACTGCTTCCCTGTGCTTATATACATTGTGTTTTACTTATAATATACTTTGCTAACCCCTGGACAAAAATGTTCTTGTATAGATGTGCAGGTGTCTGTTGTGTCAGTTCAATAGAATAATCTGCATGATAATATATAGGGTAAAGAAAAGACGTATACATGTCATGTAGACATCCTCATTAAGGTATAGAAGTAAATCCGGTCTACAATCAATTAGTTTGCCACATCAGTTCTTTCGCTATGCACATGTTGTAGAACATACTGTTTTAAAACAACCCCCGGCATTGTACCACAGTGTACAGATGCACAAATGTCTTCATTTTTCTAAATCTCCTCCTTTCCTGCTGTGACATGTGTAGTCACCGTCTGTCCCATTTGTTGTCACTTACTTGCAAAAAAGCAAAGTTGCCCCTAAACCAAGCTGCCAGCTCTTTCCAGGGCAGCAGAGGGCCCAAGGAGAAATGTGTGCCAACTGGCACCTATTCAGCTAGCAGTGCACAGCTGTATCCACTTACTGGCATATCAAGACCATCTTAAGATTATATTATGAGTGCACTTTTAATTTGACTTTCAGTTTGTAGTAAAAAAAAGGAATCATTTTGACATATGCATACTGTAAATATATATGCATGTGAACAATGCAAAACACATAGTATTCACTACCAATCGCATGCATTTCAGTTGAAATGTATATGCTATCGGTACATGCCCCTCCTTTTATGATTTACTTTTAATTTCTATCTCATTCTGTTTCAATTTTAACATGAGAAAGCATCAAAAAATGGCATGTTGTGCAGAAATGAACTGAAGAAAGAAAAAAACTACAGAAGAAATCAATTAAATTATTAAAGTACTCCCACTTACAGGAGCGTACTATAAAAATTTCGCAAATATCCTAACTCCTTACATGCTTAAAATATATTCCCTAGCTGCACAAAATGGGAATTTTCCCAAAGAATTTTTAGAAGCTAAAATAATAACCCTTCCTAAACCAGGGAAATCACCTGACCGCCCTGTCAACTTCCGTCTAATTTCCTTGCTGAATGAGGACATAAAAATATAAGCCAAACTGATAGCCAATAGGCTTAAACTAATATTAAAAATAGGGATAGGACCAGACCAAGCGGGGTTCGTCCCTTCAAGACAAGCTCCTGACAACACCAGAAGGACTATAAACTTAACACAACATTGTTGTGTTAAATAACATTCCAGCTGGATTGAATTGGCAACAGCTTGGACATATCATATAGGACAGGATGGAAGTATATTGGAAATCACAGTGCATTTCTCTACCACATGTTGGGAGAAGATTTTGATGCTTGGAGAAGATGGTAGGTGTGTTTAGTAATAAGTGTGAAATTCCCAGTAAAATATCTGTAGTATATGTGCAGATTTTCCAATAAATGCATACATCATAAAACACTCTCATGGTGGTCATTTTCATAAACACCAGAAGTCAATTATTGTCCACATTGCTGAGAAACATATTCAGCATGAGGACAATGACCATGCTTGATGGACCAAAATAAAAAGAAATGTGGAGAAATTGCCTTTGAAACACCCATAGGAATGCTCAACAAAGTCTACTCCAGTTAGTTACTGAATGGAAATGGAGTATATAGGTGGATTCTGGTAGATAAGGAATGGCAAAGGAATATATCCAGTGGATTCCGGTGAGGGGGATGTGGTTTTAACCATTTTCAACCAATAAATATCCATAACAGGAACCGTAAACAGTTTGAAAAGTACAACTGTCAAGAACTGTTACATCAGCAGTGTTAACCATTCAAATTAATGTATTAGAAGGGTATAAATGAAAGCCGTGTTCTATAGGCCACATTGTGTATGACTAGATTTTATATCTGAGGATTAATGACTTGCTACATCTCATAACATTAGTATAAAGGTAACTAAAACATCCATGTAAGACATTTTCAGAAAACACAATTGGACCGTAACTTGCATCCCCCCACATGTTGTTTGCTGCTTAAGCTGCATGTTCTTGCTGAGAAAATCTCTTGTTATTTCTGAACAAGATAACCTTTGATTGCTCCCAATTCGATATTGTTTCAAACAGATTTGATGTTTTCCTGCCTTTCCCATGTACTTATGCAATGCTGAACATTTGACTTGGTCTTGTTGATGCTGTGAAAATTTCTGGTTTTTGCGTTATTGTAGGACATTCCTTCTGATATTCAGCATTGTGGAAGCATTCACTGGGGAAAAGCTACTTTTAGAAATTCAATACAAAACAAATCAGTTTTTTGAAACAAGGTTGTAATGTATGGGCTGGTCTGTATTCTGATTCACAATCCCCCTGGCTATTTGATCCAGTTATGACATTGATAAATTGCTGGCACTCATAAAGGCCACAGTAGTATAGTTATAATGATGCCTAGACCTTGTACCTGTTGGGTCATTATGTTAGAACTTACAGAGCTATCATTTATCACACTGTTAGATTTAATTACTGTAAAAATCTATATTAAACATTTTAATAAATAGTCTAGACATTTCCGTAGTCTTGTATTTGTTTTAGTAAGGGCCAATTTACAACATTTGGCAGTTGTTTACATGAGAAATTCTGAGCCATTCTGAGTGGTTTTCCCACACAGAACATGTGCAAATCTTTCCATTTTACCTTGTTCCTGTGTAGTCTTCACACCTGGCTTAGGCTCACAGTAATTAGTGGAAAAAATGGACAAAATAACTATAGTGGCCATAAAAGGAGCAAAAGAATATATGGAATATCAGAAGATTAAGAAGACCAATAATGAGTTTCCTTTGATGATTACAAAATATGCTAGAAAGACTTTGCTCAACTATGGGGTTGTCAATTTGAGCCTCCATGGGTTCTTGTGGGGGCAAGAATAGAAAGGACTAGTTAAATCTTCTAACATAAAGAAGGGCAATGCTAGACATTTAGATCTGGGTTGCAAACCCTGTTGCTGTAGTCAGCACAGTCTTTTTTAATTTTTTTCTTTTTTGCACGACTTCTTGACAAGCCTTCATGGCAAGGGAATTTAATAAAGAGTAAGTAAACTGTGGAATATCACCCTTTTGGACCATTTATTTTTTATCTGGGAAAACCCCTTCATATAATGAAAAAAGTCATCATATTTCAACTACAGACCAAAATATTTAGCATCCAAAAGAGAACAAAGAGAGGAAAAGTCTACCTGTGCTGAAAGATTACACTAGATATGAGAAGTAGGTTTTGTGAAATAATCATAATCATATAAAATTTAAGTGATACGTTTTGCGATTCGTTCTGAAAAAAAGTGAAAATTTGGCAAAAGTTTGTAAAAATTTCATTTTCCAAGTTTGAAATGTTCTGCTTTCCAGATAGGAAGTAAAACTACCCAAAAACCTTGATAAATTACATTTACGGAATGTCTGCTTTATGTTGGGATGACATTTTATGCATCCTCTCACTTTTCTAGTATGTTATGAGGTGCAGAACTTTAGGTGCGATTTTTCTCATTTTCATGAAAATTGCCAAAACTCACATTTTGAGGGAAAACTCAGCTTCCAAGTGACTTTGTAAGGCCTAAATAATAGTAAAACCCCATAAATTACCCCACTATAGAAACTTCACCCCTCAACGTATGTAAAACAACTTCTATTAAGTCCATTAACCCTTTAAGTGTTTCACATGGGTTAAAACAATATGGACCTGCGATTTAGAAACAATGGAATTTTTTTGGAAAATACATTCATTTAGGCCAAACTGACAGTTTCAGAATAAATTAAATGATGAAACGCACTGCAGCGTTTGATGCCCAATTCCTCCCGAGTGTAGTGATACCCCATATGTGGTGGTAAACTTCTGTACAGGCGCACGGCCGAGTATAGAATGAATGGAGGCGCCATTCACAGCAGATTTGTATTGTCACATTGTACTACCTATACATTTTTATTTCTTTTTGGTAATGCAACATATGAGGGCTTATTTTTTACAGAATGAGATACAATGTATAGATAATTCATTTAGGGGGGTCTATAGCTTATTCATGAGATTTTATTAACTATTTCAAGGGGGACACACACAAAATCATCAATTTTTATTTTGGATTTTTAGCATTTTTTTTCCCCCGCTCACCGTAATGTAAAAATAATATTTTATCTTTATTCTCTGGTTCACTACGATTGCGGTGATACCTTATTTATATAGTTTTTCTTATCTTTGCTCAATTTTCCTGTGCAAAACCAATATTGGAGAATATTGCATTGTTTTTACTATTGACAACTTTTTATTGCCATAACTTCTGTATTTTTTATGTTGTCAGACCTGGTTGAGGGCTTATTTTTTGCGAAAAGAGTTGTTCTTTTCAGTCGTATCATATTAGGGAATGTAGCTTTTTTTGATCACTTTTTAGAACATTTTTTGTGATGGTGTTTGATGAAAAATTGTATATTACGGGAAGTTTTTCGTAGTTTTTTTTTTCATCGTTCACCGAGCGGGTTCAATATTGATTTAGATTTATTGTACAGATTAATACGGACGCGGTGATACCAAATATGTACATTTTTCGTGTGTTTTTGTGTTTTATATACTGTATTTGCATTATATGTGTAACTGGGGAGATTATGGGACTTTTATTTTATTTATTTATTTAATTATTATTATAAAATGATTTAATCTTTTTTTTTTTACTTTCACATATTTTCCACATTTTGGCTTGAACAAGCGATTATTCGATCACTTATTCAAGCCTCTACACTGCAATACACTTGTATTGCAGTGTAAAGTGTAAGTAACTGAGCATGCCGCGCATGCTCAGTTACTTACAGCCGGGTCCTGCCAGGAAGGCAGGACCCGGCGAGAAGAGGAGCCGACAGCCTCGGGTCACTCGTCGGGACCCGGGGCAGCGGCAGGAGGGATCGGATCCCCCGGTAAGCACACCGGGGGGGTCCGATCCACGGGGGACACACTTGCACGCCGCGGTCATGCTTGACCGCGGCGTGTAAGGGGTTAAACACCCGGGATCGGAGTTTTTCCTATCCCGGGTGTTAGTGCCGGGTCTGGGCTGTGATATCACAGCCCGACACCGGCACTATACTGACCCGATGTCCCGAAATCTTCTTCTGACGCGGCGCCGTAGAAAGGCGTCGTGTCAGAAGAAGTACCCTTAATGACCCACGTAGAATCCCGATAGGGCGGTCATTAAGGGGTTAAACGAGGAGTAAGGGGAACAGCTGCACCCCTACCTATTTAGCACCACTGCCTATTAGCTGTTTGAAGGGGAAAAGATGCCTTGGAGTTTATTTCCTGATCTTTTAAGACCCTCCTAAAGAGAAATGCACTTCGCCGACATTGTTGTTTTTCCCATGATTTATGTTTCCATCTATCAATCTTTAATCCATTTAACATCTTTCTATAGTTTACAAGAGTCAAAGCTCAATGGATAATTATAATGAACTGAATGTTCTATTGATGCTATGAATATTCTAAATACAAAAACACACAAAATACGTTAAAAATATAATGCACTTTTTTGCAAAAAGCTCTTATTATTTATACAGAAATGAGAACTATGTAAATGACTGTATGTTCTTGTGTTTGACACTTTTTTTTCTATCACAGTCATGTTTGTTTGCATAATCTGTGGCTAAAAATAACATACCCCACATGTAAGCAGCAATATTTAACGTTCTTTTTTTAACATGTCAAGCATGGAGTTTCCACTTATGTATGAATGCTTTTCAGCTGCAGGATGGCTACAGAGCAGCATAGGTGTCTACTTTATGCTATTACAACTAAAATATGTAGAATAGAACATTGGAGGTTTAGTTATATGTTTTGTTTGGGAATCACAGTCTTTTTTATTTTATCTTTAAAACCATATAATTCAAAGAGAGTGTACTTTTTATCATGCTGCTGTGTGTTATTGTAATACCATTAAATCATTAAACTAATTAAACTATTAAACATAATTGTATATGGGGGTGGGTTACTAAAACCTACTCTCTCTTCAGTTAGGATCTGTTTGTGTGCAGTGTTGTTTCATGCTATGGATTTGCCTTCAGAAAATCCACTGGAAAATTTTCAACGTCACACACAAGTTCATACAGAGAGAAATACACAAATAACAGTATACCGTATATACTCGAGTATAAGCCGACCCAAGTATAAGCTGAGGCCCCTAATTTTACCACTAAAACCTGGGAAAACCTATTAACTCGAGTATAAGCCGTAAGTGGGAAATGCATTGCATTGGTTGGTCACAGCCTCCCCAGTATATAGCCAGCACCTGTCCCCCAGTATATAGCCTGCCAGCCTATATCCCCCAGTATATAGCCAGCCCCCTGCCCCAGTATATAGCCAGCAGGGGGGGAAGCCGGAAAGGTGGGTTTTGATATATATATTTTTTTAATATAAGCCAAGTTTGGGTTTTCATTAAATTTTTTTGTGCTGAAAAACTAGGCTTATACTCCAGTATATATGGTAATCTACTTACTTCTACACTAGGCTGACCACCAGCTATTCAAAAGAGAAACACAAAACCAAGCATATACTTGTAGGACAGCCAGTGTCCAAAATAGTCATGCATTTACACAAAACCCTGGTGTGCCACCAAATCCCCTAAATCTGCCTCTTTCAAAGAGAGAGCCCATTCCCTCCAAATCACCTCAAACTTGCATACACATTTACCGTCCACAACCTCAGAACTATCTAATGATTGATCTGGGAGAAGGCATAGCTACATAGCTATGGGTGTATCAGAAGGTTACATGAAAATACCCAGCCCAGTAACAATAAGCAGTAACACCTCATTCTAATACCTCTCCAAATTCCTACATCCCCAAACCATATGTAAGAGAGTCCAGTCAAAGTTAAATTATATGTAACAGGGATGTAGGCTTGTACTTCCTATAAATAATAATATGTTGGTACAACCACTGACCCTCACTAGAAGACAGTAGCGAGATCCACTCAAGGACATTCTTCCAGTCATTAATGTGTCTTTCCCTTTTTCCTCGATGAAATCAAGAACTGTTCAAGGTACACTCCCAGCAGTAATACATTTGAAATCACACCCATAGTTCCTATCTACCTGCTTTAAAGTCAAGAAGCAGAGGCGAGACAATCTAAACTTGCTGAATCTAAATTTTACTCAGTGCATGCATAACATGCTGCATCATGGCAGATAAAATTGCAGCTGATAAATGGTTTTAAGAACACCATTGGCGGGTGAGTAAGCCATCACTGGACAGAGTCAATTCTTCAAATACAGACAGTCCCCAGGTTACGTACAAGATAGGTTCCTTAGGTTTGTTCTTAAGTTGAATTTGTATGTGAGGCAGAACTGTATATTTTATAATTGTAATCCCAGACAGAATTTTTTTGGTCTCTGTGACAAATTTAAAAATGTTGGGTTGTCAACAGAAACAGGATTAACAATAAAGTTTAGTTGCAGACACTTCTGATAAAGCTCAGATATTGTTTTTTATTATAGCCTAGGTCTAAAGTACAATAAATTACCAATATCCAGAGGTCAGTTTGTAACTAGGGGTCGTCGAGTGTTCTTAAGTAGGGGACCACCTGTATGTACCAGACCTTGTACATGAGAAGCAAAATGGACAATTGGGCTTCCATGGTAAGCTTAACCTAAAGTGCCAATAGGAGACGGAAAATCCTGACCAGTTATGAACTAGCCTTCCTTCAGCCTACTAGCAATTCTCTTTGAGCTCACCCCTTAAAAGGCAGCAGCTCTGAAAAAGAGCCAAGGACCAAGGGAGCTAAAGACATCTAAAACTCTTTCCCCTCTACTATTAGTCATATAGAATGCTTGCAGATTTCTTTTACCAAATAAGGGCCCTGAATATTATTTTACTAAACTACCTCTGAGGTGTTTGCATATATTTTATATTATTTCAAGAGGCACTGAAAGGGCAATTTGATTCCCCTGGATTTTCCTATTATGCAAGGCCTTATTGCGGAGGTTGCATTTGTCCAGCTGCAAACACTGGAAATCTGGCAAGTATGGCTCAAACAAGTAATTTGTTGGAGCAGTTGTTTAAAACTCTCCTGGGCCAGGTTCATATGGAATGGATAAGCAAGCTGGTATTGGGGGTGGTCCATTCCACCTCCCTATTTGTGCTAGGTCAGGTTTTGTGTTGTTCAGCACCTTGGACCCAGATGGTGGATGCAGCCTAATCTGGCTGCATAAAGATGCTGAGCAGAGCTGAAAGAGGGGGCTCTCTGAAAGCAGGTCTGGCAGAGCGCGCACAGTCCTGACTTCCATGCCTGGAACAAGCAATGACCATGCAGGTGACTTTATGTTTTAGTGATGCATTATAGGAACTCTATGTTTAGCTAGCATCCAGATGGGTAGGAATTTTTTTGTGTTTAATGCCTGTATGTGAAGGCTGTTTTGTTTAATACCTGCTGCTTGAATAAATGCAGGCAAGACCTGTTTTCAACTGTACTTTGGTGTCACTGTCTTCAACTGCATCACAAATCTCCGCTACCACAATCTCTACTAGGCCAAATCTCCCACACTGTGTACATTGATCTACGATAGTTCTATTACAACTTGTGTAACAACTTTTGCTTTGTTTAACAAAGGATAGTTATATATGACACCCTACAAGTGAGGTATAATGTAGATGGGAACAGGAAAATACAACATCTCCTGGAGGGGATGAATTGTCAGTTGAATTCTACCATATTATTATCCAAAGGAAGCTACCCTATCTAGGTGGCCAGTTTATGGCTTCCACCAGGGATGAAGCCATTTGCATAAAAATTAGCCAATGGAAGCTGTGGGAAACTTTGTTTCAACCAGTAAGATCCTCCACATGTGAGTCAATGTGAAGAAAATGATATAAGAAGAGAAGACTGTATAAGGAGAGAAGGGGAAGAAAAGAGAAACGAAGAGACACTGAAGCAAATGAGGGTTGATTGCTATGTGGGGCAGAATGGACAATATATATTAACACCATTGTCAATGTCTAGTGGTCTCTGGGCCTGAAATCCAATAAAAGTAATTTTCATTTCTGGAGAACCGAGGTCATCTATCCTGGATTAATACCTGGTAAAGTGGTATAAGGTGAACTACTAAGAATGAATCATCATCATTCATATCATACAACTTATCACAACATGAGGCACCCACACTGGCTAGTTGTGAAGCAAATATAGCAGTTGGAGCATATAGAATCATCTTCAATAGATTACCTTGCTCCACTATGTACTATATGATGAGACTTTTTATGTAGAAGACAGTACCAGCGTCAATGGTTGGCTAAGCAACTCATGTGACAAAAGCCACCTGAGGTGCTAGAGTTGTAATGAATGGAGTATATAGATACATTCTTGACTTTATGAAGGGAGAGACATGTAGCAGTTGCTTAAAAACATCTTTGACCCAGTTGGCGTTCCAGCTCCCTTCGGACCCCTGTAAAGCCCAACCTGCGACTCAACCTCCTCAATCTCACTAACTCAGACTTCCACATACATAGGACATGCTTATATGATAACTTTACTGTAGTAAGAAGGCTTATAATAATTATGATACAATAACCAAGCTGTTTAGTTAGAATATAAAATATATTTAATGGAATGTAACTTTAGAACTCAAAAAATTGTATATATGGAAAAAACTATGTAGTGGATAAAAAACAGCATTTAACAAAAATGTACTGAATAGAGATGAGCGAGCACTAAAATGCTTTGGTGCTCGTTATTCGATACAAACTTTTCCCGATGCTTGAATGCTCGTATCGAATAACGAGCCCCATTAAAGACAATGGGAGACCCGAGCATTTTTTCACTGAAAGAACACATTAAAAGAACAGTGAAGACTAACACATTACAGATGTTTACAGATGTTTTCTTTGTAAGAACACATTGAAAGAACACTATTCTTAACATTGCAGGTGTTAGTGCGTGTCTTCCGATAAGTTAGGAGATGTGCGTGAACATCTGCAGTGTGAAGAATAGAATAAAAACAGTGAACACAGTGAACACAGGATCATTTAAGTGCAGAACACATTGAAAGAACACTATTCTTCACATTCCAGATGTTCGCGCACATCTCCTAACTTATCAGAAGACACGCCCGAACACCTGCAATGTGAAGAATAGTGTTATTTCAATGTGTTCTTACAAGGAAAACATCTGTAAACATCTGTAATTCGTTTTTCTTCACGGTTCTTTCGTTAACTAAATGCTTGTTATCGAGCAGGGGAAGTACGCGCCCGAGCATCAAACTCGGAAGAGTATACTTGCTCATCTCTAGTACTGAATAACATTTGTTATGTAAGTCTATGATTTTTTCTGATAGTATAGCCATCAACATATCCTTCTTTTATAGATAACTCTAGTTATGTTAAGGCTAGAGAACAGCCTTAAACAATGTATGCTTTCTTTTCAGTTCCTGTTTCCTGTGATCTGTAGGGGAGGGGTTTAACTACTAAGTATGAGCATAAAGTGCAACACACATTCAACACACATTTTTCTCATATTCTTATAAAAAAAAATACTAAGCAAATACTGCATTGAACTAACAGTACCATTTCTTTATATAATTATATCATTTTTTGGAGGCTTTCCATTTTATTCCAACTCCACCAAATTGGTCACCGACTTTGACTCCATGACTCTGAATCCAGAGCCTTGATATCTTTCCATGCAATGCCAATACTTTCCAAATCAATCTTGTAAACAGAAATACAGATTTTCCATTTTCCTAAGACAACTCTCACATGACGTATTCTGCCCAAAGGGCCCACAGCACTCTGTGCCTGCATAGATTTCTCAATGTACCAACTTAAATGCATTGGTAGATCATCATAGTAAAGCTTCCGTAGTGTATGATTCTTTCTAAACTAAATACTGAGCTAGGATGTCTGTAAACTAGAGAGCAAGCAGGGGTCATGACTCCCAGGCCTCCCATTGATAACAATTTGTGACACCTGAAACATTTAAAGTCTTGATTCTGCATTTTTCATTTAATTAAAATATGCAAAGTAAATTAATATTGATATTTTTACCCAAAATATGCTACATGCTGGCAAGTTTTTCTTTAATTAAACTAATGGGCTTTCTCACTTGTACACAGTATAGCAGAAATAAAGACCTTGAGATTGCTAAAAGCTGTTAAGTTATATAAGGTATGAGTCACTGGTGACATTCTGGGTGAATAATAAATAGTTCTTTGTATTTTCCTCGGCTCTATACAATGCAGACACCTCTAGTAATTAAAACATTTGCATATTAGGGATGGAAAAGAAGATACACATTTTAGTAATGACCCAGGCTGTGCAAAATCAGCAGGCTGCAATCATTTGTTCTACTGTTTAACAGCCCTAATGCTTGAACATCATTGTTTAGTGCGGCTTAAAGGCAGTAATCATTTTACATAATACACAGCTTTTTTACACTCAATTACTTCTGTGCTTCAGGGTGATCAGAATCATCATTTTGCCACAATCACTTGTGCCATAACTTACTTCTACATTTCATTTTCAATATCATCTTCTCACTTTCTCGACTATGTATGGGCAGTGGTGTTGAGAAAATAAGGTCAGAACAGGTGAGAAAGTTTCTATGCAAAAACAGATATGCTTTTTGTAACAATTGCTCCCATGCATGACAAATAAATTAAGAAAATTAAAATTAAAAAATACAAAATGAGAGTACTTAAAGGGAACTTGTCACCAATTGCAATTGCATCACAGTTTGAAAGGCAAAGCCCCCAGGACTATGATGCATGAGCTGGCAGAGAACCAGGTACATTTTATAATAGGATATTACTAAAATTAAGTAACTTAGAGATATTGTAAAAATGTGTGTTATAAGAACTTTTCTGTCTCTATTGGTATCTGTCACCTTTTAAAAAGGGTGCATTGGTGACAGGCTCCCTTTAAATCCATACAGTGAGATTATATTATGTGTTATGAGTTACCTATCACTATTAAATGACAGCATTTCAGTTGCAAAGTTATTTTGACCATTTAACATGTTCACTTTAGCTCACTACATAAACATAAAGTTCAAGTTGTTTTGTCAGACATATTGAATGAGGTAAATTGAATCAAACATTATTTTTGAAGAGCCACCTTTACTTTAAGAGATTAGCCAAGGTCAAGAAACTGAGAAGGGTCCAAAGATGAAATAAACAATAAAAAGAGATATGCATCAACAGGATAACAGGCAACTACCAGCAAATATCCACAAGCAAGTAAAAGAGGTGTTTAAAGCAAACTTTGAACAAAATTTGCATACATCAGTAGCGCAAATGATAACAGTAAACTATGTAATACACTTACTTTCTTCCTTATTTAAAGGGGTTGTGTCACCATAGCAAATGGCTGTAATTGAGCCCAGTGCATTGTGACAAGTACTTTCACCATTTACACTTATTACAAAATCTGCAGTGGTATTTTATCCACTGAAAATTTGTAAATTTTTTGAAAAACACATTCATTTAGCCAAAAAAATTTCACTTTAAAAATTGCATCCGATTTTGTTTTAACCCCTGTAAAACAATTAAAGTGTTAACAAACTTCATAAAAGTTGTTTTACGTACATTGAGGGTGTAGTTTTTATAATGGGGTAATTTATGGGGTTTTACTTTTATTTAGATCTCTCAAAGTGTCTTGAAACCTGAGCAGGTCCCTCGATAGCAGGATTTTGCATTTTTTAGGAAAATGTGAAAAATCACACCTAACGTTCAAAGCCCCATAACATTCTACAAAAATAAGAGTATGCATAAAAAACCATGTCCACATAAAGAAGACATTCGGTGAAGGTTAGTTATTAAGTATTTTTGCGGTTATGACTATGTTTGGAAAAAGTAGAACATTTTGAAGTCGAAAATCAAGAATTTTTCCAAATTTTCACCAAATATCTGATTTTCTCATAAATAAATGCAAAACATACAACCAAAATTTTTCAACTAACATGAAGTACAAAGTGTCACGAGAAAACAATTTTAAAATCACTTGGATATGTTAAAGCGTTCCGAAGTTATAACCACTTATAGTGACACAGGGCAGATTTGAAAAAATGGTCCGTGTCAGGAAGGTGAAAAGTGGCTTCAGCTTCAGCGTTAAGGGGTTAAAGGGAACCTGTCACCAGGGACCGCATTTCACTAAAGGCAGGTAACAGTGGCAGTGTAAATATGCCTTTCTGCTTTCTGTAAGCATTTACATTACAATATAATTGTGTGTTATAATCTTGCACCCTGACAGAATCCTCTATGTAGTCCCAGGGGTTGGGCTTTGGTTTGGATGCATTTAAAAAAACAACATGTGACTTGTCTGTGCTGTAGACTGCTGAGCTTTTGGCCCCCACCTTTGTGCTCCTATACTGCTACTCCCTCCTGCTCCTTCACAGAGCTAACAGCCTGGTGAGGTGACATCAGTGGGAAAGGCGGGACTACACAGAGCATTTTGATAGGGTGGAAGTTTAGTTATAACACACAATTATATTGTAAGGCAAATGCTTATAGAAAACAGAAAGGTGTATTTGTTATGAAGCTGTAATGGGCTTCTGTAACCTGTCTTTAGTGAAAATGAGGTCCCTGGTGACAGGTTCCTTTTAATGTCAAAGCAATGATTTTTCACATTTTTTTTCTAGGGGGTCATAAAGGGTTATATATATATGACTATTTTTTTATCGTATATATATCATGTATATATATATTTATATACATTTATAATTTGGTAAGAGGTGGCATGAGCATATATGTATATAAATGTAAAAAAAAAAATGAATGCTAAGATGTGTTGAGATATTTTATGATCTTTTCATGGCCCATCATGATACTTTCCTCCTTATCACATTATGACCAATCAATCTTTCAGACTAGCCTCTCTACTAAATGTTCAACAGCCTGAATTTTTATGGGTACTGAGAATAGGACCTTGTTGACTCCAAGTCCCACGAATAAGCATGGTCTGTCTACTGGACTACTGGGGCTCACATTGAGTCAGAATCTGCTGTTCTGCCAGTATGTCCGAGAAAAAAATTTTAAAATAACATATATTAAATATATCATCGTTGTGATAATTACATGCTCACCTCCGAGACATATGAGAAAAGTAAATAAAAGATTTATTTCATTGTTTGCTGCTGAATACCAAATTGAAAATATATTAATATAGCAAATATAATTGGAAATCAGGTTTATCATCTAAAATATTAATCTTGGGAATTGTCATATCTTGCGATCATTCTACCCAGGAAGGAAAGGGTTATGGTATGAAGCTGCATGAAAGGAAGCGTTCCTATATAAAGTTGATGGCTACCAATGCACAACAAGCAGTGATGGGACTTTGTTTCACTGCGCGCTGTCGCGTATAACTGAGACGGTTCCTGGGGTATATGCAGGAATAAGAAACTGCAGGGAAGTGGAATCTTTTACAAATTTAAGACGCCCTTCATTTACAAGCTGGAACAGACAGATAAATTGCCTGTTGTCGCTTGGTGAAAAGCAAGGCAGCTGGAGTTTGTTAATTGGTCTGTGATGTAGACAGGCAGTGACAAGGTTGGGACTTGAAAGAATAGCTTACTTTGGCAAATATTATCTACAAAATATCGCCTGGTTTCTGCTCCATAAGGATTAAAAACGAATGGGCGTATTCATTAAGCTCTTGAATCATGCAAAAACTGAGCTTTTATTGTTGATATGTTGTGAATATCGTTAACCCCTTGCGCTCCGCGCGTTAGATGTTACGCGCAGCTTCCCCTATTGGCGTCAGCGGCAGTACGTATGCGCGAGCGAATTACTATTTTAGAATTGTCACCACGTCGCGAGAACAGCGACGTGGTGACAACGGGCTGAAATTTGGGTGACAGAGGCAGGAGGAGTTCCTGTCTTCAGTCACCGACTCAATTCAATTGTGGTCCGCCCGCGATCGCCGTGATTGGCCAGTCAAACCGACTGCCAATTACAGCGATTTTTTTAGCTTAAAAACGTGGCTTTAGCAACTTCCTTTCTCCAGGGCACCATTTTGGTTTGATCGCTGGAGAGAGGAAAAAAAAAAACACAGGCGTTACTGTGTGCCAACAAATACACTTTACACTTAAATAGGTTCTGATCCTTATCTGATCCCTATTGTTCCCTACAAATCCAATCCTATCTGTTTTTTCTGGGTCCTGTTGTGTTCCGTGTGATCGCCTTGTGTTGATCCCACGGCGTCTTCCGTTTTTCTGTCTGTCCCTTCTGAACCAAAGCACTTTCAGTGCGCTGTGTTTTTAGCGTTTGTCTGCATGGAGCACTTTCAGTGCGCCGTCTGTGAATAGCGCTGCACAGAATCTTTAGGCAATCTTAGCGGTAGTTAGTTGTCTTAGGGAACGTAGGTGCATTTGTAGCAGCCTTTTTGCGCGGTGCACATAGTTTTTTTTGGTGATGGTAATATTTTTTTTCCAGAACGCAGTAGGTGTACCGTACATAGCTATTTGTGTGTGTGCATCTGTTGCGGAATGGTCCGTGTGGCTTGGGTGCATATCTTTTTTTTGGTGACTATCTGTGCCGGCTCTGTCAGTTGTAGTTTAGATGCGCATTATTTTGTTGTGTGCTATCTGTGCGCTTGTCCGTTTTAGGTTAGTGAGCATTATTTTGTGTGTTTATGCTTCTTTAGTGTTGGCCATTGTGCGGCTGTCCGTGTAGTTTGGTGTGCATTAACCTTTCTTTTTGTGTGCTATCTGTGCGGGCATTTTCCGTTGTAGTTTAGTGCGCATTATTTTTTTGTGTGCTATCTGTGCGGATTGTCGGTTGGAGTTTAGTGAGCAATTATTTTTTTTGGTGCATTGTGCGGCTTGTCCGTGTCGTTTAGTGCGCATTATTTGGTGTGCCAACTGTGGCTGGTCGTGTGGCTTGGTGGCATTATCTTTTTTTGTGTGCTATATGGCGGCTGGCCGTGTAGTTCAGTGCACCATTATTTTTGTTTGTGGCCCTCTGGGCGGCTCGTCCGTGTTTAGTTTGGTTGCGCATTATCTTTTTTTTTTTGTGTGCTATCTGTGTGGCTTGCGTGTAGTTTAGTGCACATTATTTTTTGTGGGTGCCTCTGTCGGCTTGTCCGTGTAGTTTGGTGTGCATTATATTTTTTTTGTTGTGCTGATAGCGGTTTATCCGTTGTAGTTTGGTGCACATTATAATTTTTATTGTTCTCTATTTTTTTTTGTGGCACGTGTCTCAGAAGACGTACAACCGTGTTGGAGGCATATACATGCTTGCCTCGACACCGAGTCAGCTAGTGGGGATGATGGTCCCTCTTTAACTATCATCATCCTCCTGCTCATTCTTACAGTGACCTGGGAAGGACCCCCAAGCAGGCGCCGTAGGGTTCCAGGGATTTTGCAATTGAAGTGCCTGGGGATTTGCAGGAGAAGTGCCTGGGGACTCTGCAGGAGAAGAGAAGTGCTGGGACTTCTGCAGGAGAAGGCCTGGGACTTCCTGAAGGAGCAGGTTGGGGCCTTCTGCAGGAGAAGCGTCTGGGGCTTCCACTGACACCACATGGGTTTTAGCCCCAGATAATGATACCCCTCAGGTCCCTGACTTGTTGGGCCATCATGCAGAACTTTGACAGACAGGGGGCTCAGAGCTGTAGACTTTTTTTTAAGTTTTTTTTTTTTATGGAGGAGCTGCTAAATATTATTATATTTCAGAAAAACTTACGCTGCACCAACATCATTGCCAAACCCCACTTCCTTTTATGCAACAACCCACAGGTGGAACCCGTCACTGCAGCAGAGATGTACACGTAATTGGGGCATACTCCTTATGGGGATAGTAAAGAAGCCTCATTTCAGGATACTGGACGAACAAGAGAGATTATGTACCACACCCCCATGTTCCGCATGGCAATGAGCAGATGCGCTTTGAAGCCATCCATAAGTTTTTTGCACTACACGACAACCCCACAGTGCCCACCCAGAGGTGACCCCAGTTATGAGCGGTTATTTAGGTCCGTCAGGCCCATATTAGATCATTTTAGTTGCCCCAAGTTTGCCAGGATATACTCCCGCCAAAAATGTGAGCATAGGACGAGTCCCTGGTACAATTTTCAAAGGGAGACTTCAATTCCGCCAGTACCTGCCATAAGAGGGCAAGATATGGTGTAAAATGTATACGCGTGCGAAAGTTCTCAGGGGCCACATTACAAGTCAGGGTATATGAAGGAAGGACTCTCTACTACGGTGCCCCCAGAGAAGGGGGGCCCCCCCGTTTCTGGGTGTTACAGGGACGATAGATAGTGGGGGAGTTAGTCAACCATGCTGGCCCAGGGCACCACCTCTACTGAGACAATTCTACACCAGCACCACCCTGTTTCAAGTGCCTCATTCCGGAAATACCTGCGGCATGCGGCACTGTACGCAGAAATCAGAAGAGGTCTCCCTGAAGTCGTGCTTGGTGCAAAAAAACTTAAAAAGGCACGAAAAGCAGGGCACTATGCAGGACTCTGTATTGTGGGTTAAGTACAGGACAAGAGAGAGGTCCTTGTATTAACCAAAATACATGAGCACCCAACACCCCTGTCCCAGTACAGTGCCAGACAGAAAACCCCAAGCCAGACGGTATTTTAGATTCTAACAAATACATGGGAGGGGCGGACTTGTCGAAGGTGCTTAGCGTACCATGCCATGCGGAAGTCGAGGGTGTGTGTGTCAGAAGTGGGCCGTGCACATCATGCCGATGGCATTTTGTTCTAATGCTTAGGGCGCCTCGATATGCCGGCCAGAGGGGACACTTTCCTGGCATTCAAGCGATGGTAATAAGTACTTTTTTTTGGCGGACCAGGAAGGGGGGAGTGCTAGCACATCTGGAAGTGAGCCACCTCACGTATTGTACAGGGCAGCACTTTCCAGGAGTAGTCCCCAAAAAGCCAGCAGGGAAGGTCACAAAAGAGGGGTGCAGGGCTCCTTGTGCTCCAAAAAAAAATGGCATTGGAAGACACCTTCAGCACGTGGACATGCCAGAAAACAGGGTTAGTATGAAAGATGCCTTCCGAATTTATCATACATCTTGGATTTTTAGGTACCCTGTTGTTACCCTGACGCAAAGCTTATAACATCATGCCACCTTTCCCTTTAAGCCCTGCCATGTGCCCAGCCTCTAGAGTACTGTCCCGTATGCTTTTACCCGGGAAAACATGCATAAGACGGTTTAGGGTGTTTGTTATCCATGGCAGCAGTTGGCCACCAAAATGACATAATAGATATTTTTTATATGCATATCATTGCACTTTTTCAGGGGTCCACCTGTGGGTTTAGAATGCTAATATACCTAGATTAATTCATGGAGGGTGTTGTATGTAGTTTCCAACATAGGGTCAGTATCTTAGGGGTTTCTACTGTACTGGACCCCTATTGGCTCTACAAATCTTTCATGATGCCAAAAAGAAAAAAAAAAGTACAATGTCTGTGCTCCAACATGTATTCCCTTTTGAGCCCTTGCCGTTGTCACCATCTAGATATGCCTCCTCATGGTGATTGCCCTAACCGGGGTAACCGCCAGAATGATTTTTGATGGTGTTTTTGTCCAGTGGAATGAGTGGGCAAAATACTTTGTTCACTTCAATGGCAATTTGATAAATTGCAAATCCTGTTCTCTGCCACTACTCACTTTGTATAAATTTGAGCCAGCACCTTAGGGGTTAAAATACTCAACAACCTTACATTCTTTGGGGGTGCCTTTCCAAAAGGGTTCACTACTGGGCTTTCTATTGTACTGGTACCTCGGGTACCCACCATTACCAATCTAGTGAAACGAAGCTTGAAAACCTAAATTGTTGCTTCTCTTCCTGACCCCTGCCGAGTGCCAGCCTGTAAATTATTTGGCACATGTGTGGTATTGCGCCTAAGGACAACCCCCGCCAGATGATTTTGGGGTGGGTGTTTGTCTAAAGTGGCATGGGTTGGGCACAGTATTGAGGCACAAAAATGACTTTTGAGTAAAAACACAATTTTTATTCTGACACCATTTACTTTGCATTCAATTTTGACCAGCGTGTTGGGGGTAAAATGATCATACAAGCCTACATACATTCTTTGAGGGGTTGCCTTTTCAAAATGGGTCAATACTTGGGGTTTCTATTGTACTGGTACCTCGGGGGTACCCCCATTACACATCTAGTGAAAACGAAGCCTGAAAACCTAAAATTGTGCTTCTTTCTTCCTGACCCCTGCCGTGTGCCCAGCCTGTAAATTATTGGCACATGGTGGTATTGGCCGTACTCAGGACAAACCCCCAGAATGATTTTTGTGGGTGTTTGTCTAAAGTGGCATGGGTTGGCACAGTTTGAGGCACAAAATGAACATTTTTGAGATAAAAACACAATTTTTATTCTGCACCATTTACTTGCATTAAATTTTGACCAGCGTGTTGGGGGTAGTTAAAATGAATTCAAACCCTACATACATCTTTGAGGGGTGCCCTTCCAAAATGGGTTCACTACTTGGGAGTTTCTATTGTACTGGTACCTCGGGGGTACCCCCCATTACCAATCTGTGAAAACGAAAGCTTGAAAACCTAAATTGTGCTTCTTTCTTCCTGACCCCTGCCGTCGTGCCCAGCCTGTAAAATTATGGCACATGTATGGTATTGCCGTATCAGGACAACCCCCAGAATGATGTTTGGGGTGTTTGTCTAAGTGGATGGGTGGGGCACAGTATAGAGGCACAAAAATGACTTTTTGAGATAAAAAAACACAATTTTTATACTGCACATTTACACTTTGCATTTCAATTTGCCCAGGGCGTGTCGGGGGTTAAAATGTCACTCAAAACCACGATACATATTTTTGAGGGGTCTAGTTTTCCGTAATGATATTTATGGGGGTTTTTATGCACTGGCACCTCACGGGCACTGCCAACATGACATGGCACTACAATCCAAAACGTGTGAAAACGGAGCTGGAAAATCAAAATTTCCACTCCTTCGTTCTCTATCCCTTCTGTGTGCCCAGCCTGTAATTATTGCACATGTGTGGTATATTTCCGTACTCGGGACAACCCGCAGAATGATTTTTGGGGTGTGTCTGAAGTGGCATGGGTGGGCACAGTATATGAGGCACTAAATGACATTTTGAGATAAAAAACGCAATTTTACTCTGCACCATTTTACTTTGCATTCAATTTTGACCAGCGTGTCGGGGGTTTAAAATGCTCACCACAACCACCGATAAATTCGTGAGGGGTCTAGTTTCGTAATGGTTCATTTATATGGGGTTATCTATTGCCATTGGAGCCTCACGGGTCCTGCCAACATGACATGGCAACTCCAAATCCAAACGTGTGAAAACGGAGCTGGAAAAATCAAAATTTCACTCCTTCGTTCTAATTCCCTTCTGTTGTGCCCAGCCTGTAATATTGGCACATGGGTGGTATGCCGTACTCGGGACAACCGCCAGAATGTTTTTGGTGGTGTGTCTGAAGTGGCATGGGTTGGGACAGTATATGAGGCCACTAAAATGACATTTTTGAGATAAAACGCAATTTTTAATCTGCACCATTTTATTTGCATTCATATTTGACCAGCGTGTCGGGGGTTAAAATGCTCACCACAACACCGATAAATTCTTTGAGGGTCTAGTTTCCGTAATGGCTATCATTTATTGGGGTTTCTATTGCACTGGCACCCTCACGGGCCTGCCAACATGACATGGCACTCCAAATCCAAACGTGTGAAAACGGAGCTGGAAATCAAAATTTCACTCCTTCCGTTTCATCCCTCTGTGTGCCCAGCCTGTAATTTTGGCACATGTGTGGTATTGCCGTACTCGGGACAACCCGCAGAATGATTTTTGGGGGTGTTGTGTCTGAAGTGGCATGGGTTTGGGCACATATATGAGGCACTAAAATGACATTTTTGAGATAAAACGCGAATTTTTACTCTGCACCATTTACTTTGGCATTCAATTTTGACCAGCTGTGTCGGGGGGTTAAAATGTCACACCCCACAACACCGATAAATTCTTTGCAGGGGTCTAGTTTTCCTGTATGTTCATTTATTGGGCGTTTCTATTGCAACTGGCACCTCAGGGCTCCTGCCAACATGACATGGCACTCCAAATCCAAACATGTGAAAACGGAGCTGGAAAATCAAAAATTTCACGTCCTTCCGTTTTCATCCTTCTGTGTGCCCAGTCTGTAAATTAATGGCAGGTTGGTATTGTTGTACTCAGGACAACCCGCACAGAATGATTTTTGGGTGGTTTGTTAAAGTGGCAGGGTGGGGCACAGTATATGAGGCACTAAAATGACATTTTGAGATAAAACGCAATTTTTACTCTGCACATTTACTTTGCATTTAATTTTGACCAGCGTGTCGGGGGTTGAAAAGCTTCACCACAACAACCGATAAATTCTTTGAGGTTCTAGTTTCCGTAATGGTATCATTATTGGGGGGTTTCTATTGCACTGGCAACCTCACGGGCACCTGCACACATGACTGGCACTCCAATCCAAAACATGTGAAAAACGGCTGGAAAAATCAAAATTCATCCTTCCTGCTTCTCTCTTCTGTGTGCCCAGTCTGTAAATTATTGGCACCGGTGTGGTATTGCTGTAACTCGGGACAACCTGCAGAATGATTTTTGTGTTGTTTGTCTAAAGTGGCACGGGTTGGGCACGTATATGAGGAGGCACTTAAAATGACGCTTTTGAGATAAAAACGCAATTTTTACTCTGACATTTGCTTTGCATTTAATTTTGACCAGGTGTCGGGGGTTTTAAAATGCTCACCACAACCAGATAAATTCTTTGAGGGGTTTAGTTTCCGTAATGGTATCAATTTATTGGGGGTTACTATTGCACTGGCACCAAGGGCCCCTGCAACATGACATGGCACTCCAAATCCAAACATGTGAAAACGAGAGTGGCAAATCAAAAATTCACTCCTTCCGTTCTCATCCTTCTGTGCGCCCAGTCTGTAAATTATTGGACATGTGTGTATTGCTGTACTCGGGACAACCCGCAGAATGATTTTTGGGGTGGTTGTCTAAAGTGGCAGGGGTTGGGCACAGTATATTGAGGCACTTAAATGGCATTTTTGAGAAAAAAAACAACATTTTTACTCTGCACCATTTACTTTGCATTCAATTTTGACCAGCGGGTCGGGGGTTAAAAGTGTCACCCCCAACCACCGATAAATTTTTTGAGGGTCTTGTTTCCGAAATGGTGACATTTTGGGGGGTTTCTTATTGTACTTTTTAATTCAGGGGCTCTTCAATTACACTGTGGCACCAAAAATATTTGCAGCCAAATGGCCTTCCAAATTCTCAGTATCAGCTAACTCTGCTCTTGGACATCGCTGTGCGGGGAAACAGCAGTGACATCCACATGTCTGGTATTGCCGTACTCGGAGAAAGAACGCAGGGGAAGAAATAGGTATATATATTTACCTCAAATGCCTTTGAATGTATCCGTTTTAGGGGAAATTGGAAAGATTGAAATCAAAATTAAATTTCAAAAGTTTCCCTCATTTCATATGCTTCCGGAAAAAATAATTAAAGGGTTAACAGACTTCTAAATTGCTGATTTGAATAGGTTGAGATGTTAGGTCATAAAATGGTGTTATTGTGGGGGGGTACTAGTACATAAGCCTTATACGGCACTTCCAAACTGAATTGATCACCAAAAAGTTCGCATTTTTTCAAATTTCAGAAAAATCTGAGAAGTTGGCTACTAAAACTTCAAACCTTTCCCATCCATAAAAATATGGAAACGTAAAACAAAATTAGTGGATATTAAAAGACAGAGACCAATGGCAAAGGTTTCTATCAAAAAAAATTTGTGGCTATCATTTTTTTGTCTAAAATTATAACATTTGAAACTTTGAAAATAGTCATTTTTAATTTTTCCTAAATTTTTGTTTTTACCCCCCCAAAAAAGGAACCGATCACCGAAAGGACATACTAAACATAAACTACAATGTCTCACGAGAGAAACAATTGCAAAATAACAGAGATATCTTAAAGCGTTGAAAGTTATACCACAGGAAGAGACACTGGTCAAAAGTTTCCAAAAAAAGTTGCGAGCTTAACCTGCAAACAGGCTGCGTCCTAAGGGTGTTAATTATACCAATAAACCAGGACAATAAACCACAATCTGGAGAAATGCTGGGGTATAAACCACAACCTTTTTATCATACAATCTAACAGAGTACATAAAGGGGCATTTCCATGAAGACAAGTTTCTTAAATATACTAAGGATAGCACAACAACACATTCTCTAAGTTACTGTATTACACAAAATATAGCATTTCACCAGTATTAATCAACATGGTGTGCTATCAGTCCCGGTGTACACAATTTTAGTCGCCCCATGGATCAGCCCTGTAAATTTGAATTGTCGGATTTTTCTCATGAAAGCTTCTCTGTCTCCACGGCTCCAGTGCTCTCTGCTCCAGCACCTCTCTCCTGCAATACAGACCAGCTGAGACAATGCGCTTGCTGGCAAGCAGCAATGCAGAGACTTACTCTACTAGGCAAGAGAGGGTCATTTCTGGGAGGCAAGCATATAACAAAGCTGCAGTGTGTGTTATAGGTGAGTTAGCAGAGCTGAGAATTTCATTGTGTTTATATCCATCTCATGGTTTATCATCTCTCGTCTTCTGACTGTTTATCTTTTATTCTATGTGTCAGATACCGTAGAATGTTCAGAAGCTAGATGAAAGTGTATACAAACTCTGAACACCTGATACTATAGGTGCACTGTCAGCTACAGAATATCATCAGCACCGCGGAATCATGGAGTGTCTACTCAGAGAGTCCCAATCATAGATAAGAATTTTACACTGACCTTCACCGAAATGAACATGCAGGTAAACATCCATCTTATATCACTTACAGCTAACTTTTTCATGTATACCTAACAAGCTCTAGCTGGAGGAGGGGCTGCTGTGCTCGGTGCCCCCATGGTGCCGGCACAAATGAGCGGCCTGGCACTAGTAACCACTCAGGGTCTGCGTGCAGTATACAGTGCACCCTTGTCAAGTGCTGGTGGCTAATGAGGATTACTTCAACAACGTGGTTTAGTTACCAGGTCACAGTGGGGGGAAGGGGGGGAGAAGTCGGGAGCAGGGGGTTATAAGCAGAAGCTAAGGGGAGAGGGTCATAATATCATGACTTCAGTTTGGCCCATCTATAATGGTTGTGTTTATCTGATTCTGGCACTCTGGTATCTAACTTGTCACTATGCACATGATGTCAGTGGATTGCTGATAATTTTTA